>ML058505.1:2601830-3201830 GCA_003013855.2 Liriodendron chinense
AAGCGACAACATGCAAGCAAGCATGGAAGACTTTTAGCACCATCTTCAAAGGAGTTGATCGAGTAAAGAAGGTTCGTCTCCAAACCTTTAGGGTCGAGTTCGAGACCTCTCATATGAAAGAAGGTGAGACCATTTCTGATTATTTTTCAAGATTACTTGTTATTGTTAATAACTTGAAAAGAAATGGTGAAAAGATTAAAGATACACGCGTGATTGAAAAAGTGCGTCGATCTCTCACAACCAAATTTGAGCATGTGGTTGTGGTCATAGAAGAATCAAAGGACTTGAAAAAACTGTCTATTAAAGAATTGATGAGATCATTGCAAATACATGGGCAACGAATGCAAAAGAATGCTGGTTCGATGCTTGAACATGCCTTAAAGTCTAAATTGATTCTAAATGAACAAAAGAATGGCCATACACAACGAGGGGGTCGTGGCACTAGCAATCGTGCAAGAGGTAGAGGGCGTGGATATCATCCAAGCCAATCACAAAATCAACAACAGTTTACCAATTTTCATAGAAGAGGAAATGGTAGAGGCAGATCCCTGCGTGGACGTGGAAATACAAAAATATTCAATGTTACAATTGCAACAAGCTCGGCCATTATGCTTCAGACTGCTGGAGCAAACCAGTAGATCAAGATGAGTATTCTAATAATGCAGAAGCATCAAATCATGAAAAGGAAGACTCCATATGTCTTTTTGCACAAGAAGAAGCATGTGATCAACATGACGTGTGGTATCTCGACTCTGGTGCGAGTAACCACATGTGTGGAAAGAAGGAACTATTTGTGGAACTGGCAGACGATGCTCGTGGCAACGTGAGTCTAGGAGACTCATCAAAAGTTCCCGTGAAAGGTAAATGAAAAGTTAAAATATATCAGAAGAATGGTGTGCCAAATTTTATTTTTGTATTACGTACCAAACATGAAAAGTAATATCCTCAGTATCGGCCAACTCCTTGAGAAGGGGTCTGTCATACACATGGAAAACTATTCTTTCTCTATAAGAGATGCACACGGGAGACTTGTGGCTCAAGTCCAAATGGCAAAGAATCGCATGTTTTCGCTTCAAATCAACACAAAAGTCGAGAAGTGTCTCTATGGAATTGTGAAAAATGATTCATGGAGATGGCATCTTCGCTTTGGGCATCTCCATTTCAGCGACTTAAAATTATTGTCTTCATCAAGCATGGTGCATGGTTTGCCGGCGATTGAAGTTCTAGATCATATATATAAGGCGTGCACACTCGGCAAATAGCAAAGGAACTCCTTTCCAAGCGGAGTGTCCAGAAGAGCAAATGAACCATTGCAGTTGGTTCACACTAATATTTGCGGACCATTTGAAACACCTTCTCTTGGAGGTAATAAATATTTTATTACCTTCATTGATGATTTTAGCAGAAGACTTTGAGTGTATTGCATCAAAGAAAAATCGGCTGCTTTCTTTATCTTTAAGATTTTTAAAGCTCGAGTTGAAGTTGAAAGTGATTACAAAATTAAAGTACTCAGATCTGACAGAGATGGAGAGTACACCTCAAATGTATTTCGAGATTATTGCAGGGAACAAGGCATCAAGCAGCAGCACACGTGCATCCTACACGCCACAGCAGAATGGTATTGCAGAACGAAAGAACCGTACTATCCTCGATATGACAAGAACCATACTAAAAGAGAAAGGCTTGCCAAAGAACTTCTGGACAGAGGCAGTTGCATGTACTGCCTACTTGCTCAATCGATGTCCAACCAAGAACGTTAGAAACATGACACCACAGGAGGTATGGTGTAATAGCCCTGGTTTTCATTAGTTGCGATAAATTAATTTAAGGGTTTAATCTAATAATTAAGTAAGTAAATAATTTAAATAATGAATGAGTTAACATTAAACAATCCATAAGGATTATGGTATGACCTTTCATATGAAATAAATAAAAATAAAATAAAATAAAATAAATAGGCTATTAATTGAACCAAGTTATAAAACAATTTGCATGAATCACGATTTCTAGTGATCATTACCGTACAAAACTCTATACAATAGTTCTAGGACACGATCCAACCATACATGTCAAATTTCAGCCCTCCGATCATTCTACAAGTGCCCTAATCAGAAATCGGGCCATAAGTGGGCCATCTAACTTCGGAACTGTCTCATTTTTTGTGTCATAGCTCGAAATTATGTGGCCTATCTAATGAATGGAGTGGATTTTGCATATACATCACGGTGGGACCCACGTGCACCGCGTGCACCACACCGGCCCAGTCAAACCGCGTTGACCGCGTGTTTGAAGAGAAATCCATCTTCTTCTTCTTTGTGCGTCGTTCGCAGCCGCTGCTGCGACGGACGCTGTCCGCTAGTTCCATCCATGCCGTCCGTCGGGGATCACAGCAGGTGGGCCCCACGTGAAAGTGGAACCCCGGGGTGGGTGTACATGCACCGCACGTAGCGCGGGTGGAAAAAGAATCCCACCCCGCTGCCTCTTCTCTCCGTGAAAACAGCGGACGCTGTTACAGCGTCCGCACGCTGACATGTGTGGGCCTCCTTGCGACCATCGGGGTGGGCCCCATCGTAAAATCCAAACCGTCCATCTGACTTCTCTCGTCAAAATAATATGGTTCTCATGAGTTTTCGTTCCAACAGCCAATCAGCCAGCTCTCTTCAACTCGTCGTTTAAAACGGATATTGGGCAAGATCCAAGTCTGTACTCTGCATGGACGATCAAGATCGGCTACCCTAGGGTCGTGTGGACCCCACCTATAGTTCCAACGGTTCAAGGTGGCTCGGTTTGCAAGAATGGATATCCGAATCCAACCCGGAAACGGGTGCGGATCGCGCTGGCGTGCGAGCCTAGTAATAAAGCTCGTTCTTCTTGCGTTGGATCCTTACAGAAACTGGAGAAAGTGAGCTGTGAGAGAGAGAGAGAGAAGTTGCGAGAGAGAGGGAAAGAAAATGAGAGGAACGATAGAGAGAGAAAGAGAGCAACGGTAGAGAGAGAGTGAGAGGTCGCTGTTGCCGCTGTTGCAGCTGTTGCCGCTGTTGCTGCTGTGGTTACTGTCGCTTCTCTTACTGGGCCAGCAAGGGAGAAAAAAAGAAGAAGAAGAGAAGAGAGAAGAAGAAAGAAAGAAGAAAAAGGAGAAAGAAAGAAGAAAGAAGAAGAAATCTCTTTTCTGGTCGTCCAAACCGAGTCGACTCGCTGAGCGACTCGTTGAACCAAATCGTGTTCCGTTTTTAGGCTGGTATTGAGACTACAATTCATCAGGTGAGTGATTCTTCTAAAGAAATTTCCATTGATCTTTCTCTTATTAGCTTGTTTCCATCCTTCTTCAAATTCCAATTTTCTTGTCGTTTCATGTTATGGATCTAAGGTAAGGATCCTTCTTTAGCTATCTTTCTAAATAAGGTTTAGGAGTTTGATTTGTATTTGTGTATGGTACGCATCCTGGGTAAGGGATCCATCACTTAAGTTTGTTCTAAGATCCATTCCCTGATTTTTCCTCCTTATTAATGTTTTCTTTCCTCAAATTGTCTGTCCTATTATCTCATGTAAAATTGTTAAGCAAACTCAACCTAGGTTAGGTCATGTACAAGACTTCTAGTTGGAATAACACTAGTAAGTATCGAGATACTAAGATCTTACATGTTGTCCTTCTTTAATTTCAAGTTTACCATCAACTAGGATTAGATGACGAATTAATTGAATAAAAATAATGCATGCATGGTATGATTGGAATTTGATTTTGATATGCATTGTATGCTTGAGGAGATGTTTCCATGATTCATGACATTCATATACATTCTTATACACAACGACAGAACAGGAGCATGGTTGATTTGACTCCTGGCGTGCATGGTTGATTTGCCGCCTCGCTGTACCGGTTAGGTGAGCATGGTTGATTTGCGACAGGTTCCTAATGTTCAGTGGCAGCGAGTTCTGGTCGTTTCACTTATTGAGCATGGTTGATTTGCTCGGTTGGATCAGTGGTGCATGGTTGATTTGCCCACTGGCGTGCATGGTTGATTTGCCGCCTCGTTGTACCGGTTAGGTGAGCATGGTTGATTTGCGACAGTTCCTAATGTTCAGTGGCAACGAGTTCCTAGAAGTTTGTGCTCTTACACGTATCATACATACATGACATCATGATAATCATATTACACTTCTAATAAGACATAAGATGTTTAAATCTTCATCATGTTCTTATATATATTCATATAATCCTAGCAGTTAGTATTTCACGTCTAACGCTTTATCAACTGGAATATTACTTGCGATGAAAATGATCTCACTGGGCTTTAGCTCACCAAAATCACCACAGTTCCTGCAGGATATCAAGAGGAAGGAGGAGCGGCTGAAGCAGAATATTTGGACGATTACTTTTATTAGAAGACTTATATTAGTTTAGGTGTTGAATTTATTTCCTTTAGAAGATGATTGAAAAACAGATTTTAGTAGATTCGATTATTTTGCAGAATGGATGTAGTTGTTTGATTTAAACTTTTATTTGAGATTTAATTCATGGTTAATAAAATACTTCAGTTTAGTATTATTGTGGTATGTGGAATGAAATCTCTCTACAGGTTATATTTGGATTGAGTTCACACTCTGAAACTCGAGCCCTGGGTTGTTATACTCGAGTCTCGGATTTCAGGGCGTGACAGCTTGGTATCAGAGAGAATTTCGAGATTCCAGTGCCTAGGGTTATGGGTTAGGCTTAGGTTTAAGGTGAATAAACCAATCCTTTGACGACACCAACCCCATTGAGTATTAACTTATGATTTTATTTGACTCGTAGATTTACCATGACGGGTCGTAGCGAGCAAAACGGGACGCCCTCCGCCCCACCCGCTACCAACAATACGACGACGGCAATTCCTGGGTTGGCCGAACAAAACCAGCTGCTACAGGAAATGATGAAGGTGTTGGGGACTGTGGTCAGCGTAATTGGGCTTCAGAATAACCAGCAGAACCCGATGCCCCCTCCAAACACTCATGGGAATTCAGGTGGGTTACTGGAAAGATTCAAGCGGTTACGACCCCCCTCATTCAACGGATCGCCCGACTCGAACGAAGCTGAGCATTGGCGCAACGAAATGGAGAACCTCTTTGATGGGATGGGATGCAGAGACGAGGAGAAAGTTACTTTAGCCACCTTTGTACTCGAAGGAGAAGCATACCACTGGTGGAAATCCATGGTGAGATCAGTTGCCCCAGGCACTGTGTGGACTTGGGACTCATTCTGCGACAAATTTAATAAACAATACTTCCCAAAGACTATGCGAGATCAGAAAATAGTAAAATTCATGAGGTTGGAGCAAGGAAAACTTTCCGTCAGACAGTATGAAGCCAAGTTTACGGAGTTGGCAAGGTATGCCACTTCTATGGTACGTGAGGAAGAGGATAAGGCCCGAAAATTTGAGAACGGCCTCAAACCACCGATACGCAGCAGAGTGCGGGCCTTCGAACTGACGACTTACATGGAGGTCTTTAATAAGGCCTTGGTGGTGGAGAGAGACTTTGAGGAGTTTTGGAAGGATCGGGATCAGAAAAAGTCCGACCCGGGGTCGAAAAACAAGGCGTCACCTTCTGCACTACCCCAACATGCAGACAAGAGACAGCGAATGATGAGTAGTTCTGCACCCCCGCCTCCATCAAACAGCAATCAATTTCAAGGGAGATGTTATAATTGTGGCGAAGTGGGTCACACGCGATCATCATGCCCTTTATTGGTCCAGGGGCCATCTCGCCCGGTGTCCCAGACACGCGGACCACCATCACAATATGCACAGCCACAGCATCGACCACATGTGCAACACCAGAGGCCTCCACAATATTCCCAAAGGCCACAACAAACACAACCTTTCTCTATTACGAGGCCTGGTCACCAACCACCAAGACAGCAAGCTCAAGGGCGAGTTTACGCAGTAGCCCCGCCAGCAGGGGAGCCTGAAATAGCACAGGAACATGAAGAAATGCCACCCGAAGAAGAACCAGTTCCTGAAGAGGCAGCAGCACAGTGCTACGCAGTCACAGATGCCCCACCTGAGCATAACACAAATGGGACAGTAGTCGAAGGTACGCTTTTTATATTCACTACACCTGCCAAAGCTTTGTTTGATACGGGGGCTACCCACTCATTTATTTCTGCATCCTTGGTCACTTCTTTGGAATTGGTTAGCGAGAATATGGATAGGAATCTAACTATTGCCACACCCATTGGTCGATCGGTGGTATTAGATCGTATATGTAAGGACTGTCCCATCTTGATAGGCGAGGCTTGCCTGCCAGCAAACCTAATCGTCATGGATATGTCGGGATTCGAAATTATCCTAGGAATGGATTGGTTAGCCGCACATCACGCCACTTTAGACTGCTATGAAAAGACAGTGACTTTCTCCGCCCCAAATCAATCAGTCATCACATTTCATGGGGGCAAACATGTAGATTCAATAATAAGCATGGCAGCACTATCCGAGACGGTGGATCAGGAAAACCATACCGATCAAATACACATAGTTAACGAATTTCCTGACGTGTTCCAAGAAATCCCTGGATTGCCCCCTCGGAGAGAAGTGGACTTTTCCATCGAATTGGTACCAGGGACCGCCCCGATTTCTAGAGCAGCATACCGTATGGCCCCATTGGAATTAATAGAGCTAAAGAAGCAGATACAAGAATTGCTGGATCAAGGATTTATAAGGCCCAGCACATCACCTTGGGGAGCTCCGGTCCTATTTGTGAAGAAGAAGGACGGCTCGATGAGGCTATGCATTGACTATCGTCAGCTTAATAAGGCCACAATTAAAAATAAATACCCTTTGCCTCGTATCGATGACCTGTTCGATCAACTAAGGGGAGCTCGATACTTCTCCAAAATAGATTTGAGGTTAGGGTACCATCAGTTAAGAATCAAAGACCCAGACATATCAAAAACCGCCTTCAGGACACGTTATGGCCACTATGAGTTCCTGGTTATGCCCTTCGGGCTCACGAATGCTCCGGCGGTGTTTATGGACTTAATGAATAGGGTGTTCAAGCCTTACCTCGATCAGTGCGTCATTGTTTTCATCGACGATATCCTCATCTACTCCAAGACTTATGAGGAACACGAGGAACACCTTAGGACTGTGTTACAGATTCTCAAGGATAACCAGCTCTATGCAAAACTCAAAAAGTGTGAGTTTTGGAAGAAGGAAGTAAAATTTCTGGGCCACGTTGTGTCGGAAAAGGGAATCTCAGTAGACCCGACAAAGATCGAAGCCGTGATTAACTGGGAACAACCCACAAATGCATCTGAAGTACGAAGTTTCTTGGGTTTGGCAGGCTATTACAGAAGGTTTATCGACGGGTTCTCTAAAATTGCAAGACCGTTAACCAGTCTAACGGGGAAGAGTAAGACCTTTACATGGGACGACAGTTGCGAATTAGCATTTACGAGGCTTAAGAGACATTTAACGTCGGCACCGATATTAACGATTCCAGCGGAGGGAGAAAAATTTGTCGTCTACACGGATGCTTCTCACCAAGGGCTAGGATGTATTCTTACACAGAATGGAAGGGTGATCGCTTACGGCTCCAGGCAGTTGAAGAAACATGAGCAAAATTACCCTACTCACGATTTGGAGCTAGCCGCGGTTGTTTTCGCTTTGAAAATATGGAGACATTATTTGTATGGAGAGCAGTTTGAACTTTACACCGATCATAAAAGCCTAAAATATCTATTTGACCAAAAAGAGCTGAACATGCGGCAGAGAAGGTGGCTAGAATTCCTAAAAGACTATTACTTCGACATCTGTTACCATCCGGGCAAGGCAAATGTCGTGGCCGATGCCTTGAGTAGGAAGAAACAATTACTTGCCGCAACTCTCGCCATGCAGGAATGGAAATTGTTAGAAAATATCAACGATTACGAGATCCAACAATGGGAAAATAGCACTATGGTTTTCCTTGGAAATTTGTCGATCCAGCCAACATTGGTAACCCGAATCATAGACGCCCAAAAGCAGGACATGTGGCTCCAGGATCGAATTTCAGTTGTAGCCGCTGATGCAACAGTTGAATGGAAAGTGGGGACAGATGGAGCAATCAGGTATCGAGGAAGAGTGTGCGTGCCAGACGTAGCCGAACTAAAGAAAGAAATTTTGGAGGAAGCCCATAGATCCAAGTTGACAATACATCCTGGAAGTACGAAGATGTATCGCGACGTTCGCAGAACATATTGGTGGAATAACATGAAGAAGGAGATTGCAAATTTTGTATCCAAGTGTTTCACCTGTCAACAGGTTAAAGCTGAACACCAGAGACCTTCTGGACTACTACAACCATTAGAAATCGCAGAATGGAAATGGGAACGTATATCCATGGATTTTGTTATGGGTCTGCCCAGGTCAGGGAGAAATCATGATGCTGTATGGGTGATTGTAGACAGGCTAACTAAGTCAGCCCATTTTCTACCAGTGCAAATGAATAACTCCTTAGAAGAGCTGAGTAAGTTGTACATCAAGGAGATTGTGAGACTTCATGGGGTGCCTGTTTCGATTGTTTCCGATCGTGACCCTAGATTTGTTTCTCGATTCTGGAAAGGCCTGCAAGCAGCATTGGGAACTAAACTGGATTACAGTACCGCATTTCATCCACAGACTGATGGCCAGACGGAAAGAGTGAATCAAATATTAGAAGATATGCTCAGGTGTTGTGTTATCGATTTCAAGGGTAATTGGGACGACTATCTTCCTCTGATAGAGTTTGCATACAATAATAGTTACCAGTCGACTATTGGTATGGCACCGTTTGAAGCACTTTATGGTAGACCTTGTAGATCCCCTAGCTGTTGGACAGAAGTGGGTGAGAAAGCTTTATTAGGACCTGAACTTGTACAACAGACTTCTGAGAAGATTGCGATTATAAAGGAACGTATCCGTGTCGCCCAGAGCCGACAGAAGAGTTATGCAGATAACCGAAGGAAGGAATTGGAATTCTTCGTGGGCGATCATGTATTTTTGAAAGTTTCTCCAATGAAAGGAGTCATGCGATTTGGGAAGAAGGGAAAGTTAGCTCCAAGATATATTGGACCATTTGAAGTGTTAGCTAAAGTTGGCGTTGTGGCATACAGACTGGCCTTACCTCCTCAGTTATCGAGTATTCATAATGTTTTTCATGTTTCCATGTTGCGAAAGTATGAACAAGATGTCTCTCATCGACTAGCAGCCTTTGGAAATTCGAGAAGATACTACATACATTGAGAAGCCAGTTAAAATTTTAGACAGAAAGGAACAAGTACTTCGTACCAAGACGATTCCACTGGTGAAGGTGCAGTGGAGTAATCACGAAGTTGAAGAAGCTTCTTGGGAGCGTGAAGATGAAATTCGAGAGAAATACCCAGAATTATTTTGAGGTACGTTTAATTTCGAGGACGAAATTTTTCTTTTAGGAGGGTAGAATGTAATAACCCTGGTTTTCCATTAGTTGCGATAAATTAATTTAAGGGTTTAATCTAATAATTAAGTAAGTAAATAATTTAAATAATGAATGAGTTAACATTAAACAATCCATAAGGATTATGGTATGACCTTTCATATGAAATAAATAAAAATAAAATAAAATAAAATAAATAGGTTATTAATTGAACCAAGTTATAAAACAATTTGCATGAATCACGATTTCTAGTGATCATTACCGTACAAAACTCTATACAATAGTTCTAGGACACGATCCAACCATACATGTCAAATTTCAGCCCTCCGATCATTCTACAAGTGCCCTAATCAGAAATCGGGCCATAAGTGGGCCATCTAACTTCGGAACTGTCTCAGTTTTTGTGTCATAGCTCGAAATTATGTGGCCTATCTAATGAATGGAGTGGATTTTGCATATACATCACGGTGGGACCCACGTGCACTGCGTGCACCACACCGGCCCAGTCAAACCGCGTTGACCGCGTGTTTGAAGAGAAATCCATCTTCTTCTTCTTCGTGCGTCGTTCGCAGCCGCTGCTGCGACGGACTGCTGTCCACTAGTTCCATCCATGCCGTCCGTCGGGGATCACAGCAGGTGGGCCCCACGTGAAAGTGGAACCCCGGGGTGGGTGTACGTGCACCGCACGTAGCGCGGGTGGAAAAAGAATCCCACCCCGCTGCCTCTTCTCTCCGTGAAAACAGCGGACGCTGTTACAGCGTCCGCACGCTGACGTGTGTGGGCCTCCTTGCGACCGTCGGGGTGGGCCCCATCGTAAAATCCAAACCGTCCATCTGACTTCTCTCGTCAAAATAATATGGTTCTCATGAGTTTTCGTTCCAACAACCAATCAGCCAGCTCTCTTCAACTCGTCGTTTAAAACGGATATTGGGCAAGATCCAAGTCTGTACTTTGCATGGACGATCAAGATCGGCTACCCTAGGGTCGTGTGGACCCCACCTATAGTTCCAACGGTTCAAGGTGGCTCGGTTTGCAAGAATGGATATCCGAATCCAAGTTGGATTCGGAAACGGGTGCGGATCGCGCTGGCGTGAGAGCCTGGTAATAAAGCTCGTTCTTCTTGCGTTGGATCCTTACAGAAACTGGAGAAAGTGAGCTGTGAGAGAGAGAGAGAGAGAGAAGTTGCGAGAGAGAGGGAAAGAAAACGAGAGGAACGATAGAGAGAGAAAGAGAGCAGCGGTAGAGAGAGAGTGAGAGGTCGCTGTTGCCGCTGTTGCTGCTGTGGTTACTGTCGCTTCTCTTGCTGGGCCAACAAGGGAGAAAAAAAGAAGAAGAAGAGAAGAGAGAAGAAGAAAGAAAGAAGAAAAAGGAGAAAGAAAGAAGAAAGAAGAAGAAATCTCTTTTCTGGTCGTCCAAACCGAGTCGACTCGCTGAGCGACTCGTTGAACCAAACCGTGTTCCGTTTTTAGGCTGGTATTGAGACTACAATTCATCAGGTGAGTGATTCTTCTAAAGAAATTTTTCATTGATCTTTCTCTTATTAGCTTGTTTCCATCCTTCTTCAAATTCCAATTTTCTTGTCGTTTCATGTTATGGATCTAAGGTAAGGATCCTTCTTTAGCTATCTTTCTAAATAAGGTTTAGGAGTTTGATTTGTATTTGTGTATGGTACGCATCCTAGGTAAGGGATCCATCACTTAAGCTTGTTCTAAGATCCATTCCCTGATTTTCCCTCCTTATTAATGTTTTCTTTCCTCAAATTGTCTGTCCTATTATCTCATGTAAAATTGTTAAGCAAAATCAACCTAGGTTAGGTCATGTACAAGACTTCTAGTTGGAATAACACTAGTAAGTATCGAGATACTAAGATCTTACATGTTGTCCTTCTTTAATTTCAAGTTTACCATCAACTAGGATTAGATGACGAATTAATTGAATAAAAATAATGCATGCATGGTATGATTGGAATTTGATTTTGATATGCATTGTATGCTTGAGGAGATGTTTCCATGATTCATGACATTCATATACATTCTTATACACAACGACAGAACCGGAGCATGGTTGATTTGACTCCTGGCGTGCATGGTTGATTTGCCGCCTCGCTATACCGGTTAGGTGAGCATGGTTGATTTGCGACAGGTTCCTAATGTTCAGTGGCAGCGAGTTCTGGTCGTTTCACTTATTGAGCATGGTTGATTTGCTCGGTTGGATCAGTGGTGCATGGTTGATTTGCCCACTGGCGTGCATGGTTGATTTGCCGCCTCGTTGTACCGGTTAGGTGAGCATGGTTGATTTGCGACAGTTCCTAATGTTCAGTGGCAACGAGTTCCTAGACGTTTGTGCTCTTAAACGTATCATACATACATGACATCATGATAATCATATTACACTTCTAATAAGACATAAGATGTTTAAATCTTCATCATGTTCTTATATATATTCATATAATCCTAGCAGTTAGTATTTCACGTCTAACGTTTTATCAACTGGAATATTACTTGCTGATGAAAATGATCTCACTGGGCTTTAGCTCACCAAAATCACCACAGTTCCTGCAGGATATCAAGAGGAAGGAGGAGCGGCTGAAGCAGAATATTTGGACGATTACTTTTATTAGAAGACTTATATTAGTTTAGGTGTTGAATTTATTTCCTTTAGAAGATGATTGAAAAATAGATTTTAGTAGATTCGATTATTTTGCAGAATGGATGTAGTTGTTTGATTTAAACTTTTATTTGAGATTTAATTCATGGTTAATAAAATACTTCAGTTTAGTATTATTGTGGTATGTGGAATGAAATCTCTCTACAGGTTATATTTGGATTGAGTTCACACTCTGAAACTCGAGCCCTGGGTTGTTATACTCGAGTCTCGGATTTCAGGGCGTGACATATGGAGTGGCTACAAACCGAGCGTGGCGTACCTAAGGATCTTTGGGTGTGTCGCCTACGCTTAAGTTCCAGAGGCAAGAAGAAGGAAGCTTGATGATCGTGGTGAGAAGTGCATCTTTATCAGCTATAATGAAGAATCTAAAGCATATAAGCTTTACAATCCACTAACCAATAAAGTAGTGGTGAGTAGAGATGTGGTCTTTAATGAGGAAGAAGCCTGTAAATGGAACGATGAAGAATCAACCAAAGCTATTCAAGTTGAAACAAAAGAACAGGAAGAAAGGCATTACCGTCAAGAGCAAACGCCCACAACACCTTCTTCGGTTGCATCATCAGTTCACAGAAGCCCTAAAAGGACTTCATCAAATTAAAATTCGGCCAGCTCGTCCTCACCCATGGCACCCATCAAAATGAGATGCTTAAGCAACATCTATGAGCAAACTGAAGAAGTTAATCTTTTCTGCCTATATGCAGATCATGAGCCTCTGACGTTCCAAGAGGCCATAAAAGAAGAATGTTGGAGAATAGCTATGAAAGAAGAAATTCATGCCATTGAAAAGAATAATACATGGGAGCTGACTATGCTTCCTAATGGCCAGAAAGCTATTGGCGTCAAATGGGTGTACAAGATCAAGCGAAATGCTGATGGTGAGATCGATCGCTACAAGGTAAGGCTCGTAGCAAAGGGATACAAACAGAAGTACGGGGTAGACTATGAAGAAGTCTTCGCTCCTGTTGCTCGCCTTAACATTGTGAGGATGATTATCTCCCTTGCAGCACAACACAGTTGGATGATCTACCAACTTGATGTGAAATCTGCATTCCTGAATGGAATTCTGAAAGAAGAGGTCTATGTTGACCAACCTGAAGGGTTTTTTTATACAAGGGGAGGAATACAAGGTGTATCGGCTGAAGAAAGCCTTCTATGAGTTGAAGTAAGCTCCACGTGCTTGGAATGCACATATCGACAACTATCTTCAAGAGAATGGCTTCGCCCAATGTCCATATGAGCATGCAGTCTACATTAAGAAAAATGCTCATGGCGATATGCTCATAGCATGCCTGTATGTTGATGATTTGCTATTTACAGGGAACAACCAGCCGATGTTTGATGAATTAAAAAATGCCATGTTTAAGGAGTTCGAGATGACCGATGAAGGTCTGATGTCTTTCTTTCTAGGCATCGAAGTGAAGCAACAACATAGTGGCATCTATATATCTTAGAAAAAGTATGCCAATGAATTACTTGAAAAGTTCAAGATGACCAATTGCAATGCCGTGAACACACCTGTAGCAACAGGCTTAAAGCTGACAAAAGAAGGAGAAGGAAGAAGCGTGTACTCGACTCTGTTCAAGAGTCTGATTGAAAGCCTAAGGTATCTCACAATCACAAGGCTGGATATCGTCTACAGTGTTGGGCTTTTAAGCAGGTAAATGGAAGCGCCAAAAGAATCACACTGGCTAGCCGGCAAAAAGAATCCTCAGGTACGTCAAAGGAACAATGAAATTTGGTCTTTTCTATCCATACAAAGATGAAGCAATGCTGTATGGATACTCAGATAATGATTGGGGAGGTGACGAAGATGAAAGAAAAAGCACCACAGGATATGTTTTCTATCTCAGGTCGACTGCCTTCACAAGGAACTCAAAGAAGCAAAGGGTGGTCGCTTTGTCCACATGTGAAGCAGAATATGTGGCAGCATCATCTACAGTCTGTGAGGCAATTTGGTTGAGAAATCTGCTAAAAGAGCTGAAGCATCCGCAAGAAGGATCCATAGTCATATATGTGGATAACAAGTCGGCAATCGAGCCCTCCAAAAATCCGGTACAGCATGGAAGGAGCAAGCACATCGATACTCAATACCATTTTCTTAGAGATCAAGTGAAGCAGAAAGTGGTAAAATTGGAGTACTGTCATACCACTGAACAGGTCGGGGACATATTCACTAAGGCATTGCCAACTGATACATTCAGACAACTAAGATCAATGCTTGGAATGAAGTCAGTTTTGGTTTCAAGGGGAGTATTGGAAGTAGTAAACAAAAAAGAAACTGTTACAGAAACCTTTGGTTTCTCAACAGTTGCATCATCAATTTCTCAACAGTTTTAGCAAATTACAGCAAACAATGACCCAGCAGTTTTCAACAACCTTTGATATTCTCAAGGGTCTCATTGAAAGAGTTGTAACATGTGACCTTTAGGAGAATGAAGAGTCTTGTAACAGCTAATGAGTTATGTCTATTTAAGAATCTATAAATAGGTGAAATGTGTAGTCATTTGTATCACACTCAATAAAAAATTCAGCAATAGAGTACTTTGTTTTTTCTTCCAATATGTTTTAAAATTTCTCCCAAGGCTTTGTAAAGCCAACAAAGACTTCATGGAGCTCAACGATGTTCAGGTGGCTAAGGCGGTGCATGGTGGACACTTCATGGACGATGCGCGGTTCCATGGACGTGTTCTTGATCTTGCACTTGTTGATGACCTTCACGGCGACAGCCGTGCCTTTGACAAGCGATCGGGCATGGTAGATCTTCGCGAATGTGCCATGGCCTAGGAGGTGGCCCAGCTCATACTTGCTGAGCACAATCTTGGGTCCAAACTCCATGTGGGTGCGGTCTTGGCTGCACTAAGGTCATGGTATCGATTCCCAAAGTGGGGGTAGCTAACATTGGTATGTGACCAACAGGGGGTGAGTGTACGAGCAGTGGGGTGTGTGAACTAACCCAAAAATAATAATAAAAAAAAAAATCCAGTTCTTTTGAGGTATACACAACAATCCAGACTTTTCTGTATCACAATACCCGTCATGGATGCCACACGCTCCAAAGCATGGAATGATCATAACTGTTCAATTGGTGATCATCTATCAGTTGGAGTATTACAAATCACTACTTAATTGTTATAAAAAATACATCATGTACCTTTTTTTTTAAAAAGCCTTTATTAAGCTACCTCGTTAATCTGGTTTTTTTATGTGGGTACCTTCTGTTAGAGAAATTTAATAAAAGTGAGATTTGAGGTTTTTATTTATTTATTTAAATGATGAAACTGTCCATCAAAACTTTACACACCACGAGGTATTACACGGGTGACCATTTTAGGATGTGCTGCTCACACAAGTGCCAGTTGCTTTACTAGTAAAAAGAAAAACTGGATTAAAAGTGCAGTTTCCTCATTTACATCCAAACCACTGTTTGGATGTATTTCTGGAAACTATGGCCCTTCTGCACGCGGACATCTGAGTCCCATATGCATGTTTGGAATGTGGGATTAGGCGGTATGGAATTGTATTTGGTTCAATGTAAATTTCATCAAGCATTTGGAAAAGATGAAAAGTATTGGATTAATGTAAGTAGGTAGTTCTAATAGGAGATGCAACGGGGTCATCTATGGCCCCACGTTGATGCATGTGTTTTATTCACTCTGTCTGTCAATAAGTACCCTTGACACGTTACAATTGAGTTACATATATGCATATAGTTAAGTGACATCACTTGTGAATTTAGTCCATTGATTACAATTTTGTGGTCCACCATAAACACTTTTCACTTACTATAGTATTTTTTCTAAAGGAAGAATTTGATCCCAAACGTGGCAAAATATATAATATTTCTAGATATATAATCATTGTGCAATAATGGTATTAATTCCACCTAATGCAATTCAATACCATTTAATCCCGCATTCGAAATAGGCCCTTACGGGCACAATGTGTTGTCCACATAAAATCCACTCCATCCATCAGCTTTTGCTAGATCATTAAAAAATTGAGAATCCAAAAATTAACTGCATCCAAGACTCAAGTACACCACACCAAAAGAAACAATAGGTATTGAATGCCTACCATTAAAACCTTACTAGAGCCCACACATGTTTTAGATCAGATTGATATTTATTTTTTTCCTTCATCCTAGTGGGAATCAACTTATGAATGGGGTTGGATGACATATTAACATCACAGTAAGCTCAGGAAATTTCAATGGTGGCTGTTTCTATCCTTCCCGTTTCCTTTGGTATGCTGCTCACTTGGATATTGAATATCTCATTTTTGGGTTCTCACTGTGATCACCATCTCGTGGTTATAGATAGCGTCCTGCAAGGCTAATAACATTCTGTTGATAGCATCCTGTAGTTGTTGATAACCCCTGCCACTGCATCATTCAGGCTCAAGCTCACCAAGCAACCCTCACATTAGTGTGATTGGTTTACTTTGATCCCTCCAAGTTCATTGCTCCTTTCATGCAATCTATGAATGTGATTTCTTCCAACTCCACCAATGCACCACCTGAGGTCTAAATTTTGAAACATAGTAGATAAAAGGATTTTTTTTTTTGTTTGTTTTTAAATCAATTGATTATATTAATAAGCTTCTTGTCTTAGGGACTGTTTGTTAACACTGAAAAAAATACTGAATGTGGAACAGAGAAAGCGCTCCACATTAAGTGTTGTTTGTTAGTGTCGAATTTGTAAAGCACTTCATGATTTTTCCTGTAAGTTTTTCTATCTCTTGTAACTTTTTTATTATAGTAGATTGTTTGTCGGTTTGTTCCATGATTTTTTTCTTTCTTTCCTGAAAGCGTTTTTCCAAGTAAAATTTGTGTTCTATGTGGTTGCTTGAAATTTTCTTTTCCTATTGTGTTGTGTGATTTCGTCTGAGATTGCTTCCACAGACTTATTATAGTAGATTGTTTGCTGCTTTGTATTGTCATGATTTTTCCTGAAAGGATTTTTCTACGTAAAATTTATGTGTTCTTTGTGGTTGATTGAATTTTTCTTTCCCTTATTGCGTTGTGTGATTCCATCTAAATTTGCTTCCGTGCTAGACAAGTTGTGTTAGGGCTTGTTGCATCCCCAACATTATACATGTGACGCGATAGCATGTATGTGATGCTTTAAGATGGATAGTGCTATATGCTATACATATAGCACAATGGCACATGCGGGGCACTAATTATAAAGGCTACTAAAAGGATGGGCAGTAGCACATATAACTCCCATGTAGGTTTATAAAAGGGAGTTATTTACCTCAATTTCTTAAAAAGGGCCTTTCCTAAGTTGAGGTACATAGGAGACGAAAAATGTACATTTTCATGAAATAAAAAGGAAATGGAAATGGTGCTTTAAAAAAAAAATGAAAATAATGTTGCCTCAATATAAATTTCGACGACAGTAAATGGCTTTAATGGACAGTTAAATGGAAACATTAAACAACCATCCAACAAACTAAATATCCATTAATCAAAGTTCATAATCGTTTAATCAATCGGATTTAATGTTATTACCAATCTATAGCGGGTGTCTCAATTTGGATGGTTTATCTGAATTACACCTGTCCATTTCCAAGTGTCTAAATATGAACCATCATACTCACCCAAGGCATTAGAATTATTTTTTTTATTTTTGCTCTTTTACCCTTGTTGGGGTCCCAAAAGTCAGTACCCTCTAAAACAAATCAACTGGGCACGTACTTCGAGAAAATTTCACAAAATACTACCCGACGCACCCAAATACCCAGATTGCAAAGGATCCAGTACTTAGCCATTTTCTCCGGTGGACCCCACGGATCACTGTGATCAAAACCGACCAGAATCAAGCAGAGGCATCCTTCATGAATTATGATAAGCAGTGCATGGCGATTCGCCGAGAAACGGACCCCACAAGCCCTCCGTTTCGCAAAACCCAATTTTCCAAGACACGGGTACGTCAAGCGCACCCATTTATTCAGCCTGACGCACCATTAAATTCATAAAAATTCGACAAGTGGTTTAGGATGTATTTCACCTCTGACGCATCCAAAAAATGGCTTGACGCACCCTAAAAATACCTTCGACGCGTCCATAAAATCAGAAAATACGGAATTGTAATTTCAGGGTGCATGGGATCCCAACGCACCCTAAAATTGCCAACGCGTCCAAAATAGCCCAACGCGTCTAAGAACCAGCGTTGCATTTTTTGGATGCATTGTACCACAACGCACCCAAAAATAGCTCGACGCACCCATAAAATCAGCACATCTCAGAATCTCCTTTCGGGGTGCATCAGAGCTCCCACGCGTCCATTTAAGGGTGCGTCGAGGGATTTTTGGGGTGCGTCATACGTGGCAGCTCCCCATTGGTCGCTGTCCGGTATTCTCGGGTATAAATACCCCTTCCCACTATTCATTTGTACAGATTAAGAGAGAGAGAGAGAGCTATTATCCCCTGAGTATCTGGGATTTTTCGCCGAAAACCCTCGCCGGAATCCCTTTCCGACAGCCGGAAAACTTTCCCGGTGACCGGAATTCTTTTCCAGTCGCTGGCATCTTCCACCGGAAGGTCACTCCGACCAACACCAACGCAGGTTCGGATTATAAAAAATCACAAGTATGAGCACGCACCCGAAAATAGCCCGGCGCATCTGAAAATTCAACAAAGAGCGGACATGTATTTTCAGGGTGCATTGGACTCCCACGCACCCAAAAATAGTCCAGCGCACCCGAAAATTCAACAAAAAGCGGACTTGTATTTTTAGGGTGCATTGGACTACAACGCATCTGAAAATTACCCCACGCATCCGTAAAATCAACATAATTCAGACATGTATTTTCAAGGTGCGTTGGACTCCCACGCACCCATAAATTATGTCCCACGCACCCAAAAAATCAGCCAATTTCAGAACATGTTCATGGGTGCACCGGACTCAATTTTAAGTGTTTTCAAGTGCCACTTGAGCCTATTTTGGGTATTTCGAGCGTTCCGGACGCAATGGAATGGTCAAATAGATGTTTCAGGATCTCTAAATGAGCAGAATTACGCATCTTCAAAGTTTAATCTGATTCGACACGATGAACGAAACGACTTCTCGAAAGAGACGCTGCCAGCATCCAGAACTATGCAAACATGTCATCATTTATATTTACTGTAAAGATGTGATCCGATTTGAGTCGAAAGCTAGACAAATGGGACTATGGTTATCACGATAAACCATACCAAAGAGTTTCAATTCACTACAAAACAATTGTTATGAATTGCCACAACACAACAGTCGATGCCCTACCCATTAAAAACGGCATCCGTCGGTTGGGCTACGCAGGTATACACAACTGCAGAGTGGACTTCCCGAGGTCACCTGTCCATACATTGACAGGCGCAGGCCCAGAGTCATCCTTCTCAGTCATAAACCCTGATAGTCTCAGCCCGGATCTCCGGCCAAAACATGGGACATAGACATCTGACTAATACAAAGATGGTTCAGTCCATAACAAAACAAATACAGGTCTTTATGACCACAAACTCTCAGACCATAGTCCCTGCTGACTAGTCTTTTGCCTTTTAATCATGGGTCATCGATCATTCGATGTAATTAAGGGCTCGTGCCATATCACGGCCTGGAACGTACAAGATCTCAGGATCTCTGGAATAAAATTCGCCTTGCGATATCTCTCCTTGTGTACTTTTATGAATGCTTGTGATTGACTATGAATGTTTCCGTTATTCAGAACCCCAGAGCAACAAAACACTACATTTCAAGAAAAATATGTCCCTTTTGGAGTTCATTTTTCTAGTTCTAACAAACTGGCGACTCTGCTGGGGATCGAACCCAGAATCTCTGGTTATATCTGAACATGGAAACACTCTAAGATCAATTACTCACAAACATGAATTTACATATAGGAAAGTTACCGCGAGGCATAATGTTTCGGTGCCCTCAGGCGCTAAACTGGCGACTCTCAACAGGAACGTTCTTCCCTTCATCTTTAAGGCAATAGACGGTAAATCAAGGGTTTTCAAAACCACAAACTTCCACAACTACACGTACTTGTCCCCTTCTTGCTTATTTTTGTCGGTTTATGTACTGCGATCGATGGGCTCATACTCCCGACCGCACTTGTGAACTGTTCTAAAGATTTTTATGACACCGCAGAATTAGCAAGATAGTAACGCAGACAGAAGAGATGGCATACTCAATGATAAGTTCGTGCATCTTCCTTGCCAAAGGAGGTTTCAACTTCCCTCGTTTCACCGCAACCACGACTACTAGCCCAGGCTCAGAATGGCAGTTGGTTGAGACCCGGAGACAGAAGAAAGAACAGAAGAAAGTTGCCATCCTAGCTGCATATAGAAAGGCGAGCGTTGTGACCTCTCGCCCCGTGGTCAAGAAACAGTGGCAGCCGAAGCAGGGGCAGAAGATCCCTATCGATGGCCAGGTCATATTAACCAAACCCGCAGTACCTAAAATGACAGCCGAGCAGTTTCCACTATTATCCAAGGTTGCCTGCACCTCTCGGAAACCCATCAGGTCCTCACATGTGAAGAAAGCCGAGCCCACGACGACCCTTGAATCGAAGCAGAGGTCACCTCAGGAAATCCCGTTAGCACAAGTGGTGATGGTCCAGGTGGCCGAAGGAGAAGAAGGACCATATGAAGCAGAAGAATTGCCTCCACTCCAAGACCAGATCGATAGATTGGTAGAGGCTAACCGCGAGACAAATGATCAGATGAGAGCTATTCAGGAAGCCTTGGCCACCCTAATAGCACAGAATGCCACCAAAAGTATCGCACCGCCCACCCGTCAGTCGGCAGAGGAATCCTAAGGGGCAGCAGAAGGCCCAACTGAGCATGAACCGCCTGCCCAATGTCGGGTCACGCCAATGGAGCGCGCACCACTTTTCACATCTCTTGTATCGCGAGAAGAGTTATCCCAGACGATAGCCCATATGATGCAGCAAGAAAAAGAGAAAGAAAAGAGGGGCAGCTATAAACATCGGGTCCCGTACCCACCAGAGGTGGAAGAGGTACCGTTCCCAGCCAATTTCAGATGCCCCGACTTCAAAAAATTTGACGGCAGAGGATCGCCAGAAGAGCACATCACCCACTTCTTGACTACGTTAGGAAATTGGTCCACAGTCCCGCAGTATTGCATGCGGTTATTCGGATCTACCCTGACAGGGAAGGCATTTCAATGGTACATGTCGTTACTGGCCGGCTCTATAAGGACATGGGAGCAAATGCAGGACGCTTTCATCTCCAAATTCTTTGCAACCGAGAGGGAGATCTCATTGACGGACCTAACATTGGTCAGGCAGAGGAATGGTGAACCAGTCGAGAAATTCATTGACCGATGGGGAACTACGGCAGCTCAATGTCGTGAACTACCCAGTGAAGGCGAGCAGATGAAGATGTGCCTGAGGGCTCTAGACCCCATGATCTCGTACGGACTGTCAGGTAACACCTTCAGCTCCTTTCGCGAACTAGCAACGAAAGCCCATCTGGTGGAAGAAGCAGCTTCCCGGGTAAACTTTAGACCCGAGAGACAGAAGAGAGAGGCAGGAAGAGTGGTAGAAACCCACCAGGTCGACAAGATCAAGGAACAGAAAGATCGAAAACGTCCCGCTGTCGATCATAAGACGGAAATGAAGACAGCAGTCACACAAGACAAGGGTAAAAGACCCTACATACCCAAACGCGTATCGATAGCCGAAAGAGAAAGGGCTAATGGCCCATATACATTCGATATGGCCGATCTAGTCCCGATCATGGAACAATTGGTCGAGGAAGGCTTAATGCCTTTACTGGAGCCCGTCCGTCCCCATGAAGTTGGACGGGTAAACGACCCCAAATATTGCAAATATCACCAA
Organism: Liriodendron chinense; assembly: GCA_003013855.2. Taxonomy (NCBI): domain Eukaryota; kingdom Viridiplantae; phylum Streptophyta; class Magnoliopsida; order Magnoliales; family Magnoliaceae; genus Liriodendron; species Liriodendron chinense. Next base: position 2,623,755 of record ML058505.1, read on the forward strand.
TGTGTTAGCCACAAGACAGAAGATTGCTTCTCCTTGAAAGGAAGGATACAAGGGTTGATCAATCAAGGGGTTATCAGCATGAAGGTACCCGAGACAGCAAGGGAGACGGCCGGGACAATTTCAGCAATTCCAATAGAAGAAGGTAGCAGTCACCTAACGACCTCATTCCCCGAGCCACAGGAGCCGTGGACTCTAGTCAGTAGCAAGAAAAGACTCGAGAACCGACGAAGGCTCGTTAACCAAAGAGGGAACAGGGGGAGAGGAAGGAGAGATATACTACAGAAGCGACCCATGATGAGCATGGCATATTGCGAAATGGTGTCGTTCACCGAACAAGTACCGGCCGAAGAAACCTCACAAACAGTCGAGGGAGAAGTTAATGCGGTCATCTTACGATCAGGAAGGCAAATGCCTGACCGTACCCCTCCGAGACCAGATGACCCAATGCAAGAAGATGGTGTCCACGACAGGCCGCAAGGGAGACCTCACGTGCAAAAGCTGAAAGAGAAAGTTGGCGAAGCCACGACTAGTCAGCCAAGCCCGAGACCAGTAGTATATGATGTTGTGGCGCACTTACGAAAGGTTCCCGCCCGGCTAAGTATATACGATGCTTTATGTCTCTCGAAAGTATACAGAGAAATGTTAATCAATGCCTTACTTGACAGTGAAGCCAGGGAAATCATGATGATAGAGATAGAAGAAGAAATGAATAATACAAACAAATTTTGGGAGGGGTATACGCCAGTATCACAAGTCATGCATGTCGATCATCCTTCAACAATCACTTTTTCAGAAGAAGACCGCACGATCGAATTAATAGACCACAATCGTCCGTTGATGGTCACAGGCACAATCAGGGACACCGAGATCAAGAGGTGCATGTTGGACGACGGGTTTGCCGTGAATATTATGCCATTGAAGACATTACAGAAGCTGGGTTATAGGCAATCGGCACTACGCCCGAGCCTCATGATGATTCAAGGGTTCAATCAAGACAGTCAACGCACACTGGGATCAATCACGGTGATGTTAGAAATCGAAGAATTGACGACGAAAGTAACGTGTCAGGTGATCGACGTGGTGACAACATACAACCTCCTTTTAGGAAGGCCCTGGCTCCATCAGAATCGGATAATCCCTTCGACATATCACCAGTGTTTCAAATATAACAGAGATGGTGTCCAATACAGGATAGCAGCAGATCCGAAGCCATACACGATAGCTGAGTCATTTTTGGCTGATGCGAAATATTATGACCCGTCTGAAAGCAATAAAACGAGCAAAAAGTCCGACATAAAGAAGAAAGGACAAGAGGCAGAACCTCGAGTTGAGAAGTGTGTACAGGAAGGTAAACCTCAGCTCATCACTCAGGGAAGATCCCAATGTCAGCAGAAAAACCAACCTCAGCCGATCACGAAGAAATTCTATGTGGTACCGCAGCATCTGCGTCAGCCGGGGCAGTCCGTGTTAAAACTAATTTCAGATCAACACATGAGTGTACTCAAATCCAGCTTCAATATGCCTATACCCAAGATAGGAAAAACCAAGCCATTTTCAAAAGCTCCAAGCCAATTTATCGTGCCGTCAAGAGATGCCACCCAGAAAGATATCAAGTTCCATTCAGGGCCAAGCCAGCCAGTACCATCAGAAGGGAAGGAAGAAGGAAGAGGGTCTGCCCAATCTCGACCAATAGAAGAGAAGAGATATAGCAAAGCCAGCCGGAAGATTATGAGGAACATGGGATTCTTCAGTCAAGGCTCAGACACAAAGAAAAGACTGCTAGCTCCATTCGAAGAATATAAGCAAGTATACAGGAACGGAGAAGGTCTAGGAGCGAAGGCGAGCGTAAACATGGTAACCATTGTCCCAGTAGAAGGAATCCAGTCGCAAGATTCTATCGACATAATCCAACTAAGTGTCGCACCCCTGCAACTAGAAGACGGTGGACAACCAACGATTGATGAACTCGAAGAGGTGAATTTGGGCACCATTGAAGAACCCAGGAATACATATTTGAGCAAGAACGTCCCAGAAAATGAAAGAGAGAAATACATACAATTATTAAAGGAGAATAAAGACATCTTTGCCTGGACATACTCAGAAATGCCCGGGCTCAGTCCGGCAATCGCCATGCACAAGCTAAGCATCATGAAAGAGAAGAAGCCAGTGAAGCAGCCGCAACGACGATTCCATCCTGATGTTGTACCTAAGATTGAAGAAGAAATCAAAAAACTAATTCAGGCTGGATTCGTTCGAGAAGTGAAGTACCCCCGATGGATTTCAAACATTGTGCCAGTCAAGAAGAAGAGCGGACAGATCCGAGTTTGCGTTGACTTCCGGAATCTTAATGAAGCCTGCCCGAAAGATGATTTTCCTTTGCCAATTCCAGAATTACTGATTGACAGCACAACGGGATATGCAGTAATGTCCTTCATGGACGGGTACTCGGGATACAATCAGATTCGCATGGCCCCGGAAGATGAAGAAGCTACGGCCTTCCATACAACCCTCGGCATCTACTGTTATCGCGTAATGCCTTTCGGATTAAAGAACGCAGGGGCAACATACCAGCTTGCAATGCACGTTATATTTCAGGATATGATACATAAACACGTCGAATGCTATGTAGATGATCTGGTCGTAAGGTCGGCCAATCACGAGCAGCACAGAGAGCACCTAAGGCAAGTGTTCCAACGGTTGCGCAAGAAAAGTCTCCGTATGAATCCACTAAAATGCGCGTTCGGAGTCGCGTCTGGCAAATTTCTAGGCTTCGTGGTCAGACACAGGGGCATAAAAATCGATCTCACAAAGATCAAGGCCATCATAGAAATGCCGCCTCCGAAGAACCTGAAGCAGTTAAAGAGTTTTCAAGGCCGCGTAGCATATCTGAGGAGATTCATCTCGAACTTGGCTGGTCGTTGTCAACCATTCTCCCGCCTCAACAAGAAAGATGTTAAGTTTGAATGGGACGACGCCTGTCAGAAAGCCTTCGACTCTCTAAAAGAAATGCTCGGGAGTTCGCCAGTCCTTGCCGCCCCAATCAAGGGAAAGCCACTGATTCTGTACATCGCAGTAGGTGATAACTCACTGGGGGCTCTCCTGGCGCAGAAGAACGAAGAAGAGAAGGAGAATGCACTATATTACTTAAGCCGCACACTGGTAGGGGCCGAATTCAACTATTCAGCAATTGAAAAGATATGTCTCGCTCTCATTTTTTCTGTAAAGAAGCTGAGGCATTACTGCCTCTCGCACCAAATAACGTTGATATCCAAGGCGGATCCGATCAAGTTCCTTATGAACCGGCCTATGCTGTCTGGGCGTTTAGCTAAATGGGCCCTTCTCCTCTCCAAGTTCGACATCACATACGTCCCAGCCCGGGCTATTAAAGGACAAGCGATCGCGGATTTTCTTGCCGCGCATCCAGTCCCGAGCAGCGAAGAAATGGAATGTGACCTCCCAGACGACCCAGTTATGATGATCGAAAGACCACGGCTATGGCAAATGTACTTTGACGGAGCATCCAGGTCGACAGGGGCAGGAGCGGGGGTTATATTTATTAGCCCACAGGGAGATTTGCTGCCCTACTCGTTTACAATCATGCTGGCCTGCACCAACAACGAAGCAGAGTATCAAGCCCTCATCGTTGGGCTACAGCTCGCATTAGAGATGCGAATCAAGGCAATACAGATCTATGGCGACTCCAGACTAGTCATCGGACAGTTGATGACAGAATATGAGGTCCGCAAACCCGAGTTGTCACCTTTTTGCCGCGAAGCGCAATCACTGTTCGACCAGTTTCGTGACAGCAGCATTTCACATATACCGAGACAGGAAAATGTACAGGCCGATGCATTGGCTAGTCTAGCCGCTGCTCTGGCTAACCCCGGAGGCAGCCCGCTTCAGGTAACGATCGAAGAAAGGAGGATCCTACCGACAGCCGTACTGCGTGGTGGCGAAGCAAGCGTAAACCCCATTTGTTGCTTCGAGATCACAGAAGATAATGACTGGAAAAGACCATTCATTGATTACTTGAAGTATGGGTTCTTACCAGAAGAGCTCAAGATGCGCACACAGGTTAGGAGACGCGCTGGATCGTTTATACTACGGAATGACATCCTTTACAAGCGCTCGTATGAGGGAGTGTTGCTACGCTGCTTGGACCAGAAGGAAGCATACGCCACATTGAAGGAAGCCCACAGAGGAGAATGCGGTGCCCACCAAGGAGGCAGGAACCTACATCACTGTGTCCGACACATGGGATATTATTGGCCCACAATGGCGAAAGATGCAATAGAATTTGTCAAGAAATGTCATCAGTCCCAAATCCATGCAGATATCATACACTCGCCACCAGAAGAATTACATCAGTCAGTGATGTCCTGGCCTTTCGCAGCCTGGGGCATGGACGTGATCGGGCCAATCTGCCCGCCTTCTTCTCAGGGACACCAATACATCTTAGCCGCGACAGATTACTTTTCCAAGTGGGCCGAGGCAGTCGCGCTTAGGAGCGTGAAGGCAAAACATGTTGAAAGTTTCATCCGCCACGCCATATTATACCGACATGGTATTCCCGAGAAAATCACCACGGACAACGGAACACCCTTCAAGAACGCTACTATTGATAAGCTATGCGCAAAGTTCAAGATCAAGCATTGTTATTCATCACCTTATTACCCCCCTGCGAATGGGTTGGCTGAGGCGTTCAATAAGACTATCGTGAAGATTTTGAAAAAGACAGTGGCAAAAAATAAGAAGGACTGGGACAGACGACTGCCCGAAGCATTGTGGGCATATCGAACCACACACCGCACAGCCACGCGAGCTACACCCTACTCGTTGGTATACGGTATGGAGGCAGTGGTCCCGATGGAGATACAGGTTGAGTCGTTACGGGTTGCGCTTCGTTATTCCCTGACAACCGAACGCAATGCCGAGATCAGAATGACCGAGCTAGATGATCTGGATGAAAAGAGACTGGTCGCCCAGCAAAGGCTCGAAATGTATCAGAAACAGATCTCAGCCTCATATGACAAACAAGTCCGCGGCAGGTCATTCAAAAGAGGCGATCTGGTACTAATGATGAAACGCTCGGTGCTGGCTCAAGGCCCGAAAAGCAAATTCGACCGGAAGTGGGACCCAGTGTGCATCGTCGATGAAGTATACTCCAATGGAGCGTATCGAGTGATCGATTGCAAGGGGCAAGGTATCAGCTCGTTGGTGAATGGACGATTCTTGAAAAGATATTATACTTGACATAGAATACTGCTGTGATTTGTAAACACCCCGTTAGAGGGAAAGTGTAATAGACAAATATCAAGAGAAATGACACCGTACGATGATCAATGCTTACAATTACAAATACTAATCCTTTATTCCATGTGTTTACACAGGTATCAGGAGAATTATTGAAACCCGAGACATATCAGGCATCATTACCTCATCCTATTTAAAGTTGTCGAGAATCGGAATGAAAAAGATGGACCTTAAAGTCAAGGCTCGGGCACACCCATTCCGCATCAATATAGGTTTGAGTCCTGACAGGGGGACATTCCTTCCAAAATAACCTACGTTATATTCGAATCTAAATGCAAATGAAAGAAATATCAAGTGGATAAAACATATAAGCACGATCATGTGAATAGTATACATATCATTACAACATTACTGTCACAACATATCTCCGTAAAATTACAGAATAAAACAATTATAGAGCCTAACCGTTCAGATTTCTTAAACATTGTTCTAGCAAATGAATTGCAGACTCCTGGGTCGCCCTCTGTGTTGCCTCCGCAGCGGCTAAGACCTGTGCAGGATCAGGGACGCTTTGAAGGGACTCTCTCAGTTCTTCAACCTGATTTTGTATAGCGTTATGTTCGGCCTCGCGCTTTTCGATAGATAATTGCAGACGAGCCTTTTGATTGCCAAATTTTGAGAGATTGAGATGAACAACGGAGCGTTCAGCTTGCAGCCATGCTATCTCATCATCTATCTCCGCCAGCCGATCTGTGGCTCCCTGATGCCCAACAGCGGCATCTTGCCAATAGCGCCTCATCGCGGTTACATCTGCCTCGCACAGCTCAAGCTTTGGCAGGAGGGACTGCAAATGACTGCGCCTCTCTTCAATAGAAGGATCGACTCTGAAATGTCTCGCCTCGTTGAGTTGTGCCATGCCTTCCCTGAACAGGACTATATGGTTGATCATTAAAGAGACGTCAATCCCGAGCCACGCAGCATTACATTCAAGCGCCTGCAGCCCCTCATCCAAGATGGACCATTCATCCATATTCTTCAGAGAGGCGGTGATGTTCATTAGAAGACTCTTCAAAAGGTCCACCTTCACCTTTGACAGCCCTCGGAGAGAAGAAATGAATGCCTCGGGCAAGGCAACAGGGGCCAAAGCATGAACGGTAGTGGTCACTGATAAAAGAAATGGTAAAGTTAGTAAAAAGAGGCCTCAGTAAGAAAAAAAAAAGATAGTCGAAATGGTGAAGACAAATAATATACCAGTCGCTTCAAGAACGTCAACGGCAGGCGCGTCAGCCGAGGCAGTGTGCGTAGGCAATGCTGGGGCAGGTTCAGCGATCCCCTCGGTCGACGGCTCAGGTAGCTCCGGAGAGGATAGCACTATGACCTTAGGAACGATGGTGTCAGATGCTGGCATGGTAACAAGAAGGGGTTCCACAGCGGGTTCAACTGACGACGGTACAACAATAGGAGGGGTTTACACAGCACATTCCGATACACTTGTTCCTATACCAGAAACCTCAACACTATGGGAAGCCTTCCCGATAGGTTCAACTGATGACGGTCCAACAAGGGGAACAGCTTCCACAATAGGCTCAGTGGATGGAGGTTCAACAGTCGGAGATACTTCCAAGGTAGGTTCAAGTACACTCGACCCAGCGACAGAAATCGGAGCACCTCGAGAAGCTAAATCAACATCCCCGACCTCAATATCTTCAACATGGGAAAGGGTCAGGGGAGGTGTAACCTCCGCAACGGCAGCGGTCGTCATTTCATGAGCGAGGCCCTGGTCCTCTGCAGGTTCAGCTATGGGGATATCAGAGATGAGAATAGTGTCATCGGGTGCCTCGTCATCCAATTCCATGAAAATCGCTCCAACATCTGCCTTAGGGACAGGCTGGTCATACATCGGTTCATCGTCATCGCCTCCTCCAGTATGACGATCGCCGCTCAAATTCTCCTGAAGACTCAGCTCACCCTCTTCCCTGGCTATACCCACGTCACCGGGCGGTGTGCCACCGGCGGCCTCAGAAAGTTGTTTCTGTAACCTCTCTTCATTGTACTGCTTACGCATCTTGGCAATATTCTTCCCTCCATCGACCACCGAAATACGATGAGCAGTCTTCACCCGAGGACCAGTCCGCTCAAGTGGCGTCTCATCATCACCACCGTCATCGCCGTTGTCATCACCACCACCAGCACCGCCATCATCACCTCCCCCACTGCCATTATCATCATCATCGTCCCCATCATTTTGGTCATCATTGTCCCTGGGAATATCATCTCCTTGATGCACCTCATCGATGGGCCCGAGAGACGGGAACTCGGGGCCTGCCTGCACGATGTTTCTTTCCCCATAAGCAACACAACCTTCCAGGGTGTGCTCGGGCTTCTCGTGATCAATTACCACATTCATCGAAGTCATTAGTCTCAGAGTACCCGGTACAACTGGCTGGTGAAGATGCTCCGCCACGTACCCCAATCCGTCGGCAGGAGCTGGGCTAACAATCGGAGGCGTAACAAAGACGGGATCAGTAACATGATAACCGTTCCGAATCAACGTATATTGATGAACCCACCATCTCATCCACCCGAAAGATGCACCAGTGATACTCCCCGTCCCAGGGATAGCAAAAGAGCAACCAGTCCTAGTCAATAGAAGCTGCCGCCACATCCATTTCCAATGGATAGGCCCGATGCCATATGCTCGCTGCTCACGAGTCACCGGCTCCAATGTGGCAGGTACTCCTTGATCATATCCAAATTGACGAGCAAAGCAGTTGGGGTAGTACGGTTCTCTCCAGAACTCCAGTCCCTCACGAAGAGGAAGCGAGGACAGGCGGATGGCTATCAAGAATGAGCGTTCGTTATGGTCTATACTCTCATCATCCGTGCACAATATGGAATCTTTGCTCCGGGTGCCCGAGAAATGGAAAAAGTGGATATCGTCGTATTTAGCAATCCTCTCCTTGACGGTGTTCAAATTTTGCCCCACCATCTTCCGTTTTTGAAAAAAGTACAACGGGACCACCCCTCGCTGAATATAATCTCCAGACTCGATACCATACACCCAAGGAAAATACACCCCGAGCCATCCGGATAAGAAGTGCCATCCACAATAAGCCGAATTCATGCCAAAGGCAGCCCGATCCTTATTGCTAATAACATAACCGAAAGCCCGATAAAGAGAGCATAATACGGCAGGAGCTATTGCATAACGGTGGCCATTCGCCAAGGCCCCTGCGACAGCAAAACAGGACACCCTCACACTGTCGGCCTGCTTCGAGCTCGGTAAGACCACGCAGCTCAACCAGTAGGCTAGGAAGCTGGCGAGCTCACAGGTCGGAGATAGTTTGTTCGGACGGGGGAAATTTTCCTTCATTCGATCCTCCAAAAAGGCCTTGTCATCGCTGTCTTCGTCATAAGCCGCATAATCCAGACTGAAATGAAGAAAACAAAGTATTAATGGTAGAGAGAAAGACGAAAACAATGACATACAACTCGCAATTAAGTGCTTACTCTAAGCCATGGCTGAAATAGACCAGCCAGTCTTCGAAGGGAAGTTTATCCTTGAAAGCCCAGAATTGCGGAAGCTCCGCAAATAACTCATAACAAGCCGGGGAGAAGAAGCCTTCGTTCACCCCCTTTTTCTTCCGAGACAGCTCCTCATCACTAGGAACCCACTCATCATATATCCTCCCGCGGATCGGGAGACCACCGATGCGGTTCAGGTCCCATAGCAAGATGCTCATTTCTCCATATGGCAGATGAAATGTGTTGGTGATAGAGCACCAGTGGCTCAAGAACCCCTTGTAAACCCACGATTCGCGGCAGAAGTAACTCGAGGCGGCCGCAATAGCCTTAAAGAGGCCCACCACCTTCAAGGTCTCCTTATGGCATTCCAATATCCGGTTCGCCCATGCCTCATACCCGGGATGAGCAATCAAGTGACCGCGGGTCCGGAAGGCGCCCGATAACCAGATCTCTGTGTCGCCCAGATGATGAAATCTTTGCCGAAGAGTTTCAAAATAATGTGTTGGGAAAGGCCGATGGGGGTTCTGATTCGGCTCTAAAAATATCATAAGCTTTGGGTCCAAGATAGCTTGACGCCTGTAACGCCCCAGATTTTCGAGATTTATTTGAAAATTTTTGAAAATTCATTTTTAATTTATTTTTTATTAATTATCGTACATTTACCATTGATTTGCGAATAGCGGGACATCCGTAGGAGATATGATAGGGGAACCTTTACAAAAGTTGCTTAGAATGATCCCATAAACATCGTAGAAAGATCAGATTTCAAAAATCATGCACTTTTCAGATAATTACGAAAATGCCATTAGTTAAACTTAAATTAAGATGCCATTTTTAAGTATTATAGTTTCTGACGATCACTTTCACACAAAACTTTGGATTTAAGCTTTTGGGCAAATATTAACCATACACATCAATTTTCAGCCCTTAAATCATAGTAAAAGTGGTCCGATTGTCAAATCAGCCCCTTAACCCTTGATTTTCATGTCCATCGAGTGAGGAAAGTAGATGGTTAGTCGTAATCAAATATTTCTCTTCATATGAGTGACTTGGATTGTCTTTATTATAGACCAATAATGTGATTTGAGTGCCCCACCTTGATAAGCATCTTTCTTATGCGCGAAGTTATCCCGTTTTAGAAATTAATGAGTTACCAACTCTTTTTAAATCTGAACCTTTCAATTTACCCACTTCTCACCATCAATCGCTTCTCAAATTTGGACCACTTATTATAATCATATGACTACGGGTTTACACAAAATTTGGACTCCGATCTATAATCCTACACCGTTGAACCACAAAGCCAGCCCCTTCCTTTTCCGCCAAAAGTTGAAATTTCAGATCTAGGCGTTTCTCACCATCAATCAACCACTAAACTTTATACAATTGTTTGCCTATCATGGCTACATATTTTCTCAAAATTTGGGCCCTGATCATCAAGCGCAGACCGTTAATTGAGATCTAGCCCATTTTAACACCCGTTAGGCCATTTTCAAGGATCGGTCAATCTAGAATGTGGATCATTAAGAAATTTACGTATTCTGACTCTACTCTTCGAGCTTGATAAGATGAACGGATTAGAATTGATCATAGATCACCCAAATATTGAAATTTGAAAAAACCCACCTCAAGAAGTTGTTACACATGACCTCGCGTGCACATCCATCTCCATATTTCTACTACGCACCTCCAAGCCTTTCTCCTAACCCTAGCCTCCATGCCCTAGAGAGAGAGAGAGATAGAGAGAGAGAGAGAGAGAGAGAGAAGAAGAGAGTTCTTTCTCATATTTTCTAGCAGCTAGGATCTTCTACAACCCTCTTCTTCTAAGTCCATCCTAAGGTGAGGATTTTCCTTCAAGCCTTTCATTAATAATATCACGATTATCATAAGTTTCTTTTGTGGCATGTGAAGTTGTTTTGTTTTGAATTACTTATCCATATAACTTGAAGTTTGACGTGGGATTTGTAATGAATATCATTATATGATGATGTGATTCCTTGTTTAGATTTTTTACTAAGAAGCATGTGTATTTGTATTATCTATCTTTGTAAAATCTATGCCCTTATTTTCTTAGTCCATGTATTACAAGTAACATTGGTTTTCATATTGTGATATGAAATATGTGTATAAGATCATTATATGGACATCCCATTATTGTATACTCTTTGTTCCTAAGTTGGTAAAATTATTCGATGTAGAGAGATGGAACCCATGAGAGGTGTCCATGATGGAAGAATATCTCTTGACTTAACTGAGAGAATGAAGTGCTTGTTTATCAATGGATCCTTATATGTACATGATGCTTGATTTGATCCATTTACAGTACATGTGTATTTTAATGAATTTGGTCATGATGTACAACATTGGCTTTTTGGGACATGATGAAATCATAAAATGGGACAATGAGTGGACACTAATGGTATACAAATTCTCATGAGCCAGGGTTGGTGCTATGGACACTAATCCCGTGCTGTCGGCCTATGCTGGGTTGCTTGCGACTCCCCATAGTGACCACTGAGTTTTATTTAAATCGGTTGTATGCGAAAACACTTAAATAAAGGTGAAACTAAAGTCATGCATTCACTTGGCTCCATGTGGGTGTACGGAGTTGAGAATAGGCTAGAGCGTCCTACTTCTCCCGTATACTGTCACGTGTAGATTTGGGCTATGAGCGTCCCGTTTCTCACGTGGTCGGGCAAAACTATGGACTTGTGAGTCCCAGGAACCCCTGGTGACTAGTGGCTAGCATGAAGTCGTAACAGGGAGTCTCCCACTTCATGTATTGTGATTCTAGCCAGGGTGCCTTAGCCAGAGCATGCATTCCATGCATCGCATTAACAAAGATTTTTATTTGATTGTTTTGTTTGAATAAAGATATTATTGTGTTGCGTTACTCTAAGTTTTATACATTGTTATTCTTGATAGTCTTCGAGGGAATATTCCCCACTATGATAGCGTTTAACGCTATCCCAAACACAATTTAGATGATGCAGGTGAAGATCCAGGTATTGAACCCAATTTTTAAGGAAAAGTGTTCGATGTTCGTACAATCACATGGCGGATGACGATGTTAGATAAACTTAGTTGGTGTTATCATTTATTAAATATTTTTTTTGAGTAGTTGATACATTTATGGAATTGTAATAAGTCTTCAAGAGAAGACATGGTTTTGTATTTTAATTAATCAGTATGGATATTGGTTGGTTCCCTTATTTAAACATTGATGATGACGTAGTAAGTTTGATAGAATAAGATGATAATTATTTCTGTCATTGTGATTGAATGCTATATTTTATTATTTAACAAATCAATTAGTCCATGATTTACTTGGGAATTCGACCGTCGTGTTATACACGAGAGTCGAAAATCTCGGGTCGTTACAACGCCTGCCATTCTCAGACAGGGAATAGTTGAGAAAAGGCCCAGGAATAGATGTCCACGTCTCCACGCTAAAAAACGAGTTTGCGCGGCACACATATGCGGGCTCGATACTGGGAAGAGAGCGATGCCGCTGGAAACTCCTAGTGGATCTAATATACCCTCGTGTATAAGGGTTCCGGATGGCGAGAGGAGAAGTGACTAACTTTACGGTTGACCAAACAATCATCATTTTGTAAGATTTGGACCTGGTCTGTTTCTCCAGGTACACTTGTTTCGCGCCCTTGCTAGCCCTCTTTGGGCGACCACGTCTAGCAGATTGGGCGGGGGCCAACGGGCTCGCCTCCCCTTCTTCGGAACCTGTCGTCCCGTCACTTCGGAAGCCCCGCAAAGGAGCAAACCAGGAGTCCCACTGTTAGGTGGTACAACCCGGTCACAGAGAATCTTCTTTTGCATGTCCTTGGGCAACGTTAGTATACGTTCATAGAAATTAAAAGTTTCCGGAGGCAGAAACCATTGGGGATTCTGATCGGACGGGCGAACAACGTTCCTCAAAACCGCCCGCTTACGCTTTGAAGGAGTCAATGGAGGACCTGAAGGACCAGCCTCAGAAGGGTCGCTAGCCATCACAATCTGCAACGGCATACGGAAAGCTTAGGTATAGCTCAAAGCAAGAGGAAATGCACAAAAGAAATCAACACTCTCAAAGTTCAAGAGGATGCAAAGTAGTATGCAAAGACGACATGAGCACCGATAAGCGAATCAAGGTCATAGTAAAATGTATTCGAACTAGTAAAGAAGGAAATAGCACGACAGCATTCACAACCACGACATCATCGTCACATACAAACAAGGACGGATAAAAGAAAGAGAAAACAACATAATCATCATCCATTAACTGAAATAGGCCCAAAATGTTCGGACTGTCATGTCAATTGTTCAAATGTTAAAGTTAGAATTTGTCATAAGACAACACAAAATTTGCGAGATCCCCTTCTCGCGAACAGAAAATGATCTCAATCTTGCAGCAGAGGAAGAAGCCGAGCCTTCAATTCGTCCACCTTCGCTTGGACCCGCGCTTCCTTAGAAGTCAGGTCCATTAGATGGGAGATGCACTGCTGCACGAGGTCGAAGTGCACGCACTCAGCATTGGCCCAGTTCCTCATTATGGAGACATCGATCGCCAGATCGTCATATTCACTCAACGCCTCTCTGATCCTTCTCCAAATGCTGGCGCGATGATCCGGAAACTCGGCCTCCGCCAGTGGGACAGCCCAAGCCAGGAATCATTTTTTCGCCCTTTTCTCCCTCTTTAGAGAATTAAGCTGGCCCCATAAAGGCCAAGAAAGAATCGGCCAAGGGAGGCTCCGCCGCCTCAAGAAGCGCCAGCTCTTCTGAGAACGAGGAGTCACCAATGAAACCAAGAATGGCTTCCCTATGCTCCTCAAAAGTGGAGGCCATAAGTGAAACATTCCGGATAGCCTGTAGTATGGAACGAGAATCTGCACCGAGTCTGGATAAAGCCTCAGACACCTCATCATATTGAGAATGAAGGGATGACCAAGCTTCCAGACGACCAAGGGAGTCAAAGAGCCGTTGCAAGCAGTCACGAGTTGCGCGTAAGGAGGCACGAGTCGCAACCATTGTCTGCTGGAAAGACTAACAATCCGATTTGAGAACCGTGGCAATTCGACAAAAGGAGTAAAGAGAGGAAGCGTATGAAGATTATTTACATCAGATCCAAAGTCAATGGAGGCATCCGCAGGTACATCTAAACCCTATCTAAATTAATCATGATAATTCTCAGAAAATGTCATTTTTTGGTCAGGCATAGCCCAAGACTTAAAGTATATGAGACCCGACACAGCTTCCGGATAACAATGAATGCACATGGAAATTTATGACGGAAGTGCGGGGCCCCATATCCTTTAAAGAAATGATCCCTGTCACCACGGGAATAGCCGTGTCCACCCAAAATGTGGATATGGTAGGCAGTGCTGGGCTAGATCTACACATGGAAAAGCCCCAGAAACAAGAAAATTCTAAGTCTTGAAAACTGGGTGCGCCAGACCCAACGCACCCCTAAAATAATCCAAATTTTGCAAAAAATACAAGGATGAATATCTGGGTGCGCCAGACCCAACGCACCCCAAAATGTGCAAAGTGTCTTGACTGAATATCTGGGTGCGCCGGACCCAACGCACCCCAAAATGCCCAAAGTGTCTTGACTGAATATCTGGGTGCGCCGGACCCAACACCCTAAAAAATTATGATCGGCCTAAGTTCAATACTTAGGTGCGTCACGCCCAACGCACCTCGAAACTCAGTCATTTTCACCAATCACAAATATTTGGGTGCGTCAAGCGTGACGCACCCTTAAAAGTTTAAGGGTTTCATCAACTTGTGACGAGGGGTGCGTCACGCCCAACGCACGCTTAAAAATCTTAAAATTTTACCAAGTTCGAATACTTGGATGCGTTGAGAGCAACGCACCCTTAAAAATCTCAAAATTCGGCCAAGTCCGAATACTTGGGTGCGCTAAGCGCAACGCACCCTTAAACATGAGAATTCCACCAAGTCATCAGCTGGGTGCGTCATGCTTGACGCACCCCAAAAATCCAAATATTTGAAATTTAAGGATGCGCTAGACCTTTTTTGGGTGCGCTGGCGATATTAAATGGGTGCGTTGGCGAATATTTGGGTGCGTCGACGGCAGAGCAAATGAACAATGAAAAACGCAGAATGAAGTAAAATGAAGCTATCTTACCTATTTATAGTGTGGACCCGGGAATCCGATGCGTCGCGATGAACGGTTATAAGTCCATCGTAACGCACCGGAGGGGCATCTGTTGGGGTCCCAAAAGTTAGTACCCTCTAAAACAAATCAACTGGGCACGTACTTCGAGAAAATTCCACAAAATACTACCCGACGCACCCAAATACCCAGATTTGCAAAGGATCCAGTACTTAGCCATTTTCTCCGGTGGACCCCACGGATCACCGTGATCAAAACCGACCAGAATCAAGCAGAGGCATCCTTCATGAATTATGATAAGCAGTGCATGGCGATTCGCCGAGAAGCGAGCCCCACAAGCCCTCCGTTTCGCAAAACCCAATTTTGCAAGACACGGGTACGTCAAGCGCACCCATTTATTCAGCCTGACGCACTCTTAAATTCATAAAAATTCGACAAGTGGTTTAGGATGTATTTCACCTCTGACGCATCCAAAAAATGGCTTGACGCACCCTAAAAATACCTTCGACGCGTCCATAAAATCAGAAAATACGGAACTGTAATTTCAGGGTGCATGGGATCCCAACGCACCCTAAAATTGCCAACGCGTCCAAAATAGCCCAACGCGTCTAAGAACCAGCGTTGCATTTTTTGGATGCATTGTACCACAACGCACCCAAAAATAGCTCGACGCACCCATAAAATAAGCACATCTCAGAATCTCCTTTCGAGGTGCGTCAGAGCTCCCACGCGTCCATTTAAGGGTGCGTCGAGGGATTTTTGGGGTGCGTCATACGTGGCAGCTCCCCATTGGTCGTTGTCCGGTATTCTCGGGTATAAATACCCCTTCCCACTATTCATTTGTACAGATTAAGAGAGAGAGAGAGAGCTATTATCCCCTGAGTATCTGGGATTTGTCGCCGGAATCCCTTTTCGACAGCCGGAAAACTTTCCCGGTGACCGAAATTCTTTTCCAGTTGCTGGCATCTTCCACCGGAAGGTCACTCCGACCAACACCACCGCAGGTCCGGATTATAAAAAATCACAAGTACGAGCACGCACCCGAAAATAGCCCAGCGCACCCGAAAATTCAACAAAGAGCGGACATGTATTTTCAGGGTGCATTGGACTCCCACGCACTCGAAAATAGTCCGGCGCACCCGAAAATTCAACAAAAAACGGATTTGTATTTTTAGGGTGCATTGGACTACAACGCACCTGAAAATTAACCCACGCATCCGTAAAATCAACATAATTCAGACATGTATTTTCAAGGTGCGTTGGACTCCCACGCACCCATAAATTATGTCCCACGCACCCAAAAAATTAGCCAATTCCAGAACATGTTCATGGGTGCACCGGACTCAATTTTAAGTATTTTCAAGTGCCACTTGAGCCTATTTTGGGTATTTCGAGCGTTCCGGACGCAATGGAATGGTCAAATGGACGTTTTAGGATCTCTAAATGAGCAGAATTGCGCATCTTCAAAGTTCAATCTGATTCGACACGATAAACGAAACGACTTCTCGAAAGAGACGCCGCCAGCATCCAGAACTATGCAAACATGTCATCATTTATATTTACTGTAAAGATGTGATCCGATTTGAGTCGAAAGCTAGACAAATGGGACTATGATTATCACGATAAACCATACCAAAGAGTTTCAATTCACTACAAAACAATTGTTATAAACTGCCACAACACAACAGTCGATGCCCTACCTATTAAAAACGGCATCCGTCGGTTGGGCTACGCAGGTATGCACAACTGCAGAGTGGACTTCCCGAGGTCACCTGTCCATACATTGACAGGCGCAGGCCCAGAGTCATCCTTCTCAGTCATAAACCCTGATAGTCTCAGCCCGGATCTCCGGCCAAAACATGGGACATAGACATCTGACTAATACAAAGATGGTTCAGTCCATAACAAAACAAATACAGGTCTCTATGACCACAAACTCTCAGACCATAGTCCCTGCTGACTAGTCTTTTGCCTTTTAATCAAGGGTCATCGATCATTCGATATAATTAAGGGCTCGTGCCAGATCACGGCCTGGAACGTACAAGATCTCAGGATTTTTGGAATAAAATTCGCCTTGCGATATCTCTCCTTGTGTACTTTTATGAATGCTTGTGATTGACTATGAATGTTTCCGTTATTTAGAACCCCAGAGCAACAAAACACTACATTTCAAGTAAAATATGTCCCTTTTGGAGTTCATTTTTCTAGTTCTAACAACCCTCAAATGACAAGATATTCTATAAATTGTACATTAGTGCTTACTGTGTGAGCGTCATAGACCCTCCCTTGGCCTTTGACAAAGTAGGTTTGTAAAGTTATCATGATTTCTTTATTCATCCACACTCTTTATAGATGCATGGATCCCACATTCGGGATACACTTCCTACCCCGCAGCCTTATCAATAATCAAATGGCTATAATCAGTGGGCCACACTTGCTAGTGATGTGTGGGGCCCAAGAAATTACTCACGTGCAAAGCAACTAAAACAGGCATACTTTCCACGAAAGTCAATGAATAAAAAAATGGTGCTAATGCAGCACCATTCCAATACATCAGACTCATATATACAAATGAATCACTGTTACAAACCAACCTATTTCCTATGTAACTCGAGCCATTTTCTCCAAACTGACCCAGTCCGGGCTGGGCCCACGCTCCATACGGCACGATATTTCGAAATAACTTGGGCCGAAGCAAGACCATCTTGTTAGCCCAATAGTCATTGACTCGGTCGTACCCAAGTCAAGAATCGAGGCTGGACAGGTTGTCAACTCACTGAGTCTTTTAACCGTGTTCAAACACCATCATTGTGCCAAGCGAAAACCAAATCTTCAATTCCAGCTTTCAAATCTCCCCAATAAAACTCCTCAAAATCTGCTGCATCATTACCTGATGCCTTGATCTCTACTAGTAATACTGTCGGCGCCATCTCTGATAGCTCGACTGATAAGACTAACTGATTTTTTAACAACACCACACACCCAACTTTTCTTCTTTCGACCTTATAACCCAATTTCCCTCCAATCTTCTTGAACTTTTCTAAGATATCATTGGCATACTTTGTAGATGTGAATCGCTTCTCTATCTTCTTCCTCCCTTCGAAAAGCCCAGATAGATTGAGACCCGAAGACAATGATATCAAATCAAAGGCAGTCATGACAGGCGCGCCATTGACAAGATTGAATCGACCATCATTTTGCAGCATGCACAAGTTGGGTTGATTCTCATGAAGTGGCAAGTCAGGATTCATGCACCCCGGCATCGCTTGATAAGACTTCTTGAACCAGGCAACTCGCATCAAGGACTCGATCGATATCCTGGTCTGCGGGTGTGGATCTAAGAGCCTCGAGATCACCCGTCGCACCGGTTTAGAAAACCAGGTAGGGAATTTGAATTCCCTCCGGTAGATCTTTTGGTACATTACTGCGATGTTGGAGTCATCGAAGGGGAGGTAGCCGGCAAGTAGTAGAAAGAGAATGATGCCACATGACCATGCATCTGCTTTGGGCCCATCATAGCCCATTCTCCTGACGACCTCAGGAGCGGTGTAGGCCGGCGTGCCACACGCCGTGTGGAAGAGCCCGTTCTTCAATTGCTCAGGGAGCGCCGAGAGGCCGAAATCAGTCACCTTCAAATTCCGATCATCGTCTAGTAGGAGATTCTGGGGCTTAATGTCCCGGTGGGCCACACCATTAGAGTGGCAAAAATGAAGCGCCGAGACAAGCTGTTGGAAGTATCGACGTGCGATAGGCTCCGATAGCGGGCCATGCTGTGTGATCTGTGAGAACAAATCACCCCCACTAGCAAGTTCCATGACTAGGTATATCTTGGACTTGGTGGCCATGACTTCATGGAGCTCAACGATGTTCGGGTGGCTAAGGCGGTGCATGGCGGACACTTCACGGACGATGCGCGGTTCCATGGTCGTGTTCTTGATCTTGCACTTGTCAATGACCTTCACGGCGACAGCCGTGCCATTGACAAGCGATCGGGCATGGTAGACCTTCGCAAATGAGCCACGGCCTAGGAGGTGGCCTAGCTCATACTTGCCGAGCACAACCTTGGGTTCAGACTCCATGTGGGTGCGGTCTCGGCTGCACTAAGGTGGGCCACCTAGAGTATCAGCCAAATCTCAAAGAGCCTATACTCTTCTTGCTCGGCCCCTCTAATTCCTTCTTTGCCTTTTGCCGTTAGCTCATCTGGTCTTTTTATAGCATCATGTACGGTCAAAGAAGCTGTTTTAAGCCGCCAAAGACTCTTTGACGGGATTTAAAAATTTCCATGTGCTCTAATGCACTATCGGGTGTATACAATGGTGTATTTGGCGGACCATCTTTTTTAATCTTATCACCATATTTGCGGTGGGGCCCACCTTATGCACGGTGCAGATGCCTCGTAGGCTTTGCAGGTTGGTACATTTACCACGTGTAAATACTAATTATGCCCACACAAGTGTAGTCACACGTGTGTAAAATTGGACCGCTTCAGGTTTACATATGTGTGTATGAATTCAGGCAAATTTGATAATCTGGTGGGCCAGGTATGCGTATGGAACCTGAACCTTTTGGTCAGTTCCTATCAACCGTACATCAGACGAGATGATGGTTGTATGCCATCCAAACTGTTGATAGGGTTATTAGCTGCCTGATAGAAAACTTCTGTAGGCCCCCACAGAGTTTCCAATGGTGGGCATTCAATCCCTGCTGTTTCATGTGTTGAGGCCCACCTCAATTTTGTATCTATCGGATTTTTGGAGTCCTTCTCTATTTTGACCTTTAGAAACTTATGGACGGTTTAGATCCTGTCACAGGCATCTATGTGGGCCCCACATGGATTCCGAGTACAGTAACTTCGGGTGCCGGCTGCACAGGCAATTCGCGTTCGGATGGGTAGGAAAGAGCGGTTCTGGTATGACAAAACGTGGGAAGCGCGTGGGCTTTCAAAGAGCAAACGTCCGATTGCAATTAGATATTATCGTTGCACGTGGGCAAGCAAACCTCTTTATGATGTGCGGGATCACCTGAAAATGGAGTTGAATCTTAAAATACACATGGCATGATTTACGGCAATCCAGGCCGCCCAAATCTCCCGGCGTATGGAGCATAACCTAACAACTGAACTGAGAAGTAATATTAACTGTCTGATCTTTCCCTTCAAATTTGAGCCACTCGATAGTTTTTTAACCATCCATTTTTGGGTCATCAATTGGATGGTTAAGATTGCTTGATGAGTGTCATTTTAGAGTCATCTTTTCGTCCACAATGGGACCCACAATTTAGACTGTCTGGTATAGTTGTACATCAGCGGCCCCGTTCGAGCTAGGCTGAGCTGAGCCGAGCTCAACCACGAGCTGAGCTAGGCTCGGTCACTGAATAGCCTGGCTTGTGTTCAGCTCAGCTCGGCCGAGTTGGACTTTTATGTTTGACCCGGCTTGGCCGAGCTTCGAGCCGAGTTCGAGCTCAAGCCTTTCGAGCTGAGAGACAAGCTTAGACACAATTTTTACATGTGTTCAAAAATTTTCAAAGAGAAATAGAGAGATTGAGAAACGACTGGATGACAGTTGTCGTCGGATGGACTGGAGACAAAGAGAGTGATAGATAGAGAGAGAGTGTGTGTGATAAAGAGGGAGAGAGAATTGTCACCAACTCACCACCTCGCCGGACGGATAGGAGAGAGAGAGAGAGAGAGAGAGAGAGAGAGAGCTGTCACCAGCTCACCACCTCGCCGGACGGATTGGGGAGAGAGAGAGAGAGAGAGAGAGAGAGAGAGAGAGAGAGAGGTGGTCGATGGGTGACTGGCCGGGCAACGGTGGCTGGCCTGACAGGGTTAGGGTTTTGGGGGAGGGAAGGGGGCGCTCGTTCGAAATGGAGATGATTTTAGGGTTTTAGACTTTTAGATTTTAAGTTATATATATATATATATATATATATATATATATATATATATATATATATATATATATATATATATATATATATATATATATATCGAGCTGTGAACGAGCCGAGCTTTGAGCCGAGCTTAGGCATGCTCGTGTGCAGCTCAAACTATGAAACGAGTCAGGGAAATCTGCTCGGCTCTATTTGAACCCTTCCTCCGAATAGAGCCGAATCGAGCTAGAACGAGCCGAATCAAGCAAGCTAACCGAGCCGGCTTGATTCGTGCTTAGCTCTAGAGTCAACATTCAAAATGACGATGACTGCCCTTGCTTATTTCTGATTTCGATCCCTTTCTGTCCTGGCCCATATCAACTCCTACCATTCATATTAGAAAGAGACAATGCCATATATAGAGGCTTATATTTTGGTGAAATTCCAATAAAAGTTTGCTTTTAAACTGTTTCCTAAAACCCACTTCAGTTTTCTGCCGTTAGTAAAAAACACACTCGCCATCTAATATGGTTACTTATTCAATATTGTATTTTGAAAAAAAGATATTTTTACCTTCAAAGTAAAGCCTCCAAACAACGTACTAGAATGAAACACAGACTCTCCTCTCTCCTCAGACAGCCAAATGTTGCAACCCTCTCCCTCACCCTCGCTCTCGCTCAATCGGCCGCGAACCATCCCTTTGTTATTGGGAAGCAGATTGCATGGTGTGCCACACACCACTGGCCTCCCTAGTATGTTGACGTCCCTAAGTTCTGTGGCCCCACCAAGATGTATCTATTATAGCTGAACCATCTGTCCATTTGGTGAGATTGTTTTAGGGCATGAACTAAAAAAATGAGGCAGATGGAAGGTTTAGGTGGACCACACCACAGAATGCTGTGAGGACAATAATTTCTACCGTTGAAACCTTCCTAGGGCCCACCATGATGTTTATTTTCCATCCAACCTGTTCATAAGGTGACATAACACCTGGATGAAGGAAAAAAAAATATCAGATTGATCCAAAACTCCTGTCACCCGCAAGAAATTTCAATGGTAGACTCTCAATCCCCACCGATTTCTGTGGTATGGCCATTTGAGCTTTGGATCTGTCTTGTTTTTGGGCTCAAAGTCAGTAACGTTCTCGTCAAATTGACCAACGGTTTGGATATAACACACCACAAAACTTGGTGACCTCAACACATCAATATGTATGGTGGCGTGCAGCACACCACACAATTTGCTTGCTTGCAGCAGATTAGTTGAGACCCCGGGCTCAACCAAGACAGTGAGGCCCTCACCGTGGGGCCAACCATGATGCATGTATTCTGTATCCACACCGTCCATCCGTTTTTACAGATTAATTTAGGGAATTATCCCAAAAACGAAGAAGATCCAATAGTCAGGTGGACCATACCCTAGGAAACAGTGGTTATTGAACATCCTACCATTAAAAACCTCGTAGAGTGCATCTTAATGTTTGCATAGTGTTTATTTGCCATCCAATATGTTGATAAGTTCATATTATCCTGGATGAAGGGTTAAAAACAAATATCAACCTCATCCAAAACTTTTGTGGCCCATTAATAGACAATCGCCACTGTTTCCTATGGTATGGTCCACCTGATAATTGGATTTGCTTCAGTTTTTGGATAATGCCATATAATGATCTGAAAAAAAGATGGACGGTGTGGATACAGAATACATAAATCAAGGTGGGCCCTATGGTAAGGTCTGCACCGTCTCGGGTGAGTTTGGGGTCTCACCTACTTCGCTCCCAAAGGTAGCTCCTTTGGCAAGAAATACGCATAAGCTCGTTTGGTGGTTGCAGCCACATGCTCTCCTCCATTGCTGCCTATCAGTTAGGCCTGCATATGGGTTGGGCCCAATCCTAGGCCAAACCTA
This sequence comes from Liriodendron chinense, assembly GCA_003013855.2. Lineage (NCBI taxonomy): Eukaryota > Viridiplantae > Streptophyta > Magnoliopsida > Magnoliales > Magnoliaceae > Liriodendron > Liriodendron chinense. Next base: position 2,646,442 of record ML058505.1, read on the forward strand.
CCCAACCCTAACTCTACCCTACTTGCAAAAGGATCAACCATAACCCTATCCGAGCCTTTATGCTGAACCAGGTCAGGTTAGGACTAGGATGGAATGTCCATTATTAGTTGGAATGGAATGCTAACCTATAACAGCTTAAATATTCTACTGTGCGATGTTTCAATTAGTCCAAAGTATTCTTTATGTGTGGCCATCCACGGTGAGGCCTCTCTCATCAATGGTTTGGATCACCGAACAACGGCCCTATTTGAACAAACTGAAAATGTGAACATAACTGTACAAACTTTCGGCCACAAACTCAAGTGGGTCGAAAATGTGAGGATTGAATGTCCACAATAGTGTTAGTGCACTTTTCTGCGGCATACTAGTGCACCTTGTTTGTCAATTACTTAGGTCAGCGAGTCTAGTGTCGGTTGGGCTTAATGAAGACGAAGTCCAAAGACTCAAGACGGACCGGTTGCATCAAGAAAGAAGAAACAGGTAAAAGTGATGCCCTGGTGAGCCCGAACCTAGTACCTACCTAAAACTTGCACCAACTAGGTATACCCTTAATCATCATCATTAGTCTTAGAACTCCATGAAAAAAATGATAAGTTAGACTAATAAAAGAGGTGGAGGCTGCTGTAATCAAAACAGCTCAAATGGCAGTTTCCGATTGATCTCCGATCAATCGGACATTGGCTCCAATAGGACTTCGATCAATCAGACCTAAGTTCCGATCAATCAAAAATTGTTCCAGCAAACTTGAAAATTCATTGGACATATTTTCGATCAATCGGACGGTCTTCCAATCCATTGGAAGGGGTCAGTCCGATTGATCGGACCATATTTTCGATCAATCGGAATATATTCCAGAGAATTCACTGGACTGATTTTCGATCAATCGGACATGTCTCCGATCAATCGGACAGGTCTCCGATCAATCGGACCTTTTTCCGATCAATCGGAGATACGCGAATCTGCCCTTTTTTTTTACCGTTGGAAGAAAATCTATTTAAGATGGGGGATTCGTTTTTTAAGAGAAGAGAAGGGATTTTGAGGACATAGAAGCCGCCATTGCTAGAGATCATCAGAAGCTCTATTCCAAACCCAAAGCAAGTCATTCTCCTTGTGTTTTCATCACAAGCTTGGGCCATTCAATGGCATCTTGAGAATGGACTTGTTCCCTCTTGATTCATAGGGTTTAGACACCTTGATGATAGTTATATCCCTTGTCTAAACACTACCTAGGAGTCCAAATAGGTGTATTCCTTTAGGAAACCTATTTCCTACCATTTGTAGAGGTTTCACGATTCCCTAGCACCTTGGGCATCTCCAATGGAGCATCACATGCAATGTAGTTGATCTTGGAGCTGAAGCCTTGGTAAAGCAGCGGCGTCAAAAATCAGGGGAGCACAAGGGGAGCTGATTCAAGCACGGGAGAGCGAGAAGAAGCAACTCAAGCGGCGCTACATAGGGGCTTAATTCGATAAGTAAGGTTGTCTTGTTAAGAGTCCATTCACTCAATTCCCCGTGGAAGTTGAGTGTAGAGTTTGTTTAACAAACTCGAACTAGGGTCATTTGCCGATCCTTGGCCTGTTAGTCGGCCTAAAATCTAGGGACGTTAGCCGTTCCTTGGCTTGTTTGTCGGCCTAAAGACTAGGGGCTGTTGTCACCCCTTGGCTCATTTGCCGGGCCTAAATTCAGGGACGTTAACCATTCCTTTGCACGTTAGTCGGGCCTAAACAAAGTCTCCAAGGGGTGCCACTAACACGGGTGCAAACGTATAGGTTGGGAGGAACCTGTAAACTTCCCGGTTGGGTGGATCCGAGTTAAAACACCTTAGTTGGGAGGAACCAGATTTAAACTCCCAAGTGAATGCTAGTGTGCTCAAAGGGGTTGAGTACTTGAACTGGGAGTGGAGTAGACAAGTAGTCGAACCACTATACATCCTTGTGTTTGTGATTATTCTTGAGCACATTTCTCTTTATGCACTGTGTTTGATTGGTTAATTAGGAATGCATGCTAGGCACTTGATAGGCACCTCCACAATCACAAGATGTACTTTCACTACCTCATGTTGACTTGAGCATTTCTTGATCCATCATCTCTAGTCCACATGTGTTGATTAGACTAGGTTGCTGATTGCACTTATCATTTGTTAGTCTTTTGATTGGACCTACTTAGGCTTGGAAGCCGAAGTGTTAATCACTTAAGTAGTTTGATTTGCTAAATTTGTTAAGTAGGCGAAAATATTTTAAAAGGTCCTAATCACCCCCCCTCTAGGATTTAGCCATAATTCTAGTTGCTCCTTAAGCTTCCGCACGTGTGCTTAGGGTGTCGTGTTAGACCACCCGACGCAATTTCAATTGGTATCAGAGAGGGTTGCTCTTCAAGGACTTAACCGTCTAGAGTGAGATGTTCGCTCGCCTCAAGTGTAATGCTGCGATGTAGTAATAAAACTCGGTAAGACCGAGGTCGATCTACAGGGAAATAGAAACAACTTCCAAACCACTCCAGCAACTCAGTTTATGGAAGAAAATCAAATTCAATTGAGTATTTAACTAAAACAGCAACTTAATGGAAAATCAGTGATATAAAGTACTAAGGCATTCAAGGATCCACTTGTAACAATCCTATGTCAATTCAGTCAATCCAAGTAGAGAACACAACTAGATTTGAAGTCCTATCTCTCATCTAGTTGGAAAATAGAGCATTCACACACATTCAATCCAAATCAAGTTGAACTTCCAAGTTCTAGTTCATTCAATCAATGTAGAATTCAAAACCATAGCCTGCGGAGTAACAGCCATGCCTATGGACTATGGCCTGCTCAAGGATTACTATAATTCAAATCTAAACCAGCATTATATGGTAATCTCAGAGAATTGCATGGAATTCATGTCCGGAGCACATGAACTCTCATAAAACATCTCAAACTACCACTTTTAGAACTGAAACATGAAAGAAAAATTCAACTTGAAATTAAATTACTTGAATTAAACTGAATCCAACATAGAATTAGCTACAAGCTTCACCTCTCAGCCTTGGCTGAGAGGTTCTAGCCGAGCATACTCATGCTATAACTAAAATCTCTGAATAAAAGCATAAAACTAGAAAAATCGGAAATAAAAGAGTTGCAGACGCTCCACGACAGCTTCCTCTCTCCAAAACCATGTCCCTTAGCTTCTTTGATGCCCTAGGAAGAGCCCCTAGGTGTCCTTTTATAGTAAGAAACCTCCCTTGCGTCGGAATCTGCGAAAGGTTACGCAGTGCGCAGCAGTTTTCGGAGTCCTGATTTAGAAAGAACTCTTCTTACGCAGGGCCAACCGGTCTAGACCGGTCGGACTGGCCTTTTAAATAGTCCAGGGAGTGCTGCCGACCGGTCATGACCGGTCGGACTGATCTGTCCATTGATCCAGCAAGTGTAGCCGACCGGTCATGACCGGTCGGACCAAATTGGGCTTGTTCCAGCGTATATAGCCGACCGGTCATGACCGGTCGGACCAAGTTGTCCATCTTCCAGTGTGCATGGCCGACCGGTCAAGACCGGTCGGTCTGTTCTTCAATGTGTTCAGCTTATGTGGCCGACCGGTCAAGACCGTTCTGGCTCCTCTAGCCGACCGGTCAAGACCGATCTAGCCCTCTTTAACTTTTTCTTCTTTCTTTCTTTTCTCCTCTTTCCTCTTCTCTCTCTTTTCCTTATGTTCTTCTTTCTTTGGACCTCTTTCGTCCTTCATCCAAATGGCTCTAAATGTATCCTTTCAATCCCTAATTGAATGAAGTCCGCTCTCATCCCCTATAATCACAAAACATGTGTTAGATAGGCCTTTAAATCATGAAAATCATGCAAACCATGTCATGTAATGGGCAATGCAATGTATAAATTGGAGGTTCAACACACCCCCCAACCAGCTTTTTGCTAGTCCCAAGCAAAACATGCGTGAATAATTTCAAACCTCCAAACCCAACTCTCTTCCAGAAACCATGTTTCTATCCATTCCAAGATGTACAAGTCTAAAAATTGGAGAAATTTGGTGATAGAAGCTGAAACCTTGGACTCTCAAAACATAATACATGTCTACATGAAGTTCCCACATATTGATTGATAAATAGAAGAACTCGAACAAATTCAACCTAGTGTGCATAGTGCAAGATCATCTCATGAGTTTCTGGGATCATCTTCTTTATAGATTAAGTAAGCCAAGGATTTTAAAGTGCACAGAGCAACAAGAAGCCTATGACAGGAATTTGCCTTACCGTCCTTCCGACGGCTTTCACACTACCTTCCATTTCCGGCTTTGGTTACGGTTCGACCATCCCCCGGTTGGTAATAGGTAGCCCTTTGCGGAATTTTTCACCATTTTTCTTTCCTTCCCGATTTCATTCTTTCTTTCCTTTTTCTTTTCAATTAGATAGGATTTTTAGAAATCCACATCTTCCGTTATTTTCCCATGGACAAGGATGGAAAAAATACCCCGGCTTGGCTGCTCAACACCTTTAATCAAAGTCTACTAATCCACAAATCACATAAACCTGTCAACTCATGAAAATCGTGTAATGTGAACTTGGTGTAAAGGTCTTCAAATTTTCTATCAATCACAACAATAGGGGAACTAACATCTAAAACCATTATGTTGGGAGAATTTCAAGACCTACAACATCACACACTTTGTATCTCCTCTTCTTATACTCATATCATCTGGAATGCATGGAAATAAGGTTTTCTAAAAGAGTTTTGAAATTTTAGAAAATTCGAAAAAATTTGCGCATGTGAGGCTCGAAATGTTGCAACATGCTAGATGAGGAATCTCATCTCACCCCCCAACCAAATCTTTCATTGTCCTCAATGTAAAAAGATATGCAATTAGCATGAACATGAGAGCAATGGTAACATATGAGAGAGTGAGAACAATAGTACCTGAGAGAGCGATTATGGAAGTCTGCAACTCCAATAACTAAATCTTACTAAAACAATAAAACTAGATAAACTAAACCTAATCTACGGAAAGCAGTAAAGATAACTAACCTGTCCTTGTAAAAAGAGGATCTCCCTCAGACTAGGAGATCGATTATCATTATATCATCCAAAAGCACAAAGTTGAGCAGGATCATCAAGTGGTGTAACAAATTTTTCAATAGAACTAACCACCATCCTGCTTTGGAAAGTACATTGGTGACATTGATCATTCTACCCCATTGAAAATCCAGCTGAAAAATTTCAGCGGGTTCAGAATTGTCACATGTACTAGGAAAGGAGAATTGCATTGGTTGGAAATCATTGAATATGGATCTCCTTTCCTTCTTGTCTGGGCGAAAATTATTCAAGTATGGATCATCCCAGAAGTTTTCTTCGGTTTGAACAAACCAAAGAGATGTGGAGACTTGTATTTCTTTTTCACAAGTCGATATGATCTCCACAAAATCAGATTTCACCGGTGCTACCACAATTGATTTTTCAGTTTGGCACTTTGTGGAAGGAAGCTTTTTGGGCACCAGAGGGGTCTCCTTCAAAGCATGCACGATATCCTGAATCATGGGATCATCCCAATCTTCAAAATATGCTAAACACTCCTCTAGAGTGTAGGAGACTTCATCGGAGGAAGTTTTCAGATTTGGACCCTTTATGTTTTCCCCTTCACAGAATTTTGTGTAGGTTGGAGTGGGTCCTCAACCTCTACACTTTCAGAAATTGGCCTCTCTGTAGGCAAGTCAAGCACCAATTCTTCCAAATCCTGCACAACAAATTTGTGTAAATCAGAAATTGGTGACTTGTCGAATGAATTTTCAGAAGTTAACACTTCCAAGGTCTTAATAAAATGAAATTTAGATTCATCCTTAGAATGTGTCAAACATGTCCCCAAACTTTCAGGTAGATCATGTTGGAAAAACCCCCCATCATCCATAGATTCTATCATGTTTACCTCATGGGGACCATCATTGTCGTCCCAATCCTCAAAGGGATCAAAGCTAACAATATCTAGAGGATCAAAATTCTGCCTTAAAGCGAACTCCTCTTCCACGATTGAATCAATCATATCAACCTCGTGGACATTATCATCATCCCTATGCCTCTTGCCCAAGTGAAACACATTCACCTCTAATGTCATGTTTCCAAAGGATAGTTGCATCACCCCATTCCGGCAATTGATGATTGCGTTTGATGTGGCAAGGAATGGTCGGCCTAATATTACCGGTATTTGAGTGCTAGCATCCAAAACCAGTTGTGTGTCCAAGACGATAAAATCTACCGGGTAGTAGAATTTGTCAACTTGGACTAGAACATCCTCAACTATCCCCCTCGGTACACGGATAGATCTATCAGCGAGTTACAATGTGGTTTTGGTGGGTTTTAATTCACCAAGACCCAATTGCTCATATACCCAGTATGGGATCAAGTTCACACTCGCCCCCAAATCTAACAAGGCACGCTCAATCCGGTAGTCTCCAATGATACATGAGACGGTGGGACTACCGGAATCTTTGAATTTTGGGGGGGTCTTTTGAGTAAGGATGGCACTCACTTGCTCAGTTAAGAAAGCCTTTTGCTGCACATTATATTTGCGTTTTGTTGTGCATAGGTCTTTTAGAAACTTGGCATAAGAGGGAATTTGTTTGATGGCATCAAGCAAAGGGATATTAATCTTGACTTGTCTGAAAATCTCTAGAATATCATGAGAATTTGGGAGAGATTTTGGGGCAACCAATCTTGAAGGGAATGGTGCCACGAGCTTGTAAATGCGTTCCGGTTGTTGTGGGGCTAAGTTAGATCCATCTTCATCCTCAGAATTTACCGGATCATTAGGCTCATCGGCCTTCACCGGAATAGTTTTGTCAATTTGTTTACCACTTCTAAGGGTGGTGATGGATTTGGCTTGCTCCATGTTTTGGTTAGAAGGATTAGGGGTGCTTACTTCATGTACTTGCTTTGGATTGGGCTGAGGTTGGGCCGGAAAGGTCCCTTCCCTAGCATTCAAGCGTTCCTTAATCTCATCAACCGAGGCTTTAAGCTCTTGGAACATTTGCTGATTCGATTGATTGATTTGCGTTTGCCCTTGCATAAACGCCTTCAAGGTATCCTCCATTGAGAATTGAGGTGGGGCCATATTTTGCGTGGGTGACCATCTTTGAGAATTGGTAGGATTGCCCGTAGGAGCATTCTTCCAACTAAAATTTGGGTGGTTCTTCTAACTCTCATTGTACGTGTTACCTACCGGTCCATTGAAGGGCCGTTGATAACCATATGTGGCATTGGCAGTCTCATGTAGCACTTCCTGAAATGCAGGAATTGTGGGACAATCTTGCGTAGCGTGTAAATCGGTGAGGCCGATCTCACATATGGTTTCATCAGCTTCTTTGGACTTGGGAACTCCACTTTTACTAAGTTCCATGGCCTCAACCTTCCTTGTGAGGTTGGCTATCCTTGCATTCACATCGTCTTTCTCCTTAAGGACATAGATCCCTCCTTTCTCTTAAGTGGGCTTGGAGTTATTGGGTTTATCCGATGTATCCCAAGATTGGGCATTTTCAGCCAACATGTTCAAGTAACTCCAAGCCTCATCTGGATTTTTACTCATAAACTCGCCATTGCACATCATCTCCACAAATTGGCGCATATTGGAACTTAATCCATCATTGAAAAAATTTATGATTCGCCAACTCTCATAGCCATGATGTGGGCAAGCAAGCAGGAGATCTTTAAATCTTTCCCAACATTGAAAGAAAGATTCACCTTCTTTGGCCGAGAAATTCATTATGGCCCTTCGAAGGGTGTTCGTTTTATGAGCCGGGAAGAACTTTTTCAAGAATTCCCGGTTCATCTCAACCCATGACCCAATCGAATGTGGTCTGAGAGAGTGAAGCCAATCTTTGGCTCTTTATTTCAAAGTGAAAGGAAAAAGTTTAAGTCTGATAGTATCCTCGGAAACATTGGTATAATGCAAGGTGGCCAACACTTCTTCGAATTCTTTCAAGTGTAAGTATGGGCGGTCAGAATCTAACCCATGGAACTTTGGTAAGAGTTGAATTACACCCGGGTTTATGTCAAAATTTCCATCGTTTACTGGTAGAACCACGCAAGAGGGTGTAATTGTTCGGGCAGGTTGTAGGTAGTCCCGTAGTGATCTCATTGGAGGAACATTATGTACCTCATTCTCTCCTACTCCTTCCTGATTTGCGTTTGTAGTTGGAGTAGGGGGGGGAGGATTCCTTAAAGGTGTCTGTTCCATACTCCCCAAACTTTCGCAATGCTCTTGATAATTTCGGACTCGCCTATGAACTGACAATGGTCCAACTAAACCACCTTCAGATTGGAGACGATTTGAGTGATTACGTTCCCAACGGGACATAAACCACTCAACCAAAAATCAAAACTAATCCTAACCTAGAAAACTGAAATCCGAAGTTAATCTGAAAAAAAAACTAAGTTAGAAAGGTATCACCTGATGTGCTTGAACTAGAGAAGATTTCCTACAAAACAGAAAAAAATATGTTAGTTCTAAGAAAATCAGAAAAACCTATCTATTTCTACTTCTACAGCCACTGAAATTATTTGAAAACTGTTATCTAAGTTCCTCGGCAACGGCGCCAAAAACTTGTTCGCTCGCCTCAAGTGTAAGGCTGCGATGTAGTAATAAAACTCGGTAAGACCGAGGTCGATCCACAGGGAAATAGAAACAACTTCCAAACCACTCCAGCAACTCCCCAAACTTTCGCAATGCTCTTGATAATTTCGGACTCGCCTATGAACTGACAATGGTCCAACTAAACCACCTTCAGATTGGAGACGATTTGAGTGATTACGTTCCCAACGGGACATAAACCACTCAACCAAAAATCAAAACTAATCCTAACCTAGAAAACTGAAATCTGAAGTTAATCTGAAAAAAAAAACTAAGTTAGAAAGGTATCACCTGATGTGCTTGAACTAGAGAAGATTTCCTACAAAACAGAAAAAAATATGTTAGTTCTAAGAAAATCAGAAAAACCTATCTATTTCTACTTCTACAGCCACTGAAATTATTTGAAAACCGTTATCTAAGTTCCTCGGCAACGGCGCCAAAAACTTGTTCGCTCGCCTCAAGTGTAAGGCTGCGATGTAGTAATAAAACTCGGTAAGACCGAGGTCGATCCACAGGGAAATAGAAACAACTTCCAAACCACTCCAGCAACTCAGTTTATGGAAGAAAATCAAATTCAATTGAGTATTTAACTAAAACAGCAACTTAATGGAAAATCAGTGATATAAAGTACTAAGGCATTCAAGGATCCACTTGTAGCAATCCTATGTCAATTCAGTTAATCCAAGTAGAGAACACAACTAGATTTGAAGTCCTATCTCTCATCTAGTTGGAAAATAGAGCATTCACACACATTCAATCCAAATCAAGTTGAACTTCCAAGTTCTAGTTCATTCAATCAATGTAGAATTCAAAACCATAGCCTGCGGAGTAACAGCCATGCCTATGGACTATGGCCTGCTCAAGGATTACTATAATTCAAATCTAAACCAGCATTATATGGTAATCTCAGAGAATTGCATGGAATTCATGTCCGGAGCACATGAACTCTCATAAAACATCTCAAACTACCACTTTTAGAACTGAAACATGAAAGAAAAATTCAACTTGAAATTAAATTACTTGAATTAAACTGAATCCAACATAGAATTAGCTACAAGCTTCACCTCTCAGCCTTGGCTGAGAGGTTCTAGCCGAGCATACTCATGCTACAACTAAAATCTCTGAATAAAAGCATAAAACTAGAAAAACCGGAAATAGAAGAGTTGCAGACGCTCCACGACAGCTTCCTCTCTCCAAAACCATGTCCCTTAGCTTCTTTGATGCCCTAGGAAGAGCCCCTAGGTGTCCTTTTATAGTACGAAACCTCCCTTGCGTCGGAATCTGCGAAAGGTTACGCAGTGCGCAGCAGTTTTCGGAGTCCTGATTTAGAAAGAACTCTTCTTACGCAGGGCCGACCGGTCTAGACCGGTCGGACTGGCCTTTTAAATAGTCCAGGGAGTGCTGCCGACCGGTCATGACCGGTCGGACTGATCTGTCCATTGATCCAGCAAGTGTAGCCGACCGGTGATGACCGGTCAGACCAAATTTGGCTTGTTCCAGCGTATATAGCCGACCGGTCATGACCGGTCGGACTAAGTTGTCCATCTTCCAGTGTGCATGGCCGACCGGTCAAGACCGGTCGGTCTGTTCTTCAATGTGTTCAGCTTATGTGGCCGACCGATCAAGACCGGTCTAGCCCTCTTTAACTTGTTCTTCTTTCTTTCTTTTCCCCTCTTTCCTCTTCTCTCTCTTTTCCTTGTGTTCTTCTTTCTTTGGTCCTCTTTCATCCTTCATCCAAATGGCTCTAAATGTATCCTTTCAATCCCTAATTGAATGAAGTCCGCTCTCATCCCCTATAATCACAAAACATGTGTTAGATAGGCCTTTAAATCATGAAAATCATGCAAACCATGTCATGTAATGGGCAATGCAATGTATAAATTGGAGGTTCAACACACCCCCCAACCAGCTTTTTGCTAGTCCCAAGCAAAACATGCGTGAATAATTTCAAACCTCCAAACCCAACTCTCTTCCAGAAACCATGTTTCTATCCATTCCAAGATGTACAAGTCTAAAAATTGGAGAAATTTGGTGATAGAAGCTGAAACCTTGGACTCTCAAAACATAATACATGTCTACATGAAGTTCCCACAGATTGATTGATAAATACAAGAACTCGAACAAATTCAACCTAGTGTGCATAGTGCAAGATCATCTCATGAGTTTCTGGGATCATCTTCTTTATAGATTAAGTAAGCCAAGGATTTTAAAGTGCACAGAGCAACAAGAAGCCTATGACAGGAATTTGCCTTACCGTCCTTCCGACGGCTTTCACACTACGTCCCATTTCCGGCTTTGGTTACGGTTCGACCATCCCCCGGTTGGTAATAGGTAGCCCTTTGCGGAATTTTCCACCATTTTTCTTTCCTTCCCGATTTCATCCTTTCTTTCCTTTTTTTCTTTTCAATTAGATAGGATTTTTAGAAATCCACATCTTCCGTTATTTTCCCATAGACAAGGATGGACAAAATACCCCGGCTTGGCTGCTCAACACCTTTAAATCAAAGTCTACTAATCTACAAATCACATAAACCTGTCAACTCATGAAAATCGTGTAATGTGAACTTGGTGTAAAGGTCTTCAAATTTTAATTATGACATGTAATGTGTTTAGTTTTGGTAGGATAGGTTATTTGTAAGTAATTAACAAAGGGGGAGATTGTTAGTGCACTTTTTTGTGGCATACTAGTGCACCTTGTTTGTCAATTACTTAGGTCAGTGAGTCTAGTGTCAGTTGAGCTTAATGAAGACGAAGACCAAAGACTCAAGACGGACCGGCTGCATCAAGAAAGAAGAAACAGGTAAAAATGATGCCCTGGTGAGCTCGAACCTAGTACCTACCTAAAACCATAACCTCTTAGATGACTTGCACCAACTAAGTATACCCTTAGTCATCATCATTAGTCTTAGAACTCCATGAAAACATGATAAGTTAGACTAATTAAAGAGGTGGAAACTGTTGTAATCAAAACAGCTCAAACAACAGTTTCCAATTGATCTCCGATCAATCAGACATTGGCTCCGATTGGACTCCGATCAATCGGACCTAAGTTTCAATCAATCGAAGATTGTTCCAGCAAACTTGAAAATCCACTGGATATATTTTCGATCAATCGGACAGTCTTCCGATCCATCGGAAGGGGTCAGTCCGATCAATCAGACCATGTTTTCGATCAATCGGAATATCTTCTAGAGAATTCACTAGACCGATTTTTTATCAATCGAATAGGTCTCCGATCAATCGGACTTTTTTCCGATCAATCGGAGATACGCGAATCTGCCCGTTTTTTGACCGTTGGAAGAAAATCTATTTAAGATGGGGGGATTCGTTTTTTAGGAGAAGAGAAGGGATTTTGAGGAGATAGAAGCCACCATTGCTAGAGACCATCAAAGGCTCTATCCTAAACTCAAAGCAAGTCTTTCTCCTTGTGTTTTCATCACAAGCTTGGGCCATTCAATGGCATCTTGAGAATGGACTTGTTCCCTCTTGATTCCTAGGGTTTAAACACCTTGATGATAGTTATATCCCTTGTCTAAACACTACCTACGAGTCCAAATAGGTGTATTCCTCTAGGAAACCTATTTCCTACCATTTGTAGAGGTTTCACCATTCCCTAGCACCTTGGGCATCTCCAATGGAGCATCACATGCAAGGTAGCTGATCTTGGAGCTGAAGCCTTGGCAAAGCAGCGGCGTCAAAGATTGGGGGAGCATAAGGGGAGCTGATTCAAGCATGGGAGAGCGAGAAGAAGCAACCGAAAGCGGCGCTACATAGGGGCTCAATCCGACAAGTAAGGTTGTCTTGTTAAGAGTCCATTTACTCAATTCCCTGTGGGAGTTGAGTGTAGAGTTTGTTTAACAAACTCCAACTAGGGTCGTTCGCCAATTCTTGGCCTGTTAGTCGGCTTAAAATCTAGGGACGTTAGCCGTTCCTTAGCCTGTTTGTCGGCCTAAAGACTAGGGGCTGTTAGGCATCCCTTGGCTCGTTTGCCGAGCCTAAATTCAGGGACGTTAGCCGTTCCTTTGCACGTTAGTCGAGCCTAAACAAAGTCTCCAAGGGGGGGCCACCAACACGGGTGCAAACGTGTAGGTTGGGAGGAACCTGTAAACTCCCCGGTTGGGTGGTTCCGAGTTAAAATACATTGGTTTGGAGGAACCAGATTTAAACTCCCAAGTGAATGCCGGTGTGCTCAAAGGGGTTGAGTACTTGAACTAGGAGTGGAGTAGACAAGTAGTCGAACCACTATATATCCTTGTGTTTGTAATTGTTCTTGAGCACATTCCTCTTTATGCATTGTGTTTAATTGGTTAATTAGGAATGCATGCTAGGCACTTGATAGACACCTCCACACTCACAAGTTGTACTTTCACTACCTCATGTTGACTTGAGCATTTCTTGATCCATCCTCTCTAGTCCACATGTGTTGATTAGACTAGGTTGCTGATTGCACTTATCATTTGCTAGTCTTTTAATTGGACCCACTTAGGCTTGGAAGCCGAAGTGTTAATCACTTACGTAGTTTGATTTGCTAAATTTGTTAAGTAGGCAAAAAGATTTTAAAAGGTCCTAATCACCCTCCCCTCTATGACTTAGCCATAATTCTAGTTGCTCCTTAAGCTTCCGCACGTGTGCTTAGGGTGTCGTGTTAGACCACCTGACGCAATTTCAAATAGGACGCGCGGCCATAGAATTTTTTAATCAGGCTAATGTTGTGTTTTCATTTCATCACAATTGGAATGACAATATTCTAAATGATATGGATGGTATATAAACATCACTGTGGACCCATGGATGTTTCAACCATAGGAATTTCTCAGGCATTTTTTTTTTTTTAGAATACTGTAATAGAACTGGGGGCGATTCGGGTCAGGTGGAACGAGTTGGGTATACACGGGTCGGGTTGGGTCGAGTTTGACTTGTATCCTAGACCGTACCTAGATTAAAAACGGTCCAACCACATTCACCCAGGATCGGACCCCTATCTTTGCCGAGTCGGGGTGGATTGGGTTTCTGCTGGGTCGAATCGGGCAGGCCGGTCGGTCGGGTTCACCAATGTGCAGCCCTACTATCAGTTGTAGTTTCACAAGTTGTAGGTCTCATATGATATAATATGTGATTCATCCACACCATCCATTCATTTTGCGAGGTCATTTTAGGGCATGGCCCAAATATGAGGGAGATCCAAATCTCAAGTGGACCATATCATAGAAAACGAAAATGGATTAAACGCCAACCCTTAATAACTTATTGGGTGCCAAACAAGTTGGATGGACAAAAAAAACTACAATTGCTCTTAATTTAGGTCCACGTTACCTAATCAACCGGTTGAATAGAAATAAAGGAAAAAAGGAAAAAAGAAAAACAATTACAGTGGGCCCTAGCATCTCATAACATGTTTTGAATTAGTAGTCACATAGGACCATTCCACCGTTTGATCATTTCAATGGTGACTTTGTTTTTGTTTTTTCCCCCACATTTCAATTCAAGGTTCTTTTCCTGGCACCTGTTGAAGGTGGACTCTTGTGACATTTTTCTCATGTTCAAGGAGTTTTTAGCAATTTCAATTACTGGTTTGTAGGTAGGTTGAATGGCCGTTGGGTCTTTGCTAATCTCACACGCGTGTACAATAATGCTAATGCACACGCCACCACACGTGCCAACGGGCATATTGGTATGAGATCTGATCCATTCATTAGAGGAATACCACTATTTAGATGGTTTATCCAAGAATTAGGTTGGACCCAATAGTCAGGCTAAATTTTTAACTGTTCAAATGTTTCGGACATTGTTGCCCACCTAGTAAATGGACCAGATTTAGTTTTGGGAGAGAAGATAAACATTGTTAGGACCACCTTATGGATGGCTTGGATTTTGCAACTGTAAGCCACGCTAGCTCATGTGTGGCGTCTGCATTAGCATTGTTGTACTTGCGTGTGTGCTTAAGAAAGTGATTTTTTGAATCTTTGAGCAGGGACATTTGGGCCTGTTTGAGTTATGGATTGATGTGTAAATACCGGAAATGAGTAATGATTATTTCATTAGGTATTTACCTCACTTTTTTTCTATGCATGATATGGCTGACTACTTTTTATACGCTAAAATTGAGGATGTTGCAAAATGATTGTGGGTCACATCATAATGTATGCCATATATCCACACTGTCCATCCAGAATTTATGGTATGAACTAAAAAATGAGGCAGATCCAAAGCTCAAGTGGACCACACCATAGGAAAAAAGAAAATAAACATCTACCATTAAAACCTTGTTGGGACCTTTGTTTCGTTTTGTGCAGGCCACTTGAGTTTTGGATTTACTTCATTTTTTGGCTAAAGCCTAAAAATGTTTTGTTAAAAGGGATGGACAGAATGGATATGTCAAACAGATCATGTTGGGGCCAACAATTTTTAACCAACCATTTTGGACCGGTTTTCAAAGCAGTAATTGAAGTGAATTTTCAAACGAGTTAAAGGAGTAATAATAACTCATTTGCGGGGTATTTACCTATAATTCCAAAAATCAAACAGGCCCTTGGTTCAAGAAAGGGTTTGCTTTTGTTGTTGTTTCTCATTGGGAACGTAGTGAAGGCAACCCAGCTGAAATGATGGATGGACCAACCTATACGGAGTGGGCCACACAAAAGAAAGGAATATGGCTGCTTCACCTATTCGTAAGGACTCAATTTTAACGTCTAAATATCGTACTATTGCATTATGTGGCATTAACTGTTGGGTTTGTTCCACATTGGCTGGGGGGACGATGAAAGGGGCTTCATATACTCTGGGGTCACTTCGCCTAATGGATTAACCTTATGGGTGTGACACAACACTGGTATAAGAGCAAGGTTAAGTCGAGATCAAGTTCCGAGAGCCTCACATTTGCTGTGGGAGGGGGGGTTGTTGGATTAGTCCCACATCGGTTGGAGGGGATGATGAAATGAGCTTCATATACTCTGAGGTCACTCCACCCAATGGGTTAACCTTTTGGGTGTGACACAACAATTGATGGGGTGTTTCTCATGAGGAGAGGAGAGGAGAGAGTGCAGCTCGGGGGTCATTGGGCACGTGCCCGAAATTCGCCCAGGATGTCAAGTTGGTCTCTGGATAGGTTTGAAGATAGTCAGGCCACCGACGTTTGGTGATCGGGTGCCCGTTGGTCGGGTAACCGAAATTCGGATGATTTTTTTCAACAACTATCTGAAAAGTTTTGCCCATTATCGGGCGCCTAACCGGGTCGGGTGGGGCTACCGACTGGCATGCGGACTGCGAAAAGCAGTTTCCTGTTTTGGCTAACTCTTGTGAAGTACTATGTAATTACTTCCAAATTGAGATTAGGATATCCTAATAGGTATTCTACACATCCAAGGTGAGAGAGTGGGAGAAAAAGAAGAGAGAGAGAGAGAGAGAGAGAGAGAGAGAGAGAGAGAGAGAGAGAGGAAGATCGAAGAGAGAATGTTCGGGCTTGTGATGTTTCATCCACACTGTCCGCTAGTTTTTAGCTTCTTGGTAGTCCTCGAATCAGTAAGATCTCTTGTTTTTCAATTCTTTTTTATTGTTATCCACCCGTATGTGGGTGAGGTTGATTGGATCTAAGCGGGTTGTGCTTGTGATTGCTGTGTAAGAGCCTTTTACATAGTGGATTGTTGATCCAGATGAGGTCCCGTTGTTTTTACCTCTATTTGAGGGTTTTCCACGTAAAAACTCTTTTATGTTCGTGTGATTGATCGTTGATCATACTTCTGCATTGTTATATCCCAAAATTCACGGTAGTTGGGGTGTAAGATCCTGAAGTTTTGTGCACTGCCCCCAACATTAACACTATCAATGTACAATCATTATATGTATGGAAATACGATGGTATGTTTATTGTCCATTCCCACATTTGGGATTAAATTCTTCCTTTTGGAAAAAAAAAACTGTATTAAAAGAATGTTTGGTGGACCATGGAATTGTAATCAATGGACCATATCTCACAACTGATGCCGATCACTTGTATATATATGCAACTCGATTGTCACAAGTAAAGGACGCATATGGATGGACAATGTGCATAAAAACAAATGAATCAATGTGGGGCCCATGTGCATAGTGGATTTTGAAATCCATCATAAATCCCACCGTATCTACTATCGGGACCGATGATATGATACATAGATTTATCTCATTCTTCTAGTCGTTTCCAAATGGGGGATGAAATTTACATTGGACCAAATGCAATTCCATACCACTTTTTTTAACACTCTCTCACACCCCACACACACCCATGCACGCACACCACAATGGGTACTCGAACCCATGACCTTGTGTTAAAACTCTTGTAAGTCTACCACTGAGGCAATTCCACACCGCTTAATCCCACCTTCCAAGCAAGTCCCTAATATATTCTCACACAACCGCATGGGGACAGGGGCTCTAATTCGATGGTGATCCTTCATCATTGACGTGGGTGATGAAAAAGTTCTATGGCCCCCTCCCTAAATGATGTTTTGTTTTATTTATGTCATCCATTCATTTTGTCAAATCATTGTAAGGCATAACCTAAAAAATATGCAAATCCAAGGCTTAAGTGGGCCACAAAGTGAGGACTGAATGACCACCATTAAAAACTTTTTCAGGGCTATAAAAGTTTTGTACTATGTTCATATTTATGTTTTCACTTCTTCCATGTTTATGTGACTTTATGAATAAGTAGATGGCAAATAACCATTGCAGTAAACTATAGAAATGTTTTAATGATGGGCGTGGTTATCCCACTACTTCCTGTGATGTGGTTCACTTGAGCTTTGAGTCAGCTTTCTTTTTTTGCTCAAACCCTTATATGGTCTGAGAAAATTGGACAAACAATATGGATAAAACACATACATTATTGGTAAGGTTTACATAACTTTTTCTAAAACTAATGTTGGTACTGAAGGTGATGTAGAACGGGTCATGGACTTATTCATGATGAGGATAGGCAAAAGGAAGGAGCCCAAGAAGAATCAGCAATTTTCAGCATAGTTCGACCGGTGGAGCAACCCCGTCGACCAGTCTAACCCCTGCCAGAATTTTCAGAAAATTTCAATTTGGTCTCTAGATTATGTTTTACCAGTTCGACCAGTCGAGGACCAGGGTGGTTGACCGACTGACAAGGGTTGAGATCCAGGGTTGAATGGTCGACTGATCCAGGGTTTCCAGTTCGACCCCTCCCTTAATGATTATTTTTTGGAACCATTTGACCAGTCGACTGATCTGTCGACTGGTCGACACTCAGGGTTGAACGGTCTACTCGATAAGTCAACACTGATTGATGCCTAACGCTAGAGCTATACACGAGTCGAGTAAGCTTGAAAAATTCGCTAGACTCGCTCGGAAACTGCTCGACTCGGCTCAGATCAGAAGTGAGTTTGAGCTGAGCCGAGTCAAAATTTTGATGTTCGAATGTGTTCGAGCGAGCTTCGAGCAGAGCCATGCTCGATTCGGCTCGACTCGTTTGTTAACTCGAACTCGGCTTGATTTGATTCGATTCGGCTCAGCTCGGAGCCGTACTATATATATATATATATATATATATATATATATATATATATATATATATATATATATATATATATATATATATATATATACATAACTTTTTTTTTATCCTACTCATTTTAACTTCTACCTTTCACTCGCCCAAGCGCCCCCCTTTTCAGACCCAAACCCTAACCCTGACCCACCCTCCCCCTTCTCTAAGCTCGACGGTCGATCGTCCACTCCATGCTGACAACCCTTACCCCTCACTCTGCCTGCACAACGCTCGCTCGCCGTTGGCCACACCTGGTCGAGAACCTACCTGCCGGCCCTGCTCGCTCGTTGACGCCTCCCCTATTTTTTGTGAAAATGCAGGTGACTGGCTGGGCCCTATCCAATGCCGGTCGGTCACCCTTATATATATATATATATATATATATATATATATATATATATATATATATATATATATATTAATGTTACTATTAAAAAATAATATTATATATATATGTTAATATTACCATTAATATCTGTTAATATTAATATATATATATATATATATATATATATATATATATATATATATATATTTGTTAATGTTTATATATTTGTGGTTAGATGGGATACATGTGTGGATGGTTGGATGTGTGGTGCGGATGGTTTGATGGATGTGTGGATGGGATGGATGTGTGAATGAATGGATGGATGGGATGGATGTGTGGATGGGTGGTTAGATGGATGGGATGGATGTCTGGGTGGATATATGATATTGATACTTGTTACATGTTGTCCCTTTGTTAAATTGTTTGCTTAATGCTGTTACTTGTTACATACATGTAGTAGCTTGTTAAATTGCTTAGTTAATGATATTGTTAAATATTATAAACTTACATGTTGCTGCTTGAATTGTTTTGTTAATGATATTGTTGGTTAATGTTCAATTAGTTAAATGATTTGTTTTTATATTTGTAATATAGAATAGATAATCAGTTGCTCGTTTGAGAATTTCTATATGTCTAAATATAAATACAGTGTATTCTTAGAGGTATAGAAATCGCTCAAATTATCTCTTTTTGGACAGTTCAAGGTTAGATAGATTGTAATGTTTTCATTTATTCCAATTTAAATGCATACTTGTGTTTTGATTCGTCTCTTATTTTCTCTCTGGATATATTTTTTGCATTTATTTTCACTGTCAAATGTCCACACTTTATGTGGATGATTGACTGGGAATCAAATAAGGATAAATATATTCTGGAGAGATAAGGGGAGATATTGCTTGAATTTCGGTGTGGCATTTAAATTGAAAAATGAAGGTATTACAATCTATCCAACCTTGGATGGGTGACTGATTTAGACAGTTAAATAAATATAGGTGTCTAGAATTGAATTATAGTTGACAACCTTAAATGTTGAAGATCCTAATTTGTCGGAACGTTATGTGGTATAGATGGCTAGTGAAGAAATCCCAACCACCCCCTATGTCGGTGCATTAGCCACTTCTTCTTTGATTGTGGATGGGGACTTGACCTCAACGGTAGCCAAAGGAAAGAAAAGATCGTCAGTTTGGGATGACTTTGAAGAAGTCACGGTAAACGGTGTGTTGAAAGTCAGATGTAACCACTACAAGACATTATACACTAAGAAAAGACCTATTTAAACAATAAGTTTAAACAGGTCATAGGCAAACCTGTTCGAAAAGACCCCAAAAACCACCTACAGGCCAACAACTATTGTCTTTTAGGAAGTCTGAAGGGGATGACTCCCAAGGAGTTCTTTCAACGCACAAGTTTGAGAAGAGGAACTAAAAGAGTGGTTCACTCGATTAGTGATTGTTGAAGAAAAACCTTTCAGAATGGTGGAGAGTAAAGTATTCCTATCTTTATATAAATACCTTAATCTGAAAGTCAAGAAGATTTCCTGCGTCATGGTGAAGAGAGAGTGCATGAAGATGTACTCAATTGAGAAGATGAAACTCAAGGAAGTGTTGACACTAGTGTCCAAAATTAGTTTGACTTCTGATATGTGGATGACATCTAATCAAAGAAATGAATACATGTCATTAACTGCATACTACGTTGACCAAGATTGGAAGTTATGTAAGAGAATATATATTAAACTTTTGCCACTTGCCTCCTCCTCACAATGGTATATCTATTGCAGATTGCATTTACAAATATTTACAAGAGTGGGACATTAAGAAGAAAATATCTGCAATAACATTAGATAACGAATCAATAAATGACAGTGTAATTACAAGTCTTTGTAACAATTTCTCAACAACCGAAAATTTATTTTTCGATGGAAAATTTTTCCAAGTCAAGTGTTGTGCCCACATTCTGAACATAATTGTATAAGAAGAACTGAACACGATTGAAAATATGCTTGAAAACATAAGAGAGTGTGAAATATATCAGGGGGTCGCCTTCACAATTGTATATATGGAATGACATCATCCAACGTCTGAATTTTACATGTCATAAATCATTGAAGTTAGATGTATGTACTCGTTGGAACTCGACCTATGAGATGTTGGATGCGACTATAGGATTTGAGGTTGCATTTTCTAAGTATGCGGTATGTGATAGATTGTATACTTGGTTGCCAAATGAAGATGATTGGGTTAAAGCGAAAGAAGTTCACAAGTTTCTCAAGGTTTTCTTCGAGTGCAAGAAAATTTTCTCGGGAAACAAGTATCCGACTACAAATCTCTTTCTTTCGTCTCTTTGGAAAATAAAGATTGTTTTACAAAACAACGCACTTGAGGGTCCATATTTTTTTACAAGATATGGCAACTAAAATGAAAAAAAAGTTTGATAAGTATTGGGACGAATGTCATTTGCTGATGGCCTTAGCAGTGGTTCTTGATCCTTATTATAATGTGGGCATTGTTAGGTTTATCTTTTCGAAGATTTATTCTTCGGATAGGATGACGATGGAAACGGATAAAGTTCGTACCGCATTCAAAGATTTATACAAAATATATGCTAGTACTTCATCCATATCAGGTGTATCAGAAGTTTGCGGTGCAAATGTTTCTATGACCGATGACGAAATGTTCAATGATTACATTTCTTTCTTACAAAAAGAAAAGATAGTAGATCACTGGACAAAACTATTAGAGATGGAGATGTATTTGAATGAACCAATTGTCATGCGTTCGGACTTCGATGTATTGGAATGGTGAAAGACGAGAGTGAGCGAATCAAACTACCTTACATTATCGTTGATAGCGCGGGACATATTATCAATACCGATTTCGACTGTGGCATCAGAATCTGCATTTAGCACGGGAAGTAGGGTTGTCAGTAAGCATCGAAGCTCACTTTCATCAAACACAATTAAAGCATTGATTTGTACACAAGACTGGTTACGTTTGATCTGGGAAGGTAATGATAATGTATACGATGTGAAAGAGGAAGAGAACGAGTTTGAAGATGAAACTGCGACGGCAACTACATTTGTACCTACAATATGAAGGCAATTTTGATTTTTTTTTTTGGGACTTTGGATGAAAGTGATGTCACTACAAGAAAATGGATTTTTACCGACGAAAGTATTACCGACGAAATAATTTTCGTTGGGAAAAAGCATTTTTCCCGACGAAATGGAAAAATCATCGGTAAAAATCTCCCGACACCACCAAATTCATTCCCACCATACACTTTTACCGACGAAATAAAAATTTCGTCGGTAAAAAGCTTATTGCTGACGAAGTAACCCGTCGCTAAAAAAGATAACAGAAAACTTCACTTTTACCGACGAAATATTTCGTCGGTAAAAGTCTCACTTTTATCGACGAACAATTTCGTCGGTAAAAGTCTTATTTTCCAGATTCCCGCCAAGAAGTGAGAATGACTTTTACCGACGAAACTTCTTACTTTTATCGACGAAATTTTTCGTCGGTAAAAGTCTTTTAACTTACTAAACAGCGCGCGACCCCTCATTTCTTCCTCTCTCTCTCTCTCTCTCTCTCTCTCTCTCTCTCTCTCTCTCTCACTCTCTCGCTCTCTCTCTCTCTCTCTGGAACGACCCCCACCCCACCATCCGCGGCCGTCTCTCTCATCGCCACCACCGGCGTCCGGCGTTCGGTCACCAGCGTCGCACCATCTCTGCCGACCACCCATCTCAGCCGACCATCTCTTACCGGCGTCCCACCGCCGCTTGCCAAGAACCTCCGCCGGCCTCCGTATACCGCCGCCACCTCCGGTAACCCTCTCCCCCTTCCTTCTTCCTCCATTTCCCCTCTCTCCCTCTCTCCTCGTTGTTCATTGTGGGGCCCACTTCCAAAATCCAATGAATGTGGGTCCCACCATCGCTGTCCAATGCATGTGGCCGGGTGGGTCCCACCGTCGCTTTCCATCGTCCATTGCATGTGGGTCCCACCATCGATTTCCATCGTCCATTGCATGTGGGGTCCGCCTTAGCTGTCCATTATTTGGTGGGGCCCACTGATTTAGGGATTTCGAAATTAAAATCTCCTAATTAGGGATTTCGAAATTAAAATCCCTAATTAGGGATTTTAAATTTTAAAATCCAAATTGTGATTTAGAAAATAAAGAAAAAACGAACTTGTGGGGCCCACCGTCGCTGTCCACTGCCTGTGGGGCCCACATCGATGTCCACTGGCTGTGGGGCCCACGGTCGCTGTCCACTGGCTGTGGGGTGCACCGTCTCTGTCCACTGGCTGTGGGGCCCACGTCACTGTCCACTGGCTGTGGGGCCCACCGTCGCTGTCCACTGCCTATGGGGCCCACGTCACTGTCCACTGTTTTAGATGAAGCATATATTTGTGTGGAGTAAACTATGTGGGGCCCACAATGATTTACGTATTTTATCCACTCCATCCATCCATCTTAGCAGGTAATTTTAGGTATGGTGCCCAAAAATGAAGCATATCAAAACCTAAAGTGGACCACACCACAAGTGTGAACTGAATGTCTATCATTGAAAAATTCTAGGACGACACAGAAGTTTTGGATCAAGCTGATATTTGTGTTTTCCCTTCATCCATATCCATGTGATCTTATGGATAGGTTGGATGACAAATAAAGATCATAGGGGAGCCTGGGAATGGTGGAAATCATTATTCCCACTGTTTACCATGGCATGGTCCACTTGAGATTTGGATATGCTTAAATTTTGGGCTCAACCACTAAAATGAGCTGAAAAAACACCACAGTTTGGAATAGATAAATCACATACATTCTAGGTGGGCCCAACTGAGTTTACTCTACATGATAAGAGATAAGAGCTAGCGTGCAGAGTTACTCCGCACGCAATCCGATTCCCATGGTAGGCCCCATACATACTTATTTGTTCAGAAAATAGCAGTCATTAGGTATTTGATTAGACTTGATTAATGGTGTTGATGATTCTGTCATTTTCATGTGCTTGTGTATCTGGAATTGATGGAGCAAACCCGGATGTGCGTCGGAGCTACCCGTGGTTGATTTATGTGGATGTATTTGGCTTATTATTAATAGTTATTTTTTGTCCACAAATGGTAGTATAATAGAATCAGTTAGCCCATTTGGAGATTTCTATATTGCCGAGCATAGATAAAGTGTGTTTTGGAGGTATAGAAATCTGCCAAATTGTCCTGTTGGACAGTCTAAGGTTGGATAGATTGGAATGTTATCGTTGTTTGTCATTTACATGCTCTGTCATTAGTTTCGTGCGGTAACTCTCCTATTCTCTCTGGATATGTTTCTTATGTTTAATTCCATTGTCAATTTAATCCACACAATGTGTGGATAGTTGACGTGGAAATTAAATGTAAGATAAATATATCTGGAGAGATAGGGGGAGATGCTGTCGAAATTTAGGCTTGGGCATTTAAATGGAAATAATGATAGCATTTCAATCTATCCATCCTTGGATGGGCGACTGATTTTATTATATTATTATTTAGTGGCAAATTAGATGACGAACATGATACTTGTGATTAAGAGTAGTTGATTGATGTTGATGTTGAGCGGGGGTCCCTGGAAGGTGGGAACCGCGGTTTAGACCATGATAATGAAGCTGTCCTGTTCCTACGGATAGTAATATGGGTGGCCTGGCCATTTGGACAGGCCCGTGTTTATGTATTAGCTCGAAATTAATGGAGCAGACCCGGATGTGCATCAGAGTTATCCGGGTGTTGAGCGGGGGTCCCTGGAAGGTGGGAACCACTGTTATGACCATGATGATGAAGCTGTCCATTTCCTATGGACAACAATATGGGTGGCCTGGCCATTTGGACAGGCCCGTGTTTATGTATTAGCTCGAAATTAATGGAGCAGACCCGGATGTGCGTCGGAGCTATCCGGGTGTTGAGCGGGGTCCCTGGAAGGTGGGAACTGCTGTTATGACCATGATGATGAAGTTGTCCATTTCCTATGGACGGCAATATGGGTGGCCTGGCCATTTGGACAGGCCCGTGTTTATGTATTAGCTCGAAATTAATGGAGCAGACTCGGATGTGCGTCGGAGCTATCCGGGTGTTGAGCGGGGGTCCTTGGAAGGTGGGAACCGCTGTTATGACCATGATGATGGAGCTGTCCATTTCCTATGGACAGTAATATGGGTGGCCTGGCCATTTGGACAGGCCCGTGTTTATGTATTAGCTCGAAATTAATGGAGCAGACCCGGATGTGCATCGGAGTTATCCGGGTGTTGAGCGGGGGTCCCTGGAAGGTGGGAACCACTGTTATGACCATGATGATGAAGCTGTCCATTTCCTATGGACAACAATATGGGTGGCCTGGCCATTTGGACAGGCCCGTGTTTATGTATTAGCTCGAAATTAATGGAGCAGACCCGGATGTGCGTCGGAGCTATCCGGGTGTTGAGCGGGGGTCCCTGGAAGGTGGGAACTGCTGTTATGACTATGATGATGAAGCTGTCCATTTCCTATGGACAGCAATATGGGTGGCCTGGCCATTTGGACAGGCCCGTGTTTATGTATTAGCTCGAAATTAATGGAGCAGACTCGGATGTGCGTCGGAGCTATCCGGTTGTTGAGCGGGGGTCCTTGGAAGGTGGGAACCGCTGTTATGACCATGATGATGGAGCTGTCCATTTCCTATGGACAGTAATATGGGTGGCCTGGCCATTTGGACAGGCCCGTGTTTATGTATTAGCTCGAAATTAATGGAGCAGACCCGGATGTGCGTCGGAGCTATCCGGTTGTTGAGCGGGGGTCCCTGGAAGGTGGGAACCGCTGTTATGACTATGATGATGAAGCTGTCCATTTCCTATGGACAGCAATATGGATGGCCTGGCCATTTGGACAGGCCCGCTTTGTGTGGAGCAGACTCGGATGTGCGTCGGAGCTATCCTTAAGTTGCTTGAGTCTCCAAGACCTACACCCTAAACCCGAAACCATAAACCTAAAACTAAAACCTATAAGCTACGGCTAAACCGAAACCTAAACTCAATTCATCTAACTCTAAACCTAGACTCAAACTCAAAAACCTAACCCTAAACCCGATCCCGAACCCGAAACTATAAACCAATGCGTAAACCTAATCCTAATCTCAAATCACCTAAACTAAACCTACACCTATTCCTAAATACATTCACCTTACCTAAACCTTGACCCAAACACGAAAACCAAACTCGAAACCCGATCCCGAACCCGAAAATCTAAACCTATGCCCTAAACCTAATCCTAAACTCATGTCACCTAAACTAAACCTACACCTATTCCTAAATCCATTCACCTAACCTAAACCTTGACCCAAACAGGAAAATGCGACCCTAAACCCGATCCCGAACCCAAAAATCCAAACCTATGCCCTAAACCTAATCTCATGTCACCTAACCTAAACCTACACCTATTCCTAAATCCATTCACCTTACCTAAACCTAGACCCAAACTCGAAAACCAATCCCGAAATCCGATCCCGAACCCGAAAATCTAAACCTATGCCCTAATCCTAATCCTAAACTCATGTCACCTAAACTAAACCTACACCTATTCCTAAATCCATTCACCTAACCTAAACCTTGACCCAAACACGAAAATGCGACCCTAAACCCGATCCCGAACCCAAAAATCCAAACCTATGCCCTAAACCTAATCTCATGTCACCTAACCTAAACCTACACCTATTCCTAGATCCATTCACCTTACCTAAACCTAGACCCAAACTCGAAAACCAATCCCAAAACCCGATCCCGAACCCGAAAATCTAAACCTATGCCCTAAATAATCCTAAACTCATGTCACCTAAACTAAACCTACACCTATTCCTAAATCCATTCGCCTAACCTAAACCTAGACCCAAACACGAGAACCAAACCCGAAACCCG
The DNA here is from genome assembly GCA_003013855.2 of Liriodendron chinense. Lineage (NCBI taxonomy): Eukaryota > Viridiplantae > Streptophyta > Magnoliopsida > Magnoliales > Magnoliaceae > Liriodendron > Liriodendron chinense. The sequence goes on from ML058505.1 coordinate 2,672,835, forward strand.
ATCCCGAACCCGCAAATCCAAACCTATGCCCTAAACCTAATCCTAAACTCATGTCACCGAAACTAAACCTACACCTATTCCTAAATCCATTTACCTAACCTAAACCTTGACCCAAACACGAAAATGCGACCCGATCCCGAACCCGAAAATCTAAACCTATGCCCTAAACCTAATCCTAAACTCATGTCACCTAAAGTAAACCTACACCTATTCCTAAATCCATTCACCTAACCTAAACCTAGACCCAAACACGAGAACCAAACCCGAAACCCGATCCCGAACCCGCAAATCCAAACCTATGCCCTAAACCTAATCCTAAACTCAAATCACCCAAAGTAAACCTACACCTATTCCTAAATACATTCATCTAACCTAAACCTAGACCCAAACACGAGAACCTAACCCGAAACCCGATCTCAACCTATGACTAAACCTAATCCTAAACTCAAATCACCTAAACTAAACCTGACTCTTGCATTGTAGATATGGATAAGAGTTGGATGCAAGCTAAGAATCGGTTTGGCCCAGAGTATAAAGAAGGTGTTAAGGAGTTCATGAAATTTGTGAGATATCGGGCAGATTCAAGTAATAGAATTAGGTGTCCATGCCGAAAATGCAAGAACATGATTCACAAGACATTGGACAAAGTGGAAGATGATTTGTTCATAACTGTGAAGAAATGGAGTCGTACTTGGAGTAAGTCTTCGCACATAATTATTGTATATCTACAGACAATTTTAATCTCAAAATTTCTTACTTACAACGTACCAATTGTGTATAGCGAACACATCGAGGAGATGAAGTCCTAATACCCTACAAATTATGATCGAATGCATCAAGATTTGTTTCCAGAATGGTTTGCAAAACGTGTAAGATTAATTTACCTTCTATCTCACCACACTTACAATATTGTTGTATTGCACAATATTTACACGTAATTTTAAATGCCTAAACGTACATTTATATTCTCTACGTGATGATAGATGAAGATGTTGCGTGCTAGCAACTTTGCGGATGCGTCTGATGCGCTCTACTCACTGGCGTGTGGCCCTGATAGACGTGTATGTAGATATACAGGTTGTATTGTAAACGGGATTCGGTTCCACACTGAGGAGCGTGAGAAATATAGGACCACACAAAATAGTGGTGTGGTTGTGAAGGGAACACATGAGGAGGTCGAAATTGATTTTTATGGCGTTTTGACGGATATTATTGAGCTGAGTTATTGTATGAGAAAGCGGGTGTACTTATTTAAATGCGATTGGTGGGACATTGGAAATAAAAAGTTGGGAATACAGACTGATAATTACTTCACGAGCGTAAATTTATCTCGGAAGTGGTTTAAAGATCACCCATTTGTCATAGCCGGTCAAGCCGAACAAGTATTCTACCTCGCTGACACCAAGTTAGGCGGCTCTTGGCACGTGGTGCAGAAAATAAAGCCCAGGAACATATTTGACGTTCCCGAAGTAGACGTTGAAGATAACGATGAAGGGAGTAATAGAACGTCGTTAGTTGAACAAGCATACCAAGAAGACATGCCATCTTGGGATAGAGGGAATGATCCAAATGTTGATATTGATGTGGTGCAATTGAATAGAGATGATGTGCCACCTGATCATGTTGATGCCTCAATCATAAATGACATTGTTAGAGATGATAGCGCTTTCATCGATGACAACGTTGCAGACGATGAAGAGGAAATTTTGATCAGCGATAGTGATGGTGAAGAAGAAAGAGTCCTAAGCGATAATGATTCAGACGACGATTATTAAATGTATACAAGATTTACATGTAATTTTCAATTCGATTAATTTGATTATTACATGTATATATGTTTTACAAGTCATGATTTTTTTCCTGAATTGACTTGTTTATAATCTACATTTACAGTTAAGTCACTTTCTGATCATGTCCTCCACAAACTGGAGCGTAGTGGAAGCACGCAACATACTTCATCAGCTGTTGCGGATGGACTTTCCGGCCCTATATTCTTCTGGTAGGGTCAGAGAGATACCCGGTCTGGTCGAGAAATGTAGGGAGGAAGACGATGACTCAGATGAAAGATTATACAATCTCAAAGAAATTCCGGACCTGATTGAGGAATATAACCGCGGAAAACTTCGTATGGAAGATGCGACATTATCACTTGCACATCTAAATGGAGTCCTGAGAGATCAGATTTCTCCTATTTTGACTGGCATGTTGGCTGTAATAATGTCGAGTGCTTCATACAGCTTGACATATACATCTGCAGCATACGATAACTTACGCAGGGAGTATTTCGGATAGTTGATCCGAAGTTGATTTGTATTATAATGAGATATATGTATTTAATATAGAATGACAATGTGTAATGGATTTTTCAACTTTTATATTCTGTTTACGATTTTATTATATTCTGTTTGCATTATAGTGTAATGGTCTAATCATATTTTTATCATCTCTCTAAGCAGAAGCACAAATTCACTCTACAATGATGTTCATAAACTTGCATTGACATTGTTTAAATTTATAAGTTTGTATTTCAGATATATTCAGTCATGGCACCAGGTGGGAGATCAGGTCGTTCGCGCACTGGATCTACCCCTTCCACCCGTGATGCGACGCAAACAACATCGACGTCGCACGGTGCATCACAGTCATCTGATCCTTCGGTTCAGCATACACCGAGCACTGCATGTAAGTCTAGACATTTATTTAGTGATTTCTGTTTATATTGTTACTTACATATATCTTTTCGCAGCAGCATCTTCTACCAGCCGACGAGGACGTGGACCCACGCGTGGGTTAGTCTTAGAGTGACTTACGCGTGAGGGTAGGGTGGCGGTAGAGTTCCCACAGGACTGCCTTAGACCTGTTGGGGACAGTGCCAGACTGTTTACGTCTAAGGTCGGTGTCCTATGCCGATCTCTAATCCCCGCCACCACCCCCCGTTGGACTGACGTGACAGATGATGTGCGACAGTTCATCCGTCAGCGCCTTCAGGTAAAGTTTAGTAAATTAAAATTTTCTTTTGTGAAAGTTCATTTACGGTTAAGTCCTATTGTTAATAAGTTTATTGCCTTAATTTATTATATTACGAAACTGCAGGATAAATTTGAATTCGATTTGAATGTTCCCTACATTTCTCATGCTGTCGACGACATGATTAGAGAGCGGTTCAATGAGTACCGCGGAGAGTTGCACCAGCGGTACAAGTAGTGCAGGACACACGATGAGGCCGTACTGTCCGCACCGCCACACGTTACTACAGACGACTGGCGGATCCTAGAGCCAGTGAGCATTGGGTAAAAATCTTTACTTTGTAAAATTTAATTGCGCATTGATTGATAATAATGTCATTCATGTCATTTTTTATGAAATTTCATATCTTTTCATTACAGGCGGCGATGGACACCATACGTAGTCAGCCCACTCCCGATGGTAGTCAGCGGAGTAAGCCAGAAATCCTGAGCGAGGTGCTTGGCACCCGTTCTGGATATGTGCATGGGCTTAGCCATGGTGCCAAGCTCATGGCACAAACTAGAGCTGGCTCCAGTCGATCCGTAGCTGGTGAGAGCGCTCAACGCGGAGCTGATATCGCAGAGAGAGAGGTTCAGCAGCTACGGGTCGTCGTCGATGAGATTCGAGAGCAGCTGGAGAGGCAGAGAGAGGAGCAGAGGCGTAGGGAGGAGGAGGAGCAGAGGCGTAGGGAGGAGGAGGAGCGGCGACGGGAGGAGGAGGAGCAGAGGCGTAGGGAGGAGGAGGAGAGGCGATGGGAGGAGGAGGAGAGGAGGATCGATGAGTTGCTGCAGGAGCGGAAGGAGCATGCGCGACAGATGCAGGAGATGTTTCAAGCCTCGCTGCACGCCTTGGTGCCGATGCCCCACCACCTCCGCCTTCATCTTCCTGATTATTTTTTTTACTATACGACTTTTAGCTTATATGTATATGTGTGTTGATGAATATTGTTTGTTTGTGGATGTGGAATGGATTATTTGTGTATGGATGGTGTAGTTTCTGTTTATTTGTATGTATGTGGATGTGAATAGGAGAAAAATGTATAGGTTTCTTTACAGGTGTATATCCGGAATTTTCCTGAATTTTGAAAACAAATGAAACCGGGAAAGGGAAAACTTTTACCGACGAAATAATTCGTAGGTAAAAAGATGTCAAATTTTTTTACCGACGAATTTTTTTGTCGGTAAAAAAATTTGAAAAACTTTTACCAACGAAATATTTCGTCGGTAAAAGTTTTACAGTTTTTTATTACCGACGAAAATCTCGTCGGTAAAAAAATTTGACATCGTTTTACCTACGAATTATTTCGTCGGTAAAAGTTTTTTCACCGACGTATCATTTTTATTTCCGACAAAAATTCATATGTTTTCCTGACGAATTTTTTCGTCGGTAATGGTTTTATTATTACCTACGAAAAATTATTTCGTTGGTAAAAACCTTTACTGACGGCCTTTCTGCTACGATGTTAGCCGTGAAAAATTTCGTCGGTAAAAAGGGAATTTCTTATAGTGTGTAATTTTATTATCCGACTTTATTTGAATAAAACTGCAAGTTTGGATATGTGGATGAATACTTTTTATATTTCATTATGGCTTATGTACTTTTGTTTATTATCTTGTTTATCTCTATTTCTAATATTAAGTTATTATCTTTCTTAATTTTTAATTATGATGTTTAATTTTTAATTATGATATTAAGTTATTATATTACTTTTCATTCCAATGTACTCATTAGTTTTCTTTAAAAAATTGAATATAAATATGTCGTCGTCAGCCAACTCATCGACCAACATTTGGAACTATGATTCGCGAGTTGAATCCCCGACGTCGGGAAGGACAAAAATTGTATGTCATTTGTGTGGGGCAAAATTTGTTAATAAAAGTAATTGACTTCGGTTACACTTGGCATGTCGGGGTGGTAATGCAAAATTGTGCCCTAAAGCCCCAAAGGAGGTCTAAGTTCTTTTCCAGGCCCTTTTAGATTCGAATAAGAAAATATCTACATCATCTAAATCTTTCAGTGCTCGGATAATTAATGAAGTTGACATAGATGCTTTGGAAGCAGAACAAATTTAATTGGCGTTGAAACGCAGTATGAAAGAGACACATTATCGATAACATGATGATGAAGTAGGATTAAGCACGAGCAAGAAAAAGAAGAATAGTAACAAATCAAAGTTTCTCGCTTGTCTCGGTAAATTTTATAGGGTATTGGGTACTACATATATATAAATCATCTCATAAAGAAAGTTCAAAATTTTTTGTTCAAGTCATATAAGAGCACGAAGGAAAACTTTCTTCACCTTCTGAATCAGATGAGGTGAATATATATATATATATATATATATATATATATATATATATATATATATATATATGAACAAAGAGATACCAGTTCCTCTGATGGATCAGACGATGGTAGTGATTCATCCTATGGAGGATATAAGTTGATATTATGTTTATGAATTATGTAATTGTGAACTTTATGTGTGAGATTGTAGTGAATTAGTACTAAGTTAGAATAGATAATTCTGATTGTGATTAAATTAGTAATTTGAATTAATAATTATGATTGTGAATTTGTGATTGTGTTTGCAGAAAACTAGTACTTCGAACTTAACAAACTTTGCTTGAAAACACAAACTCGAACTCAGCTCGAAAGAATCGAACTCGGACTCGGATGGAAAACTCGAAATCGACTCGAACTCGCTCGGTCTGCTGATCGAGCAGGGACCTGCTTGACTCGGCCGAGTCGGTCTGAGTAACGAGCAGGGGTCAGGTGGGTTCGAATCGAGCACTGAGCAAGGTGATGCTCGATTCGACTTGACTCGTGTATAGCTCTACCTGACGCGGTTTGCACATTTTTCATTTTTCTTTCCTATTTTGTTTAAGTCTCTCTTTGATTCGTTTCTAGGGTTTTGTTTAGAGTATATAATATCTTTTAAATTCGTTCTTAGGTTTTAATTTTCAATATTATTCAATAGATCTCTGGTTTTTACCACTTTTGTCTTGTGGATTTGAGAATTTTCTTATGAATTCAAGGTATTTATCCTTTGAGGAAGACATGATCATCCTCGTCACATCCTTCCATGCATCGGAGGGATCACTAATGCATTCAAGTCAAGATTACCAGTAATATCTTCAGTGGCATGAAGTGCATCTTCAGTGGCACATAGTGATCTAAGCTCTATCGGGCTTACTATGGCGTCTAGACATGAATATGACATTGGCTTTAATAATAATAATCTGATCATGTTTTTACAAGAGTGCTAAGATTCTTCCATAATTATGCTCTAGAAGGTGAGTTTAAGTCTGTAAAAATGGAGTCTGAATCTCTTCGAATTACCTAAGTATCACTTGAGTATTGGCTGTGACTGGGTTTATTAGACCAAATGAGAGTTTAAGGACAACGCTGGATTTGCAAAAGCGACAAAACAATCTTGACTATCAATTTAGTGGCTAGAGAATAGACAATTAAGAAAACAACGAAATCTTGACCGTCAATTTAGCAGCCGGAGAATAGAGAACTAAAAACAATGGAAATGGATTTTTCTTGTTTTGATTGGTCGCTGGGGCCCATTGATCAACGATTCATAACACACACTTAGTAGCCACCACAAAGGATGATCCACAATCTGAAAATTTCATTGTTTAGGGAAATCCCAACCATGCCATCACGGATTCCTGCAAGGATGGACCACTTCCTGCAAGTCACAGTGATTGGATAGCTCTGACCATCTACTTGTGGGAATTTTTTTTTGGGTTGAATGTGGGCCATTGGTTTGACCATTTCTTTGGGAGGCAACTGAGCCGATGGCTACCGTAGTCCAATCACAGCCTTCTGTGATATGGTCCATCCACGTGGTTGCTGATCAACCACCCTGATTACCTGATTGTGATTGCTACGTGTACCCCGATGAGAAAATTGCATGCATGGAACTTCCATCCAGTGCACATGGATCTTACCTTCCCTCTCTGAAGAATCCTCGGCCATCTCTCTCACGTGGACACGTGGTCATATCTAATCCATTAACTTCATTAGGTGGGGACCAACATTGAGGTGGTTTGCTAACAAGGCGCTAGTCTAATCTGATGGACCATTCTGCCTCACCATGTGATGATCTATACCGATCATACAAATATTCCCTCCATAGATTGTTAACGAGGAACGAAGTTCACTGACCAAAGATCTCATCCTCCATTATAAGGGCGAAAAACAATGCTCATGGTAACACGCCTTGGCATGAATGCTGGTGATCTTCGGTCAGAGGAGGTTTTTCTATCTTCACTGTATAACACAGAATCTTCTAGATGAATGGTCTGGATCGTCACCTAGTGGGGCAGATTGGCGAGCCTCTAGACAACGTGCCTTGCTAGCTAACCCTAGAACGACGGCATTGACTAGCCGCTGACTCATGTCCCATTCATTTAGAGGAGTCGTATGATCCTCGGCCGAGGATATGAACCGTATAACTCGGTTTCTCTGTTGTAAAAAGTGGTGCATGCCCATCGATCTGTGGGGTCCACCATGCATGGACCATGCCCCAAAAATGTCCTCGTAGGACATCTCTAGCCCTTCACTTCGTGTCCTTAAAGTAGACGATTTAGGAGAGAAATGCAGTAATGGTCTCCATTCAAAAGAAAAAAAGACCCAAGATTGGCTTCTGATATTTTCTTATCCATAGTTTTTTTTTGGGCATCGTCTATCCATTGTCTATCCAAGATGGATCCAAGCATACCAATGGTTTGGATCTTGTACAAACCGAAAACCGAGTACTGAGGATCATCAATTCCCCCTCAAAAGACCCATCTGGTAAAATTACCAAAACCCCTCTGCGATGGATTGTCACATCGACCGGTTTGTGAAAGATGGAAGACACTAATGGAACGACAGAAAAGGTATCTTTGAAATTTCGAACCATAAAGCATGCGCTATGAAGATTGAACGATGGAGTTCCTCTCTTGTGATTGGACAAAAAAAATGCAAGGACTTTCAATGAACGGTTGTGAGATCCTTATGAAATATCACAAAAATGGAGCTTGAGCAAGGGCACCAAATCAAGTATCTGGCAAGTATTTACCCATGGAAAATCTGAAATGGAGATTTTTCGTTCGATCGATTTACCATGTTGTTGAAGGCAAACTCCACTTGAGATAAGGCTAAATTCCACTGTTTTGGCTTGTGACTTGAAATACAAAGGATGAGGTTTCCCAAAGTGTAGTTCATAACTTCAGTCTGTTCATCTGTTTGTGGGCGGTAGGCACTGCTGAACTGGAGTCTATAGCAAACCAATTCTACAAAGTTCGCCAGAAATGACTAATGAACTTCATGTCACAACCAGAGGTAATGGTTTTGGAAACCCTATGTAGCTGCACAACCTCTGTGAAGAATAGGTTCGCCACATGTGTTGCATGAAGGGTCTTCTTACAGAAAATGAAGTGCACCATCTTGGAGAATCGATCTGCTACCATGAACACTGAATCTATGCCATGTTGTTTTCGTGGGAGACCTAGTACAAAGTTCATCGATAAATCCTCCCAAGGGGCATTAAGCACGGGCAATGAAGTGTAGAGACTTGTATTATGAGATTGTCCCTTAGAAGTTTGACAAACATGACAACATTGCACTGCCTTCCCCACATCACAAACCAATTACGGCCAATAATACCGCTCCTCCACCAATGCTCTGGTCTTGTCCCATCCAAGGTGGCTACCACCATGTAGCTATAGAATAATCTAATCCCGCAACAAGCTCTGTGGATGCAAAACTGATTTTCCTTAAAAGGAAACCATCCTAAATAAGATAGTCACTAGGGTGACCTTCCTGGCACCTTGTCCATGCCTCACCAAAGTCTTCATCTTCAACGTAGAGCACTTTAAGGTAGTCAAATCCAACTACCTCATTGTTTACTGTCATCAAGAGTAAAGCATGACGGCTAAGTGCATCAGCCACCTTATACTGTTGCCCTGATTTATGCTTCAAAACAAATGTGAATTCCTGCAAAAATGATATCCATCTAGCATGTACACGGTTCACATTCGTCTGACTATTAATGAACTTTAAAGCTTGATGGTTAGTGTAGAGTGCAAACTCTCTCTGGATGAGATAATGGCGCCAATGTCACAGTGCTTGGACCACTACGTATAACTCAAGCTCATATGTCGACCACTTCTTCCATGCATCACTAAGCTTCTCACTTTAGAAGGCAACTGGCCTGCCTTCTTAAGATAGAACACCTCAATATCGACATATGAGGCATTGCGTACCACCTCAAACAGTTTTTTTCAAAATTTGGAAGAACCAAGACTGACGTTGTGGACAACCGATGCTTGATCTCAGCAAAATTCTTATCAGCCACATCGGTCCACTGAAACAGTCATTTGTTTATGTAATCGGTGATTGACGTGACGATGATATTGAAGTTCCACACGAATCGACGATAAAATGCCACCAATCTATCAAAATTCCTCACCTCATGAATGTTCATTGGGGTTAGCCAATCCCAAATAGTCCTGACTTTCTTGTCGTCCACACAGATGCCCATGGTTGTCATAAAAAATCCCAGGAATAATAGGCTATTGGTTGAGAAACTGCACTTCTTTAGGTAATTATTAATAACTTGTTCACCAAAACCTGTAGCACTTGTCTATACCCCATATGCTCCTCTTCATTCTGGTTGTAAACTAGTATGCCATTAAAGTAAACCACCATAAAGCGGCCAATGAACGGATACAACACTTGATTTATTAGACGCATAAAAGTACTCGGTGTGTTTCATAGATCGAAGGGCATAATTAACCACTCATACAACCATTTCTTGGTCTTGAATGCCATTTTTCACTTATCACCCGGCTTGATGCGAATCTGATGGTACCCGCTTCATAAGTTTAACTTGGAGAATACCTTAGCACCTTCTAACATATCTAGCATGTCATCCAACCAAGGTATTGGAAATCAGTATTTGATAGTGATTTTGTTGATCGCCTGATTGTTGACACGCTGTTGGGGTCCCAAAAGTGAGGATCCCCGAAACGACGATTCTGAATGCCCAAACCATCACTTGGTCAAATTTGAGGCCAGTGCATCGGAAATCGTGGCACGAATCGCGACACACATACCAGACTTGACCAAAAACATGAAATTGGGCCAGTGGTGGACCCCACCGGTCATCGTGACCAAAACTGTCCAAATTTGGGAGGATTACCTCAATTATGAAGAGATAGGAGCAGTGCATCAGCATTCATCGCAAGGCGGACCCCACAAATCTCCCAATTTGTAAAACTCAAGTTTGGGAGACACGTATACGTCCAGCGCATTCAGAAAATGAATTTTAGGACGCACTGCTTCCAGCGCATCCATAAAGTCCTCCAGCGCATCAGGAAATTCATTCAGATTGAATTTCAGGACGCACTGCCCCCAGCGCATCGCAAAAGTGCTCCAGCGCGTCAAGAAATACAGACGGATTGAATTTCAGGACGCACTGCTTCCAGCGCATCGAAAAATTCACTCGGCGCATCCAAAAAATCAGCCAATTTCAGGGCGCACTAACAACTGGCGCGTCCTGCAAATCAGCCTCCGAACTCAGCCATTTTGAGACGCGCCGAGTGGCTTTAATCGACGCGCCGACCTAATTTCCCGATGCGCTACACGTGTCGACCGCCTATTGGGCAATCTTACCTATAAATACCCCCTCCCACCACCTCATTCGGACGATTCAGCGAGAGAGAGAGAGAACCTCGTCGCCGGAAAACCTTTTTCCGATCGCCGGAATCCTTTTCCGATCACCGGATCCCCTCACCGGAAATCGCACCTCCGACCATAACAGGTCTGGAGATGAAATAACTCAAGTCACCCTTTTCGACGCGCTGATCCCAGCGCATCATAAAAGTGATCCAGCGCATCGCAAAATAGGCCAGCGGATCAAATGAATCATGAACAAAGTTATTTTTCGGACGCACTGGCCCCAGCGCATCGCAAAATAGGCCAGCGGATTGGAAAAATACATTTTTTGGACGCACTGGCCCCAGCGCATCGCAAAATAGGCCAGCAGATTGGAAAAATACATTTTTTGGACGCACTGGCCCCAGCGCATCGCAAAATAGGCCAGCGGATTGGAAAAATACATTTTTTGGACGCACTAGCCCCAGCGCATTGCAAAATAGGCCAGCGGATCAGAAAAATACATTTTTGGACACACTGGCCCCAGCGCATCCAGAAAATCAGGCCAGCGGATCGCAAAAATCAGCACCTTGAGCGTTCATTCCAGCACCCTTAAATCCTCGTTCTATAACGTTTTCAATCACCGTCTGAGCCTATTTGGGTATTTCAAGCATTCCGGACGCAATGGAGCGGTCAAATGACCCATCCGGGCCACCCAATGAGCAGAACGCGAGCCTTCTGGATCCGACCCGATCCGACGAAACGAATGGAGTAATCCTCCCGAAGAGAAGCCACCAGTGCCCAGAGCCATACTGATGCATCATCATTACATGTACTACCATAATATGACTCGGATTCAGGCCCGGATTAAGCAAAGGGGACTATGGTTAACACGATAAACTATACCAGGAGAGTTCTAAACTATCACCCACAATTTGTTAAAGACTAATACTTCAAGAACAGTCGATGCCCTACCCATCCAAAACGGCATCCGCTGGTTGAGCTGCTCAGGTACATACAACCGTGGAATGGACTTCCCGAGGTCACCTGTCCCTACATTGACAGGCGCGGGCCCAGAGTCGTCCTTCCCGGCCATAAACCCTGACAGTCTCAGCCCGGATCTCCGGTCAAAACATGGGACATAGACATCCGACTCGTACAAAGACGATTCAGTCTATAACAGAACACCACAAATACAGGTCCCCGCGACCATACAAATACAGGTCCCAGCGACCATACAAATACAGGTCCCAATGACCATACAAATACAGGTCCCCGCGACCATACAAATACAGGTCCCAGCGACCATACAAATACAGGTCCCAGCGACCATACAAATACAGGTCTCCGCGACCATACAAACACAGGTCTCTACGACCACCAAAACACAGGTCCCCGCGACTATGAACTCTGAAACCATAGTCCCCGCTGACTAATCTTTTACCTTTTAATCAAGGGTCATCGATCATTCGATGTAATTAAGGGCTCGTGCCAGATCGCGGCCTGGAATGTACAAGATCTCAGAATCTCTGGAATAAAATTCGCCTTGCGATATCTCTTCTTTTGTGTACTTTTGTGAATGTTTGTGATTGTCTACGAATGTTTCTATTATTCAGAACCCCAGAGCAACAAAACCCCACATCCTAGAGAATGTTCATTCTCTAGTTCTAACACACGCATGTGCCAACTCTCGTCCTTCTTCGGGGTTAATAATGCTGACACAGCGCACAGGATCATTCTCTTCCTCAAAAGACTCTTATGGATCAATTCCTCCACTTGTCCTTGAAGGATCTCGCACTCCTTCGGACATATCCGGTAGTGAGGGTATTTGGGCAAGATAGCCCCAGGGACAAAGTCAATATGGTGTTGGATGTCTTGCATTGGAGGTAATCCATCGAGTAATTCTTTAGACCAAAATTTCTTAAATTCCTTTAATAAAGGTCTTAAGCTCGAATGAATGTTTGATGACTTCGACTCCTCGCCCTCAACCATTACGGCATATACCTCATCGGTTTCCTTAAATTCTTCTACAAACTCTTGAATGGTTACGAGAGAGTTCTCATCTACTTCAGAAGCTTCAAGGTGGTTTTCCGATGCCATAATGCAAGAATCATCTTACGAACGTCCTTAATGAAAATGTAAACATTGTCGTGTCCTCAGTGGGTCGTATCATGATCCGATTGCCATGGTCGCCTAGTTAACATATGGAAGGCCTTCATGTCAATAACATCATAGAGTACTTGGTCCTTGTAATTCCTATTAATAGAAAATGAGACAGTGCATTGTTCAATTACCTTGGTCTCGTTCACCTTCTTGATCCAACTGATCAAGTAAGGGGTATGATGCTTCATTCTAGGCAGTCATGACTTATCCACTATCACCTTCAAGACAATGTTTTCACTGCTTCCGCTGTCTATGATGACATTATAAACCTTTCCATTTACGGTGCACCGCATGTGAAAAATGCTGTGCTGCTGTGGGTGCACTTCTTTCCTCGGAGCATAAAGGAGTCGTCTCATGACTGGAGATTTGCCATGATCCTCAACTACCTAACTCTCATCGCCAACTTCTTCGTCAGCAGCTTGTTCATTTTCATCGAACCCCGGGCCTCCTCCTGCTGTATCATTTTCAATGCCCCCTTCATTGATGGCTAGATGGGCTATGGGGCGTTGATGGCAAGTATTTGATAGATGGTTGGGTTGACCACAATGGAAATAATGGTCCAGCCTTAGCTGACCATAGGGTTTGGAATCCTTCTCGGACCCACGACCATTGGTGCTGTATGTTGAAGTCCAAATGGGCCTCTCCTTGCTTCATGGTTTGTGATCGTAGAAGGCTGTGAGCGACCTCTTACTGGCTCCTTGCCTTTGAACAGTGCAATGTCCTGAGTGGGGCCAATTGTAAGGGTCTGAGTTGCAGGATAGGCCCACATAGTGGTCCTCGATAATTGCATCTCCACCCTAGTGGCAAATTGGATGACCTCATCCATTGTCTAAACTGGATGCAATATCTGAACCCGGTCGTGAATTATGAGCCGTAATCCACCAATGAATCGCGCCACCTTCTACGATTCAAATTTTGTCAAATTATTCTGCGATTCCAACCATTGGAACTTGTGGACCCTCGCCGATTTTCCCGCGCTCCCACACGACGTCGTTCTCCCTTTCTTTTCGGAAGAAGAAGAAGAAGAGGTGCGTGAGTGCGAAATCGCCGTTTGTGCCACTGGCTTGCCTCGTTCTCGAGGGCTTCGTTTGGTTGTCGTATTGAGCTGGATGTGCTTAAATGAATTTATATAAGACCAGAGTCGCCACTAGCCAGTTACTTCGAATCTACAGTCGGCTAGACCCCGTAGAAACGTTAGAGAAGGGAATCCGAAGATTCCTTCCTCTAAAATGACTCCTGTTGATCTGCGGTCAGAGATTCAAGGTAAGGGATCACGGTTACAGGGTGGGAAGAGGTTAAGCACCCCACACACTGCCCGTACCGAAGTACGGTCTCTACTTCACAGAATCGATCGAATACTTGAAAGTCTAATTTAATCCTCGTATATTCTCATGGATGACATGATGCATGAATGCGGGTCTGAACAGTAAGAGTTTCTGATGGGCAGGTTCCAACAACGGGCAAGCCTAGAGCGTACGCTCGAACTGTCAGGTGCTTAATGTAAGACGTATGCAGTGTGCTTGAGTAATCAAGGTGCTTTTAGTGAAGCATGAATGCAGGTCTGAACAGTAAGAGTTTCTGATGGGCAGGTTCCAACAACGGGCAAGCCCAGAGCATACGCTCGAACTGACAGGTGCTTAATATAAAGACATATGCATGTGTACTTGACGGATCAAGGTGCTAGTAGTGAAGCAGGGGGGTTGGAAGAAAAGTAAATGTTGCACTTATGCTAGATGCGAATGAGATGATGCTGGAAAAAGAGTAGCTGGGTGGACGGAGGTGTCGCAAGGGTTGGCTTCGAGTGGCTGGATCAAGATTTGGATGGCTAGGGAGGCTTGGACCAGTGGTCAGGCTGGGCTGGACCAGGGTTAGACTCTCCTCACTCGGGCTCTCCTTGGTGGAAAAATGGGCTAAAGGGTGGAGAGATGGACTCAGAGCTCTCGGGCTGAAATGGACTCGAATGGCTTGTTGAAATGAGAAGGGGAGGGGGGTATTTATAGCAGCAGAGAGTGGCAGAAGTCGTAATTTTGTCCGGGCGGCCTGCCATGGACCGCCCGTACGGCCGCTCCTCGGTTTCCAGCGAGTACGGCCGTTCCCTCGGGGCTGCTGTTGGACTCGCTGGTCGACTCAGTGAGTTGACTCAGCGGGTCGACTAGGTGGTTTGACTCGACGGGTTGACTCGGTGTTTTGACTCGACGGGTTGACTCGATGGGTTGACTCAGCGGGTTAACTCAGCGGGTTGACTCAGCGGGTTGACTCAGTGAGTTTGACTTTTTTGGGATTTTTTTACTGGCCGTTTTTATGGGGGGTTTTTCAGGGTGATTTTTAGGACTGGGTTGACTGGGTTCAGGCTTGAACTGGGCTATGGAATGGGGCTTACAAGGGTGAGTTTGGCTGAGTTTGGACTTGGGATTTGGGGGTATGGTCCTCCGTTAAACCAGCTATCTCTACCAACAGTGTAGCCGAAGGTGGGGTGTCTACAGATGCCCCTCTTTGGCAGAGGTTGCATGCAACCGAATGCCAAAGCGAGTGGACACCCCACTTCTGACCCGGTCATTCATAGATCATGGTCTGAAATCTTTTCTTGCTTTTGCATCTGTGCCAGTTGATCGTTTGGAGATCGCTCACTCGCACATACCGCGAGAGTTTGGAGAAAACGTTGCGATTGTCCCTGCAGTTTGCTGCAACCTAGGTACCCAATCGCAACCCTTCCATTCCCGATTGGTACTAACATCGGAAAGGTACAGCAGAGCCTCTGCGTCGACAGTCTTACGAGGTTACTGACCCTGCGATTGATTGTATGTTTGATGTTTTCCCAGATCACTCCAGGAGTACTTGTTTCGCTTGACTGTCAAAGTGGTTAGACGCCCTGCGTCCGATAGTCTTACGGGATTCTACTACGCCGACTTGGACTCAGTCAAGGTACTTCAGGCATCCACGCCTAGGTATGTGCGGGTGGGCTTTTCCACCCGATCTGCTGGTTTCGATGCTTAGTTTGCAATTCATTCTTTCCTTGATTGTGGTCTGGAATCTTTGTTGTCCTTTGTATCTGAGTCAGTTGATTGTCTGGAAATTGATAACTCGCACATACCGCGAGAGTTTGGAGAAAACGTTGCGATTGTCCCTGCAGTTTGCTGCAACCTGGGTACCCAATCGCAACCCTTCCATTCCCGATCGGTATTAACATTGGAAAGGTACAGCAGAGCCTCTGTGTCCGTTAGTCTTACGAGGATGCTGACCCTGAGACTGATTGTGTGATGTTTGATGTTTTCCCAGATCACTCCAGGAGTACTTGTTTCGCTTGACTGTCAAAGTGGTTAGACGCCCTGCGTCCGATAGTCTTACGGGATTCTACTACGCCGACTTGGACTCAGTCAAGGTACTTCAGGCATCCACGCCTAGGTATGTGCGGGTGAATTCTTTCCACCCAATCTGCTGATTTGGATACTTGGGTTACAATTCATCGTTTCCACCTGTTCGAATGGTTTCTGTGACCGAGCCTTTTGGCTTTCATCTTTTTGTATCTTGGCATGTGGCACGACCGCACTGACACTGGAGTTCAGTTCGATCATACTTTGAGTGCATTGGATCCGATGATCTCCGGGGAAACCGCGAGACATTGGATCTTATTTGATTTTTGCGTTGGCTCCTACCCAGAGATATGGAAGATCTCCTGGTGTGTTGGAGGCAGAACGCTCTACTGAGAAAATATTTTTGGATTTTTGAAAAGACACCCACTCTGGGGAGTGATACTCCGTGGGGTTTTTATTTGCAAATAGAAATATTTTTTTGTCTTTTGAAATGGGAACCTGGTTTGCACGTGCCTCCACTAGGGATGCCTGTGGGGTCTTTGGCTAACCGGCTTTTATTTTGAAAGCAGCTAAACATGATGATTGATGCGATGGATGCTGATGCATGGAGATGCATGATGAATGCATGGCTTGGCTCATTCTCTTCTCGTTTGATGATTTTGCTTTTGCTGGAGATGCAGAGAATTTTGAGCTTATTGCTTGCAGGGTTGTACTCCCTTGGGGATTTTTCTTTTTGATACGGAGGTTTGGACAGCGGGTTGGTCAAGATCCCGACCCGTGGTCGATCAGGTCCATCGTCCCAAGATACTGTTTCTTTGCTAATGAGAATGTACGAGGATATCATCCGACTTCAAGATGTTCTTCTGGGCATACATGTGATTGAGATGGTGTTTGGTTGCCCGTTTTGGTCAAGATTCCAATTTGCGGGCGATTGGATCCGTCATCCCATACTGTGAAGTGAGCGGAGTTCAAGACTCCTGAATCGTAGTGCTGGGGATGCTAATTTTTGTGATTTTTTGTAGATATGTGGTCCGAATCTTTACCTGAGCGATCAGGATAGAGATTGGTTATTGAAAACACAGGAAATATTTTTGTGATTTTTGAAATATTTGATGGAAATATTTTTGTGATTTTTGAAGAGATGATTTTGCAATGTTTTTGTATTTTGTGATTTTTCTGAAATGCAGGGAAAAGATATGGAATTTCCATCCACTTCCAGCTTCTACTGCTGGTAAGGCACCCGATCCATTTTACGTCAGCGAGCAAGACGAGTTTCACACAGTTAAGTGCCGTAGTTTTACATCTTCGGATGAGGGGATTTTGAGGGTTTTCAGTCAACACACCCACAAAGTTGCCTGTTCCTCATGTGCAATGCACATAGACCACGTATTGTCCGACGGACTCCTTCGGCCACAAGATGAGCCACATCCTCACATTTCCTTTAGTCAATCCAGTTTGGGGTCTTACGTTGCTCACAATTCCGTGAGGGTGAGCTTCACCTCCCAACAGCCTTAATCCCCTTCATGAGTTCTAGGAACAAACAGAAGGTGTGCAGGTACATTAACTTCATTACGAGCTGGAGACGGTTGGTTAGTTCCTAGAGGAGATATACGTCGTCTGGTAATTTCTGCCCTTCTAGCCGAAACGGAAACATTAGGGGGAGATGAAGTAATTAGACTAACAGAAGTATCTGTCCGGCAGCCCGTTGCGGTGGCAACTGAAGGAGCAGTGACATCATCTTAGCAGCCCTCACCGGAATGCTAAGTAGTGAACGTCACGGGGCGCTTATCGGACTAGCGTACCAGGTCATTAGTAGCCTCTGACTAACAGTGAGGCTTGTACTCCAACATATTCACGGAGACGCTACATTAGCTCCCATCGAACCTCGCGAACGTATTCATCGGACAAGAGGACGGCTTTGTGGAGTTCGTTGCAGAGCTTTCGGTGGCGACACTCTCCAACTAGGGCACCTCGTGGCAGGTACCCCAACGACAGGTTTGACAACAATCAACAGTAGCAGGGTTGCCCACAGGAGCGAGACTATGATGAACTGCGTCCCTCCCTGAACTACTCCAACTAGTTGCAGAAGGAGTTACCTATTGATGAGGCTTAGGTGCCTCGAGGGACATGAGGAGTTGTCCCGAAGGAGCTTAGGTGTTCCCTTTAGAGCTTAGGTGCTCTATTTTTAGCTTTATTTAGTTTTAAATTAATTATTATTATACTTTCTATTTAATTTGTTACAGAATTCGTAGGAACTTATGATTATTAGTTTGGGACCTTTGGGATTAACGTATTTCCTTCTCAGGATCTACTTTTGTCTTTGTTTAGACGTTTTAGCGCGTCTCAGCTAGCCTGCTAGCTGGGCTAGGTAGCTTGCCGGCTGTAACCTTCAGTCAGTTAGTTTTAACCGGTTTTGGTAGGTCTCTCAAGCCGGTTGAGAGAAAACTTAAAGTCCGGACTAGAGCCGGTTGACCAGGGAATTTCAGCTGGCCAAAATGGGTTATTTTTGTCAAGGAAGTATGGATTAAAAATGGCCAAAATTGACAAATGTTTGGTCTAGGTCGGCTGGTCAGCTAAAGTTGTTAGTTGGCAGAACCATGCAGTCTACTGATGATTTTTCTTGATCTTAATATCCTTTTGATCCTTCATTTGGTCCGTCCTTGCCATAAATGTGTTAGCGACCCGCCTTACGTTATTAAGTTAGGGGTTGAAAATAACCCGGGAATCTAAAAGATTACCGTCTTCATCTTTAATAATGAGCCTTGAATCTGCAAGGAAAAAAATCTATAAAAATTTACTCGTTTTAAAATTGAAAACTATTTATCGTAAAAGACATTTATACGTACCTAAACTTGTACACCGATTTTAGGTAACTCAAACAAAGGCTTTGAATTTGAATTGAACTCTTAAAACTCTAAATATAATAAAATTGTGTTTTATTAAAAATAATAAATTTTGACTTCAAATTAAAATTAATCTTTAAAATGGCCTTCATTATATAAAACAAATTATTTAACTTCTAACAAAATTTTAATTTTAAAAATGACTTTTTTTATATGCACACACCCAAGCGGCCAAGCCACCCACCCACACCACATGGCCACTCGATCCCAGTGCTCAAGCAGAGTCTGCCTACCACTGAGCCATGGAGTATGAAACTTTACAAGGCTGATAAACCTTTGCTTGCCATTCAATTGAGTGACCCACCATAACAGTGCACAATTCAATTGGAGAGTTCTAAATTTTGTATTGTATATATGAATGTCTGAATAGTATGAGTCAGAGCATTGACAGTACAGTGCACACTTCTTGAGCAGAGAAATTCATCCATCTTGGAGCGCTATTTTCCTTTATGCATGTGCCTTTTTCCACTTCTATTCTATTTAAGCGGAGTGGTCCCACCTCACCCACCTCAGATATGGAATGAAGTTACACTTGTGTGAGATCTGAGCCATTCATCAGGTGATCCCTACTGGTTAGGCTCCATTTCTCAAGAATCAGCCTTGATAAGATCATCAGGTGGGTCACAAGTGCACAAAACAAATGAAGGATCAAGAGAAATTGAACAACGGTTCAAATTCCACGTGCACCTATAGCCTATTTGATGATCGTATCAGCTTTATTTTTTAGACATCCCACCTACCCAGTGGATGTGGCCTGATGAGCGGCTCCAATCATGATAATTGAACAGTCTAAACATCTACTCGTTGGAGCCACCTAAATACACGGCTGGGATGTCTAACACGTGCCAGCTGACGGAGGAGGGTAGAGCGCATGTGTAGTAACTCTGCCATATGAGGACACGTGGCACCACCTAATTCAACAATTTCTTTACTAGGAGTGTCTCTAGATTCTCTACGAGAAAAAAGTCAAATAAAAAGACGAGTCCGTTGTTGTTGACTCAAGTCAACTCGTATGGATAACCATACCTTGTTGCACGTGGCACACATGTACTTCCATCCAGACCATACAAATCGCTAGAAGATCACACGCCAGATTGATCAAGCAATCCTAGCCATCCAAATAGTGGCTATCAAATAGATAGTGAAAAAGAGAAATAGTGAGTGGTGCAAAAGCAACGACAGAAAAAAAATAAGATTGTTATTATCATCTACTCAGCGGTTAGGCTGATCTGGATTTCCTTATAGCTGATGGGGGCTTTTGTTCTATAATCCAGACCATTGGTTAGTGGCTCATAACTATGGATGCTCAGATTGGAAGATCTTAGCCTCTAACATGGGGAGTCCTTCACTTGAATATGGAAGCTGTTTCATTTCTCTTCCTAACCATTTATTTGGAGGCCAGAAGATCAACGGTTAGGATTATCCTATCCAGGAGATGGTTGGGCACTGTTACACCAGCCATGGGACACAAATCAATTATCTGAATTATCAAATCATTGGTCCCTGTCATCATAACTGAAAATTAATTCCTGTGTGAAGAATGCAAAGACGCTTGAATGTCCACCAAAGGTACGCACTTCATCATCCACACTGTTTCCTGTGGTGGGGTCCACTTGAGCTTTGGATATGATTCAATTTTGGACTCATGCCCTCGAATGAGCTGATATGATGGATGGATGGCATGGATAAAACACATACGCACTACAAGAAAAATCACCTTTACCTAGGAAATTTTTACCAAGGAAACAGATTTCCTGGGTAATAGTATGTTTTTACCAACGAAAATAAAAATTTCATAGGTAAATACTCATTTGCTTTTACCAAGGAAACTTTTCCTTGGTAAAAGGGATAAATATCAACGAAATTAAAATTTCCTAGCTAAAGCTGGAATTATTTTGTGGCTAAAAAGATAGATTTTAGCTTACTTTCACCGAGGAAAATATTCCTGATTAAAAGTTCCAATTACCTAAGAATTTGTAATTTCGTTGGTGATTGTCCATTTTACCGAGGAAAGTTTTCCTGGGTAAAAGCAAAATTTTTTCCACAGAAACTTTCTCGGTAAAAGAATAAATCACCAACGGGTAAGTGGAATTTTACCGAGGATTATTTTTCTCGATAAAGGAGGAGCCGTTACACTACAGGTGATCTCTATAACATGGCCCACCTTTTGTTTGGTTCGGATGTTATACTTAAACGTGAGATGTCGGTGGGGAGCTGCACCTACAATTTGAAAATAGTGAACTCTTAAACGGTAGGCCTCATCCATCAATAGTAGGGCGAATCACAACAACGGTCTAGATCTCTAATAAGAGCAATTAGGTTTCAATGGTGGGCATAATTGCCACAGTTACTTCCTGTGGTGTGGTCCACTTAAGCCTTTAATCTGCCTTCGTTTTAGGATTATGCCTTAAAATGGTCTTTCAAAATAGATGGACGGCGTGGATAAAACACATGCATCACGGTGGGCCCTACAAAACCCTACCAGATCCAAAGCTCAGGAAGACCGTCCGTAAAAGCTAATCCGTGCCCTACCAGGACCATCCTCAAGCTAGGTTGTGGCAGGTACCCAATCCCCGCCCCTTCTACCGTCAAAACCTAGTATCCCTCTAAACGAAACCCTAGCTCCTCTCCATATCTTCTCCGAGCTTTCCATCTCCAATGGAAACCCTAGCTCCTGTCCGTCTCTTCTACGAGCTTTCAATCTCCAAAGGATGCCAAAGAAGGAGAAGGCTGCTCGTCCATCTTCCAAGCCTATAAAATCCATATCCAACTCTACCATATCCTGATAATAGAAGAGGAGAGGCTGTCAAACGCAGTCACAATCATTTCGGTTCCCTTCTCTCTCTCTCTCTCTCTCTCTCTCTCTCTCTCTCTCTCCGATCATTAGATCCTCCAAAGACGATGAGCTTTTTTCTGATTTTTCTCGATTTTGGCGCTTGATCTATTTAGATCTGAATCCAGCTTATGTCTCTCAATTCCAAGAAATTTCATTGGATTTTGATCCGATTCCTACTGATGGATCTATTTTGCTTTCAGATCAGGGAGCAATTGGCTGTAGTTATCGTGTTAAACGGTGATGCATAGTGAAGGTGAGTGGTATTTCTTTTGTTTCCTATTCCTTAGATGTCATGTACTTTGATTGTCATCAACATTGCAATTGGAGATTGTTCCATGCTTACTTTATCTGAACTGTAGACCGGATTAATAAAAAATTTATATTGCATCTCTGTTTTCCCCTCCCATGAGAATGGGTTTGGGCAATGGTGGAAATAGTCCGTTTCTATATGTGCCCCCTACTCATTCGATAAAATGCCCGAGAAGGATGTTCCTTATTGTTAGTGTCTGGGTTGCTGCTAATTGAAGCCCTGCATCAGGTGGGACTTACATTACAAATGGCATGGCTGACTTGTACAAACGGACTGGTCCTTTTTTCCTCCAGATCATAACACCATGGGGCCAACCTGATACATGGATCAGATGTCAAATGGATGACCAGGTAACTAAGTTATTTTGTCGAAACTTGCGCTTGTGGCAATAGTCACTTTGCCTTAATTCAATCTGTCTAATGGAATTGGGACATGGTTACAGGTTGCTCTTGCTGAACTGGAGCAATTGCTTCAATCCCATCCAGAGATCACTGATGGATAGGATTCTTGATCTCAGATTTTTTATTTCGTCAATTCGTCGATGATATTCAATTTTAAGAATGATGCATAATTGAACCAGAGACAAATTTTTCCAAGCAGTATCTTACCTGTGTAAATTAAATCAACAGTTCACATTTAAGCACAGGGAAATCTGAGGTAATGACATAAAGATGAAGTTAAAAGACTGTCATACTTTCCCTGTTCTGGTTTTTCCATTTCTTGCGTCGTTTAGTTAGGTTACTTTCCATACTTAGCTATTTTCAAAGCTCTTGACTGCACCAGCTCAGTTCCTTCTCCACAGTAGGATAGTACATTCCTGTTGCCCTGTGACCTCATTAAATGAAACGTCTAGCATTGGTTTTTCTAGAGGCTGAGAAATAGTATTTAAAACTCAGATATTTTTATTGTGCTTTATTTGTAGGGCTGGTTTTCATTTGCATTTAGCTTACTTTGGGTACTCATCTTTCCTAAAGACACTAGCTTTTTGACTCATTGGAGAAGTTGGTTTGAATGATTAGAGCTTTTAGAAAGTGGGTTGTTGCTAACATGCCTCACACAAAAGGATTATTGGTCTTCTCTGATGAGCATGGCATCCTTACAATTAGCTGCCTACTTATATATATATATATATATATATATATATATATATATATATATATATATATATGTATATATATATATATATATATTGTACTTGTTTACATTTTGAAACATATGCTTCCCCTCCCCTGCACCTGAATATGTTGCTGCTTCACTTCATGCTTCACACAAGTATATGATGTCAAAGATCACTTCTTGTCTTTGCTGTCACAATCTCCATGTCCAATAGCTTTAGCCGATCCTTACACTGGGGTCCCTGTCTCGTTATCTTTGTGCAATGGATGCTGTTTGCAGCTGTGCATCTGTAATCAAATTGCAGATTTTCTGAATGTGCATGACTTCTGCAAATTGCATCCCTCTTAACATATTCCTGTCCTCTAGATATTGAGGAAAGCCTACCTGCAAATTGCATCCCTCTTAACATATGCTCGTCTTTGTCACACAGGATATCACGATGGCACCGGGGGGCGACAAAAAACGATCTTATGCGGGATCCACCAGTACCTCATAGGTTGGGTTAAAGCATCCGTCAGAGTCTCAGCCTCCCCCACAGTCTCAGAATCCGTCACAGTCACTGTCGGAGCCTTCTTCTGTCCATCAGACCACAACTACCACTGCATGTAAGTACTGTAATATTTAAACTTAATGTTAATTGCATAATGTGTAATCACACAAACAATCATTAATTCATGTATAACATTTAATGATGCCCCTTAGGAAATGAAAGAAAGTCCTTAAGAAAAAGAAAGAAAATTGCAAAGGAAAGCAAATATTTTCTTGCTTTTCATTCTCAGTCATGAAGAGAACAAAACACCTTAATCTGATGGTGGATCAAGTCCAAGGCCTTGTTTCAATTCCTTGGAAATTTTATACAAATTGGCTACTTGAAAACTAGTCCCCACTTGAGCTATCGGGACCGAATTGCAGCCTAGTTCTCAATACCCACATGCATCACTAATAGTCTCTCCTCATTTCCACCGTGAACTCTTTTGGACGAACCATGTCAGTGTGTCAGTTGAGTACATGACCCTTGTCTTTGTTTGGCAGAAAAAACAGAGTGCCTTGATCTCTTGACACGGATTTGAACTCAATGCTGTATTGGTATAGACTGTATCTAGCTCCTACCAACAAAAGGAAAGATGCTAATTAGGCTAAAAATTGTGGCAATTCATCTGCTGTGCAGGCATAGCAATCTAGTGCTTCCAAAACATGATAATTAGACTGATCAGATTGTCTCAACCGTCTGATTTGCTGGATGGATTTGGACCACTGTCCAACTTGTGGGCACGAGTTGGATGGTTGGATCATTCAATCAGTGTAATTTTCAGACAATAATGCATCATAATGGACCCCACAATTTGGAACTTCTTTCTTGATATGCATGTATGCTACATATAACAAGCATTTAGAAATTGTGGTGAATAGCGAATGCAAACCATTGTCGTGTAGTCAGCATGAAGTTAGAAGCTAAGGCAATTGGAACTCATCTGAGGAATGTATTAGGAAATGATGAGTAAGAAGAATTTAAGATAATGCATACCTTACGAGCCGTATGATCCAACTCTAACTGGTTTCCAACTTGTGAAAATTTTCCTCACTTGTTCGAATGCCATCATGAAGAGGCCAAAGAAATATACAAAGCCAATCTGTATCTTTGCTAGGACATCAAAGATACATGCGAGGCGATCTTGTCCCTCGCCGTTCCTTCTGCTCAATGACAATCTCACCCCCATTGCTGACAAAGAAAGAACTAACAATATGAGAAATCTAATCTGCAACGAGTGATGGGACTGACGGCAGCTTACCCAAGTGAAAAGAGGGGGAAGAAAACATAGAATGATTGTACCAAAAAAGGCATACATACAAACACTTTTCTTGGCCAAGTTTGACCACTCCTGCAGATTCAAATTTGATTCTGATGCCTTGATGAGCTCCATAAGAGCTTGATTGACCAGAAAGTCCCACATTAAGATACGTGTCCAATAGCCATGAAATATTAGTCCATGAAAGAATTCTAATTCACAATCTATTAGCTGCCATGTTCTCTGGCTTCTGCATGCCAGAGATGATCCAATCTTAGACATGCTGAAGCCGCTAAAACTAGGGGTGCAACTCGAGTGGGTTGGGTTGAGGATCAAAATGAGCCCAACCCTCAACAGAACCCGACCCGACCCAATTGCTAACTCGGTGTGCCAAACCCAAAGTTCTTTTTACTTGACCCAACACAACCCCAATACATGTGACTATTGCCAGCCTGACCAAACCCGACCCGAATTTGCTCAACCCAAACCCAACCCAATCCAAACCCAATCCAAGGACCTTGACAACCTGGCGCAAACTTTGGATCATAATTTACTTGTATGAACACGTAACTGCATATTTTATTTACAAGTTTTAATTACTAATATTGTAGTTG
The DNA here is from genome assembly GCA_003013855.2 of Liriodendron chinense. NCBI lineage: Eukaryota > Viridiplantae > Streptophyta > Magnoliopsida > Magnoliales > Magnoliaceae > Liriodendron > Liriodendron chinense. The sequence continues at coordinate 2,698,537 of ML058505.1, forward strand.
TTTTATTTTGCAGATTGTTTGTTGGTGATAGCGGGGATGTTCATACTGATTGATTTTTTTTTTTTTTTTTTGTATTGGTTGTATGTACCGGTGGGATTGACATTTCGATTTTATTCAAAACATTATTACGGTTGAATGGTCATTTTGATTGGTATACGATTGAATGTTCAATCAAGTGATTGGGATATTGAACATTGAATGTTCTACCAGGTGATTGGGATATTGAATATTGAATGCTTTTAGGTGGTAGGGATATTGAATATTGAATGCTTTTAGGTGGTAGGGATATTGAATGTTCCAAAAGAAATATTGAATGCTTTCAGGTGGCAGGATAGTGGATGTTCCAAAGAAATATTTCGTTGGCAATGAAAAGGTAATTCTACTACCTTTTCCTAGGAAACATTCCTTGGTCATAGAGTTTTTCCAAGGAAAATTTTCCTCAGTAAAAATCGCATAATTACCAACGAATTAAACAATTGGCCACAAAATTGTTGACTTTTACCGAGGAAATTTTTTGTTGGAAATGGTCAACTTTTTACCGACAAAAATTTTGATTTCATTAGTAAATCTTTTTCCCCAGGAGGATATTTCGACGAAAATAGCGTCGAACATTTTCGTTGGGAATAGCTTTTACCGAGGAAATTATGACATTTAGCCAGGAAAAATTTCCTCGGTAAAAGTCATATTTCTTGTAGCCACGTTGTCGTGAAACCCAAAAATAAGCGTATCCAAAGCTTAAGTGGACCACACCACATGAAATAGTGGGAATTGAAAGACTACCGTTCAAAACTTCTTAAGGCTGTAGAACTTTTGGATTAAGTTGACATTTGTGTTTTTCCCTCATCATCCAAGTCAGGTCTCTGTAACTTTCCGAACAGGTTGGATGGCAAATAAACATCACGGTGCTGTGGGAAAGTTTCTCCAGTTAATGTCATTATCTTCACTTTGCTGGTGATATGGGCTACTCTAGCTTTAGATGTCTTTTAATTTTCGGCTCATACCTTAAAATGAGTTGGTAAAACCAATGGAAGCTCTGGATAAAACACAAAGGATGTCTGTGGTGTGGTGTTGGGGTCACCATGTAATCCACTTCGTCTTCTGAACATCAAATCATATAAAATAGGACCAGCTTCGACAGAAGCGATTCCATACTGAGTAAGCTATGTGGCGTCCACCGTGATTTATTTAGTTTGTCCACTTTGGCATCCATTTTACTAGTTAATATTTTTAGGGCTTGAGACAAAAAGTGAAGCATATCCAAAGCTGTAGTGGACCATACCACAGTAAAAAAAAAGTGTTAATTGAATGTCTACTGTTGAGAAATTGTTTGGGGCCACGGAAGTTTTGGATCAAGCTGATATTTGTGTTTTCCCTTTCATCCATGTCGGTGTGGTCTTATGAACAGGTTGGATGACAAATAAACATCACTGTGGGCCCTAACAAGGTTTCAACGGTGGAAATCATTATTACCACTGTTTCCTGTGGTATGGTCCACTTGAACTTTGGATATGCTTCAATTTTGGGCTCAACCACTGTAAGGAGCTGAAAAAACAGATGGACGGTGTGGAGAAACCACATATACTGACGGTGGGCCCAACAGAGTTTACTCAGAACGATAAAATCACAGCAATGCAAGTAACTCAGTACGCGATCCGATTTCAGCTTGGACACACGGTACTCGTTTGTGATTGAAACATGGACTTTTGGCCAGTCTGGAAACCAACCAAAAATCGTCCTTTTCAAATCTACCAGGAAATTACTTCGCTTTTGCACAGAAAGTCCTTTTGTGGAAGTTGATTCCAAACGGCAGGTTTGAGTGGGACACAAGCAGGTCTTCTTTGACTTTGATTGGACCAAAACTGCAATATATCCATCTTACATGCAAGATTCAAAAATATCTTTCCAACAATAATTCAGCCCATCCAACTGGATCATATCGATTTTTTTTTAAAAATCTTTGGTGGCCCCACCTAGAGTATTCCCTGTGGATATGGCACACACACACTAACTAACTGTCAAGCTGAATGTGTATAATAAGAAGGAATATTACACCAAAAGATGATAGTGATCACCATTTGATTTTGCCCTTAGAGCTTAGAATATGATTTTGGTCTCACACCAACTATTCATTTACGATGACAATATGATTTCGCCCTTGAAATTTGTACACCTGGAATTTGTACAACTGTCAAGCTAAATGCATATAAGATATTTAGAACCTTAATTTTTTTTCCTCTAATGCCCTTAATGGATCATTAAAATGGAAACATTGAACAACCATTGACACAGGGAGGATGTGGTAAGGTCAATCACCATCTCCCTCACCTGATGGATACATTGAATTCACAAGGTGTTCTCGAATCCATGAGAAGATAATATATAGAAAATAATTTCTAAAAAAATGAAATAATTAATTGAAAGAGTAAAAATGTGATTACAATGCTTACAATAAATTAAACCTAGGACGAAGTATAGATTCATACTCTAACTAGAACTGTTAAAAAACATGACTTACTATAAATAGTAAACTTACTATTTATAAACGCCTCTCATTCCTACTAAACTTCATGGTTTTCGGTCAAAAATAAAAAGTTTCCAATCCGGCCCAAACCATGTCATTCTCCTAGGTTTTCTAAGTCCTTTTCATATTGGGCACAACTCCTAATTCTCAATTGATCGAAAGTTACGATAAAAACAAAACTTAGTATAAATAGTAAAATTAAAATAAAACTAGCCTAATAACCGTCAATCTGGTCAAATCTCGCAAACCCGACATGAAAAATCCTGAGTAGCAGGTTAGCTGGCTTTATTAGCTTGAGCTACCCCAAAATCATATATTATATGTCACGTAATTCATCCTGAATTGTGAGATACGAGTGTTTTACAATCCTGACGGTCCAAATCACTTCCGTCTCCGATCGGGCTTCCTCTAGTCCATCTGGGCCATGAAATAGTCCGCGGCCCGCTCTACATCAGTCCCTTCCACTTCAAAAGAACTCGACCTCGAGTTCTCATCCAGTTTTGGTTTATAATACTCATACATATCTGAAATATTAAAAGTCCTCGAAATCTTCATGTCATTCGGAAGATCAACAATGTAGGCATTGTCATTGATCTTGTGAATGATCGGTACCAGTCCAATCTTTTTGTACTTCAATTTGTTTTAGGTCTCGGTAAGAAACCACTCTTTACGTAATGGACCATCACCTGATCACCTACTTTAAACACTTTGGCACGCCAATGCTTATCGGCCTCTTCATTGTACTTCTCGTTCGAAGCCTGTAGCTTGTTCTAAATGTCTTCATGAATATCCATAATTTGGTCTGCCATGTTTTCAGCTATAATACTCATGCCTGAGAAATTGGTCAGTGGAACCAAATCAAGTATGTGATGAGGCACTCGCCCATAGACAATATGGAATAGAGACTTCCCTATTGAGTGATTTACCATATTTTTTAATGCGAACTCAGCTTGAGCCAAGGCCATGTCCCATTGTTTTGGCTTATCACCTGAGATACAATGGACGAGATTCCCCAATATGCGGTTTGCAACCTCTTTTTTTATGGCAAATTTTTTTTCTTCAATTGAAATAGTTGAGCAATCTTACATTTAGACTGATCCCAGACACTAAAACCATGGAACACTACCTATCATGTACGACCTCAGTTTGCCCATCTGTCTGAGGATGGTAGGCACTACTGAATTGAAGTCGTGTATCGAACCGATTCCATAAGGCTCGCCAAAAGTAGCTAACGAATTTTGTGTCCCGGTATGAAGTGATTGTCTTAGGAATTCCATGCAGTCGTACAACCTCCCTGAAGAACAAATTCGCAACGTGTACTACATCAAAGGTCTTCTTAGGAATGAAATGCGTCATCTTGTAGAATCGGTCTACCATCACGAACACTGAATCCATGCCACATTGTGTTCCTGGAAAACCCAGTACAAAGACCATGGATAAATCCTCCCAAGGGGCATCAGGAACGGGTAATAGTGTGTAGAGACCCGTATTTTGATATTGCCCTTTAGAGGTCTGACAAACATAGTATCGTTGTACTCTCTTCCCAACATCACAAGCCAATTGCAGCCACTAATACCACTCTTCCACCAATGCTCTAGTCTTGTCTCATCCAAGGTGACCAAGGCTACCACCATGTAGTTCAATAATGATTTTGTCCAGTAATGAACTCTATGGGATGCAAAGTCGATTCCCTTTTGAAGAGGAAAACCGTCTCGAATAAGAAAGTCATTTGGGTGACCTTCTTGGCACCTTGTACATGAATCTACAAAGTCCATGTCTTCGGCGTAAAGTTTCTTGAGACATTCGAATCCAACCACCTAATTGCTCACTGTAATAAGAAGAGATGCACGATGATTAAGTTTGTCCGCCACCTTATTCTGCTATCCTAACTTATGCTTCAGAACAAACGTAAACTCTTATAAAAATGAAATTCATCTAGCATGCATACAATTCATATTAGTCTGACTATTGATAAATTTCAAAGCCGGACATGACAAACTCTCCCTGAATAAGATAGTGGCGCCAATGACGCAGTGCCTGGATCACTGTGTATAGCTCAAGCTCATAGGTCAACTACTTCTCACATGCGTCGTTGAGCTTCTCACTGTAGAAGGCAACTAGTGCCTTCCTGAGAAAGGACCCCAATGCCGACATAGGATGTGTCACATTTTATCTCAAATAACTTATCGAAATTGAAAAACACCAAGACTGGCGTAGTGGACAATCGATGCTTGATCTCTGTGAAACTCTTTTCTGCCTCCTTAGTCCACTGAAACAGACCCTTCTTCATACAATCAGTAATTGACGCAACAATAGTACTAAAGTTCTGTACGAATCGATGATAGAATGTTACTAATCCACGAAAACTTCGTACCTCATTAATGTTTGTTGGAGTTGGCCAATCTCAAATAGCCTAAACTTTCTCTTCATCCACTCGAATACCTATGGACGACACAATGAATCCCAAGAATAATAATCAATTAGTTAATAAGCTATAATTCTTAATATTTAAGTATTGCTTGTTGTTGGCCAATACTTGAAGCACTTTATTTGAAATGATTCATGTGCACCGTCTCATTTTGACGGTATATTAGGATGTCATCAAAGTATATAATGACAAAACGGCCAATGAACGACTTCAACACTTGATTCATTAAGGGCATGAAGGTGCTTAGTGCATTGGTTAGGCCAATGGCTAATTAACCACTCATACAGCCATTCCTTGGTCTTGAAGGCCATTTTTCACTCATCACTTGGCTTAATTCAAATTTGATGGTAACCGCTTCGTAAATCCAACTTGGAGAATACCTTGGAACCCTTGAGCATGTCGAGCATATTGTCCAATCGAGGTATCAAAAGTCGGTATTTAATTGTTATCTTGTTGATTGCCTGGCTATCGATATACATGTTCCAGGTCCCATTCTTCTTTTAAGTTAGAAGTGCTAGGACAGCACACGGGCTCATTCTCTCTCTTATGAGACCCTTGCAGATCAGTTCATTCACTCGTCCATCTAGAATTTCACACTCTTTCAGACTCATCCGATAGTGTGGTCGATTGGGCAATCTGGCCCCGGGGATAAGGTTAATATAATGTTGGATGTCTCTCATAGGAGGCAATCCATCGGGCAAATCCTTAGGCTAAATACTTCTGAATTCATCCAACAATGATTTAAGGGGTAGAGGGATAATGGAGGGTTCTAACTCCTTACCCTTTACTACTACAACGTATACCTCGCCAGCATCCCTTGATTCCTCAACAAATTCACGAATGGTAAGGAGAGAGTTCCCCTCCACTTTAAAAGCTTTAGGGTGTTTCTCTGGTGCCATTGGGGCCAAAACGATTTTGTAACCATCTTTGGTGAACATGTATATGTTGTCTCGACCACAGTGGGTTGCATCTTGATCCGATTGCCATGGCCTCCAGAGTAACATGTGATAGGCCTCCATGTCAATCACATCAAAGAGAACTTCATTTTTCAAGCTTTTACTAATGGAAAACGAGACAATGCATTGATCAGTTACCTTGGTCTTGTTCACCTTTTTTATCCACCTGATCGAGTAAGGAGTATGGTGCTTTGTCGTAGGCAGTCGCAGCTTATCCACCATAACCTTCGAGACAATATTCTCGCTACTCCCACTATCTACATAGCATCGCAGTCTTTGCCCTGTGTTTACACAAAAAATGCTATTATGATAGATATGGGAACCAATTGTATTCTAATAACTGACAGGCTAATCAAAAGGGAAGAAATTCATCATCTTCATTCATTGAGAAAGGGTTCTTTTACATTTTGGGATTATCTCCCTTGATTCTGTAATGAAATATACAGAGTATAACAATAGAATAATCTATGTAGAGATTCCAGCAGCATTTCGCCTCCATTTGAGTTCTGTCAAAGTAGCAAAAGGGTTGTGTGAGTTCTGCAAGGTAGAATCACCTTTGAAACAAGCCTCAGGCCTTCATGAGCTAGCCCAAAAAAGAGTATAAATTAGTTTCTAACTAGCTTTACTTCTATGAGACTTCGGACGGGACAAACAGACAGAATTTCGACCCTTTCATCAAGTAGGTAGAGGTCTGGTCCTTTATGCGGTCGCATAATGCATCTCATAGATACTACGTAGGCCACTCAAGGCACCGACTCAATCGCCTTCCCCACAGTTCATTCCGGCAGCGCTTTCGCATCCCTTGTCATTCTTTTTTAGCCTGGGGAACGCACAAAGTGCATTCGACCCAGGACAGAGAAGCTGCATGAGTCTTCTCTCTTGACCTCTAAATGGAGAGCTTTGAAGACTTTTGGAGGAACCTCTGGAGCTCTGAAGACCGAATGAATGTCAAATGAGGACCCTAGGGGGGGAATTTATAGGCCTCTGCACGTGTGAAGAAACCCTAAAATCCACATAATGAAGTCCACTTTCCTCATTACACAACAAACCAGCGTAACCGATTTTTGTCATTACGCAGCCGTGTAACCAACTTTTGTCATTACGTGACTGCGTACCCAAGTTTTTCCATTACGTGGCCGCATAACACACCTGTTGTGCACATTCTTACTTTCTTTTCTCTTTCAATTTTCTTTGGTTTTTATTCTTTCTTTCTTCTATCTCTTTTCTTGTCTCAACAACCTGCACAGTTCACCTCGTGCTGAAGATGTTATGCCACTGTGGGTGCACTTCTTTCCTTAGAGTGTAAAGTAGTCATCTCACTGCTAACGACTCACCATAATATTCAACCAACCACTTTGCAGCTTATGTGTCCCCCTCATCAACTTGCTCTAATCTAGCAAGTTCAGGATCTTCTTTCGCTACTTCTCCTTCAGTGCCCCCTTCGTTTGTAGTTAAGTGGGTTGTAGGGCATTGAGGATAAGTGTTCGACTAGTACTGGTCCATTTGGCCACAGAGAAGATAATGGTCTGGCATCAGCTGACCATAAGGGTTAGGGATTCTGCTCGGTCCCGCTGTTGTGGGTGTTGTACGCTAAGGCCTTGAGGGGCTGCCTCCCATATCACGGTTTGTGGTCGTAGGAGGCTGAGGACGCCCTCCCACGGGTTCCTCGCCTTTAGCCATCGTTGTATCATGAGTGAGAGCTGTTGTGGAGGTCTGTGTCGTGGGATAAGGCCGTGCAGGGACCTATGATAATTGTGTTTCCGTCTGAGTGGTCAATTAGTTGGCCTCACACTCAACGTTCAGACCATATACATCTGAACCCGATCTTGGACTGTGGAATGCAATCCACCGATGAACTATGATACTTGTTGCGCCTCAGATTTTGCCAAGTTGTTCCGTGTTGCCAATCAATGGAACTCTTTTAGATATTCGACTACGGATCGATTTTCTTGACGATGATTTTGATACTGTTGGAACAAAATGTGCTCGTAGTTGTTAGAGAGGAATTGAGCCCAAAGGAGCCATCTCATCCATGGCCATGCACGGATGGGTGCCTTGTTATGGCGGGTGTGGGAGACCTAAAGTTGTTCCTACCATGTTGATGCACTGAATTTTAGCTTGTGTGCAACTAGTTTCACCTTCCTGTCATTTGGCACGTCCATATAGTTGAAGTATCGCTCGACCACTGTCAGCCAGTTGAGAAACTCCTCTATCTGTAATAGTCCATTAAAGCTAGGAAGATCAACTTTTCCCAAGGCGTCTTCGACCTAATCATCGCTAGCTAGGTTTTGAATTGTCTGATGTAGCCCTGTAGTTATCCACCTGGGGCGCTCTACGAAATACAGAGTTTTCCCTACAACGATCATTAGTGGGTGTTGGTCGCCTTGGGCTCAGGGTGGAGTTAAGACAGTCGAGATTTGGTCGAGGGTTTCCTGTATACCTTGCAGGAGCAACCGGTTCTCCCGTTGCGCTGTATCGAAAGTGCTGCCGTGATATAATCCCCTAGAGCACTGTCCTTAAGATTAAGATCTGATCCTTCGTTAAACACCATCGTCTTGAGGAATTAAATACATCGCTTTGATACCACTGATGCAGGGAGGATGTGGTAAGGTCGATCATCGTCTCCCTCACCAGATAGATACCTTGAATCCACAAGGTGTTCTCAAATCCACGAGAAGATAATATGAAATAATTTCTAAAAAATATAAAATAATTAATCAAATGAGTAAAAATGTGATTACGGTGCTTTAAATAGAAAACTAAACCCTAGGAAGAAGGATCAGACTCATACTCTAACTAGAACTACTAAAAAACATGACTTACTATAAATAGTAAACTTACTATTTATAAATGCCTCTCATTCTTATTAAATTTCATGGTTTTTGGCCAAAAATAAAAAGTTTTCTATCCAACCACATTGTTCTCCAAGGTTTTCTAAGCTATTTTCATGTTGGGCATAACTCCTAATTCTCAACGGATCGAAAGTTATGATCAAAACAAAACTTACTATAAATAGTAAAATTAAAATAAAACTAGCCTAATGACTATTAATCTGGTCAAATCTCGTGAACCTAGCGTAGCCGGGTTAGTTGGCTTTACTAGCTCGAGCTACCCTAAAATCATATATTATGTCCGTAACTCATCTTAGATTGTAAAATACGACTATTTTACGGTCCTGACGACCCGACTCACTTCCATCTCGGATCGGACTTCCTCTGGTCTGTTTGGGCCATGAAATAGTCCACGTCCCGCTCTACATCACCATCTAAGAAACTAAACATCCATTAATCTAAGTTCACAATCGATCAATCAATCTGATTGTAATGTTATAACCTATCTAAAGACGGGTACCTCAATTTAAATGGTTTATCTACTTACGTGGGTCCAATTCCGAGAGTTAATATGAACCATCACATTTCCACAGGGTAGTAGAACTTTTTTCTATTTTTTTATTTGTCGCTCTTTTCACCCTCAGATGACAAGATATTTTATAATTTCTACCATAAGAGGGCTTTAGTGTGAGCGTCACAGACTCTCCATTGGCCTTTGACAAGTAGGTTTGTAAAGTTATCATGATTTCTTTATTCATTGACTCTCTTGGCGGATGCATGGAACCCACATTCAGGATACACTTTCTACCCACAGCTTTATCAATAATCAAATGGCTATAATCAGTGGGCCACACTTGATAGTGATGTGTGGGGCCCAAGAAATTACTCACGTGCAAAGCAACTAAAACAGGCATACTTCCCACGAAAATGAATGGATAAAAAAATGGGTGCTAATAGAGCACCATTCCAATACATCAGGCTCATATATACAAATGAATCGCTGTTACAAACCAACCTCTTTCCTATGTAACTCGAGCCATTTTCTCCAAACTGACCCAGTCCGGGCTGGGCCCACTCTCGATACGGCACGATATTTCGAAATAACTTTGGCCAAAGCAAGACCATCTTGTTAGCCCAATAGTCATTGACTCGGTCGGACCCAAGTCAAGACTCGAGGCTGGACAGGTCATCAACTCACTGAGTCTTTTAACCGTGTTCAAACACCATCATTGTGCCAAGCGAAAACCAAATCTTCAATTCCAGCTTTCAAATCTCCCCAATAAAACTCCTCAAAATCTGCTACATCATTACCTGATGCCTTGATCTCTACTAGTAATACTGCCAGCGCCATCTCTGATAGCTCGACTGATAAGACTAAATGATTTTTTAACAGCACCACACACCCAACTTTTCTTCTTTCAACCTTATAACCCAGTTTCTCTCCAGTCTTCTTGAACTTTTCTAAGATATCATTGGCATCCTTTGTAGATGTGAATCGCTTCTCTCTTTTCTTCCCCACTTCGAAAAGCCCCGATAGATCCAGACCTGAAGACAATGATATCAAATCAAAGGCAGTCATGACAGGCGCGCGATTGACATGATTGAATTCACCATCATTTTGCAGCATGCACAAGTTGGGTTGATTATCATGAAGTGGCAAGTCAGGATTCATGCACCCCGGCGTTGCTTGATAAGACTTCTTGAACCAGGCAACTCGCATCAAGGACTCGATCGAGATCCTGGTCTGCGGGTGTGGATCTAAGAGCCGTGTGATCACCCGTCGCACCGGTTTAGAAAACCATGTTGGGAATTTAAATTCCCTCTGGTAGATCTTTTGGTACATCACTGCAATGTTGGAGTCATCAAATGGGAGGTAGCCGGCAAGTAGTAGAAAGAGAATGATGCCACATGACCAGGCATCTGCTTTGGACCCATCATAGCCCTTTCTCCTGACGACCTCAGGCGCGGTGTAGGCCGGCGTGCCACACGCCGTGTGGAAGAGCCCATCCTTCAATTGCTCGGGGAGCGCTGAGAGGCCAAAATCAGTCACCTTCAAATTCCCATTATCGTCTAGTAGGAGATTCTGGGGCTTAACGTCCCGGTGGGCCACACCATTAGAGTGGCAAAAATGAAGCGCCGAGACAAGCTGTTGGAAGTATCGACGTGCGATAGGCTCCGATAGCGGGCCATGCTGTGTGATATGTGAGAACAAATCACCCCCACTTGCAAGTTCCATGACTAGGTATATCTTGGACTTGGTGGCCATGACTTCATGGAGCTCGATGATGTTGGGGTGGCTAAGGCGGTGCATGGCGGCCACTTCACGAACAATGCGTGGTTCCATGGTTGTGTTTTTAATCTTGCATTTGTCGATGACCTTCACGGCGACAGCCGTACCATTGACGAGCGATCGGGCATGGTAGACCTTCGCAAACGTGCCACGGCCTAGGAGGTGGGCCAGCTCATACTTGCCGAGCACAACCTTGGGTCCAGACTCCATGTGGGTGCGGTCTCAGCTACACTAAGGTGGGCCACCAAGAGTATCAACCGAACCTCAAAGAGCCTATACTCTTCTTGCTCTGGCTCCTCTAATTCCTTCTTTGCCTTTTGCCGTTAGCTCATCTGGTCTTTTTATAGTATCATGTACGGTGGTCAAAGAAGCTGTCTTAAGCCGCCAAAGACTCTTTGACGGGATTTAAAAATTTCCATGTGCTCTAATGCACCATCGGGTGTATAAAATGGTGTCTTAGGTGGACCATCTTTTTTTTTAAAATCATATATTCATCTTTGCGGTGGGGCCCACCTTATGGACGGCTCAGATGTCTCGTAGGCTTTCCAGGTTGGTGCATGTGCCACGTGTAAATACTAATTGTACACACAAGTGTAGTCACACGTGTGTTAAATTGGACCGGTTCAGATTTACATGTATGTATCTATCTGAAATCAGGCAAATGTGATCATCTGGTGGGCCAGGTATGCATATGGAATCTTAACCGTTCGTTCAAATTCTATGAACCTTACTCTATGTGGGGCCCACAGAGATGCCTGTTAAAAATCCAACCCGTTCATCATTTTCTTAATATCAAATTAGAACTTGAATCGAAAAATCAAGAAGATCCAAAACTCAGGTGGGCCACACCACATGAAAAAGTGAGAATAGAAACATCCACCATTGAAGCCGGCGATGAAGTTTGTATGCCATCCAAACTGTTTCATGTGCTGTGGCCCACCCGAGTTTTATATCTACCTGATTTTTGGACTACCCTATTTTGATCTACAGAAACTTATGGACCGAGTGGGCCATCTCCGAGGTCGCCACGTAGATTCCTACTACTGTAACTTCCTGTGCCTCGCGTCTTGAGTAGGAAAGAACGGCTATGATCTAACACACATGGGTATTCATGCGTGTGAAACGAGTGGACTTTAAAATAGCAAACCTCCCCGATTGCACTTAGATATTCTGATTGCACGTGGGCAAGCAAACCTCTCTAATCTTTATGATGTAAGGGATCATTTGAAAATGGAGGTGACTCTTAAAACGCACACATGGCAAGATGTAAGGCAATCCAGGCCGTCCAAATCTCCCGGCGTATGGAGCATAACCTAACATCCGAAATGAGAAGTAATATTAACCGTCTGATCTTCCCCTTCAAAATTTGAACCACTCAATATTTTTTTAACCATGCATTTTATAGTCATCAATTGGATTGTTAAGATTTCTTGATCAGTGTCATTTTAGAGTCATCCTTTCATCCACAGTGGGACCCACAATTTGGACGGTCTGGTATAGTTGTACATCAGTGCCCCATGTGATGAGGATAACTCACCACCATCAGTACAGTCTTTACTACTCTTTAGCACACAGAAGTATAAAGACAGTGGATTCAACATTCAAAATGACGACTGCCCTTGTCTATTTCTGATTTCCCTTTCTGTCCCTGAACATATCAACCCCTACCATTCATATTAGAAATTCACAAAGTCATTTTCACATGTATTACCTGAATAATCAATCAAGGGCCTGTTTGGATGTACCACAGAATGGGAATGCTTTGAATGGGGTCGGGCCCACGTGTGTTTTTCAACGTTACCAGAGCCTTTGAACACATCCCATGTACAAAGATGGCATCCACATCCCATAAATCCATTTAAAATTTCTCCTGATCTAGCTGTTGGATAAATGGGCCCACCCACGCGTTTAACTGCCAAACGAGCCTAATCGCTAATGTTTAAAATTAAAAAAAATTAAAAAATGGAGAAATTGTTTAAAAAGAAATGCCAATGTGGGTATAAACACGAGTAGTTTAATCACGATGTAAGAAGATTAGAAAATCCTAAGCCGTCCTTTTTGGTCTAAATCAATGTACGTTTTCTCATAACATGTTTTGAATTAGTAGTTAGATAGGACCATTCTACCGTTTGATCATTTCAATGGTGATTTTGTTTTTGTTTTTTCCCCCATATTTCAAATCAAGGCTCTTTTCCTGGCAACTGCTGAAGGGTGGGCTCATGTGACATTTTTCTGATGATCAAGGAGTTTTTAGTAGTTGCAATTGCTGTTTTGTAGGTAGGTTGAATGGCAGTTGGGTCTTTGCTAAGCTCACACGTATGTACAATAATGGGAATGCACATGCCACCACAAGTGACAACCTGGCATTTTGGTATTGGATCTGATCCATTCATTAGAGGAATACCACTATTTAGATTCTTTATCCAAGAATTAGGCTGGACCAATAGTCAGATAGGTTAAAGTTTAAAAAATGATATGGCTTGGCTGAACTTTTAGCTGTTCGTATTTTTCTTACATTGTGGCCCAGCTGGTGAATGGACTATATTTATTTTTGGAAGAGAAGATAAATATCGTCAGGACCACCTTATGGATGGCTTGGATTTTGTACCTGTGAGCCAAGTTAGCTCATGTGTGGCGTCTGCTTTAGCATTGATGTACCCGCGTGTGTGCTTCGGAAAGCTTTGTTTCGAATCTTTGACTACGGACATTTGGTTCAATAAAGGGATGCTTTGGCTGTCGTTTCTCGTTGTGAAAGCAACCCAACTGAAATGATGGATGGACCACAATGTGTTACCTGTTCCATGTACGGAGTGGGCCACACAGAAATGATGGATGGACCACAATGTGCTACCAGTTCCAGTATTCTCACACGACCGGAAGGGGATTGACACTCGGATTCGGTAGTGACCCTCCAGTAGCGACGTGGGGGCCCATCATGATGTATGTGTTTTATCTACGCCGTTAATCCATTTTGCTATTTCATTTTAGGGCATGACCCAAAAATAGTCAGATCCAAACCTTAAGTGGTCTGAAAAGTGGATGCCGATTGCGTCTTGCCCCCACACAGACGCATTACCGTCCAGGCATATCTGTGGAGGGGCCCACCGTGATGTATCCGTTTATCCACTCCGTCCATCCATTTTATAAGATCATTTTAAGGTAAGACACTAAAAAAGAGGAAGATCCAATGCTCAAGTGGGCCACACCAAATAGTGATCTGAACCTGTAGTGATGACATCACCAGATTTCGATCACTATTTTCTGTGGCCCACTTGAGTGTTAGATCTTGCTCTGTTTTGAGCTCAAATATTAGAATGATCTTATAAAATCGATGGACGGAGTGGATAAACGGATACATCACGGTGGGCCCCTCCACAGGTCTGCCAGACGGTAATGCTTCCGGGCCAGGCAGGACGCAATCCACGTCCTGCAAATTGGGGATTGAACCGACACTATTAAAAACTTCTCAAGGGCTACAAAAGTTTTGGACGAAGCACAGATTTATGTTTTCCCTTCATCTAGGTTTATGTGATTTTTTATTTTATTTTATTTATTTATTTACATACACCCACGCCTCCATACAGTCATACACCCACCCACACCACAATGGTTATAGAAAGGTTTTAATGAGGGGGCGTTGGTATCCCCACTGCTTCCTACGATGTGGTTCACTTGAGGTTTGATGGACACGGGTGAACTCCGGTCGGAGAGATTTTTTCCATGTTCACCATATAACTCAGAATGCTCTAGATGAACGGTCTGGATCATCACTTGGTGGGGCAGATTGGGCGAGACTTGAGAGAGAGTGCCATCCTAACAAATCTTAGAACAACGGCATTGACTCCTCGACCGGTGGATATGAACCGTAACTCGGGTTTCTCTACGAAAGATATGAAGAAAATGTATCTTTGAATTTCAAACCGTACAGCATGCGTGGTGAAGATAGACTGTTGGAGGTCCTCTCTTTTGATTGGACCAAAAATGCACGGATTTTTAATGAATGGTTGTGAGATCCCTCTAAAATATCACAAAAATGCTATTAAGATTATGAATGGAAATATGTGGTCAATCAAAGGAATGCTTTAAAATCTATAAGTTTTAAAATTTTGTCATGTTAAAATAGAGCATATGGAATGTAATTTTTATGACAATAGTATTACAAATGATGGATTAATTAAAATTGCTTACCAAGAATTCCTCGAATGACCATTTTCACGAAGTGGGGAATTGTGAAAGATGTTACTCATAAAATTCAAGTTAGATGGTATTAAAATATATTAGATTAGATTAGGGTATCTAATTTATTTTGTTATTTGTTTAAATATGTATTCAGGAGGATTACTCAAGATCTTTTATAGATTTTCTATCTCTTATATATATTTAGTGGTTAGAGAAATAATACAAGTTACAGTTTATGACAATATAGTTGCTCGAATTTAACAAGCATAGAAAAGGTAGATATGTAACTTAAGTGAAAAATTTATAGTATATCTAAGAGATCGGCCATGCTTTATGGAACATAATGCTGGACTGTTAAAAGAACAACACATTAATAAGATAATTGTAGCGGAAATGAAGATGTTGAGATAGATGAGTGGCAAGATGAGGAAGGACACAATTAAAAATGAATGCATTTGATGGAATTGAGGGGTAACATCAATCGGCTTAATGGGGGAAAACTAAACTTAAATGTTTTGGCCATATGTAATGGGAATTAAGGACTACACTTATTAGGAGTGGGTTGGTTCAAATTGAAAGTGATAGAAGGACAATGGAAAGCCCAAAAGGGCATTCCAGGAGCTAGTAAGAAAAGATTTGAACATATGGTTTAACTGATAATATCGTCCTCCATCCAGTGTAATGGCAAAACAGAATTCACCGAGGATGATGACGACTTAGGGTTTGATTGAGATTCAACTCAATGGACTACAAATGTAGCTATAAGCCGGTTGATTTGATGAGGCCTCTTGGATTGGATTATTCCGTTAATCCATTCCATTGTGAGAGATTTTGGATTTGGGGTTGACAATGTTAAAGGCCTGATTCAATCCCTACATTGTTCTGCATTGGATTATCTAATTGGCCGAGTTGAGCTGAGTCATCTCCTATGAATCATGACTCATAATGTCAAACTGATCATTATTTTACCATGTTTGAGTTGACTCAAACATGTCTCTGTCTTCTATGATAAGTTTTGAATCTACAAATTAGGAACCAAAAAAAAAAAAAAAAACTCTAGAAATGAGAAAATAGTTAATAATATTATGAGTTAATTACCTCTCACTAACATAGCATATACAATTAAGACTCTAAGCACAATTTAAAACAGAAAACATTTTTGAGTGAAAGACATCTAGGCTTACCTAAACTTGTAAACCACTTTTAGGAAACTCAAACAAAGATTTGGAGCTAGAATTAGACTCGTAAAACTTCGAAAATAACCTAATCACGCCTTCCTAAAAATAGTAAATTTTGACTTTGAAATGAAATTTAATCTCCAAAATAACCTAGGTTGTAAAACTAAATCATTCCTTGCTAAAAGTAGTAAAATTTGACTTTTAATTGAAATATAATTTTTTGAAGTGAACTTAATTATGAAACTATACAGGGCCAATAAACCTTAGTTTCTTTCCATTCAATTGAGTGACACACCATAATAAGGGTGTGAAGATACATCCCAAGTGTGGGCCAAATGCTTGGCCAAGATTGTTTACACCCATTTTCAGTGCCCTGAATTGGAGCAACATGCTGACACTACAAGCATGTGATTCACGAAAATCATACTCACACTTGGAGTATCTTCATTTGATCTTCCTTGAGTGATACACATTCTATTATTAATATAGAAGCACAAACCCTTATACATGCCTTTAAGGGAGCGAGCCATCGTATGCTATGTGGTCACGCTACGTTGTTGGATCCTAATCAACTGAGTTCTTATTTAGGTGATCTCATCTCTGGTCATATTTTGTTGACTAGTATCTTCGATTATCTGTTCTTACCGACCAATCGAGTATTTATCTCTCATTTATTTGTTTCTTTTTTGTTATTTATCGATATTTTGTCGATTGTAATTGGTCCCATATTCAATTAATAAAATTGACAGTGTTTAGTCTTTCTGTTATTTATTTGTTCATATTTATTCTTTTGAGAAATCTATTACTTTTATAGAATAAATCCTTGGATACAAGACAAAAATAATCCATAAGGAATGGCTAACTCCTACCCTTTCACAAATCGCCTATTGCTAATCACAATAGGTGACATGCGTCTTTTTTATTTTCCAATGGATTTACATGTTTTATTAATGGAAATTGTTTGATGTAGTGAGTAAGAGGCTCTGGTTGTTCGCCGTTCAAGAATTCTTGTTTAGGCAGTTCATACCATCCATACATAGTGTTTTGATCTAAGATTTCAATTCTTCCATGTTTCAGCAGTAGCATATTGTCCCATGGAGCTAAGGTCCAAAATATGGAATAAACAAGTGTTTCCACGACTCTGTCACCCGGTCAATTCTGTTCCACTTAATCCCCCTTTTAGGGCTGTAAATGGTCGGGTTCGGGCCGGGTTTAACCAAAACCAGACCCGCCCATTTACTAAACGGGTCTGTGTCCAAATTTTAGACCCAGACCCTTTTACTAAATGGGCGGGTCCGGGTCGGGTCCGAGTCAAACCCATCAGACCCATTTATAAATGGGTCCGGGTCTGGTAGAGGGAGATCCAACCAGACCCGTTTATAAATGGGTCGGGTCTAATGGGTCCGGGTCTGGATCAAGTATGTAAGCATTTTACAAGGCTTAAAACCGGGTCTGGACGGGTTTGAGCTGGACGGGTCCCTTGAAACATAGACCAAACCCGTCCACTTACTAAATGGGTTCGGGTCGGGTCGGGTTGGGCCTAATATAAAGGAAACCAGACCCAGACCCGTTTAGCAACTGGGTCTGTTCTTGGACCCAGACCCGTACCATTTAACAAATGGGTCGGGTCTGGGTCAGGTCTAAATGGGTTGGGTCCGGGTACCCCATCGGGTCCGCTGACCCATTTACAGCCCTACCCCCTTTCATGGCCTCATATCTTTCCGGCTAAGGAATGGGAAATCTTTCTCCTGTTACATGAATCCAATGTTTCATTTCATCCGGGAAAAGCCATCTCTTTCTCAACAATGCCTTTGTCATTTGATCCAATAGCATTTCGTTAGATAGGAACATATTTGATAAATACTGATAACTCTCGGATGGAGTATTAGAACGGAAAGATCCATTAGATAATGAACTATTGGTTATAAGCCATCTCTGGCGATGAATCAACAATTTGAAGAGGATAGCTCAATCCTGCATTCAATCTCTAATTAGTTGGACTCAATGCGGGAGGCAAAAGTGTTCAATCAAACATTAACTCAAGTATGACTTTGGCAAGCCCACACATCACAATGGTGCACGAGATCTAAATACAGTCCCTCAATTACACATATGGCCTCTTACCCTGATTGAATTTGCCACCCCAATAAAAATAAAAGATTAAAGGGCTCTCTCTTTTTCTCATGGGGACCATTCCTCAAGGATTTTCATATTTTGTATGAATGTCTGAATAGTAAAAGCCAGAGCACCAATCGGAAATGATTTTTCGATTGATCAGAACACTATTCGATCGATCGGATATCTTGTCTAGCAACCTGATGAAATCACTGAACTGATATTCCGATCGATCAGAACTATATTCTGATCGACTGGACTGGGAAAGGAAAAGCGGGTCCCCTTATTCACCATAGCGCCTCAGGGGCAAGTCATAGGGTAAATAAGGCCCATCAAAAATCGAAAGAAGCTCCGTTTTAGTACGCTTGGATGACCGACCAAAAAGCAAGGAAAGCAACGTACTCTCGGCTCCGGGTATGTAGGACAGCCCACTCGGAATAGTCATTATTTGCCCATTTTTTACCCTTTATTTGACCATTGGGAGAAAATCTATAAATACAGGAGATGCGATTTTTTGGTCAAAAGAGGAAATTTTGAGGATTTAGAAGCCACCACTATTGCTTATCATTAAGAGCTCTAATCCTAACCCATACAAGGCATTGTCCTTGTGATTCATCATAAGCTTAGGGCATTCAGTGCTAAAATGAAAATGGACTCGTTCCCTCTTGATTCTTAGGAATTTAGACACCTTGATCATTGACACCTTGATCTAAACACCACCTAGGAGTCCAAATATGTGTATTCCTCTAGAAAACTCATTTCCTACCATTTGTAGAGGTTTCACCACCTCCCATCTACCTTAGACATCTCAAGAAGAGCAAATGCAAGGGGATTGATCGTTGGAGCTGGAGCATTGGCAAAACATCGGCAACAATATTGGGGGAGCATAATGGGAGCTGATTGAAGCACGGGAGAGCAGAGATCAAGAAACCCGAAGCGGCGCAACAAAGGGGCTCAATCCGACAAGTAAGTTGTCATTTATAAGAGTCCAGTTCCACTCTCTTCTTGTGGAAAATTGAGTGTAGAGTTTTTCTTCAAACTCGATAGGTTCGGTTGTAAGACTTACACCCGGTTGTAGGGTTGAATCTAGTCTCCAAGTGGGGAGCCTCCGGCGGGAGTAAACACTAGGTTTGGTTGTAGAGCCTAAAATCATTGAGGTTCTGTTGCAGATCTTAACTCATGAGTGAAGTCTAAATTGAGGTTCGGTTGCAAAATGTTGGCTTGGTTGTAGAGCTTAAGCAAGTCTCCAAGGGAAGCCACTAATATGGGTGTGCACATGTAGGTTGGAAGGAACCTGTAAATTTTTCGGTTGGGTGGATCCGATTTTAAGCACCTTGGTTGGGAGGAACCAGATTTAAACCCCCTAATGAATGCCCGTGTGCTCAAAAGGGTTGAGTACTTGAATCGGGAGTGGAGTAGACCCAAAGTCGAACCACTATACATCGTTGTGTTTGTAATTATATTTGAGCACATTTCTTATTATGCATTGTGTTTATTTGTTTAAGTATGAAAGCTTAATTAGAATGTATGTTATACACTAGATAGGCACATCTACATACACATGATGAACTTTCACTTCTTGAGTAGACTTGAGCTTATATGATCCACTCTCATATAGTCTACTTGAGTTGCATAGATTAAGTGCTTAATTAGTTTAATCATATGTTAAACTATGCTCTTTTAAACTAGGGTGTTAATTGCTTAAATATATGCTAATCTTGTGATTGGACCCCCCTCCTGGGACTTAGCCATAATTCTAGTTGCTTCGCTCTTAAGCTTTCGCACGTACATACGTTGGTGTCGTGTTAGACTACCGACGTAATTTCACACATGCACTTCTATGTAGACCATCCAAATTGCTGGGCACATTGTGGATAGAAGATTACTCAAACGCCACATTGTTCAAGCAATCCTTACCATCTAATTGGTGGCTATCAAATAGATAGCGAAAAAAAAATAGTGAGCGGTGCAAAAGCAATGACATAAAAAATAATATTGTTATTATCATCTACTCAGCGGCTTGGCTGATCTGAATTTCCTCACAGCTAATGGGGGCCTTTGTTCTATAATCCAAACCATTGGTCTATTGCTTATAATTGTGGATGCTCGGATTGGAAGATTTTTTTTAGTCATGCAACGCACCCACCCTATTAGCTGCACAACGCACCCACATGATCGGTCACACGATGCACCCACCCACCAGTGGGGTTAGTGTGTCTCCTTAACACTCGAACCTAAGACCCATGGTTGAAACACCTTCGCTTCTTCCAGTTAGGCTAGCTGGCGAGACACTCAGATTGGAAGATGCTTCATGTGACTAGCTGTGTGGGTTTGTTGCATCGTGTGACTAACCATATGGGCTCATTGTGCAGCTAACAAGGTGGGTGCGTTGCAGGACTAACCAAAACAAAAATGTGGAAGCTGCTTTATTTCTCTTCTGAAACATTTATTTGGAGGGCACGGGAGCAACGGTTGGGATCGTCCCATCCAGGGACGGCATGGGCGTTGTTCACCAACGATGGGGCAAATAAATTGTCTGAATTATCAAATAATTGGTCCTTGTCATCATAACTGAAAATTAATTTCTGTGTGAAGAATATGTCAGGGTGAAGAATGCAAAGACGCTTGAATGTCCACCAAGGCGTGGACGTCATTATCCCCACTATTTGTTGGTGGTGTGGTCCACTTTAGCTTTGGATATGCTTCAATTTTGGGCTCATGCCTTAAACTGGGCTAGTAAAATAGATGGTGGGCGTAGATAAAACATTATCATGGTTGGCCTTAAAAAAAGAAGCAAATTCAAAGCTAAAGTGGGCCACACCCTAAATGAGTTGGTAAAACAAATGGCTGGCGTAGCTAAATCACACACATAACAATGGCACCTCAAAAAGAAGGATATTAAAAGCTCAAGTGTGTTGGAATTGGTGACTTAAATATATGTTGGACAGGGCCTTTGGGCGACCAATCGTGGGGCGATTTGTACAGTGAACTCTCTGGACATTTTTGAGGGGGTTCATGTGCCCCACCCGGGCCTGTTGGGCGACCGGTGTGAGGCTCGGGTGCCTGACCTAGTGACCGACTGTGTCGGTGTTCTTACGCGGTTTTGTGTAAGAGGTTTTTAATTCAGGTTCTTTGCCTATTTAAGTGGGTGTAACTGAGATTAAGAAGTATCCTAAGGTGTCTAAGGTTTCCTAAGTGTATTAGGAAGTGGGGAGAGGGTTTTGTGTGTGAGAGAGAGAAAGAGCTTGGGTTTTCTCTGGGTTTCCTTGCTTGTGGACCGTTCATCTCTGTAATCTTCTGATTCATGGTAGATCGCTTTGTGCCGTGGTTTTTCTACCCGTTGAGGGGTTTTTCCACGTAAAATAGGATTGTCTCTGTGTGGTTGATTGAGTGTGGTGTGATTGCATTGTGTTGCTCGTTTGATCCTATATTCTGTATGTTCGGCTTTTGCTAGCTTCCGCTGTCAATTTTCCCAACAAAGTGGACCACATCACTAGTGGGAATTGAACACCTGCCATTGAAAATTTCTTAAGGGCCATTGGATCAAGCTAATATTTGTCTTTTACCTTCATCTGGATTTGTGTAATATTATGAACAGGTTGGTTGGCAAATAAACATCATGGTGGACTCTAGGCAGGTTTCAACAGTGAGCGTCCTTATCTCCACTTGAGCTTTCGATAGAATTAAATTTTGGGTCATGACTTAAAATGAACCGGCAAAGTGGATGAATGATGTAGATAAAACACATTACATCACAAAGAACACTCTAAATTTACATGGAAAAAGCTTTGCGGGGAAAAAAAACCATAGCACAAAGTGTTAATGCACTATGAATCAGAAGTTCCAAGAAATGAAACTTACTAGCCCGGATCAATGCACATAAGAGAAAACCCTAGCTTTTCTCTCTTCAAAAGTCTTTCACACCTTAATACACATCTTAGCTCTCTTAATCCCGTAATACAAGAGTTTATATAGCACTGATACAAAATTAGAAACAAAACCGCAAAAGCACACAAAACTACGTAAATTGTTGATCAATCGGTTGATCGATCAATCACTCGATTTGACAGATTCAATCGAACGAACTATTCAAAAACTTTCCAAAGAGATTACTATCTAAATTCGATTATTTTCTATCAATCGACTAGGGTAGTTGATCAATTGATAACTCTGTTTCAGCATAGATTTAAGGCATTCGATTTTTAACAGGTCCCACAAAGTTTGGTCACTAAGGATATACGAGGTGTTTGGGTCAACACGCAATATTCCACTTCCTTTTCCAAACATAAAATCATTGGGCCAGCTTGGACAAAGTAAGGTCGCATTTGCACGGAAAGGCCTTCTGCTGAAGTAGATTCCAAACGGCAGTTGGCGTGAGTGGGACTTAAGCGGGTCTTCTTTGACCAAACCAAAAGTGCAATAACTTCCAATATCTTGCATGCAATATTCAAAATATTTTTTGAACAATAATCCAGACCATCCAAGTCGTTAATCTGCTTGTGGATGGAGGATATCCATTTTATTTTATCTTTGGTGGGCCTCACCTTGAGTTCTCCCTGCAGAGAGGGCACACACTAACCAACTCAACTGCCAAGCTAAATGCCCATAATATGAAGAATTGCACCAAAGAGATGATAGTGACCATTTGATTTTGCTCTTGGAGCTTGGACCACCAACCATTCATTTATGATGACAATACGATCATTTTGCCCTTGGAATTTGTACACCTCACTCTTTTACTTTTAAACATTCATTCCGTGGCCATCAAATGAACGATTGGGATTTCTTAAACCCTGTGGTTTTAAAGATACGATCCATTAGCATTGTTTCTCGTAATGAAAATCATATGAATAGCCGTACCTGAGAGCCACATGCAAGGAAGATGAGTCATCACCATTTTCGAAATGGTGGTCAACTATGGCGGGAGGCTTAACCCTATTGTCTATCATTAACAATATTAAGAATTTTAATAAAATTTCATAGGGAGAAATGTTTAATACATTTAAATCATAGTTTAAAAACACAAAAACTCGACTAGAATCGAAACCTAGTTGAGTTGAGTTGACTCAAAACACTGAAGTTTATTGAAAACTCATACAAAATTTTCTGAATTATTTTAGTATTATTAAATATTTGTAAGTACAAATAATATATAACTAATGTCGAGAAATGCAAAGTTGAGTCTTGTCAACTTTTCTGAGTGTTGTTGAGTTCTTTTGAGTTGATTCTAGGTTTTCCTGTGTTTTAGCCGAGTCATGACCGGATCAAGTTTTTTCTATTTGACTTGACTCGGGCATTTTTTTTTTTTTTTTTTTTTTAATACTAAGTGTGTCCATCGTAATCTATCTCCCACAAAATATGATACAAGTCATGCTTTCCAATGCAAGGCCATATTTTCATACAAATGTTTGTGTCATAACACTTGATGAATTTATTTCAATAGGTACATTAAAATGATCATCAAAGAATGTTCATCCTTGCCATTCAGTGGTTGGGAACAATTCAAGAGCCGGAATCAGATGATTAAAATTTGTTGGACGCTCTGCCTCTTTTTAGATGGTCCAAATTACAATATATCTATGCAATTTGGATCGCAGATGAGCTACTGTCATCTACAAAATGGTAGTTAAATATCACAATAGTCAAGGCAGAAAGAAAAATAGGGACAGTAGGTCAAGTTAGACCCAATGATTCGGATCCGTACGTTGGGTCTAGCAGTGTGGACCCGGGTTTAGGATCTGTCCATTTGGATCCTGACCCATGTCCTAGTATCTGATTGCAAATTAGGTCACCATGGCTAACTTGGGTTTGAGTCGAGTCACGTCTCCTGCCCGGGGGTGGGGGGAATCGGCTCAAATGTGCATCAAGGGGTGACTCGTGGGCCAACCTGTACCAGTGATGACCAAGTCCGAGGTGACTCGGATGAGTCAGTGATCCGTGCCTTGGAGGGTTACAGTGCTAGTCAATGGCATTCCTGCTAACACAAGTTGCACTTTCATGGCAATTATAGGGAGTGTCCTGATGAAGGGGCTATCATTTATATCAATGGACAATTTCAACCCTAGGTTACCTGGATGATACGTTACTTTGGTAGGTGGTACGGGAATAGGTACAAGGTATGCTTTTTTTCTTTTTTTTTTTTTTTTTTTTTTTTGAATAAGCAGGGTGAGGTGTTGTATTTCAAGTGGTTTCAAAATAAATATACTGGTATATTTTTCATTAGCTCTTGTGTTTGTCTCACGTTAGATGAGGAAGGAGCTCTCAGTCACTTTCATAAGTAAAGGAGCTCCCACACGAGCATGAACCCTTCAAGAGACAATGCTCTGGAGCATTTGGAAGTTGTGCCTGTTGGTTCTAAAATATGAATGTATAATAGAAAATTCAAAATATTAAACTAGAAACAATAGAAGAAAAATTTGAAGAACTGAGGCACGTTAGTGTCATTATCTTAAAGACAAATTTGCCCACGAATTCAAGAATGCCCGTACTAATTTGCCTAGATAGAAGACAGAAGAAGAAAAGCAGAGAAGAGAATAATTTTTCAGATAATTTTGCAAAGGGAGAGAAGATGCCTTTATAAAGAAAGTAGATAACTATTGGGGCTCCAGGCATAATAAATGCATGTCGATGCATGCCGGCTCATTAATTAGGTAGGTTTACAATGGCTTTCTGTCTTCTTATTCAGAAAAAAGACAAAACATATGTAGAGAAACCCAAAAGTACCTGATCAAAGACACCACATTGCACCACATTGCGCTGCGCCATATCACGCCACGTCCACGGCCCTGACGCACGCGTATGAGGTTTCTCCCATGTCATACCCTTACTTTCCAATACAAAGAATTAGTGAGGGGTTTTAATTTAAAGGCGCAGTTTTTCAAAGTTCTTTTCAATGTGGGACTAAACTAAACCCAATTAAGGAAGTGGGTTAAATTTTTTTTATAATTTTTAGATTTTTAAAATCTATTTTTAAAATCATTTTTAAACCAACAATTCCCCATAATTTGAAAAATTAGGAAAATGAATAGAAAATTAATTGGACAAACCAGTGAAATGAAGTGCATCCGTAAAGGTATATAAAAGATTTGAACATTTCCTAGCATAAACATGTCTTATTAATTGGGAAATAATAACATAGAGTTTTGAACTAACTTCTCATAATAACACCTCAAACATATCACACGCACAACATTTCATAACAGCTTGAATTTCTAAAGCAAACATGTTATGGCCATGTGCTTAATCTTAGTTTCCTGAGTGCTCTAGAGATATGTCCTGATTCTCATAGGAAGCAGCCCTGCCTCAACACTCATATAGGTGAGTCCATCAGGGATGTACCTATAACTAGCACTACAAGAAATTCCATTTTTACCGACGAAATAATTCGTCGGTTTTTAGTAAAATTTCGTCGGGAAATTTTTTTCCCAACGAAAATTTTCACGGTTAACATCGTCGCAAAAAGGCCGTCAGTAAAGGCTTTTCCCGACGAAAAAAAGTTTCGTAGGTAATAATAAAATCATTACCGACGAAAGAAATCATCGAAAAAACATATGATTTTTTGTTCGAAAAAAATGTGATTCGTCGGTAAAAGAAATTTTCCTAACGAAAATTTTCATAGGTGAAGACTTTTACCTACGAAAATTTTCGTCGGTAAAGGTTTTTACCTACGAAAATGTTTGTCGGTAAACGTTTTCACCTACGAAAACATCCATCGGGAAAAGTCTTTACCTACAAAAGGTTTCGTCAGTAAAAGTTTTTATCTATAAAAAAATCTGTCGGTAAAAGGTTTTTACCTACGAAACAACCCGTCGGTAAAAGTTTTACAAGTTTATTACCAACGAAAAATTCCGTCGGTAAAAAACTTTTTCATGTTTTTTACGAACAATTTCATCGGTAATAGTATTCCCTTTCTCGGTTCCATTTGTTTTCAAAATTCAGGAAACAATTCCTGATATACACCTGTAAATAAACCTATACATTTTTATCCTATTCACATCCATATACATACGAATAAATACAAACTACACCATTCATACACAAATAATCCATTCCACATCCACAAATAACCAATATTCATCCACGCACAAATACATATAAGTTAACATTCGTATATTAAAGAAAAGGATCACGAAGATGAAGGCAGAGGTGGCGAGCAGAGGTACCAAAGCGTGCAGCGAGAGATTGAAACATCTCTTACATCCATCGCTCATGCTCTTGCCGCAACTCCTCGATCCTCCTCTCCTGCTCCTCCTCCCTATGCCTCTGCTCCTCCTCTCCTGCTCCTCCTCCCTATGCCTCTGCTCCTCCTCTCCTGCTCCTCCCGTCGCCTCTGCTCCTCCTCCTCCCTACGCCTCTGCTCCTCCTCTCTCTGCCTCTCCAGCTGCTCTCTAATCTCATCGAGGACGACCCGTAGCTGCTGAACCTCTCTCTCTGCGATATCAGCTCGACGTAGAGTGCTCTTACCAGCTGCGGATCGGCTAGAGTCACCTCTAGTGGGTGCCATGAGCTTGGCACCATGGCCAAGCCCACGCACATATCCAGAACGGGTGCCGAGCACCTCGCTCAGGATTTCTGGCTCACTCCGCTGACCACCATCGGGAGTGGGCTGACTGCGTATGGTGTCCATCGCCGCCTGTAATGAAAACATATGAAATTTCATAAAAAAAATGATATGAATGACATTATTATCAATCAATGCGTAATTAAATTTTACAAAGTGAAGATTTTTACCCAATGCTCATTGGCTCTAGGATGAACCCAAGATCCCGTCGCCTGCCGACAATGAGTCCCTTCTGTAGAGGTCTACTGTCCAGGCTCCTATCCAGTGACAGAATCTCGCTGCGTAATCGAAAGGAAAGAAGACTTATAATAAATGCCAATCAAAATAATATATTAACTTAATAATCATCAATAATTTCTTACCATGTCGTAACGATGTCGTACAAATGACTTTGAACCAGCTACGTAGTTCACTTGTAACTTTTTCCTGTTCGCAGAATTTATTCTACTCATCTTCTGAGCACATTATACAAAATACATTGCTATTAATTGCAAATTTAATTGTGAATTTAATTGTTACCTTAAGATATCGTAAATTTGTAAATATTACCTGAAAAGCCTCCAACGAAAATCTCTTGCAGAGTATCCGTCAGTCGTCTGTAGTAACGTGCGGCGGTGCGGACAGTATGGCCTCATCGTGCGTCCTACACCGCTTGTACCGCTGGTGTAACTCTCCGCGGTACTCCTTAAACTGCTCTCTGATCATGTCGTCGATGGCATGAGAAATGTAAGGAACATTCAAATCGAAGACAAATCTATCCTGCAGTTTCGTAAATAATAAATTAAGGCAATAAACTTATTAAGAATAGGACTTAATCGTAAATGAGCTTTCACAAAAGAAAATTTCAATTTACTAAAATTTACCTGAAGGCGCTGACGGATGAGCTGTCGCACATCATCTGTCACGTCAGTCCAACGAGGGGTGGTGGCGGGGATCAGAGATCGGCATAGGACACTGACCTCAGACGTAAACAGTCCGGCACTGTCCCTAACAGGTCTAAGGCAGTCCTATGGGAACTCTACTGCCACCCTACCCCCACGCGTAAGTCGCTTTAAAACTAACCCACGCGTGGGTCCACTTCCTCATCGGCTGGTAGAAGATGTTGTCATGAAAAGATATATGTAAATAACAATATAAACAGAAATCACTAAATAAATGTCTAGACTTACATGCAGTGCCCGGTGTATGCTGAACCGAAGGATCAGATGCCTGTGATGCACCGTGCGACGTCGATGCTGTCTGCATCGCATCACGGGTGGAAGGGGTAGATCCAGTGCGCGAACGACCTGATCTCTCACTTGGTGCCATGACTGAATATGTCTGAAATACAAACTTATAAATTTAAACAATGTCAATGCAAGTTTATAAACATCATGGTAGAATGAATTTATGTTTATGCTTAGAGAGATGATAAAAATATGATTAGACTATTACACTATAAAAGTTGAAAAATCCATTACAATTTCATAAATAATGCAAGCAGAATATAATAAAACCGTAAGCAGAATATAATAAAACCGTAAACAGAATATAAAAGTTGAAAAATCCATTACACATTGTCATTCTATATTAAATACATATACTTCATTATAATACAAATCAACTTCGGATCAACTATCCGAAATACTTCCTGCGTAAGTTATCTTACGCTGTAGATGTATATGTCAGTTGTATGAAGCACTCGACATTGTTATAGCCAACATGCAAGTCACAATAGGAGAAATCTGATCTCTCGGGACTCCGTTCATATGTGCAAGTGACAATGTCGCATCTTCCATATGAAGTTTCCCGTAGTTATATTCCTCCATCAGGTTCGAAATTTCTTTAAGATTGTATAATCTTTCATCTGAGTCAACGTCTTCCTCCCTACATTTATCGACCAGACTGGGTATCTCTCTGGCCCTACCAGAAGAATATAGGGCCGGAAAGTCCATCCGCAACAACTGATGAAGTATACTGCGTGCTTCCGCTATGCTCCAGTTTGTGGAGGACATGATCAGAAAGTGACTTAACTGTAAATGTAGATTATAAACAAGTCAATTCAGGAAATAAATCATGACTTGTAAAACATATATACATGTAATAATCAAATTAATCGAATTGAAAATGACATGTAAATCTTGTATACATTTAATAATCGTCGTCTGAATCATTATCGCGTAGGACTCTTTCTTCTTCACCATCACTATCGCTGATCAGTATTTCATCTTCATCGTCTACAACGTCGTCATCGATGAAAGTGCTATCATCTCTAACAATGTCATTTATGATTGAGCCATCAACATGATTAGATGGCACATCATCTCTATTCAATTGCACTACATTAATATCAACATTTGGATCATTCCCTCTATCCCAAGATGGCATGTCTTCTTGATATGCTTGTTCAACTGACGACGTTTCATTTCTCCCTTCATCGCTATCTTCAACATCTAGTTCGAGAACGTCAAATATGTTCCTGGGCTTTATTTTTTGCACCACGTGCCAATAGCCGCCTAACTTGGTGTCAGCTAGGTAGAATACTTGTTTGGCTTGGCCGGCTATGATAAATAGGTCATCTTTAAACCACTTCCGAGATAAATTTACGCTCGTGAAGTAGTCATCAGTCTGTATTCCCAACTTCTTATTTCCAATGTCCCACCAATCGCATTTAAATAAGTACACCTGCTTTCTATACAATAACTCAGCTCAATAATATCCGTTAAAATGCCATAAAAATCAATTTCTACCTCCTCATGTGTTCCCTTCACAACCACCCCACTATTTTGTGTGGTCCTATATTTCTCATGCTCTTCAGTGTGGAACCGAATCTAGTTTACAATACAACCTATATATCTAGATACACATCTATCAGGGCCACACGCCAGTGAGTAGAGCACATCAGACGCATCCGCAGAGTTGCTAGCGAGCAACATCTTCATCTATCATCACGTACAGAATATAAATGTTTATGGATTTGAGATTACGTGTAAATATTGTGCAATACAACAATATTGTAAGTGTGGTGAGATAAAAGGTAAATTAATCTTACACGTTTTGTGAACCATTCTGGAAACTGATCCTAATGCATTTGATCATAATTTGTAGGGTATTGGGACTTCATCTTCTCGATGTGTTCGCTATACGCAATTGGCACGTTGTCAGCAAGAAATTTTGAGATTACATGTATGTAGATATACAATTATCGATTAAAGACTTACTCCAAGTATGACTCTATTTCTTCACAGTTATGCAACACATACCACCGCGCCTTCGCTTGATCCCCAAGGTCCATATTCTGAAACGTCGACGATCCTAAAGAACGGACGTTATGTGCGAATACAGATATGCGTCCTTGTTCATGCTCCTGCCCTTCATCGACATTCCGATCTTGTCGGTTGAATCTAGTCTCTATGCCACGAAGATACATGGAGCAAAATGTCAGGCACTCATTATTAATGTACGCCTCAGCAATGGATCCCTCTGGACGTGCCTTATTCCTCACATATCGTTTTAATGTGTGAAGGTATCTGTATACAAAATCATTATGTTTAGGACATGAAAACATGGATATATGTAGTTTATGGAATGAATAAAAATTTATGATCATTGTTCTATCACCTTTCGATCGGATACATCCAACGATATTGTACTGGGCCTGTAAGCTTCGCTTCATGCGGTAAGTGAATCGCTAGGTGTACCATGACATCGAAAAACGCAGGTGGAAATATTCTTTCAAGTTTGCAAAGGATTACGACAATATCTTTCTCCAGTCATTTAATAACCTCTACATTCAAAGATTTCGAACACAAATCCTTAAAGAATATCCCCAACTCAATCAGCGCAGCACTGACATCCTTGCTAAGGAATTCACGAATCGCAACCGGTAGTAGACGTTGCAGAAGGACGTGACAGTCATGACTTTTCATTCCTGTTACCTCACAGTCCATAATGTTTACGCGCCGAGAGATATTCGATGCATACCCATCGAAAAACTTCACCGATCTCAACCATTCACATAAATATTTTTCTCTAGTTTTGTCAATGTGTAGCAGGCTGCTGGTATAGTATATGAATTTTCATGTGGTTGCAAGTGCAACTCTTTCCTTAAACCCATTGCTTGTAGATCCAATCGAGCCTTAAAACTGTCTTTTGTTTTCTTCTCTATATTCATCAATGTTTCAAAGACATTGTCACATATATTCTTCTCAATATGTATGACATCCAAGTTGTGTCATAATTTCAGATGACTCCAATAAGGCAACTAAAAAAAATGCTCTTCTTCCTCCAGTTATACTCCAATACTGTACGTTTTCTCTTCTTCAAGTGCGGTGCCTTACCAAATCTAACTTCTTCAATGTTACTCAGTTGTTGTAACACATCTTCTCCAGATAGTTCTTTCAATGGTGGCCTATGATCTTGTTTGCCATCAAAGATCATCGTCTTCCTGCGCCAACTATGATCCCTCAGAAGGAAGTGATGATGGCCCATATAACACATTTTTTTACCATGCTTTAATGACAATGAATAAGTCTCAGTACTACGTGTAGGACAAGCCAACTTTCCCTTCGTGCTCCACCCAGACAAATTCTCATATGCAGGGAAGTCATTTATTGTCCATAAGACCGCTGCATGTAATCGAAACGTCTGTTCTGTAAAAGTGTCATACGTCTGGACACCTTGACTCCACAACTCGTTTAACTCATCTACTAACGGCCACAAATACACATCAATGTCATTCCCCGGTGACTTGGGTCCAGGAATAAGGAACGACATTATAAAAAATGATTCCTTTATACACAACCAAAGAGGTAAATTGTAGGGCATAAGTATCACTGGCCACGTACTGTACGAGTTACTCATATTACCAAATGAATTAAAACCATCACTTGCAAGACCTAGCCGAACATTGCGAGAATCCTCTGCAAACCATCCATATTGCTTATCAAAATGTTGCCAGGCTTCAGAGTCAGCGAGATGCCTCAATGTATTATCATCATGAACGCGTTTCTCCTTATGCCACCTTATATCTTCAGCCGTCTTGCTCAACGTAAACAATTTTTGTAATCTGAGTTTCAATGGAAAGTACCTTAACACCTTTTGTGAAATTTTCTTTCGATTAGCTTCATCATATTTCCACCTAGACTCTCCACATTATGGACACTCTTCAACATTTTCATGTTCTTTCCAATACAATACACAATCATTTATACATGCATGTATGAGGATGTAACCAAGGCCCAAGTCTCGCATTAAGGATTTTGCCTCGTAATGAGACTTAGGCAATGTCTCAACTTCAGGTAATACTTCTTTCAACAAGCCAACTAACATGCCAAACGATTTGTTACTCCAACGATTTATTGTTTTTAAATGAAGTAACCTTGTAAGGAAATTTAATTTTGAGAAGTTCCGACACCCCGGATAGAGTGGACGTTGCGCATCCCTCAAAAACCTACTAAACTTTTCTGATTCAGCATAACCCATAGGAGGAATATCCTAGCTACTACTTGTCGCTGCAAAATCAGTATCCGCAATTGTTCCCCTTAACACATACCCTATGATATCTTGCATATCATCAACATCTTCATCCTCCTCATTAAGCACAATTAGGTCAGCAAGGACTTCAGTGGCCTCAACTCTTTGGTAGAAGTCTTCACCATGATAAACCACCAAGTGTAACCTTGGTCAATCCTAACTATGAACAAATCTTATACTTTGTCTAAAGTCTTGTGAACCATGTTCTTGCATTTTCAGCATGGACACCTAATTCTATTACCTGAATCTGCCCGATATCTCGCAAATTCCATTAACTCCTTAACACCTTGTTTATACCCTGGGCCAAACCGATTCTTAGCTCGCATCCAACTCTTATCCATATCTACAATGCAAAGATTAGAGTCAGGTTTAGTTTAGAGTTGTGGATTTAGGAATAGGTGTAGGTTTAGTTTAAGTGATTTGAGTTTAGGATTAGGTTTAAGCGTAGGTTGAGAATTTAGGGTTCGGGATCGGGTTTAGGGTTAGGTTTGCGAGTTTGGGTCTAGGTTTAGGTTAGGTGAATGGATTTAGGAATAGGTGTAGGTTTAGTTTAGGTGATTTGAGTTTAGGATTAGGTTTAAGCATATGTTGAGAATTTCGGATTCGGGATCGGGTTTAGGGTTATGTTTTCGTGGTTGGGTCTAAGTTTAGGTTAGGTGAATGGATTTAGGAATAGGTGTAGGTTTAGTTTAGGTGATTTGAGTTTAGGATTAGGTTTAGGCATAGGTTGAGATTTTCGTGTTCGGGATCGGGTTTAGGGTTATGTTTTCGTGTTTGGTTCTAAGTTTAGGTTAGGTGAATGGATTTAGGAATAGGTGTAGGTTTAGTTTAGGTGATTTGAGTTTAGGATTAGGTATAGGCATAGGTTGAGAATTTCAGATTCGGGATCAGGTTAAGGGTTATGTTTTCGTGTTTGGGTCTAAGTTTAGGTTAGGTGAATGGATTTAGGAATAGGTGTAGGTTTAGTTTAAGTGATTTGAGTTTAGGATTAGGTTTAGGCATAGGTTGAGAATTTCAGGTTCGGGATCGGATTTAGGGTTAGGTTTGCGAGTTTAGGTCTAGGTTTAGCTTAGGTGAATGGATTTAGGAATAGGTGTAGGATTTAGGAATAGGTGTAGGTTTAGTTTAGGTGATTTAAGTTTAGGATTAGGTTTAGGCATAGGTTGAGAATTTCGGATTCGGGATCGAGCTTAGGGTTATGTTTTCGTGTTTGGGTCTAAGTTTAGGTTAGGTGAATGGATTTAGGAATAGGTGTAGGTTTAGTTTAGGTGATTTGAGTTTAGGATTAGGTTTAGGCATAGGTTGAGAATTTAGGATTCGGGATCGGGTTTAGGGTTAGGTTTGCGAGTTCGGGTCTACGTTTAGGTTAGGTGAATGGATTTAGGAATAGGTGTAGGTTTAGTTTAGGTGATTTGAGTTTAGGATTAGGTTTAGGCATAGGTTGAGAATTTCGGATTCGGGATCGAGTTTAGGGTTATGTTTTCGTGTTTGGGTCTAAGTTTAGGTTAGGTGAATGGATTTAGGAATAGGTGTAGGTTTAGTTTAGGTGATGTGAGTTTAGGATTAGGTTTAGGCATAGGTTGAGATTTTTGGGTTCAGGATCGATTTTAGGGTTATGTTTTCTTGTTTTGGTCTAAGTTTAGGTTAGGTGAATGGATTTAGGAATAGGTGTAGGTTTAGTTTAGGTGATTTGAGTTTAGGATTAGCTTTAGGCATAGGTTGAGAATTTCAGATTCGGGATCAGGTTGAGGGTTATGTTTTCGTGTTTGGGTCTAAGTTTAGGTTAGGTGAATGGATTTAGGAATTGGTGTAGGTTTAGTTTAAGTGATTTGAGTTCAGGACTAGGTTTAGGCATAGGTTGAGAATTTCGAGTTCGGGATCGGGTTTAGGGTTAGGTTTGTGAGTTTGGGTCTGGGTTTAGGTTAGGTGAATGAATTTAGGAATAGGGGTAGGTTTAGTTTAGGTCATTTGAGTTTAGGATTAGGTTTAGGCATAGGTTGAGATTTTGGATTCGGGATCGGGTTTAGGGTTATGTTTTCGTGTTTGGGTCTACGTTTAGGTTAGGTGAATGGATTTAGGAATAGGTGTAGGTTTAGTTTAGGTGATTTGAGTTTAGGATTAGGTTTACGCATAGGTTGAGATTTTCGAGTTTGGGATCGGGTTTAGGGTTATGTTTTTGTGTTTGGGTCTAAGTTTAGGTTAGGTGAATGGATTTAGGAATAGGTGAAGGTTTAGTTTAAGTGACTTGAGTTTAGGATTATGTTTAGGCATAGGTTGAGAATTTCGGGTTCGGGATCGGGTTTAGGGTTAAGGTTTCGTTTTGGGTCTAAGTTTATGTTTAGTGAATGGATTTAGGAATAGGTGTAGGTTTAGGTTAGGCGATTAGAGTTTAGATTAGGTTTAGGCAAAGGTTGAGAATTTCAGGTTCGGGATCGGGTTTAGGGTTAGGTTTGCGAGTTTGGGTCCAGGCTTATGTTAGGTGAATGGATTTAGGAATAGGTGTAGGTTTAGTTCAAGTGATTTAAGTTTAGGATTAAGTTTAGACATATGTTGAGAATTTCGGGTTCGGGATCGGGTTTAGGGTTAGGTTTGCGAGTTTGGGTCTAGGTTTAGGTTAGGTGAATGGATTTAGGAATTGGTGTAGTTTTAGTTTAAATGATTTGAGTTTAGGATTAGATTTAAGCGTAGGTTGAGAATTTTGGGTTAGGGATCAGGTTTAGGGTTATGTTTTCATGTTTGGGTCTAAGTTTAGGTTAGGTGAATGGATTTAGGAATACGTGTAGGTTTTGGTTAGGTGATTTGAGTTTAGATTAGGTTTAGGCATAAGTTGAGAATTTCGGGTTCGGGATCAGGTTTGTGGTTAGGTTTGCGAGTTTGGTTCTAGGATTAGGTTAGGTGAATGAATTTAGGAATAGGTATAGGTTTAGTTTAAGTGATTTGAGTTTAGGATTAGGTTTGGGTATAGGTTGAGAATTTCGGATTCCGAATAGGCTTTAGGGTTATGTTTTCGCGTTTGGGTCTAAGTTTAGGTTGGGTGAATGGATTTAGGAATACGTGTAAGTTTAGGTTAGGTGATTTAAGTTTAGATTACGTTTAGGCATAAGTTGAGAATTTCGGGTTCGGGATCGGGTTTAGGGTTAGGTTTTCGTGTTTGGGTCCAAGTTTATGTTAGGTGAATAGATTTAGGAATAGGTGTAGGTTTAGTTTAGGCGATTTGAGTTCAGGATTCGGTTTAGGCATAGGTTGAAAATAACGGATTCGGGATCGGGTTTAGGGTTATGTTTTCGTGTTTGGGTCTAAGTTTAAGTTAGGTGAATGGATTTAGGAATAAGTGTAGATTTAGTCTAAGTGATTTGAGTTTAGGATTAGGTTTAGGCATTGGTTGAGAATTTCGAGTTCAGGATCGAGTTTAGGGTTAGGTTTGCGAGTTTGGGTCTAGGTTTAGGTTAGGTGAATGGATTTAGGAATAGGTGTAGGTTTAGTTTAGGTGATTTGAGTTTAGGATTAGGTTTAGGCATAGGTTGACAATTTAGGATTCGGGATCGGGTTAAGGGTTAGGTTTGCGAGTTCGGGTCTACGTTTAGGTTAGGTGACTGGATTAAGGAATAGGTATAGGTTTAGTTTAGGTGATTTGAGTTCAGGATTAGGTTTAGGCATAGGTTCAGAATTTCGGATTCGGGATCGAGTTTAGGGTTATGTTTTCGTGGTTGGGTCTAAGTTTAGGTTAGGTGAATGGATTTAGGAATAGGTGTAGGTTTAGTTTAAGTGATGTGAGTTTAGGAATAGGTTTAGGCATAGGTTGAGATTTTTGGGTTCGGGATCGATTTTAGGGTTATGTTTTCGTGTTTGGGTCTAAGTTTAGGTTAGGTGAATGGATTTAGGAATAGGTGTAGGTTTAGTTTAGGTGATTTGAGTTTAAGATTAGGTTTAGACATAGGTTGAGAATTTAGGATTCGGGATCGGGTTTAGGGTTAGGTTTGCTCGTTCGGGTCTACGTTTAGGTTAGGTGAATGGATTTAGGAATAGGTGTAGGTTTAGTTTAGGTGATTTGAGTTCAGGATTAGGTTTAGGCATAGGTTGAGAATTTCGGATTCGGGATCGAGTTTTGGGTTATGTTTTCGTGTTTGGGTCTAAGTTTAGGTTAGGTGAATGTATTTAGGAATAGGTGTAGGTTTAGTTTAGGTGATGTGAGTTTAAGAATAGGTTTAGGCATAGGTTGAGATTTTTGGGTTCGGGATCGGTTTTAGGGTTATGTTTTCATGTTTGGGTCTAAGTTTAGGTTTGGTGAATGGATTTAGGAATAGGTGTAGGTTTAGTTTAGGTGATTTGAGTTTAGGATTAGGTTTAGGCATAGGTTGAGAATTTCAGATTCGGGATCGGGTTGAGGGTTATGTTTTCGTGTTTGGGTCTAAGTTTAGGTTAGGTGAATGGATTTAGGAATTGGTGTAGGTTTAGTTTAAGTGATTTGAGTTTAGGATTAGGTTTAGGCATAGGTTGAGAATTTCGAGTTCGGGATCGGGTTTAGGGTTAGGTTTGCGAGTTTGGGTCTGGGTTTAGGTTAGGTGAATGAATTTAGGAATAGGGGTAGGTTTAGTTTAGGTCATTTGAGTTTAGGAGTTGGTTTAGGCATAGGTTGAGATTTTGGATTCGGGATCGGGTTTACGGTTTTGTTTTCGTGTTTGGGTCTACGTTTAGGTTAGGTGAATGGATTTAGGAATAGGTGTAGGTTTAGTTTAGGTGATTTGAGTTTAGGATTAGCTTTACGCATAGGTTGAGATTTTCGAGTTTGGGATCATTTTTAGGGTTATGTTTTTGTGTTTGGGTCTAAGTTTAGGTTATGTGAATGGATTTAGGAATAGGTGAAGGTTTAGTTTAACTGACTTGAGTTTAGGATTAGGTTTAGGCATAGGTTGAGAATTTCGGGTTCGGGATCGGGTTTAGGGTTAAGGTTTCGTTTTGGGTCTAAGTTTATGTTTGGTGAATGGATTTAGGAATAGGTGTAGGTTTAGGTTTGGTAATTAGAGTTTAGATTAGGTTTAGGCAAAGGTTGAGAATTTCAGGTTCGGGATCGGGTTTAGGGTTAGGTTTGCGAGTTTGGGTCCAGGCTTATGTTAGGTGAATGGATTTAGGAATAGCTGTAGGTTTAGTTCAAGTGATTTGAGTTTAGGATTAAGTTTAGACATAGGTTGAGAATTTCGGGTTCGGGATCGGGTTTAGGGTTAGGTTTGCGAGTTTAGGTCTAGGTTTAGGTTAGGTGAATGGATTTAGGAATTGGTGTAGGTTTAGTTTAAGTGATTTGAGTTTAGGATTAGGTTTAGGCATAGGTTGAGAATTTCGGGTTTGGGATCAGGTTTAGGGTTATGTTTTCATGTTTGGGTCTAAGTTTAGGTTAGGTGAATGGATTTAGGAATACGTGTAGGTTTTGGTTAAGTGATTTGAGTTTAGATTAGGTTTAGGCATAAGTTGAGAATTTCGGGTTCGGGATCAGGTTTGTGGTTAGGTTTGCGAGTTCGGTTCTAGGATTAGGTTAGGTGAATGAATTTAGGAATAGGTGTAGGTTTAGTTTAAGTGATTTGAGTTTAGGATTAGGTTTGGGTATAGGTTGAGAATTTCGGATTCCGAATAGGCTTTAGGGTTATGTTTTCGCGTTTGGGTCTAAGTTTAGGTTGGGTGAATGGATTTAGGAATACGTGTAAGTTTAGGTTAGGTGATTTAAGTTTAGATTAGGTTTAGGCATAAGTTGAGAATTTCGGGTTCGGGATCGGGTTTAGGGTTAGGTTTTCGTGTTTGGGTCCAAGTTTATGTTAGGTGAATAGATTTAGGAATAGGTGTAGGTTTAGTTTAGGCGATTTGAGTTCAGGATTCGGTTTAGGCATAGGTTGAAAATAACGGATTCGGGATCGGGTTTAGGGTTATGTTTTCGTGTTTGGGTCTAAGTTTAAGTTAGGTGAATGGATTTAGGAATAGGTGTAGATTTAGTCTAAGTGATTTGAGTTTAGGATTAGGTTTAGGCATTGGTTGAGAATTTCGAGTTCAGGATCGAGTTTAGGGTTAGGTTTGGGAGTTTGGGTCTGGGTTTAGGTTAGGTGAATGGATTTAGGAATAGGTGTAGGTTTAGTTTAGGTGATTTGAGTTTAGGATTAGGTTTAGGCATAGGTTGAGAATTTAGGATTCGGGATCGGGTTAAGGGTTAGGTTTGCGAGTTCGGGTCTACGTTTAGGTTAGGTGACTGGATTTAGGAATAGGTATAGGTTTAGTTTAGGTGATTTGAGTTCAGGATTAGGTTTAGGCATAGGTTGAGAATTTCGCATTCAGGATTGGGTTTAGGGTTATGTTTTTGTGTTTGGGTCTAAGTTTAGGTTAGGTGAATGGATTTAGGAATAGGTGTAGGTTTAGTTTAGGCGATTTGAGTTCAGGATTCGGTTTAGGCATAGGTTGAAAATAACGGATTCGGGATCGGGTTTAGGGTTATGTTTTCGTGTTTGGGTCTAAGTTTAAGTTAGGTGAATGGATTTAGGAATAGGTGTAGATTTAGTTTAAGTGATTTGAGTTTAGGATTAGGTTTAGGCATTGGTTGAGAATTTCGGGTTCAGGATCGAGTTTAGGGTTAGGTTTGCGAGTTTGGGTCTAGGTTTAGGTTAGGTGAATGGATTTAGGAATAGGTGTAGGTTTAGTTTAGGTGATTTGAGTTTAGGATTAGGTTTAGGCATAGGTTGAGAATTTAGGATTCGGGATCGGGTTTAGGGTTAGGTTTGCGAGTTCGGGTCTACGTTTAGGTTAGGTGAATGGATTTAGGAATAGGTGTAGGTTTAGTTTAGGTGATTTGAGTTCGGGATTAGGTTTAGGCATAGGTTGAGAATTTCGTATTCGGGATTGGGTTTAGGGTTATGTTTTTGTGTTTGGGTCTAAGTTTAGGTTAGGTGAATGGATTTAGGAATAGGTGTAGGTTTAGTTTAGGTGATGTGAGTTTACGATTAGGTTTAGGCATAGGTTGATATTTTTGGGTTCGGGATCGGGTTTAGGGTTATGTTTTCGTGTTTGGGTCTAAGTTTAGGTTAGGTGAATGGATTTAGGAATATGTGTAGGTTTAGTTTAGGTGATTTGATATTAGGATTAGGTTTAGGCATAGGTTTAGAGTTTCGGGTTTGGGATCGAGTTTAGGGTTAGGTTTTCAAGTTTGGGTCTAGGTTTAGAGTTAGGTGAATTAAGTTTAGGTTTATGTTTAGCCGTAACTTATAGGTTTTAGTTTTAGGTTTATGGTTTCAGGTTTAGGGTGTAGGTCTTGGAGACTCAACCAACTCACGGATAGCTCCAACGCACATCCGGGTATGCGCCACACAAAGCGGGCATGTCCAAATGGCCAGGCCACCCATATTGTTGTCCATAGGAAATTAACAGCTTCGTCATGGTCATAACAGTGGTTCCCACCTTCCAGGGACCCCCGCTCAACATCCGGATAGCTCCAACGCACATCCTTGTCTGCTCCATCAATTTCGTGCTAATACATAAACATGGGCCTGTCCAAATGGCCAGGCCACCCATATTGTCGTCCATAGGAAATGGACAGCTTCATCATGGTCATAACAGCGGTTCTCACCTTCCAGGGACCCCTGCTCAACACCCGGATAGCTCCGACGCACATCCGGGTCTGCTCCATTAATTTCGAGCTAATACATGAACACGGGCCTTTCCAAATGGCCAGGCCACCCATATTGCTGTCCATAGGAAATGGACAGCTTCAACATGGTCACAACAGAGGTTCCCACCTTTCAAGGACCCCCACTCAACACCCGGATAGCTCCGACGCACATCCGGGTCTGCTCCATTAATTTCGAGCTAATACATAAACACGGGCCTGTCCAAATGGCCAGGCCACCCATATTGCTATCCATAGGAACAGGACAGCTTCAGCATGGTCACAACAGCGGTTCCCACCTTCCAAGGACCCCCGCTCAACATCAATATCAATCAACTACTCTTAATCACAAGTATCATGTTCGTCATCTAATTTGCCACTAAATGATAATATAATAAAATCAGTCGCCCGTCCAAGGATGGATAGATTGAAATGCTATCATTATTTCCATTTAAATGCCCAAGCCTAAATTTCGACAGCATCTCCCCCTATCTCTCCAGATATATTTATCTTACATTTCATTTCCATGTCAACTATCCACACATTGTGTGGATTAAATTGACAATGGAATTAAACATAAGAAACATATCCAGAGAGAATATGAGAGTTATCACACGAAACTAATGACAGAGCATGTAAATGACAAACAACGAGAACATTCCAATCTATCCAACCTTGGACTGTCCAATAGGACAATTTGGCAGATTTCTATACCTCCAAAACACACTTTATCTATGCTCGCCAATATAGAAATCTCCAAATGGGCTAATTAATTCTATTATACTACCATTTGTGGACAAAAAATAACTATTAATAATAAGCCAAATACATCCACAACATACATCCACATAAATCAACCACGAGTAGCTCCGACGCATAACCGGGTTTGCTCCATCAATTCCAGATACACAAGCACATGAAAATGACAGAATCATCAACACCATGAATTAAGTCTAATCAAATACCTAATGACTATTTTCTGAACAAATAAGTATCTATGGGGCCCACCATGGGAATCGGATTACCTGCGGAGTAACTCTGCACGCTCTTATCATGTAGAGTAAACTCAGTTGGGCCACCTAGAATGTATGTGATTTATCTATTCTGTCCTTATGTTTTTTCAGGTCATTTTAGTGGTTGAGCCTAAAATTTAAGCATATCCAAATCTCAAGTGGACCATGCCATGGGAAATAGTGGGAATAATGATTTCTACCATTCCCAGGCCCTACAGTGATCTTTATTTGTCATCCAACCTATTCATAAGATCACATGGATATGGATGAAGGAAAAACACAAATATCAGCTTGATCCAAAACTTCTGTGTCCTCCAAGAATTTTTCAATGATAGACATTCAGTTCACACTTGTGGTGTGGTCCACTTTAGATTTTGATATGCTTCATTTTTGGGCACCATACCTAAAATTTCCTGCTAAGATGGATGGACAGAGTGGATAAAATACGTAAATCACTGTGGGCCCCGCATAGTTTACTCCACATAAATATATGCTTGATCCAAAACAGTGGACAGCGACGGTGGGCCCCATAGGCAGTGGACAACGACGTGGGC
Source organism: Liriodendron chinense (assembly GCA_003013855.2). Classification (NCBI taxonomy): domain Eukaryota; kingdom Viridiplantae; phylum Streptophyta; class Magnoliopsida; order Magnoliales; family Magnoliaceae; genus Liriodendron; species Liriodendron chinense. The sequence continues at coordinate 2,740,312 of ML058505.1, forward strand.
CCCACAAGCAATGGACATCAACGGTGGGCCCCACAGCCAGTGGACAACGATGGTGGGCCCCACAATTAGGTATTTCAATTTTTTTTTAATTTGTAAATCACAAATTTGGATTTTAAAATTTAAAATCCCTAATTAATGAAGGAATTAGGGATTTTAATTTTGAAATCCCTAATTAGGGGATTTTAATTTCGAAATCCCTAATTAGGGATTTACTAAATCAGTGGGCCCCACCAAATAGTGGATAGTTAAGGCGGACCCCACATGCAATGGACGATAGAAAGTGACGGTGGTACCCACATGCAATGGACGATGGAAAGCGACGATGGGACCCACCCACATGCATTGGACAGCGATGGTGGGACCCACATGCATTGAATTTTAGCAGTGGGCCCCACAATCAACAATGAGGAGAGAGGGAGAGGGGAAATGGAGGAAGAAGGAAGGGGGAGAGGGTTACCGGAGGAGGCGGTGGCGTACGGAGGCCTGTGGAGGCCCGTGGCTACGGGTGACGGTGGTCGGCTGGGGGGGGGGGGGGGGGGGGGGGGGGGGGTCGGCTGAGGCGGTGGGCCGCCGGGTAACGGTGACTGCCGGCAGTCGGAGCTGAGGGAGAGGTGAGAAGGGTGGGCCGGCCGCGAGAGAGAGAGAGAGAGAGAGAGAGAGAGCGAGAGAGTGAGAGAGACAGAGAGAAATGAGGGAGGCCCGATCGGGGTTTTAAAACAGGATTTTTACCGACGAAAGACTTTTACCGACGAAAATTTTTGTCAGTAAAAGTCCTCTCTTTACTTGGCGAGAATCAAATATTATTACCGACAAGCAATAATCGTCAGCAAAAATGACGTTTACCGACGAAAATTTACATCGCTAAAAGTCCTCTCTTTACTTGGCGAGAATCAAACATTATTACCGATAGGCAATAATCGTCGGCAAAAATGGCTTTTACCAACAAAAATTTTCGTCGGTAAAAGCCAAATTTTCTGCTTTATTTTTTTAGCGACAGGTATCTTCATCGATAATAAACTTTTTACTGACGAAATCATAATTTTGTCAGTAAAAGTGTATAGCGGGAAGAAAATCTGGCGGTGGAGGGAATCTGGAAAGATTTTTACCGACGATTTCTTTATTTCGTCGGGAAAAATGCTTTTTACCAACGAAAATAATTTCGTCGGTAAAAAATCATTTTCTTGTAGTGTAGACATCCCACTGTATGTTGAGCTATGAATATTACATATTCTAACCCCTTTTCATCATCACATTATGCATGGTTTTCACGTTTAAAGACTAATCTAATACATGTTTATGTGATTGTAAGAATGAGATGGAGACTTCACCAATTCATGGTTAAAAGAGTCACTTTGTATGTATTGAATATCAATAGACCAAGTGTCAAAAGGTAGAGGAAAGAATAAGAAAGAAAGAGAAGAAAATATGAAAAAATTGTCCTAAGACTAGTCTCAAGACCTGTCCCAAGACCGGTCTCCAGACAGGTCTATGTTGCTAGACCGGTCGACTACCACTCAGACCGGTCGAGAACTCAACAGGGGAGGATCAAAATTTCAAAAGCTTACTAGATTATTTTTTACACTTTACGACTGGTTGTCCGACCGGTCGACAGTGTAACAGAGCTTGTTCTACAAGCTCTGAAATTTGCTGCGCAAAGCGCTATTTTTTGCAGGATTTCTCGAAGGTTCTTTGCAATTAGAGTTCGAAACTTATAAAAAAGACCTCTCCTCTTCATACCCAGGCATGCCAGGACGTGGGGAACATCAAGGAGGCTTATGAGACGGAATCCAATTCAAGTTTTTCTAGTTTTTTTTCTAGTTTTAGTTATTTTTATGTTGTTTGAGGCTTTTAATTCGAGGATGTTAGAGATGAACTAAAACCTCTTAGCTAGGGCTAAGAGGTGAAGCTTTTGATTTCTTTTTAATGAATTGATGCAACCTAGGTTTCCTTTTCATGTTTTAATTGAAGGATTTAGTTTAATATGAGTTTGAATCAAGTACTAGTTCAGTTTTACTTTGATCTCTTGATGACACTGGGCTCATGTGATTCTTAGTGATTCTTGACTTAGTAGCTTGTCTTTTAAGCATTGTTTAAGTTTGTGTAGTTCATTGATCTATCATCGACTCCGGGCATGGTAGACCCTTTCATTGCCTTGTGTACAATGGCATGATCGTTATGTGGGAACTCATTCAGCTAAAGTTCTTATCTTTTGTTATAATTTGAGATAGTAGCTGTTTGCTGATTGATTTTGATTTAATTAGAGTTCTAATCATTGGTTGTAATCAAGTCTAGTGACAGGATATGATGAATGCTATGGTTGTGAATCTCAACTAGATTGGAAAGAAGCTTGGCTTATACAATTGAGTATGCCCAAGGCCTGAGCATTGTTGTGAGAATCGAATCAATGAACAAGCAACTGTTTTAAACAAGTGTTGATTGAACTGCTCCATATTTCGATCGGATAGAGATATGAATTCGATTCCAATTGCGTTGTGAGAGACCTAGTTGTGTTGATGCATTGAAACTTATCAAAAGTGGATCCTTGGCGCTCTAGTGCCTTTTTAAATTGATATTATCTCTCATAAATCACTGTTTTACTTCAAATCACTATTTTTTAGATTTAGCTCTTAATAAGATTTTAATTATAAGTTGTTTTAGATAAATTCTGAGAATATCCATACATAAATCTCTGTGGGAACGATACTTAGTATTTTTTAATTTTACTACATCGCAGCCCTACACTTAGGGAAGCAAACACTGTATCACAGCTATGGAACTCATTAAGGACATAGTCCAATCTTCCTCACTACAGGTCATGGCATTGCTTCACCACAAGAATGGGGTTCTTAAATTTCAAATACAATGCCGGTACCAAATTACTCAAAGCAACTTGTTGTTACCCATTAAACCTAGTTATTGGGATCTCCAGTCATGTAAGTTGGGTTCCCATTGCTGGTTATGTATTTAAGTGGATCCCAACGCCTTTCCCCTTGATGTATTCATCAATAACTCTTTGACTAAAGCTTTAGTTAGTGGATCGGCTAAATTCTCTTTGGACCTTACAAAGCTTATTACAATTATCTCATCTCAGATTAATTACTTCATTAAGTTATGTCTTAGACGTAGATGTTTGGACTTTCCATTGTAAGTCCTCTTGTTTACCTTAGCTATTGCAGTTTAGTTATCATAATGCAGCACAATTATTGCCATTGATTTAGCCCACATGGGTATATCTAAGTAAGTTGTTCAACCATTCGACTTCTTCTCCTGCAATTGCAAGAGCAACAAACTCGGACTCCATCGTGGACTGAGATATACAAGTCTGCTTCTTAAACTTTTAGGATACTACGACTCCTCCAAGAATAAACACATAGCTACTAGTAGACTTAGATTCCATTGAATCCGACATCCAATTTGCATCACTATATCCCTCTAGTACAGCTGGATATCTGATATACTTGTGACAATAACTACAAGTCTTTTTCAAGTATCTCAGTAATCTATTTATGGAATTCTAGTGATCTTCTCCAGGATTACTGGTGTATCTACTCAACTTACCAATTGCCTATTCAATATTAGATTTAATACAATTCATTAGATACATTAAATGCCCAATAACACTAAAGTATTCAAGTCGTGATAGACTTTCATCTTTCTTTTTACACAATTTTACATGTGAATCAAAGGGAGTGGTTGCAGGTGTACAATCTAAAAGACTATTTTTTCATAATTTTCTCTGCATAGTATGATTGTGATAAAGTGATTATATTGGAGTCTTTCATAATTTTGATTACAAGAATCACATCCGCCTCTCTTAAATTCTTCATATCGAATTGTGAATTAAGGAAGGACTCAATTTTATTTATCGCATCAATGTTAGAATCAAAGATCAACAAATCATCCACATAAAAACATATGATAATGTATGCATTTTCGAATAGCTTTTTGTACACACATTTATTTGATTAATTAATTTGAAAACCGTTTGACAACAATACTTTGTCAAATTTCTCATGCCATTACTTTGGAGCTTGCTTAAGCTCATAAAAAGATTTAATTAGTTTGCATACCTTATTTTCATGACCTTTTATCACAAACCCCTTGAGTTGGTCTACATAAATCTCTTCTTCTAATTTTTCATTTAGGAATGTGGTTTTCACATCTATTTGGTGAATCACCAAATTGCAGATGGAAGCAATAACTATCAATACTCATATGGTTGTGATCCTGGTAACCGATGAATATATATCAAAAGAGTCAATACCTTCCTTTTGACTCTTAATTTATGAGATATATTCCTTCTTTAAACAAAAACCTGAAAATAACGATGGCTCATTTACTTTGTATTTTGTAGGAAATTGGAAAACCAAACAGGTCCTAAGATTGTGGATGGAAATATCTGGTCAATAATAAAAATTCTTTAGAATTTAAATGTTTTAAAATTCAATGGAGTTGAAATAGAGTAGCTGAAATGCAATTTTGATGACAATAGGATTGAAAATGAGGAATCGGTTGAGATTGCTTATGAAGTACTTGAATGATCACTTCCAATATGTTGAGACAATAGTTCATGGAGTGGCGGGATCGAAAAGGACATTACTCATAAAATTTAAGCTAGCTAGAAAAGGTTGATATGTACCTCTTAGAGTATTTTTTGTGATCATTGGATGCCCATCAAACTTAAGGGATAATTTTATGGTATAGCTAAGAGATGGATCATGCTTTTTGGAACAAGATACTGGACTGTTAAAAGAACAACATATTCATAAAATGATTATAGTTGAAATGAAGATGTTGAGATGGATGAGTGGTAAGAGGAAGAAGAATACAACTAGGAATGCATGCATTTGAGAGAATTTAGGTGTTACACCAATAGACAATAAGACAAGGGATATTAGACTTGCATGATTTGACCTTCTACAACAGGGGACTAAGAACTTTACTTATCTAAAGAATATTTCAGTAAACATTCGGAAAATCGGCCCATCATGTTGTCCATGAGAGCCAAAATTTTAAACGTTACACCACACTTCTTTAAGCACAGATTCATCCACCTTGGAACACTATATATGGACCTTTATGCCTATGCCTTTATCCACTTCTATTCTATTTGAATGGAGAGGGCCCACCTCACATATGGTATAAAGTTACACATGTGTGAGATCTGGGCCATTCATCAGGTGATCCCTACTGGTTAGGCTCGATTTCTCAATAATTGGACTTTATAAGATCATCAGGTGGGTCACAAGTGCACAAAACAAATGAAGGGTCAAGACAAATTTGAACAACGTTTCAAATTTCACGTGCACCTTTAGCCTATTTGATGATCGTATCAGCTTTATTTTTTAGACATCCCACCTACCCAGTGGATGTGGAATGATGAGCGGCTCCAATGATCATGATAATTGAACAGTCTAAACGTCTACACGTTGGAGCCACCTAAATACACGGCTCGGATGTCTAACACATGTGCCAACTGACGGAGGAGGGTAGAGTGCATGTGTAGTAACTCTGCCATATAAGGACACGTGGCACCACCTAATTTATCGACTTCTTTACCAGGAGTATCTCTAGATTCTCTACCAAAAAAAGTCAAATAAAAAGACAAGTCCGTTGTTGTTGACTTAAGTTAACTCGTATGAATACTGGACAAGATTCATTGGTAGGGGACCACCATACCTTTTTGCACGTGGCACACATGTACTTCAATCCAGACCATACAAATTGCTAGACGATTACACGCCAGATTGATCAAGCAATCCTAGCCATCCAAATGGTGTCTATCAAATAGATAGTGAAAAGAGAAATAATGAGTGGTGCAAAAGCAACGACAGGAAAAAATAAGATTGTTATCATCATCTACCCCGCGGTTTGGCTGATCTGGATTTCCTTATAGCTAATTAATGGGGCTTTTGTTCTATAATCTAGACCATTGGTTAGTGGCTTATAACTATGGATTCTCAGATTGGAAGATCTTAGCCTCTCCGATGGGGAGTCATTTCTCTTCCTAACCATTTATTTGGAGGCCAGAAGAGCAACGGTTAGGATTATCCTATCCAGGAGATGGTTGGGTACTGTTCACCAGCCATGGGACACAAATCAATTATCTGGATTATCGAATCATTGGTCCCTGTCATAATAACTGAAAATTAATGCCTGTGTGAAGAATGCAAAGACGCTTGAATGTCCACCAAGGGTATGGACTTCATCATCCCCATTACTGTGTCCTGTGGTGTGGTCCACTTGAGTTTTGGATATGATTCAATTTTGGTCTCATGCCCTCAAATGAGCTGATATAATGGCATGGCTAAAACACATTCGTCATGGTGAAACCAAAAAATAAGCGTATCCACAGGAAATGGTGGGAATTGGAAGACTACCGTTCAAAACTTCTTGAGGCGGTAGAACTTTGGATTAAGTTGATATTTGTGTTTTTCCTTCATCCAGGTCTCTGTGACCTCATGAACAGGTTGGAAGGGAAATAAACATCGTGGTGCTATGGGAAGGTTTCTTCAGTAAATGTCATTATCTTCACTTTGCTGGTGATATGGGCTACTCTAGCTTTAGATCTCTTTTATTTTTCGGCTCATACCCTTCACCTTGCCCGTGATACGGGCTACTCTAGCTTTAGACGCCATTTAATTTTCGGCTCATACCTTAAAATGAGTTGGTAAAACCAATGGATGCTGTGGATAAAACGCATAGGATGCCTGTGGTGTGATGTTGGGGTCACCATGTAATCGACTTGGTCTTCCGAACATCAAATCATACAAAATAGGACCAGCTTGGACAGAATCCATTGCATACTGAGTAAGCTCTGTGGGGTCCACCATGATTTATGTAGTTTATCCACTTTGCTCATCCATTTTACTATATGATTTTAGGGCTTGAGACAAAAAATGAAGCATATCCAAAGCTGTAGTGGACCATACCACAGCACTGAACGTCTCCTCTTGAGAAATTGTTGGGGGCCACAGAAGTTTTGGATCAAGCTGATATTTGTGTTTTCCCTTCATCCATGTCTGTGTGGTCTTGTGAACAGGTTGGATGACAAATGAACATCACTGTGGGCCCTAACAATGTTTCAACGGTGGAAATCATTATTCCCATTGTTTCCTGTGGTATGGTCCAGTTGAACTTTGGATATGCTTCAATTTTGGGCTCAACCACTATAATGAGCTGAAAAAACAGATGGACGGTGTGGATAAACCACATAGATTGATGGTGGACCCAACAGAGTGTACTCAGTACGATAAAAACGCACCAAGTAACTCAGTGGGCAATCCGATTTCAGCTTGGACACACGGTACACGTTTGTGATTGAAACAATAACTTTTGGCCAGTCTAGAAATCAACCAGAAATCCTCCTTTTCAAATCTACCAGGAAATTACTTCGCTTTTGCACAGAAAGGCCTTTTGCGGAAGACGATTCCAAACGGCAGGATTGAGTAGGACATAAGTAGGGCTGTAAATGGTCGGGTTCGGGGCGGGTTTAGCCAAAACCAGGCCGGCCCATTTACTAAACGGGTCCGGGTCCAAATTTTAGGCCCAGACCCTTTTACTAAATAGGTGGGTACGGGTCGGGTCTGAGTCAACCCATCAGACCCATTTATAAATGGGTCCAAGTCTGGTAGAGTGAGATCCACCTAGACCCATTTATAAATGGGCCAGGTCAAATGGGGTCCGGGTCTAGATCAACTATGCAAGCATTTTTATAAGGCTTAAAATCGGGTTCGGACGGATCTGGGCTTGAAGGGTCCCTTGAAACATAGACCAAACCCGCCCACTTACTAAATGGGTTTGGGTCAGGTCGGGTCAGACCTAATGTAAAGGAAACCAGACCCAGACCCGTTTAACAACTGGGTTTGTTCTTGGACCCAGACCCGTACCATTTAACAAATGGGTCGGGTCTGGGTCGGGTCTAAATGGGTTGGGTCCGGGTACCCCATCGGGTCTGCTGGCCCATTTACAGCCCTAGACATAAGCAGGTCTTCTTTGACTTTGATTGGACCAAAACTGCAATAACTCCATCTTACATTCAAGATTCAAAATATCTTTCCAACAATAATCCGGACCATCCATCTAGCTGATATACTTGTGGATAGATCATATCCTTTTTTTTTTTAAATCTTTGGTGGCCCCACCTAGAGTCTTCCCTGTAGATAGGGCACACACTAACTCAACTGCCAAGCTGAATGCGCATGGTAAGAAGAATTACACCAAAATGATAATAGTGACCATTTGATTTTGTTCGTTAGAATATGATTTTGCTCTTACACCAACTATTCGTTTACGATGACAATATCATTTCGGTCCATCAACCATTCGTTCACGATGACAATATGATTTCGCCCTTGAAATTTGTACACCTGGAATTTGTACAACTGTCTAGCTGAGTGCGTATAAGATGGGTTGTGAGACACGTGGGACATTGGCACTTGAATGGACATTTGCAAGTGTAGGACATATGAAGGTGGTCAGTGGTACATCTTGCATATTCATATAGCACATGTCACGCATGTGAAGTGTTTGAAAATGGATCATAACCATGTGGCACATGCGGTTCAATAGCATACGTGCATGGCATATATAAAGCTTTTAAAGATGAGGATGTATATGTTGCAAAAAGCATTTTGAGAAGTGTAATATATTGAAACATGGGTCACTAAAAGATGTGCAATGGAACATATTATACATGTGACACATGATATATGTGTGATGCTACACATATAATACATTGGCACATGTGGGGCACCTGAAAATAGATAATGGTGTAAGACTTTTTAAGGTGGGCCTACGTGATCAATGGTTCGGATCTATCTAAGGATGGATAATTTAGATCGAGCACACCGGTGGAAACCACTTAAGTTATGGCCACATTAAAAACATGCTAGGGGTGGGACGTTTCGTTACACCCCATTGATAGGTATGTATATTATGTGTGTCTTTAATGTAGGGAGTTTTGATGGGTTTTTAAGTAATTAAATATATATAAAAAAAAAAAAAAAAAAACTCTCATATTTTGTTTATTATAAATACTGACTGGGTCCCCAAGCCTACACATCGATCGTAGATACAAACTTTTCCATCTCTTAGCGTCCTCTAGAGGTGTAAGGTTTTTTTTAATGTGTGATTTCCAAAGTAATGCCCCGGAATTTTTGAATTTATTTGAATTTTTTTAGAAAGTTAAATTGATTTTTTTAACTAAATGTTGAGCGTTTACTTCGTTTTGAAGATAACGGACCATCCGTAGGAGATCTGATAGGAGACTATTTACAAAAGTTGATTAAAATAATCCCATAAACGTAATAGAAAGACCAGATTTTGAAAATCTCTCAATTTTCAGATAATTACGAAAATGTCATTAGTTAAACCTAAGTTAAACTGTCATTTTAAAGTATTATGATTTCTGACGATTATTTTCATGCAAAACTCCTTATATAAGCTTTTGGGCATATTTTAACTGTACACGTTGAATTTCAGCCCTCCAATCATCCTATAAATGTCCTAATCAGAAATTGGGTCATAATTGGCCCACCTTAACATGGATCTGCCTCATTTTTCTCGTCAACGGATATTTTTGTGTTTCCCACCTATTAGACGGAGGAAATTTTTCTGATCCACCTATCATTGTCCCCACTGGTGAGGGCAGCGGAACTTGAGCGCATGTACATGCAATGCATGATATTTAAAAAAAAAAATTTAAAAAGTCGAACTCTTCTTCATTGGCTATAACGAAAGCGTTGTTGCTGCCGTCCGTGCGCTCAACACGGTTCATCAGGTGGGCCCCATATCCACCATCCATACTATCCATCTCGGCCACACCCCACCAAAACCTAATCCTTCCAAACCTTCTCTCAATTTGTTGATCAAGTGGGCCACTCCAATCCGCTGATTTGAAGCTAAGAAACCAAGATCCTCAAAGATCCGGACCTCTATCTTGCATGGGCGGTCCACACTTCTCCCAAGTCATCGTGTGGACCCCACATACCCATCCAATGGTTCCCATGTGTGATTTATCCCAAGGAAAATGACCGCTCATCTCTCCACATCAAACTAGGACTCTTGCATCCATTGTCTATCCACCAACTTTGGCCCTCTATATTAGACCCTAGACGTTCGTCCCTTACCTCTTCATAAATCCTGAGAGAGAGAGAGAGAGAGAGAGAGAGAGGGAATGAGCTCCTACTGCTGCTATTGTGCTGCTGGAGTCTCGTCCCAGGCTAGGTGAGGAAAAAGAAGGAAGAGAGAGAAAAGAAGAAGTAGAAGAAAGAGAGAGTGGGGAGGAAGATCGAGTCGAACTGAGTCGACCCGGCTGGAATTTCGAGTTGAGCCATTGTTGCTGGAGGTAAGGCCCATCTAACCATGTTTATGTTTCCTAGATCTATCCTAACGTTAAACCTAGGAGTAGTTTTAACCCTAGATGCTTGTAGTGTTACAAATAATGCCAAACTACGCTACAAATCTCACGTTTTTCCATTAAACAACATAGGTTTGTTCTAAGGGAGGTTTCACGGCCTTAATAACATCTCACCCCATCCAATATCACGAGGCGATGATTTTCTTTAAGCCTAGTTACAATAATATCAAATTTCTTGTCGATTTTATGCTTAGAAACTAGGGTTTTGTTGTGTGATTTCTTGAAACCGTGCATGTTGAAATCTCTTCATGTGATTATGATTTGTATGATATTCGTTGATGTGTACTCTAAATTTGGATATATGTGAACCATGATTTATGTTTAGGTGTTTAGAAAAGGAACCATAATGATGTATATGCTTATGTGGAGACTATGCTTAATTTACATTTGTTATATGCTTATAATGAACAGAATGATTGATGTATTGTATGATTCAGAATTTTATATATGAATGTTATATTAATGAACACCCCTTAACCCCGTACTAATGTAACATTTGATGTAAAAAGATAAAGTCATATGAGGCTTTGTTAAGTTGGCATTACTATGTGGATATTTTTGGATGAATATACCTTATTGGTGTAGTAAGAATTGGCATCACCATGTGTATTATTGAATTATATGCCTTGATGTTGAGGATTAAGTGTTGGCATTACCGTGGATGTGTTGTTGTTGGTTGTATATGCCATGATGTTGAGTTTGGCACTACCGTGTGCATTATTGGATATGTGCCAAGGGATCCTTGTTTGATATGTTGCTTGTGATGGACCCTTTAAGGAATGTGATTGATGAATACGAGAAGTTTCATAAGTCAGGGTTGGTGGTATGGGACACTAAGCCTGAGCTGTCTGCTTATGCTTGATGACGGGCCTCCCATAGTGACCTTAAGCTTCCTTGAACTAATTAGGGTAAAGAGTGATCATTAGTCGTGAACATTGTTTAATTGGCTGGATACTAAACTACTTAATTAAAGGATGGAACTAATCATATTCGACCCGACTTGGTGGGCCAGCCCCGCGGGTGTCACAGTGGAAGTTGATGGGTTACCCTGCTTCTTGCTGTAACTAACTAATGGAGATTGATGAGTTTTCATGTTTCCATTGGTTGGGTTTCCAGGACATGAAGTTGTGGAGATTCCCGCGTCATCGTGGACTCTGGTGACTAGTGGCCAATGGAAAGAGTGGAATAGGTCCCATCTCATTTGGTCAGGGTGCCTTAGCCAGAGCATGCATATCATACATCGCATTAAATAAGATTTTCTCATGTATGTTTTGTTTGGATATGATTATTTTGTGTGAATATTATTGTGTTAATCTTATGGGGAAACCCTCACTGAGTTGATTGCAAGCAATTCACTCCCTCTTGGGACAATATTTTAAAACACCACCAGATTATTACAGGTGACGATCTAATTAATGAGCCAGATTACAGGAAAAAGAATGTGAAGTTCATAGCGGCTAATGTTGAACAATGATGTCGAAGTAGCTTGAAGGTGAATTGTGTTTTTGGTTTCCATGTTTATAGATTAGATTTATTTTCATGTAACTTGAATTAAGTCACCCATAGAGATTAAAAAGAGTAATATTATATTTGTAATACACTATGTTTGAGAACTTAAATTAGAAAGTTAATGATTCAAAATCTTAATTTCCGTCATTATGCTATAAATGCCATGAATATGCAAAATAAAGGTAAATATGTGTGGATATATCCCTAGTATACTCAGGTTACCATCCAGAAACTCGACCCATCGTGTTGTCCATGAGAACCGAAATTTCGGGTCATTACATCTGATCCGTCCAATTTATCCTATGACTTCTCAAATAGGTACATAACTTCGGATTAGATTATTTTGATTCCTACAATTGATGCATAGATCGATTATTTATTCCGCATTTTATATCACATTTGGTATCAGAGACATCTATGCATCAATTGTGGCAAATCAATGCAGATTGACGAATTCGATTACGGATCTTATTAGTCAGATTTGAGTTATCCATTTGTGGATTTTCATAGTCAGATATGGGCCATCGATTTCTACAATTTAATAATCGGATCTAGAGGCCTAAATCTTAGTCCTAATATATTTGTCTTTTCTTTGAAATTTTTGTTGGTCCACTTTAGGCATTTGGACCAATTGTTCCATTTGTTTTTCATTTTATTTATTTATTTTTCCATTATCAAATAGTGCATTGGGGCATCTGATGTAGAATGGGTCGCTAACTATTTCATGGCCCAGATGGAGCAAAAGAAGGCCGGTCGGGGTCAAAAGTGATCCGGACCGTCAGGACCGTAAATCGATCAGATCTCACAATCCGGAATGAGTTACGGGATGTATAATATATCGATTTGGGGTAGCTCGAGCTACTTAAGCCAACCAACCCCGCTACGCCGGGTTGCCCAAGATGAAATCGCGAGAATCGACCGTATCGACGATCATTAAGCTAGTTTATTTTCAGTTTTACTATTTATAATAAGTTTTAATTCGATCATAACTTTGCATCTGTATGGTTTTAGAGTTAGCGCCCAACATGAAAAGGGCTTAGAATATTTCGTAGAACAACGTGGTTGAGGCCGCTTGATAACTTTCTATTTTTGGCCGAAAACCAAGAGTTCTAGTAGGATTGAACGACTTCTATAAATAGTAAGTTTACTATTTATAGTAAGTTGCGTTTTCTAAGACTTTAAGTTGGAGTTGGAGTCTGATACTTTGCATAGAGTTTAGTTTCCTATTTATATGCATTGTAATTTCGTTTTCATGAATTCAATCTTCAATAAATAATTATTTGGAATTAGATTCCTCTTTTTTATCTTTTCTTTCTTCTCGTGGATTCGAGAAACTATCGGTTAGGGAGACGGTGATCGACCTACCACGTCCTCCCTGCGTCATTGGTATCAGAGAGAGGTTTCTTCCTCAGGACGATGACCTCTAATGAAGGGTTGGATCCTCATCCTAAGGACGGTGCTCCAAGGGACTATCTAACGGCGACAGCCTTTGAGGCAGCATTCGAAGCAGCATGACGGGAGAACCGGTTGATCCTGTAAGGTATACAGGCGAACCTCGACCAGATTGCAGCATCGCTAGCTCCTCTTCGAGCCCAAGGCTACCAACAACCACCAACAGTTGTTATACGGGACAATCTTGTTGTCCGTAGAACACCCCAGGTGGATAACCGTAGGGTTACACCAGACGATTCAGAACCAAGCGATGACGAGGTCGAAGACATATTCGTACGACGACCTGCGCCAGGGAATGAGTGTGTGGAACGAGCAGAACGAGATTATCGGGGCAAAGCTAATTTCCCAGCTTTAATGGCCTACTTCGAATAGAGGAGTTCCTCGACTGGCTGGCAGAGGTCGAACGATACTTCGACTATATGGAAGTGCCGGACGACAAGAAGGTAAAGCTAATTGCATATAAATTTAAATCCGATGCTTCAACATGGTGAGAAAACCTATAGGTTTCCCGCACCCGTCAGAATAAGACACCTATCCGAACATAGCCTCGGATGAGACAGCTTCTGAGAGCTCGATTCCTCCCTAGCGACTATGAACAAATTTTGTTCCAACAATATCAAAATTGTCGTCAGGGAAATCGAACCGTTTCCGAATATCTTGAAGAATTCCAACGATTGGCTACACGAAATAATTTATCAGAATCAGAGGCACAACAAGTATCACGATTCATTGGTGGGTTGCGATTTGCAATCCAGGATCGAGTCCAGATGCATCCAGTCTGGACGTTGAGTGAGGCCAACCAATTGGCCACTCGAGCAGAAACACAGTTGTCACGGCCCCCTGCTCGACCCTATTCGGCAACACGAAATCCCAACACCGGACCCACTCAAGATACAACGTTGGCCAAAGGCAAGGAGCCTATAGGAGGGCGTCCTCAACCTCCTACGGTCACGAACCGGGACTGGGGAAGCGCGGTTCCTCAAGACCTCAAAGTACAATTCCCACTACAGCGGGTTCCAGCAGGATCCCCAACCCATATGGTCGGCCAAGACCAGACCATTGTCTCTGTTGTGGCCAACCAGGTCACTGGTCGAACGCTTGCCCTCAACGCCCTGCAGCACACTTAACTACGAATGAAGGCGGCGTGGAAGGTGAGTCAACAGAAGACAACCTTGAATTGGAACAAGCCGAAGAGGGGGACACAGAAGATGTCGATTAGCTGACTGAAGATCATGGGGAATCGCTAGTAGTAAGACGACTACTTTACGCTCCCATGAAGGAAGTGTACCCACAACGACATAATATTTTTCGCACAAAGTGCACTGTGCAGGGCAAAATTTGTGACGTGATCATAGACAGTGGGAGTAGTGAAAATATTGTCTCGAGAATTATAGTGGATAAGTTACATCTGCCTATGACGAATCACCCTACCCCTTACTCTATCGGTTGGATCAAGAAGGTGAACGAAACCAAGGTAACTCATCAATGCATTATCTCGTTTTTCATTGGTAAAAGCTATAAAGACGAGGTCCTCTGTGATGTGGTTGACATGGAAGCCTGCCACATGTTACTTGGGCGGCCATGGCAATCGGATCGAGATGTGACCCACAGTGGAAGGGAAGACATATACATGTTCACCAAGGATGGTCGAAAAATTGTTTTAGCTCCTATGACACCAGACAAACACCCTGAAGCTTCTAAAGTGGATGGAAACTCTCTCCTTACCATTCGCGAGTTTGTTAAGGAATCAAAGGAAACGGGCGAGATTTATGCCGTTATGGTAAAAGGCGAGGAGCCAGGATCCTCTAATATTCCTCAATGCCTTAAACCGCTGCTAGAAGAATTTCAAAGTACTTGGCCTGCAAAGTTACCTGATGAGTTGCCTCTCATGCGAGACATACAACACTCCCATGCGAGACATACAACATCACATCGACCTTATCCCAGGGTCCAGCCTACCCAACCGACCGCACTATCGGATGAGTCCGAAAGAGTGTGAAATTCTACAGGGACAGGTGAAGGAACTGATCCATAAGGGTCTTATTAAAGAAAGCATGAGCCCGTGTGCCGTTCCGACACTCCTTACCCCAAAGAAGGACGGAACATGGCGTATGTGCATCGATAGCCGCGCGATCAATAAAATAACAGTTAAATATCGATTTCCAATACCGCAGTTGGATGACATGCTGGACATGCTCGAGGGCTCCAAGGTGTTCTCAAAACTGGACTTATGGAGTGGATACCATCAAATCCGTATTAGGCCAGGTGACGAGTGAAAAACGGCCTTCAAGACCAAGGAAGGGCTATATGAGTGGCTGGTTATGCCCTTCGGTTTGACCAACGCACCAAGCACCTTCATGCGTTTAATGAACCAAGTGTTGAAGCCGTTCATTGGCTGTTTCGTTATCATTTACTTTGACGACATTCTAATATACAGTCAGGATGAAACGGAGCACATGACCCACATCAGAAAAGTGCTACAAGTGTTGGCCGACAACAAGCTATACTTAAATCTGAAAAAGTGTAGTTTCTTAACTGATCAATTATTATTTCTGGGGTTCATTGTGTCATCCACGGGTATCTGAGTGGACGAGGAAAAAGTTCGAGCTATTCGGGATTGGCTGACTCCGACAAACATGCATGAGGTACGAAGTTTTCATGGGTTGGCGACCTTCTATTGTCGATTTGTGTGAAACTTCAGCAGTATCGTCGCGCCGATTACCGACTGTATGAAGAAGGGTCCGTTTCAATGGACCGAAGGGGCTGAGAAGAGCTTTGCAGAAATTAAACATCGGTTGTCCACTACCTCGGTCCTGGTACTCCCTAATTTCGATAAGCTATTTGAGGTAGAATGCGACGCATCTATTGTCGGCATTGGGGGAGTCCTTTCTCAGGAGGGCAGGCCGGTTGCCTTTTACAGTGAGAAACTCAGCGACGCACGACAGAAGTGGTCGACCTATTAACTTGAATTATATGCAGTGGTTCAGGCACTGCGCCACTGGCGTCATTATCTTATTCAAAGGGAATTTATACTGTACACTGATCATCAGCCTTAAAATTTATCAATACTCAGACTAATGTGAATCGTATGCATGCTAGATAGATTTCGTTTTTACAGGAATTCACGTTCGTTCTGAAACACAAATCAGGGAAGCAAAACAAGGTGGCAGATGCACTAAGCCGACGTGCATCCCTTCTTATTACAGTGAGCAGTGAGGTGATCGGATTCGACTGTCTCAAGGAACTTTATGCCGAGGATGAGGATTTTGCAGATGCATGGAAAAAGTGCCAAGAGGGGCACCCGAGTGACCTTCTAATTCAAGATGGTTTCCTCCTCAAAGGAAATCGACTTTGCATCCCTCAGAGTTCATTACGGGACAAAATTATTATCGAGCTGTATGGCAGTGGCCTCGGCGGTCATCTAGGACGAGATAAGACTCGAGCGATGGTGGAAGAGCAGTATTACTGGCCGCAACTTGCTCATGATGTTGGCAAGGTGGTACAACGATGTCATATTTGTCAAACCGTTAAGGGACAATCTCAAAATATAGGTCTTTACACGCCATTACCCGTGCCAGATGCCCCTTGGGAGGATTTATCTATGGATTTTATATTAGGGCTCCCACGAACACAACGCGGCATGGACTCAGTATTCGTGGTGGTAGACCGATTCTCCAAGATGGCACACTTCATTCCGTGCAAGAAGACCTTTGATGCGATACACGTTGCGAACCTTTTCTTCAGAGAGGTTGTACGACTACATGGGATTCCTAAGACGATCACTTCAGACCGGGACATAAAGTTTGTTAGCCACTTTTGGCGAGCCTTGTGGAATCGGTTCGGTACACGACTTCACTTCAGCAGTGCTTATCATCCACAAACAGATGGGCAGACTGAGGTCGTCAACCGCACATTGGGGAATCTCATCCATTGCCTTTCAGGTGACAAACCGAAGCAGTGGGACATGGCCCTGGCTCAAGCAGAGTTTACGTTCAACAACATGGTAAACCGATCGACAGGAAAGTCTCCGTTCCAGATTGTTTATGGGTGCGTGCCTCGTCACACACTCGATTTGGTTCCCCTGCCCAAGCTTCCGGGCATGAGCATTACAGCTGAACATATGGCAGACCGAATCATGGACATACATGCAGACGTGCGCAACCAATTACAAGCTTCGAACAAGAAGTACAAAGAAGCAGCCGACAAGCATCGGCACGCCAAAGTGTTCGAAATAGGTGATCTGGTGATGATCCACCTACGTAAAGAGCGATTTCCTACCGGGACCTACAACAAGTTGAAACACAAGAAGATTGGACCGGTACCGATCATTCGCAAGATCAATGACAATGCCTACGTTGTTGATCTTCTGGATGACATGGAGATTTCAAGGACTTTCAACGTGGCAGATCTGTACGAATATCATGAACCAAAGCTGGACGAGAACTCGGGGTCGAGTTCTTTCAAAGTGGAGGAGACTGATGTAGAACGGGTCGCTGATTATTTCATGGCCCAGATGGAGCAAAAGAAGACCGGTCGGGGTCGAAAGTGATCCAGACCGTCAGGACCGTAAATCGATCAAATCTCACAATCCGGAATGAGTTACGAGACGTATAATATATCAATTTGGGGTAGCTCGAGCTACTTTAGCCAACCAACCCCACTACGCCGGGTTGCCCAAGTCAGAATCGCGAGAATCGACCGTATCGACGGTCATTAGGCTAGTTTATTTTCAGTTTTACTATTTATAGTAAGTTTTAATTCGATCATAACTTTGCATCTGTAGGGTTTTAGAGTTAGTGCCCAACATGAAAAAGGGCTTAGAATATTTCATAGAACAACGTGGTTGAGGCCGCATGATAACTTTCTATTTTTGGCCGAAAACCAAGAGTTCTAGTAGGATTGAACGACTTCTATAAATAGTAAGTTTACTATTTATAGTAAGTTGCGTTTTCTAGGAGTTTAAGTTGGAGTTGGAGTCTGATACTTTGCATAGAGTTTAGTTTCCTATTTATATGCATTGTAATTTCATTTTCATGAATTCAATCTTCAATAAATAATTATTTGGAATTAAATTCCTCTTTTTTATCTTTTCTTTCTTCTCGTGGATTCGAGAAACTATCGATTAGGGAGATGGTGATCGACCTACCACGTCCTCCTTGCGTCAGCATCTGACCACTTTAGCATGGGGCTTTAAAGCTTTTAATGAATCTTCTTTAAAGAATATATTTAATGGAGCTTCACTTAAAGCCATGTTTAATAAGTTGCCTTAAAACTAGGGCATTTAATGAGTGTTTGTATGTTCAGCGGGTTGTAACCCTTTTTTTTACCCAAATTTTGACCCCCTTTGGATTATTTGATCCAATAATCTTGTTCTCCTCGTCGAGAGCTTCGAATGGAGTGATCACTCACCTTCGATCAGATTTTAGATGATAGAGATATTTGATGAACAATATTGATTATTCATTGAGTCCGCCACATATGATGTTTCAATAGTCAGATTTGAGTGAAATTTGGTCTGAGTAACTACTATGATATGATCTTCAACATTGACTAGTTAGATTTTTTTTTAGAATCTATTTAGATCTGGTCAAATTGATCATGACCATTTAAATGGTGTTTTGGACCTGCTTCATTTTGAATCAGATTAGATTGAAACTTGTTTCTTAGCCTAATTAGTATGTTTCAAATACATTTGATAGCTCAAATTAACCTATAGATGACCCAATTTTAGAGTTTTGATCAAACTAGTTATTATATGTTATTCTTTACCATTTCAATGAATTATACTTGGGTTATCATTTTGTACAAGTAGACCAAACTAAATAAATTGACAGTTGATGGGCTTCACTTGATGGATGACCCAAGTAATTAAGGATTTATGTTATTGAGTTTTAATTTGGTCCAAAATAGGGCCATTACCCATCCTACATGGCTGATTTTAGTTGTTGACTTTCAAATCGTTGATCCAACCATCAATTTAGAAAAGATTTCTCACAACCTTTAAATGGTCAACATCAGCTACATTTTAGACCAAATTATACCACTTTAATATAATCCGTTGAGAGCAGGATTATATAGGTAATCTTGAGTTTAATTTTGTGGAATTTGAATTGGTTGTATTAGCCACCACAGCGACCTTAATCAGTGAAAATTTTATAAGTTTTAACTCGTGATTTTGGGATTTAATATTAGGATTGCATAGAGTTACATTTGGGTTCAATGCGAGCGATGTCGAAAACATAGACAATCATCGTTTGGCAGGACTCAAGCGGTGTGGAGTAAATGATGATGCTGGTGTAAGGCTGAGAGACCCATTTCGCCCATGGGTAGTGAGTGTCTCAGATTTATATGACTACTATCAATTAGCTTCATGTTCAGGACAATCACTTGTATGTCGTAACTTCGTCTCACAGGAGGAGTCGTGATGATATGTCGGACTCTTGCCAAGATTGTATAATTGCGCCCATCAGCATTCTGAATAATTCAATTGAAGGCCTCAATCAATTAGATGTTAATCATGAATTTTACCTAATACTTAATTGATATTCATGAATAATTAAACACTTTACTAATGCGAGTGTATTTGTAACAAGCTAATGTTCTAACTCAATACAATTCGACACCCTTTTTTATTGGGTCCAATTATCTTAAATGGAAAGAGTCCGTAAAGATAGTCTTGGGGTGCATGGATATAGACATTACCCTGGAAGAGGATGAACCTCTTAAACTATCTGACGATAGTACTGAATCAGAAATTGCACACCATAAGGCATGGGTTAAATCCAACAAGATGTGTCTCAAAATTATGAAGCAATCGATTTCTTAGACAATGAAGGGTGTCATGTTTGAAATTGAGAAGGCCAAAGTTTTCATAACTAAAATAGGAAACCGATTCAAGAGATCGGATAAAGCTGAAGTAAGTTCCCTTCTGAGCCAATTAACTCGCGCATCCTATATTAATGATGATGGAAATATTCGAGAGTACATCGTAGAACTGACTATGTGGTCTCTAAGATTCATTGATCATTCGGTCTTAAAATAGAGGATGAACTCTTAGTATACTTGGTCCTGACCTCCTTACCTCCTCAATTCAGTACATTTTAAGTTAACTATAACACCCAAAAGGATAAATGGATATTGAATGAACTGATGTCTAAGTGTGTTTAAGAGGAGGAAAGGCTCGGTAAGCAAGGCAATGCACATAGTGTCCATCTCGTAATGTCGGGATAAGGACGTAATGGGAAAAATAAAAAAAAACACAGTTCTGATAAGCAATCTTCAGGTTATTCAGGGAATTAACATCAACCTGAAGATTCGTCGAGTAGAAAGCGGGTAAAGAAGAATAATTGTTTCTTCTGTAAGAAGTCAGGCCATCAGAAAAATGACTGCATTAAGTTTAAGCAGTGGCTCGTAAAGAAGGGTAAGAATTATGTATTGGTCTGTTTTGAATCTAATCTGGCTGACATGTCAATAGTTTCTTGGTAGATAGATTTCAGTACAAGTATTCACATTTGTAATTCTATGCAAGATATGTTAAAAAGCCGGCCACCAACTGATGCAGAGTGATTAGTCTATATGGGCAACGGCGTTAAGGTGGACATAGAGGCAATTAAAGTTTATAGGCTTAGGTTAAAGTCAGGTCATACATTGAATCTAGTAGAAATATTTTGTGTGCCTTCTATAAGGCACAAGTTAATTTCAATTACTCGTTTAGACAAATTTAATTACTCATTTAAATTTGAGAATAAATGGTTTAATATTTACTACGATTCAAATGTTATTATCACTAGCACTATGGTTAATAACAAATATCAGTTGGACTTAAATGCCTCTCTCGTCTATAATATAGATTCTTTCTATGAAAATAAGTCAGGAACTAAGAGGAGAATGGATTGTGAAAATTCATCCATATTGTGGCACAGACAATCAAGCCATATCTCTCGTAAGAGATTGGAAAGGTCGGTGCGGGAAGAAATTTTTTAAAATCTATAAAGCTGAAGTTCAATATCAACTTAACAAAAAGAGTAAAGTCGTCAAATCTGACCGTGGTAGTGAATACTATGGCAGATATGACGAATTAGGTCATAATCTAGGACTATTTGTCAAATACATACAAGATTGTGGCATTGTTGTCCAATACACAATGCCTGGAACTCCAGAGCAGGATGGTGTAGCTGAAAGGCAAAATCGCACCCTAATAGACATGGTGCGTAGCATGATCAGTAATTCGACATTACCAGAATCTTTATGAGATAATGTGATCAAAACTGCTATTCATATCCTTAATCGGGTCCCTAGTAAGGCTGTATCAAAAACCCCTTTTAAGTTGTGTAATGGAAAAAAACCAAGTCTCAGATACTTTCATGTCTGGGGTTGTCCGAAAGAGGCCAAACCTTATAACCCGCATGAAAGAAAACTCGACCCTAAAACAATAAGTTGTTTCTTCATTGGATACTTAGAAAAGTCAAAAGGTTATAGATTCTACTGTCATTCCCACTCCATGAGGATTATAGAGACTGAGAATGCCAGATTCATTGAGAACATTGATAATAGTGGGAGCTTTAACAATAGGAATGTTGTATTCAAGGAAGAACGGACCATGAGCCCTATCACGGTCATTCCTAGTAACGTGGATATATATATCCTGTAGTTGAGTAATCACTACAGATCACCACGATGAATCTCTTATACAACCCAATGAAGAAGGAAATCAAAACCCAATTCAAAAAATGAGTCATTAAGAAGATCTCAGAGAGAGAGGAGGCCTGCAATTTCTAACGA
Organism: Liriodendron chinense; assembly: GCA_003013855.2. Classification (NCBI taxonomy): domain Eukaryota; kingdom Viridiplantae; phylum Streptophyta; class Magnoliopsida; order Magnoliales; family Magnoliaceae; genus Liriodendron; species Liriodendron chinense. Next base: position 2,762,474 of record ML058505.1, read on the forward strand.
TTACATCGTCTACTTGTAGGAGCACGAATTTGACATAGGGGTGGAAAAGGATCCTGAATCCTTTACACAAGTCGAATAAAGTGTTAACTCTTCTTAATGGGTAAATACTATGAGAAATGAATTAAAATCTATGAATGATAATAAAGTCTAGGATCTTGTGGAATTACCTAAAGGAATTAAGCTGATTGGTTGTAAATGGGTGTTTAAAGCCAAACAAGACTCAAAAGGTAATATCGAAAGATATAAAGCTAGACTTGTTTCCAAGGGTTTTAATCTATGTGAAGGCATTGACATTAAGGAGACTTTCTCACCAGTATCCAAGAAGGACTCATTCAGAATAGCTCTAAAGGCTCATATGAATTTAGAGCTACACCAAATGGATGTCAAAACTGTGTTTCTCAATGCAGATTTGGAAGAGAACGTATATATGATACTACCAGAAGATTTTGCAGTTGATAACTCAAAACATATGGTTTGTAAACTTAAGAAATCCATTTATTGTTTGAAACAGGCATCACGACAGTGGTACCTAAAATTTCATGAAGTGGTTTCCTCATATGGCTTTGTAGAGAACATTGCAAATGAGTATATATATGTTAAGATCAGTGGAAGCAAGTTCATTATATTGGTTTTGTATGTCAATGAAATTCTGTTACCTAACAGTGACATTGGGTTATTACGTGATACTAAAAAAATTTTATCTCAAAGATTTGAGATAAAGAATCTTGGTGACGCCTCTTTTGTCATCGGCATTGAGATATGTCATGACAGATCACGTGGACTACTTAGCTTGTGACAAATGGTCTATATCGATAGGGTACTCAAAAGGTACGGCATGTAAAATTGCACTCATAGCAAATCTCTCATTGTGAAGGGCGATAAATTCGGCTAATTTCAGTATCCAAAGAATGATATAGAAAAGAATTGTATGAAAGATGTTCCATATGCGTCAGCTATAGGGAACATTATGTATGCTCAAGTGTATACACGTCCGGATATTGCTTTTGCAGTTAGAATGTTGGGCAAGTATCTCTCCAACCTAGGGATGCAACATTGGATAGCTGTAAAGAAGGTGTTACGCTTGAAGCGGTCAAAGGACTTCGCACTCACATATAGAACGTCTGACCATTTGGAGTTGGTTGGATACTCACATGCAGATTTTGCTGGCTGCCTCGACACCAAGAAGTCCACTTCTAGCTATATTTTTACGATAATTGGTGGGGTTGTGTCTTGGAAGAGCGTGAAATATACAATAACGGCATCATCTACCATAGAAGTTAAGTACGTTGCATGTCATGAAGCTACAAATCAGGCAATATGGGTACATAGCTTCTTCTCAAGTTTGCAGGTATTGGAGCATATCCCGAAACTATTGAGAATTTTTTACAACAACTCAGCTACGATAAACTTCTCAAGCAACAACAAGTATTAATCAAGGTCGAAGCATATCGATATTAAGTATCTTGTTGTGAAGGAAAGAGTTCAGAATCGTCAAGTGTTTATGGAGCTCATCGGCACTAAGTAGATGATAATGGATCCACTCACTAAAGGGCTCTTTATCACTCTATGTTAAGAGCATGTGACTTCTATGAGTGTTATTGATCCCACAGACGTATTCAGTTAGTGAGAGTTTAATTTGATCTATTATGCAGAAACATTTATAGAGATTTCATTTATATGACTTCGATAATTCTGTTTATTAAATTTGTTTCCGTTTCTCATTAAGTATGCACAACTTTAGTTTGAATAAGTGGAATTTAAGCATTGTCTCATTAGAAACATATAAAGCTCCAAGACCTCTTGAAGATAGGCACATTTGATCACATTATATGTGTAATCTTCATACCACACTTCCATATCCTTGATCTATGTCGTTAATGGTGGTAGCATTTGTGACCGTGACTCGTCTCACTTTGCAAAGATTAAATGTTGTGATGACTACCACGATCCAATGCTGCTAATCTTGATGGACCGGATTGTAGAAGCGTTGCTCGTATTATCCAACAAATACATTGATTAACCATTCAGATGTTTTCTTTTTAAAAATTTAAAACATATTTTGCAAAATATTTTCAAAATAAAGTTTGGACATTGATCAATGTGGCCCAAGTAAGAGAATGTAAGACTTCTTAAGGTGGGCATATGTGATTAATGGTTTGGATATATCTAAGGATAGATAATTTATATCGAGCACACCAGTGGATCCCACTTAAATTATGGTCACATTAAAAACGTGCTAGGGGTGGGACGATTCGTTACGCCACATTGATGGGCATGGATATTAAATGTGAAGTCTTTAATGTAGGGAGTTTTGATGGGTTTTTAAGTAATTAAATATAATAAAAAAAACTCTCGTATTTGGTTTATTATAAATACTGACTGGGTCCCCAAGCTTACACATCGATCGTGGACACAAACTTAATCATCCCTTAACATCTTCTAAAGGTGTAAGGTGCGGAAGATCCGGTCTATCCAATTCATCCTATAGCTTCTCAAATAGGTACGTAACTTTGAATTAGATTATTTAAATTCCTATAATCGATGTATTGATCGATCATTTATTTCGCATTTTAGATCATAAATGGCACATAAAGGTAAAAGATGAGCAGTAACACATGTAACCACCATGCATGTTTATAAAAGGGAGTCATTACCCTTAATTTCTTCGAAAGGGTCTTTCCTAAGTTTAGGTAGGAAAACGAAAAACGTGCATTTTCATGAAATAAAAAGGAAAAGGAATCATTGTTTTTAAGAAATAAAATAAAAAAACAAAAATGAGAAAATTGTGTTGCCTCAATTTAAATGTGGACTGTAAATGCCTTTAATGGAAACATTAAACAATCATCCAACAAACTAAATATCCATTAATCAAAGTTCATAATAGTTTAATCAATCTGATTTTGATGCCATGACCTATCTATATAGTCAGTGCCTCAATTTGGATAATTTTTATTTGAATTAGGTGTGTCCAATTCCAAGTGTGTAAATATGAACCATCACACTCCCCTAGGGCATTAGAACTATTTTTTTTCTTCTTTTTCTACTTCCTGAATGCCCTCTTTTTCACACCCACCTTGTTAGCTGGGCAATGCGCCCACTTGGTTAGTCACACGACACACCCACCCACCAATGGGTTAGTGTGTCTCCTTAGCACTCGAATTTGAGACCTACTATTGAAACCGTTAGGCGTCTTCCAGTTGGGCTAGCAGGTGAGACACTCCCGAATGCCCTTAATGGATCATTAAAATGGAAACATTGAACAACCATCTGACGTAGGGAGGACGTGGCAAGGTCAATCACCATCTCCCTTACCTAATAGATACCTTGAATCCACAAGATGTTCTCAAATACACAAGAAGATAATAGAAAATAATTTCTAAAAAATATAAAATAATTAATTAAATGAGTAAAAATGTGATTACAATACTTTAAATGGAAAATTAAACCCTAGGACGAAGTATCAGACTTATACTCTAACTAGAACTCTTAAAAAACATGACTTAGCATAAATATAGACATCTCTCATTCCTACTAAACTTCATGGTTTTTTGGCCAAAAATAAAAAGTTTTCAATCCATCCCAACTACATTGTTCTTCTAAGTTTTCTAAGCCCTTTTCATATTGGGCACAACTCCGAATTCTCAACAGATCGAAAGTTATGATAAAAACAAAATTTACTATAAATAGTAAAATTAAAATAAAACTAACCTAATGACCATCGATCCAGTCGAATCTCACAAACCCGGCATGGGAAACCTTGTGCAGTAGGTTGGTTGGCTTGGCTTTACTTGTAATGCCCCAAAATTCAACGCCCGAATATACCGCCCGAGCACAAATTTTCGAGCGCTACTAAGATAATAATTACAGGAATACAAATAATAGTAGCATTTTTTTTTATAACCAAGCCACGTCACGCTCTTATTCCAAATGAAATTATAAACTAGGATCTCAACATTCATAAACAATAACTAATAACTTTATTAAATTCAGCTACAGTTCTATTAAATTCAAACAAAATAATAATTCTAAAAATAAATAAAAACGTCTTCATTAGAGTTGGCATTCTCCTTCTCCTAGATTTTCATCATGTCCTCCACTTGTGCCTTGTCCTCGAAAGATTCCATGTCACTTCTTGAACCTACAGTGCCCTAAGAAGGGTGGGCAAAACAATGCTCAGCGAGTAGGAGTACTTACTCCACTCCATAATATGAATCACGCATCCAAGTAAACAGATAAAAAGAATCAAAACATAACTATTCAGTTTGTAAATTGTAGAATGCCATGCTCACATTTTTCCACCCCACAATGACACATTCATTAACATTAAACACACATCCCATAATGAATTTTCATGCAGCACGCATAAATCAACCATATACGTGGCCTTTAATACAAGGTCTTTAGTCAGGTTTCACACAAGTAAATCAGCCATACGAAGTTACGCCTGAAAAATAGTATCACAACCAATCACAACCAGACAGGTGAGGTACATTCCAATCCTGACACGGTACGCCCGATCCTGAGACGGGTCGCATTCCTGACGAGATGCAATTGCTCCGATCCTGACACGGTACGCCCGATCCTGACACGGGTCGCATTCTCAATGAGAAAACAATTGCCCCGATCCTGACACGGGTACGATCCGATCCCAACACGGGACGCATTCTCGACGGAAAAACATACCACACTTGATGGTTTCCCATATTCCAGTTCATCCAATGATGTATCCATACATAGGTGTCCCATAACCACACCCATATCCATCACACACAAACTTAACCACACTTAACCACACCCATATACACCGACCATGCTTAACCGTACTTGGATAGTCATGCTTAAGAACCATTTGCATACCCCTACTCTGATTTAATTCCATGGACTTAACCTCACCATAAACCGCTCTATGCATGGGTCCATCATGTGTGATCATATAAACATGAACATGTGATAATGAGAATTTATTACATCTTAATACAATTTAATGAATCATACAACATAACTATTTAAGAAACAAATCAAGTGCATATATATCAAGATGGCAAGAATGCATCCACATTATGAAACAAAGCATTTTGAGAGGTTTAAGAACCTTAAACTAAACTATAACCATACATTCAAAGAAAATGGACAGGTGTTGTCCCTACAATTTCGTTTAATCTAACTGTTTGGGAGGTCTGGTGTGTACCAAATTTATTTTACAGTTTTAAGACTTGCTGGTCTAAGCATTAGACGGCTTAGATTGGGCAAAATATTCCTCAGTGGGACTCAAAAATTGGAGTCCAATCAGATTAAGATTCTGTTATTTTTCAAGGTGTCAGTCCCATTATTTCAAATAGTGTGGGCCACTTGGAACCCCGTTTTGGTCCATATTTTTATGGTGAACCCCACACAACCCAACAAACAGTGTGGATGAGGTGGATTTATCCAAAAGTTCACATGTGGGGCTCATAAGTGCCTGTTATTCCCACTTTAAAATCTGCTCACCTTCAGGTTTATATTGTATTACACTATCCACTATTTAAGACGGTGTGGCCCACTCGGTTATCGAAACCCTATGAAATTTAATTTCCAGCCTCCTGACATAGTAATGTAATAAATGAGTGGTATAGATTTAACAGAAAGCTTAGAGTGAGGCCCACGGATTACCCGTTTTCCATGAGAGATAAATTCAGAATTTTCTGCACAATTGCAGAAAATTCAGCAAGATAGTCCAATTTGTAGAAGTTGGTGTGGTCCGCTCGGGTCTCGGATTAAGCTGAAATTTGGCGGGCTATCAAAACACATGATGAAGTAAAATATGGTCGAAGCAGATATAGAAAATACATCAAGGTAGGGTCCACATGTGGACCCTCAACTGCTGCTTGTCCGCCCCTTGCGTCAGCAGTCATGACGCTACTGGACTATCAGCGTCCTTGGGGTGCTGACTAGCCCAGCAGCCCATTGTTTTATTTTATTTTTTTTATATATGTATCCACACAAGGTGGGGGCCCACTAGGTTGAGATCTAATCCATCCATTGAATTATTCGGGCCTTTAGTCCACTCAATAAATCTGATTTTGCACAGATCAAAAATTATAAAACAAAGATAGTGACTTTATTCCCTTTTTAATGGTTGGGTCTATTTCTCCCACCCTGGCCCACTTAAATATCAGATTCCTTTTAAATCTAGGCCCACAAGCAAACGTAAACTATAATACATGATGAATGGCATAGATTTAATCAAAGTAACATAATTGATCTACTAAACAAAACACAAATGCGCAAATTCAAACTATGATGTCGAGTGAGTATTTTCGTAGACTCACCAATTGTCAATCCGATCCGAGATTTTGAAGATGAGAATAACAAAGAAAACCAATCTTCGGCCCACTACAAAATACTACCTCCTTCCTCTCAATCGACGGTCATATGATGATGATGATGATGGATGGTAAGGATTTAAAGCTATTGGTGATGGATGTGATGGGATGGTTATTGTAAAAAGTAAAAGTGGTAAAATAGGACTCTCTTACGAGAGTTTAAATAAAGTTTATTAGCTTATAACATAAATATTTGTGGTGAAAATAGAAGTAATATTTTGATGGTCCACCTAGTGATCCCTTCTTGGATCTAAGACGTCCATCATATAGAGGATTAACACAACAAGTAGTGGGTAAACTCTTGGGTCAAAGGGTCGATGGATGGATACAATATGATCTATGTAAGAGTTAGCCTAAATGAACACTCTAGAATAGATGTGTAACATCTTAAAATCGGGCCCACCTTTCACAAATCTGAGACCATTATGACATTGGCCTCGAAAAATTGACAAAGTGGTATGAATTTGGGAGAATTTGGTAGTGTCCACACTCACGATCTAATAAGGACACAAATGATGGTCTAAATGGTGGTAAACACCACAACTTAAAGTGGTTAGTTTCTAAGGATAAACTTGACCACTTTGAGGTGAGATTAAATCATGACCGTTGAGTGTTGTGCGAAGTGGTCCGCACCATTGGTTAGAATGTTCATAGATTGAATAATGGACCGTTAGGTCGATGAATCTCTTACTAGTTTAAGAGTAATTGATAAAAAAATATGATGGACGGTGAACACACCTCGGTTCAAGATTCTGAAAACATGAGGACGTGGGCCATCTTAGAAAACCTAAAATACCCAAAATCTAGACACACACCGACGTCCATACATAAAGATGGATGGTCCACAACTAAGATAGAAATCTCTCTGTACCAAACTTGTAACCATATCTTAAAATTTAGATTTTGAATTGGCACATCCCAACAAATGTGACTTCTGTACTTCTCGGTCTACATGGACATATCTAGGACCTTATGAGAGAATCTAATCCAATAGGTCACCTAAGTATATGAAAAAGGTCGCCCATGAGTGATTTCACCTTGATTGGTGGTCCACATGGCCCTACGCAGTAATTTTTCGATTAAACGGTCTCGAAAGATCATCCAGTGATAAAATTTCACATGGACGGCTAAAATGCTATAACAAAGGTGTGGAGAAAATCCCACAGCTAACTAATACACCAATTGAAATAAATCACGGGGGTTCACTTTCACCACTGGTTTGGTGCTAGGACAAGTTTTAATTGCTTTATCGAAGTCCGATGAGAATTTCAACGGTCATAAAGGTTCTTCTAAGGATACTCTATAATTCCAACGGAACCAAACTCGATTTGATCAGCTCAATGGGCCATGGTGATTAAAATGAGGATGAATGGCCATGATAGAAAGATCTATGATCGGATCTGGGTAGATTAGACTATATTATTGGATTCTACATGATTTAATCTATCAATCTATGGCTCAGATCAATTCCACAGATAATATAAATAATTTAAAATGAATTACTAAAGTTTATGTACATGGAATATGGTTTATAATTCCACTTTTCTATCCAATTATTCCATGAAAAACATACATCAAACATGTTATCAACTTACACACATTAAATTATTATTATTTTAATTTTATAAATTCTAATTTAGATTTTTAAATTAAAAAAATAAATCATAAAAAATCACACATATTACATTACTAGTTCAGGCTACCCTAAAATCATATATTATACATCCCGTAACTCATTTTAGATTACGAGATATGAGTGTTTTACAGTCCTGACGGCCCGGATCATTTTCGTCTCCGATCGGGCTTCCTTTGGTCCATTTAGGCCATGAAATAGTTCATTGCTCAATCTACATCAGTCCCCTCCACTTCAAAAGAACTCGACCTCGTTCTCATTCAGCTTTGGTTCATGATACTCATACAGATCTGAAATGTGGAAAGTCCTCAAAATCTCCATGTCATCCGAAAGATCAACAACATATGCATTGTCATTGATATTGCAAATAATCGATATAGGTTCAATCTTTTTGTGCTTCAATTTTTTGTAGGTTGTGGTAGGAAACAGCTCTTTACGTAGATGGATCATCAATGATCATCTACTTCAAACACTTTGGCACACCGATGCTTGTCGGTATCTTCCTTGTACTTCTTGTTCGAAGCCTGTATCTAGTTTTAAATATCTTTATGAATATCTATTATCCAATCCTTCATGTGTTCAGTTACAATACTCATACCCGGGAACGTAGCTAGTGAGACCAAATCAAGTGTGTGGCAAGGCACTCGCCCATAAACAATCTGGAACGAAAACTTCCCTGTTGAGTGGTTTAAGCTAGGGCCATGTCCCATTATTTTAGCTTATCACCTGAGATACAATGGATGAGATTCCCCAATATGCGGTTGACAACCTCAATCTGCCCATCTGTCTACAGATGGTAGGCACTACTAAATTGAAGTCATGTACCAAATCGATTCCACAAGGCTCGCTAAAAGTGGCTCACGAACTTTGTGTCCCGGTCTAAAGTAATCGTCTTAAGAATCCCATGTAGTCGTACAACCTCCCTAAAGAATAAATTTTCAATGTGTATTACATCAAAGGTCTTCTTGTAGGGAATGAAGTGTGTCATCTTGGAGAATCTGTCTACCACCATGAACACTGAATCCATGTCACGTTGTGTTCATGGGAAGCCTAGTACAAAGTCCATAGATAAATCCTCCTAATGGGCATCAGGCACAGGTAATGGCATGTAGAGACCCGTATTCTAAGATTGCTCTTTAGAGGTCTAATAAAAATGGCACTGTTGTACTCCCTTTCCTAACATCACGAGCCAATTATGGCCAGTAATATCGCTCTTCCACCAATGGTCTAGTCTTGTACCATCCAAGGTGACCACCATGGCCACCACCATGTAGCTCAAGAATGATTTTGTTCCGCAACGAACTCTATAGGATACAAAGTCGATTCTCTTTGAAGAGAAAATCGTCTTGAATCAGAAAATCACTTGGGTGACCTTCTTGACACCTTGTCCATGCATCTGCAAAGTCCGCATCTTTAACGTAAAGTTTCTTGAGATAGTTGAATCCAACTACCTCATCGCTCACTGTAATAAGAAGAGATATATGGTGACTAAGTGTGTCTGCCACCTTGTTCTGTTGTCCTGACTTGTGCTTCAGAACAAACGTAAACTCTGTAAAAATGAAATATATCTAATATGCATATGGTTCATACTAGTCTGACTATTGATAAATTTCAAAACTTGATGGTTAGTGTACATGACAAACTCCCCCTGAATAAGATAGTGGCGTCAATGACGCAGTGCTTGGATCACTGCGTATAGCTCAAGCTCATAGGTCGACTACTTCTAACGTGTGTCACTGAGCTTCTCATCGTAGAAGGCGACTGGCCTGCCTTCCTGAGAATGGACTCTCCCAATGCCGACATAGGATGTGTCATATTCTACTTCAAATAACTTGTTGAAATTGGGAAGCACCAAGACCGGCATTGTGGACAACCGATGCTTAATCTCTGTGAAACTTTTTTTTGCCTCATCGGTCAACTGAAACAGACCCTTCCTCATACAATCAGTAATTAATGCGACAATAATACTAAAGTTCTGCATGAATCGACGATAGAATGTCATCAATCTATGAAAACTTCATACCTCATAACTGTTTGTTGGAATCGGCCAATCCCGAATACCCTGAACTTTCTATTCGTCCACTCGGATACCCATGCACAACATAATGAATTTCAAGAATAACAATCGATTAGTTAAGAAGCTACATTCAAATTTAAGTATAGCTTGTTGCTGGCCAATACTTGAAGCACTTATCTAAGATGATTCATGTGCTCCGTCTCATTCTAATTGTGTATCAGGATGTTATCAAAGTATACAACGACGAAATGGCCAATGAATGGCTTCAACACTTTATTCATTAAGCACATGAAGGTTCTCAGTGTATTGGTTAGACCGAAGGGCTAACTAACCACTCATACAGTCCTTCCTTGGTCTTGAAAGCCGTTTTCCACTCATCACCTGGCCTAATTCGGATTTAATGGTAACTGCTCCGTAAATCCAGCTTGGAGAATACCTTGGAACCCTCGAGCATGTCGAGCATGTTGTCCAATCGAGGTATCAAAATTGGTATTTAATTGCTATCTTGTTGATTGTCCGGCTATCGATGCACATGTGCCAGGTCCCATCCTCCTTTAGGGTTAGAAGTGTTTGGATAACACACAAGCTCATGCTCTCTCTTATGAGACCCTTATGGATTAGTTCCTCCACTTGTCCCTCTAGAATTTCACTCTTTTAGACTCATCTGATATTGTGGTTGATTGGGCAATCACAATAGGGAGGAATGAGCCCTAAGGAGCTGTCTCATCTGAGGCCATGCTCGGATGGGCGCCTTGTTATGGCGGGCGTGAAAGACCTGAAGTTGTTCCCACCATGTTGATACACTAGATTTTAGCTTATATGAAACCAATTTCACCTTCTTGTCGTCCAGCACATCCATATAGTCGAAGTATCGCTCTACCTTTGTTAGATAGTCGAGGAATTTCTCTATCCGTAACAAGCCATTAAAGCCGGGGAAGATTAGCTTTGTCTCTATAATCTCGTTCTGCATGTTCCACATGATCGTTCCCAAGCTCAAACCATTGTACCATAATATCTTTGACCTCATCATCGCTAGGTTTTGAATCTTCTGGTATAGTCATGCAGTTATCCACCTGGAGGGCTCTACGGAATACGGGGTTGTTATGTATAGTGATCATTGGTGGGTGTTGGTCACCTCGGGCTTAGGGCGGAGTTAATGTTGTCGAGATTTGGTTGAGGGTTGCCTATATACCTTGTAGGAGCAACTGGTTCTCCCGTTGCGCTGCATTCAAAGTTGTCGTTGTGATATAATCCCTTGGAGTTCCGTCCTTAGGATGAAGATCTGACCCTTCATTAGATGACATTATCCCGATGAATTAAATATCTCACTCTGATACTACTGACGTTGGGAGGACTTGGTAAGGTCGATCATCGTCTCTCTCACTTAATAGATACCTTGAATCCATAAGGTGTTCTCGAATCCACGAGAAAATATGAAATAATTAATTGAATGAGTAAAAATGTGATTATAATGCTTTAAAGAGATAACTAAACCCTAAGACGAAGTATCAGACTCATACTCTAACTAGAACTTCTAAAAAACATAATTTACTATAAATAGTAAAATTACTATTTATAGTAAACTTACTATTTATAGACGCCTCTCATTCCTACTAAACTTGATGGTTTTCGGTCAAAAATAGAAAGTTTACAATCCGGCCCAACCATGTCATTCTCCTAGGTTTTCTAAGCCATTTTCATGTTGGGCACAACTCCTAATTCTCAACACATTAAAAGTTATGATCAAAACAAAACTTACTACAAATAGTAAAATTAAAATAAAACAAGCCTAATAACAATCAATCTGGTTGAATCTCACAAACCCGGCATGAGTAACCTAACGTAGCTGGGTTGGTTGGCTTTATTAGCTCGAGCTACCCCCAAAATCATATATTATACATCCTGGAACTCATCCTCAATTGTAACATACAACTGTTTTACCGTCCTGACGGTCCAGATCACTTCTGTCTCAGATCGAAATTCCTCTAGTCCATCTAGGCCATGAAATAGTCTGTGTCCCTCTACATCCCCATCTAACAAACTAAACATCCATTAATCAAAGTTCATAATCGTTCAATCAATCTGATTGTAATGTTACGACCAATCTACAGCGGCTGCCTCAATTTACGTGGTTTATCTACTTAAGTGGTCCAATTCCCAGTGTAAATGTGAATCACATCACATTTCCACAGGTTAGTAGAACCTCTTCTTTTTTTTCTTTTCTTTTTTTTTTTTGTCACCCTCAAATGACAAGATATTCTATAAATTCTACCATAAGAGGGCTCACTGTGTGAGCGTCACAGACGCTCCATTGGCTCTCCAACGGCCTTTGACAAGTAGGTTTGTAAAGTTATCATGATTTCTTTATTCATTCACTCTCTTTGCGGATGCATGGAACCCACATTCAGGATAAACTTTCTACCCAGCAGCCTTATCAATAATCACATGGCTATAATAAGTGGAGCACACTTGATAGTGATGTGTGGGGCCCACGTGCAAAGCAACTCAAAACAAGCGTTTCGACGAAAATCAATGAATAAAAAAATGGGTGCTAATGGAGCACCATTCCAACATATCAGCCTCATATATACAAATGAATCGCTGTTGCAAACCAACCTAAATCGCTGTTGCAAACCAACCTATTTCCTATGCAACTTGACCCATTTTCTCCAAACTGACGCAGTCCAGGCTGGGCCTACACTCCATACGGCACAATATTTCGAAATAACTTCGGCCAAAGCAAGACCATCTTGTTAGCGCAATAGTCTTCGACTCAGTCGGACCCAAGTCAAGACTCGAGACCGGACAGCTCGTCAACTCACTGAGTCTTTTAACCGTGTTCAAACACCATCATTGTGCCAAGCGAAAACCAGATCTTCAATTCCAGCTTTCAAATCTCCCCAGTAAAACTCCTCAAAATCAGCTTTGCCATTACCTGATGCCTTGATCTCTACAAGTAATACTACCGGCGCCACCTCCGACAGCTCAACCGATAGGACTAACTGATTTTTTAACAGCCCCACACACCCAACTTTTCTTCTTTCAACCTTATAACCCAATTTCTCTCCAATTTTCTTGAATTTTTCTAAGATATCCTTGGCATGCTTTGTAGATGTGAATCGCTTCTCTCTCTTCTTCCCCCCTTGGAAAAGCCCAGATAGATCGAGACCCGAAGACAGTGATATCAAATCAAAGGCAGTCATTACAGGCGCGCCATTGACAAGATTGAAATGACCATCATTTTGCAGCACGCACAAGTTGGGTTGATTCTCATGAAGTAGCAAGTCGGGATTCATGCACCCCAGCGTCGCTTGATAAGACTTCTTGAACCAGGCAACTCGCATCAAGGACTCGATCGAGATCCTGGTCTGCGGGTGTGGATCTAAGAGTCGTGTGATCACCCGTCGCACCGGTTTAGAAAACCATGTTGGGAATTTGAATTCCCTCCGGTAGATCTTTTGGTACATTACTGCGATGTTGGAGTCATCGAAGGGGAGGTAGCCGGCAAGTAGTAGAAAGAGAATGATGCCACATGACCATGCATCTGCTTTGGCCCCATCATAGCCCTTTCTCCTGACCACCTCAGGTGCGGTGTAGGCCGGCGTGCCACACGCCGTTTGGAAGAGCCCGTCCTTCAATTGCTCGGGAAGCGCCGAGAGGCCAAAATCAGTCACCTTCAAATTCCCATTATCGTCTAGTAGGAGATTCTGGGGCTTAACATCCCGGTGGGCCACACCATTAGAGTGGCAAAAATGAAGCGCTGAGACAAGCTGTTGGAAGTATCGACGTGCGATAGGCTCCAATAGCGGGCCATGCTGTGTGATATGTGAGAACAAATCACCCCCAGTTGCAAGTTCCATGACTAGGTATATCTTGGACTTGGTGGCCATGACTTCATGGAGCTCGACGATGTTGGGGTGGCTTAGCCGGTGCATGGCGGACACTTCACGGACGATGCGTGGTTCCATGGTCGTGTTCTTGATCTTGCACTTGTCGATGACCTTCACGGCGACAGCCGTGCCATTGACGAGCGATCGGGCATGGTAGACCTTCGCAAACGTGCCACGGCCTAGGAGGTGGCCCAGCTCATACTTGCCGAGCACAACCTTGGGTCCAGACTCCATGTGGGTGCGGTCTCGGCTGCACTAAGGTGGGCCAACTAGAGTATCAGCCAAACCTCAAAGAGCCTATACTCTTCTTGCTCTGTCTCCTCTAATTTCTTCTTTCCCTTCTTCTGCCGTTAGCCCGTGTGGTCTTTTTATAGTATGATGTACGGTCAAAGAAAGAAACTGTTTTAAGCCGCCAAAGATCTTTGACAGGATTTAAAAATTTCCATGTGCACGGCGCAGATGTCTCATAGGCTTTCCAGGTTGGTACATGTACCACGTGTAAATACTAATTGTACCCACAAAAGGTTAGTAGGACCGGCTCAGGTTTACATGTGTGTATCTGAAGTCAGGCAAAAATGTGATCATCATCTGGTGGGCCAGGTTTGCGTATGGAATCTGAACCGTTACGGGTGGGAATCTATGTGGGGCCACTCAATATTTTGTTTAACCATCCATTTTATATTCATCAATTTGGATTGTTAAGATTGCTTGATCGGTGTCATTTTAGAAACATCCTTTCATCCACAATGGGACCCACAATTTAGATGGTCTTATATAGGTGCACATCAGTGCCCCATGTGATGAGGATAACTCACCACCATCAGTACAGTCTTTACTATTCTTTAGCACACAAAAGTATACCTGAATAATCAATCAAGGGCCTGTTTCGATGTACCACAGAATGGGAATGCATTGAATGTGGTCGGGCCCACATTTGTTTTTCAACGTTATCAGAGCCTTTGAACACATCCCATGTACAAAGATGGCATCCATCCCATAAATCCATTTAAAATTTCTCCTCATCGAGCCGTTGGATAAAATGGGCCTGCACACACGTTTAGGTACCGCCAAACGAGCCCAATCACTAACCTTTAAAGTAAAAAAAATGGACATACTGTTTAAAAAGAAATGCCAATGTGGGGTATAAACATGGGTGGTTTGATAGCGAAGGAAGAAGATTAGAAAATTCTATGCCGTCCTTTTTGGTCTTAATCTATGTACATTTTCTCTTAACAATATTTGAATTAGTAGTCTCGTAACATGTGTTGAATTAGTAGTCACACATGCCGTTTGATCATTTCAATGGTGATTTTGTTTTTGGTTTTTTCCCCACATTCCAAATCAAGGCACTTTCCTGGCACCTAGGGATATACACGAGTCTGGGAGTAAGCTAGAAAAACTATGGCTCAAAAATACCTGATTTGGCTCGGATTGGAAGTGAGTTTGGGTCAAATCGAGTCAAATTTTGGGTGCTCGAATGAATTTGAGTTGAGCATTAAGTAAGGCCACGCTCGAATCAGCTCGACTCCTGAAGTGGCTCAAAACGGCTTGATTTGACTTGACTCAACTCAAATCGTGACTCAAGTATAAATGCCCCCCTAAAAAAATTCTAATATTTTCATTTTAAAAAAATTTGGCCAACTGCTTGAGCGCCCTAACCCTAAACCTCTCCCTCTCTCTCTATGTGCTCTCCCACTCGGCCCCTCCGAACCAACCTCACGGCCCACTCCGGCACTCCCTCCCTCCTCTCTCTCAAGAGTCAAGTCTCAACTGCAACGCCAGCTAGCTCCTGAGCTACCCTACGGCTTGCCTGTCCACTCAACATCAGCCACCTCCTAAGTTACCATGTCCGCTCGACGCCGGCCACCCCTTGCTTGTCTTCTCGACGTGAACCACCCCTTGAGCTGCCTAGCCTACTAGTCCGCTCAACGTCAATAATCCCCTTCCCTCCATTTTTTTTTACATGAAATTTTTTGATGAAAACTCAAAATCGAACTGAGCTCGAAAGACTCAAATTCAAACTCAAACTCACTCAGTATGCTAATTGAGCAGGTCTATGCTCAACTCGGCCAAGTCAAGCCTAATACCAAGCTGGGGCTAGGTGGTTCAAGCCGAGCAACAAGCATGGAAAAACGCCACTTGACTAGGCTCGTGTACAACCCTACAATGGCACCTGATGAAAGGTGGACTCATGTGAC
Source organism: Liriodendron chinense (assembly GCA_003013855.2). Taxonomy (NCBI): domain Eukaryota; kingdom Viridiplantae; phylum Streptophyta; class Magnoliopsida; order Magnoliales; family Magnoliaceae; genus Liriodendron; species Liriodendron chinense. The sequence goes on from ML058505.1 coordinate 2,778,574, forward strand.
ATGCTTCTTATGGTGAGGGAGATTTTAGTAATTGCAAATGCTGTTTTTTTAGGTAGGTAGAATGGCCGTTGGGGCTTGGCTAAGCTCACACGCGTGTACAATAATACTAATGCACATGCCACCACACGTGCCAACCTGGGATGTTAGTATGAGATCTGATCCATTGATTAGAGTCCGCGCGTACCACTATTTAGATGCTTTAATCCAAGAATTAGGCTGGACCAATAGTCATATAGGCCAAAGTTTACAAAATATTATGGCTTGGCTGAATTGTTAACTTTTCAAGTGTTTCTGACATTGTGGGCCCACCTGATAATGGACTAGATTATTTTCGGGAGAGAAGATAAACATTGTTAGGACCACCTTATGGATGGCTTGGATATTAGACCTGTGAGCCAGGCTAGCTCATGTGGTGGCGTGTGCATTAATTCAAAGCTTTGATTTGAATCTTTGACCATGGACATTTGGGTCAAGAAAGGGTGCGTGAAAGCAACTGAAATGATGGGCGGACATGAATACTGCTAACTGTTCCATGTACGGAGTGGGCCACACTGAAGAGAGAGGAATATGACTACTCACCTATTACTCACGACTCAACTATCACACGTAAGACTGCCATGAAAATTATTGGTACAGTTGTCCAGTGCCCTCACACGACCGGAAGGGGATTCGTACTCCGATTCTGTAGTGTGACCCTCCGGTGCCGCCGTGGGTGATGGAAAAGCTCTGTGGGCTCATCGTTATATATGCGTTTTATCTGGGTCCTTCATCTATTTTGTCACGTTAATTTAAGGCATGAGCTCAAAAGTAAGTTAGATTCAAACCTTAAATAGATTACAAAAGTGTGGACTGAACGACTGTTATTAGAAAAAGTATCCTGACCCTGAACCTTGTTTTCCTCCTCTATGATTGGTCTAGCTCGGACGGAGTTGGACCAATTATAGAGGTGGAAGCTGAGGTTCTCTGCTCGGGTACAACAGAGTATCCAGGTTCATTAAAAAAAAAAAAAAGTTAGACAGCCATAAAAGTTTTGTCCTAAGCTGTTATTTAAGTTTTCCCTTTGTCCTGGCTAATATGATACACGGGTTGATCTGATACCATGTCAAACGATCACTTGCTTGAAAGCTTGAGATGTTAGAAGATGGCGTATCAATGTATACAAAGGATTTTAATGACTAGTTTGGTACGTGGGCTTATGAGGGATCAAGAGGAAGGGAGGTAACTGATCTGACGGCTAACATAGCCCAATTACCTTTCCTTCTGAGATATGGTCCATCCACGTGGTTGCTCAACCACCCTGTTTACTTGATTGGGGTTGCTACGTGTACCCTGATGCGAGAATTGCATGGAACTTCCATTCAGCAGACCTCGATATTCCCTTCCATCTTTGAAGAATATTCATTCATCTCTCTCATGTGGACACGTGGCTATATCTAATCCGTCAACTTGTTTAGGTGGGACCGTGCCGTATCCACCAGACGTTGAGGAGGTTTGCTGGCAAGGCGCTGGGCCTGATCTGACGGACTATTCTGCCGCACCATGTGATGATCTAGACCGCTCATACAAATGTTCCCGCCATAGATGGTTACTGAGGAAAGAATTTCTCCAACCAGAGATCTCATCATCCATTAAAATGGCTGAAAAGCAACGGTCATGATAAGCATTTTCTAACACGCATTACGTTGTCATGAACGCTATATAACGCAGAATATTTTAGATGAACGGTCTGGATCATCACTTGGTGGGCCAGATTGGGCGAGACTTGGGAGAGAGTGCCATCCTAGCAAACCTTAACTCGGATTTCTCTGATCTAACAAGTGGTCCCCATCGATCTGCGGGGTCCACCGTGTATTGAGACATCGCTAGCCCTTCACTTTGTGTCCTTAAAATAGACGGTTATGGAGAGAATTGCAGCAATGGTCCTGCATTCAACATAAAAAAAAAAAAGACCTAAGATTGGCTTCTAGTAGTTTTCTTATCCATAGATTTTTTGGGGGCATGGTACATCCATGATGGACCCAAGAAGACCAATGGTCTGGATCACTGAACCACTGGTCACACTTGTACAACTGAAAACCGAGCATGAAGGATCATCAATTCTCACTCTCAAAAGACCCAGCCAAAAACCCCGTTGCGATAGATTGTCACATTGAGACCGGTACTGTGTGAAAGATGAGAAGAAAAAGTATCTTTGAAATTTCAAACCGTACAGCATGCGTTGTGAAGGGTAGCGAATTAGATGTTACCCTGGTAACACCTTAGTGGGTGTTATCCCTACCTTGTGGGGCCCATCTTGATGTATTTTCTAAATATCTATGCCAGTCTATCTGTTTTCTCGTATCATTTTAGAAGATGATACAAAAACTCAAGAAGATCCAAATCTCAGGTGGACCATACCACTAGAAACAGTGATGAATAACCATTAAAAACATTTTGTGGGCTACAAAAGTTTTGGATCAATCTGATATTTATATTTTCCCTTCATCAAGACCTTATTGACATTATCAAGATCTTGGATTGCAAATAAACATTACCAAAACCTTACCACAGGCCCTTTGAAATTTTTAATGGTGGGGCACTCAATCACACTGTTTCCAGTGGTATGGTCCACTTGAGATTTGGATCTGCATAAGTTTTGGAACCTGATCCTAGAATGTGCTGTAAAAACGGATGGACGGAGTGGATATACAAAATATTATCTATGTGGGCCATACGGTAGGGGTAACACCCACTAAGCTGTTCCCGGGGTAACACCTAATTCGCGCCCGTTGTGAAGATAGAATGTTGGAGGCCCTCTCTTTTGACTGGACCAAGATTGCAAGCACTTTTAATGAACGGCGGTTACATCCCTCCTAAATATCACAAAATCCGTACTAAGTGTACGAATGGAAATATGTAGTCAGTCAAAGTAATGCTTTAAATTTTCAAATTTTCAAATTTTACTAGGTTAAAATGAAGAAGCATGTGAATGTCCTTCTGAGTACTTTTTCATAGCTCATCCCATATGACGTGAGTTTAAAATCTAAGTCGTCTATGTGATGCAACACCCTAAAAAAATTCCTAAGGATAATCTTTCAGCCTGATTTAGAACTTTCGTATGTCGCAGCAGAAAGCAAGAGGCAAATCAAGGGAGGAAATTGTTTCCTTTTTTATGGCCCAGTAAAGTTCTAAAACAAGTTGAAAGATGAGTCCTATAAGCTTTATAGGGTGCTGTATCACATGGACGGCTCAAATTTTAGGCTCACGTCATGTGCGATGAACCATGAAAAAGTGCTTACAAGTTCCCTAGGCAAGTAAGCATTCCTCTCTCTCTCTATATATATATGTGTGTGTGTGTGTGTGTGTGTGTGTGTGTTTTAAGCGGGAGTGGAGGAATTGTGAAGGATGTTACTCATAAAATTTAAGTTGGGTGGAATAGGTGGAAATGTAACTTCGGAGTTTTTTTGTGATATCCGGCTACCTACCAAGCTTAAGGAAAATTTTTATAGTATAGCTAAGAGATCAGCTATGCTTCATGGACACATATATAATACTAATATGTTAAAATTAAGTAAAACATATTCACAAGATGATTGTACCTAGTGGGTCTTAACTCATGCCTTGGTGGTAGACTCGCAAGACTTTCAACACTACGTAGTGGATTGAGTAATGGTATGAAAGAGCCACCAGTTATAGCTGGGATAAGGCTATGATGATGATGATGAGGATGACCTGATTAAGATTCAACTCAGTGGACCACAAATATAGCTATAAGCCGGTAGATTGAACGAGGTCTTTTGGATTGGATTATCCAATTAATCTGTCCCATCAAGAGAGATTGATGACTAAATATGTTAGACTTGGGGTTGACCACGTTAAGGGCCCGTACGTTTCAATCCCTACATTGGTCTACATTGGATTGTCTAATCCATGAAGGTTACATGGATTTCAAGCCATGGTGAGTTGAAATTTACTTAATTATGAAACTATACAGGCCGGTAAACCTCAGTTGCTTGCCATTCATTGAGTGACCCAATGGCTACTCTCTCTCTCTCTCTCTCTCTCTCTCTATCGGTTTGCACACTTCTAGACCAGAGATTCATCAACCCTGGGACACTGTGGACCTTATGCATATGCTTCCATCCACTTCTTTTCTATTTAAAAGGAGTGCACCCATCTCGCCCACCTCACATATGGAATGAAGGAACACTTGTGTGAGATCTGAGCCATTCATCAAGTGATCCGTACTGGTTAGGCTCCATTTCTCAAGAATCAGACTCGATAAGATCATCAGGTAGGTCACAAGTGCACAAAACAAATAAAGGGTCAATTGAAATTGAACAACGGTTCAAATTCCATGTGCACCTGTAGCCTATTTGATGATCATATCGGCCTGATTTTCTATACATTCCATCTGCCCAGTGGATGAGTGGCTCCAATCTTGCATAGTTGTTCCTTGTTTCCACGTGCCAGGTCAGGACACTTTTAACGGCTCAGATGTCTAACACATGTGCCAGCTGATATGGGAGTGTAGAGCGACTTCTGTCATATCCGACACGTGGCACCACCAAATTCATCAGCTTCTTCCCGACGAGTATCTCTAGATTCTCTACCAAACAAAGTCAAATACAAAAGGCAAGTCCGTTGTTGTTGACCCATGTCAAGTCCTACGGATTCGAGGACAAGATTCATCGGTAGGTTACCACCGTACCTTTTTACACGTGGCACACATGTACTTCTATCCAGACCATCCAAATTTCTGGCACATTGTGGATAGAAGATTACACAAACGCCACATTGATAAAGCAATCCTAGCCATCCAATCAGTAGCTATTAAATAGATAATGAAAAGAAAAATAGCGAGTGGTGCAACGACAGAAAAAATAAGAATGTTATTATCATCTACTCAGCGGCTTGTGATCTGAATTTCCTTATAGCTAATGGGGGCCTTTGTTCTATAATCCAGACCATTGGTTTGTTGCTTATAATTGTGGGAAGATCCTAGCCTCTAACATTAGAGACTCTTTCACTTGAATGTGGAAGCTGCTTTATTTCTCTTATAAACATTTTTTTTAGGGCACAGGAGCAACGGTTGGGATCATCCTATCGAAGAGACGGTTGGGCACTGTTCACCGACGATGGGACACGCAAATCAATTGTCTGAACAATCAAATAATTGGTCCCGTCATCATAGCTGAAAACTAATTCCTGTGTGAAGAATGCAAAGACGCTTGAATGTCCGCCAAGGCATGGACGTCATTATCCCCACTGTTTGTATGTGGTGTGGTCCACCTGAGCTATGGATATGAGCTAGCGAGCGTAGATAAAACACATACGTCATGGTGGGGCCTTGAAAAAAAAAAAAAAAATTCAAAGCTCAAGTGGACCACACCTTAAAATGAGCTGCTAAAACAGATGGCTGGGGTAGGTAAATCACACACATCACAATGGCCCCCCAAAAGAAGCATATTGATAGCTCAACTGGACCACATCACAGGATGGAATCGAATGCCTATCATTGAAAACTTCTCAGGGGCCACTGGATCAAGCTAATATTTGTGTTTTCCCTTCATCTAGGTTTGTGTGATCTTATGAACAGATTAATTGGCAAATAAACATCATGGTTGACTTAGGTTGGTTTCAATAGTGGGCGTCACTATCTCCCCTAGAGCTTTAGATATAATTACACCCTGATCCTTAGCTCAAGTGGTAGATTGAGTGAAGATAACCTCGTTTGATCAACACTGAGGTCTTGGTGTCGATTCCCAAGTAGGGTGGCTAACATTGTTGTGTGACTAACAGTGGCGGTGGGTGTACTAATAGTGGGGTGTGTACTAACCCAAAGAAAGGGCTTTAGATATAATTGAATTTTAGGTCATGACCTAAAATGAACTGGCAAAGCGGATGAATGGTGTGCATAAAACACATACATCATGGTAGGACCTAGAGGTGGCAATGGGTCAGGTCGGGTCGGGTCGGGTCGGGTCGGGTCAAGTTCGGGTTGGGTCATTTCCAGCTCAACCCTAACCCGACCCAAATTGAATTCGGGTTGGATTTTCCCAACCCTTACCCAACCCAAATTAAACCGGGTCGGGTCGGGTTGACCCGCATTTTAATGATCAACTAACTAATTTATAGATTAAACTAAAATCATATCTTATTTCAAGCCCTAATTTGAATAAAAAAATAGTAATAATTTCCAAGAAAGACGCACTTAATAGAGTAATTTTACTAAATCAATTCACAACTAAACTCAAATCTTCAGCTGCCAATGCCTACCCAACATTGCTCATGAACATGTATTAGACTTCACTTTAAATTGGACTTAGTGAGTTTTGTTGAGTCAACCTAGCACAAGTTACAACTAGATTGAACTTCAAAAGCAAGGATATGTGATCATGATCAATCCTAAATAACCGAACTAAATCAAACATTCTTAGGATCATGAACAACTTCTATAAACTAATACGAACTAGGCATAGAACGAGTTCGACTCAATTTACCACTCGATAGCAAACCGGGTGATCATAGATGTAACAGAAAAATGAAATGGTTGATTATCTTACCTATACCTCAGCAGCAAGAACTATATGAATGCAGCTCAACAATTACCTTAGCCGCAACAACACCGTCGAAGAAGAAGACCTGGCCTCCAAAGGTGAAACGTCAACCGTCGATTTTCCTTCAATCCGATAGTTATCGGCAGGGTAAAATCATTTCAAGTACCTTAGGAAACTCTGAGATTTCAGGACGTGTTTATATAGTTAGCATGAGATTCGAGGTTTCTGGATGTAAGAAGGGAGAAAAAATGACAGAAAAATCATATTTATATGCTGATGTTTTCAAACCTAATCTTGGTGAACATCAATAAACGGTTAAGATAGCTTGCAACTAAGTGTTATGAATGGCTCAAATTTGCTCGAATGCATTGTTACAGATCGAGGTTAATAGGGAAAGAAACGGAGGTGGGAGAAAAAGAAAACGGAATATTTCAATTTTCAGACCCGCCACCCGCACAACGCAACTTATATGCAAAACAATGGTTACACACATGAGCGTCCACACCTAATATCAATTTAGATCTAGTTAAAAATGATGTTAGAAATTGATAAATGGTTTGGATCGAGCTAAGGTGGGCCACATTGGTTTCAGTGGTCAGGTTTTGATTGTCATATTTGGCTTCTAACTGTGTACACCATACAACAATATCTTCAATGAAACACCTGGGGTTTGCTAGACACTCATATCTGAACCATATGAATGGATTAGATCAGCCAGACTGATGTTTGAAAGTGGGTCGCACAATCTTAAAAATGGACAGCGTTCGTTCGAGACGTTTTGATGGAAACAGAGGGAGAGAAGATTTTCTCTCGATTTTAGTTTTGATTGAGTCAACATATGTTGACTAATCTACCCAATTCAGTGTACAATATGTGCACCAATTGTTAGTACAAACTCACTAATAAAAATGGGGCCCACTTTCATCAAAAGTGAAATTCACTCTATCCATCATCCAGCAGGGTGTGTGAGAAAGAAAATTACTTTTTATTTAACTAATAAGAAAATCAATATATAATAGTCTACTTAACCCCTATATGATTTGGGTTAGGTCGGGTCGGGTCACCTTTAACCCTAACCCGACCTATAAAAATTCGGGTCGGGTCGGGTCAACCCAAAAATTGAATTCAAGTCAAACTTTCCTACCCTAAACTAGAAAAAATCGGGTCGGATCGGGTTAGCGGATCGGGTTGAATTTTGCCAGGTCTGGTAAGACCCACAAAGTCTGGCCACTAGGGATATCTGAGGTGTCGGGGCCAACACGTAATATTCCACTTCTTCCAAACATAAATTCATTAGGGCCAGCTTGGACACACAGTACTCGTTTAGGATCCAAAGCAGGGATTTTTGGCCAGTTTGGATAAGGTAGCTTTTGCACGGAAAGGCCTTCTGCGGAAGTTGATTCCAAACGGCAGTTCGGGTGAGTGGGACATACGCAGGTCTTCTTTGACCAGACCAAAAGTGCAATAACTTCCAATATCTTGCATGCAATATTCAAAATATTTTTTAAACAATAATCCAGACCATCTAAGTCGCTGATCTGCTTGTGGATGGAGGATGACCATTTTATTTTATCTTTGGTGGGTCTCACCTTGAGTCCTCCTTGTAGAGAGGTGTAGACACCCCACCTTCGACTACAATGTTGGTAGAGATAGCTGGATGAATGGAGGACCATACCTCTAAATCCCGTGTCCAAACTCAGCCAAACTCACCTTTATAAGCCCCAATCCATATCCCAACTCACCCCTAAACATCAGCCTGAAAAACCCCCCATAAGAAAAAACCAGTCAAAAAATCCTTAAAAAGTCAAACTCACTGAGTCAACCCACTGAGTCAAATCACCGAGTCAACCCGCTGGGTCAACCCGTCGAGTCAAATCACCGAGTCAACCCACTGAGTCAACTCACTGAGTTCCAGACCCCAGCCTCGGAGCAGGTCCGTACTGCCCGCGGGATCCCGAGAACGTCCGTACGGGCGGCCCCCTGAGGGCCGTCCAAACCTCCGCTGAATCCCAAGAAAAGGTCATACCTGCAGCCCCCTGAGGGCCGCCCAAACTTATTTACAGGTTCCGCCACTGCCCGCAGCTATAAATACCCCACTCCCCTTCTCATTCAAGCACCCATCAACATCCCATCCAGTCCAGAGCGACCCGTCTGTTCCAAGTTTCCCTCCATCCCCCCTAGCCCTTTCCACCAAGGAGAGCCCAAGTGAGGAGAGCCTAGCCCTGGTCCAGCCCAGCCTGACCACTAGTCCAAGTCTCCCAAGCCATCCAAGTCTTGATCCAGCCACTCGAAGTCAATCCTTGCGACACCTCCGTCCATCCAGCTACTCTTTTACCAACATCATCTCATTTGCATCTAGCATAAGTGCAACATTTACTTTTCTTCCAACCCCCCTTTTTTACTACAAGCACTTTGATTGTTCAAACACACAGCATGCATCTCGCATAAAGCACCTGTCAGTTCGAGCGTATGCTCTGGGCTTGCCTGTTAATGGAAACCTGCCCATCAAAAACTCTTACTGTTTAGACCTGCATTCATACATTAGTCACTATGAGCAATTTGATTATTCAAACACACAGCATGCATCTCGCATAAAGCACTAGTCAGTTCAAGCATATGCTCTGGGCTTGCCTGTTAATGGAAACCTGCCCATCAGAAACTCTTACTGTTCAGACTTGCATTCATGCATCATGTCATCTATGAGAATATACGAGGATTAAAACAGACTTTCAAGTGTTAGTTCGATTCTGTGAAGTAGAGACCGTACTTCGGTACGGGCAGTGTGTGGGGTGCTTAACCTCTTCCCACCCTGTAACCGTGATCCCTTACCTCGAATCTCTGACCGCAGATCAAAAGGAGTCATTTTAGAGGAAGGAATCTTCGGATCTCCTTTTCTAACATTTCTACGGGGTCTAGCCAATTATAAATTCGAAGTAACTGGCTAGTGGCGACTCTGGTCTTATATAAACTCATCTAAACACATCCAGCTTAACACGACAACCAAACAAAGCCCTCGAGAATGAGGCAAGTCAGTGGCACAAACGGCGATTCGCATGCATGCACCTCTTCTTCTTCTTCCGAAAGGAAAGGGAGAACGTCGTCGGGAGCGCAGAACGGCGAGGGTCCACAGAATGGCGACTCTGCTCGGGATAAGCTAGTCCCACTAGTCATGATCCAGCTTGAAAAACGGAATCCCTCCTATACTTGAAAGTCATTAGTCCTCATACAATCTCATCTGCATAGCATTCTACCCAAAACAAAAAAAAATAGAAAATCCCAAAACCCAAAAAAAAAAAAGAGTAGAGCATACTTCCCCACCATTACTCCTCCAAACCAAATCACCCCGCCACGTCCAATACAAAACCGACATGGCTCTCTCCTTCCCTACCCTCGAAATACCTGAGGCTTCGTCTCCACAGTTAAACCCAATAGAATCTATGCCAATTCTTGGCATCCAAGAGCTACAACAAAGCATGAAGGCGATGCAGGAAATGCTTCTCCGATTCACACAAGCCCAGGTTTCAACAGTCAACACCCAGGTTGTTTTAGCGCAACAACAACAACCACCATCTCTTCCAACCTCTAGTTCATCCCAACCACAACCGTCAGGGGTCGCTCAGGACTTTCGATATCTTCTAACAGGGGCCTTCAATCAGAACAACCCTCAACCTCAGGGTATTTCTTCCAATATCCTCCTGCAAATGAGAGCCATTTTCAATCACATCTCACAACCAGAACTCCGAGCCAATTCCAACATCCTCTCCCTAATGGGAGTTCCAACCAATTTCAATATTCTCCTGTGACTGGGATTTCTTTGCAGTTCCCCTTCTCAGCTCCAGTCCAACAAAGTCCCTGTAATGGGAGTAATTATCAGGCCCAACCTCCTTCAAGCAGAAATTATAAGAGCATCAATGACACCAATTATTATGAAAGGGGGCCATCTCAGTCTTGGCAAGGGGCAAGATCTCCTTCATCTGATCCCTCCGAAATAGAGCAACTCCGAGAAAAGATGCGAGAGATGAAGAGAAAGTTGCAGAAGCAGCAAGGGGTGGATCTTCCATCCACTAAGTTCAGAGATCTTTGTCCATTTCCTGATGCAATGGTACCTCAAGGTTTTCAGGTACCAAAATTTAAAAGATATGATGGGACAGGGTGTCCTATAGACCACTTGAGATCATTTTGTGGTGAGCTAGATGCTGTGGCAAGCAACGACGGAGCATTGATCCGTCTGTTTCAAAAGTCCCTGAAAGACGATGCCCTAGACTGGTACACATCATTGGACTGCCATCGCATCAGGACTTGGGAGCAGCTCTCCCAGGCTTTCGTCGACAGGTTCACATACAATCTTAACATGGCACCCAGGAGAGCGGACCTCGCAGCTCTCAGGCAAAGAAGTGATGAAACATTGTCAGCTTACGTTGGACGGTGGTGGGCCATGGCCGCTAAAATGAAGACTCCCCTCGACGACGAGGAGCAAATCTCCATGATCGTCCACTCGGCAAATCCAAGTATCTTTGGATACCTTGTCTCACATCCATATGCGAACTTCGGCCAACTCATCTGCGCCAGGGAACAAATCGAAGCCGGAATAAGGGCTGGGATGATCTCCCCTTGGTGGCCTCAACAGGCCTCTCTAGTACAACCGATAGTGGAAGGTGAGCCTACCGGATATGAGAGCGATAATGGTAGTGTTCCCATCTCCCATCCAATGGAAGAGGATGATCTTGTCGCCTCTACCAAAGGTGCACTATTCCTCCCTCAGCATGGACAACCGCAGCAACAGCAACAGTTAAGATGGAACTTACAGTTCCCTAATCAAGGTTGGCAAGGGGCACCCCTAACCAGTCCAGTTTCAGAACCCCTCATCCTGCAAGGGGCATCTCCAGTCGATCCAGTCTCCGCAATACAAGGGGCACCACCTGCTTATCCAGCTTTCATCAGCCAAGAAAAGCCTCCTCTCCAGTTTATCCGTGCCATCGACTCTAGTTCAGAGTTCGAACCTCTCATCCTACAAGGGCACCCTCAACTATTTCAATCCCAGAGCCCATCATCATGCAAGGGGCACCTCCAGTCGATTCATTCCTCACGCCAGCCAACGAAGGGCACAATCTGCCCATGCCAGTCAACTAAGGGGACGACCTCCCCGTTGCGGCATCACTCAACCAGGGGCACAACCTGCCCATTTCTCAAGCAAACAACCAGGGGCACAACTTACCCACAACAGCTGTCTATTCGACTTCTACTTCAGCCATCGTCCTCCAAAAAGAAGACCCTTCCTCGGACAGCATGCCACATGCCCTAGCAAAATTGGGGCCCAGCTTCAATTATGTGGCCACTATCAAGGAGGTCGAATGAGAGAATGATGTCCAGGTTCTGATCGATTCAAAAACACCAACCATCACTCTTCAGGTCTCGGACATCTCAGCTTCATTCCATCTCCTTTCCGATCAGACCTGGTTTCACAGAATTGGTGCCATCTCTTCAAATCTTCACCAAAGGGTCAAGCACATCTTCGGAGATAGGGCGATCACCATCATTACCGATCCTAGACAATTTCCCATGGTAGAAGCATCCAACCTCGGAGAGCCTACCATCCCAGCCATGAACGTACAACGCTCTAATGGGGAAGTCTCATACCATCACAATGCAAATTACTTCCCTCGCGCATGTCCCATCGGATTGAACTATGTCTTCCTCCCTGCCGAGCGCCAAACCTTCTACTATCAGCTTGAATATCAAGACTCGACCCGAATCATGGGAGTTCAAGAGAATGTGGGTGAGAAAGACTGTGATATTGGCCTACTCGGATTAGGAAACCAAAGCACAAAAGTATCAGAAGAAGACGGGGTCTTCAAGGAGAAGGCAATCTCTACATCTGCACACCAATCTAGTTCATCAACGCAAGGATTATCTATCCTGATGATGGGCTGGATTCCACCTTCGATGATCAAGCGAGCAGATTGAGTCTGATAGAGTTGCCCAAAGAAGACTCAAGCAAGGGGCAGAAATTTCCCCCGATCGACTGAACTACCGTCCTGGTCCCACCTCAACTAGATGAACCCGAAGAGCTGCAATACACTAGGGATGAGCCAGGAGAAATCGCATCCAACACGGACTTAGAGTTCAACCCCAGATCTATCATAACATTTGGGCGTAACAATGAGGATTGGCCTACTGATCATTCTGGCCCTGCCTCCTGAGGGGAAGGAGTACAAGGCAGTAACAGGTTTGTAGTCTCCATGACGGCTAATAAAAGCCTACAGTGCTCAGCTCCCTGAGCCAAATCAGACAACACCTGGTTCACATCGCCGTCTTGCTCGGGTCCTTTACAAAAAATTAAAAAAAAAACAGAAGATTCAAAAACCCAAAACACCAAATATTTCAAAATTTCAAAAAAAAAATCACAAAATCTGAATGTTCAAAAAAATCCAGATATTCACAAAATTCAAAAAAATCAGAAATCTTTCAAAAATCCCAAGCAATAAAGTGCGAAGTCTGTCTGTCAAAGCACTTAAGTATGAAGTTGACTCATGTGGTTTCGATCTAGAGTTGGACTTCAAACTCAGGGGTCTGGATAAAGCCAATGATGTGGAAAATGATGAGCTAACTCCCAAACTAAGAGGGTCTCCTCGAAAGTTCAAACCAAAAGCCAATGTCATCTCAAAAATATTTTAAAATTATAAACTTATGATCTCCTAAGACCCATAAGGAAGTATGCATTAAGAATCCTTGTCCCTGAAAAATAAGCAGAGAATGATCGAATTTTTGAAGTCATGACTTCCCAATCTTGCGTCCTATGAAGACTTATCCAGACTCGATTAAAAACTCATCAGGCCTATCAAGGAGATGCTGCCAAGACTATGCTTACATTCCATGCTGGAGTATGCGACCAAACGAATGATCAGAGAAATCTCGCAGCTCAATGAAGACAAGATTGTTGCCAATATGTCAGCAAATACTTCAAGTGTCAGCAGCATGCACATCGAATCCATGTGTGCGCTTCAACCTGACAATGCTCCAACTATTCCCTGTATGAGGTATACATCAACGGAAAGATCAACTCGGCATCATCTAACAATTGATTACTTCACAAAAGGGAAGGAGGTAACATTCTGATCTCGCGCAATAATTCTCATGAAGAATGACATCATCAATTGTTAGGGGTTCCCACATGCTATCAACATTGGCAATGGGATGTCCTTCAAAATCTAAGGATGGAGGAGTTCCTTAAGAAGCTTAAAATCAGAAGACAGACCTATGAGTTCGAATCAAAATCATGTCACCGTGAGTGCTGATGAAGAATGAAGCCAAAGAAAGAAAAGTCATATCGGGTTTATAACAAGCACTGATGCATTTATAAGACTCAAGGGGCAAGCCCCAAGAATCAGTGAATTTCTTCTGGGAGGCACCGTTCGACTCACCGGCCTGAAGGGTAAGGATCTTCCAGAGCCAATCAACGCCGACAACGTGAAAATCTCTCACAGGTAAGCCAATCCAACCTTATCAAGAGTTACATTAGTAGAGCTGAAGTCAAGAGATCAAGGCTTAGACCTCTGAGAATCCCTTCCCGTCCACCAATAAGTGTTCCAAATAAAGGGTTCAAAAGCCAAAAAAAAAAAAAGAGGAGAAAAAAAAAGAATAAAGCAAAAAAAATAGGGGTAAAAAAAAAAGGGGGCACACAACCCACAAAAAAAAAGAGAAGAAGAAGAAGAAGAAAGAAAGAAAGAAAGAGAAAGAAAAAATCGATCCAAAAAAAACACATCTATCCATCCATCCACCTTAGAAGGGTCTGTAGCTAAGGCCGACAGCTCTACCATTGTAACTTAAGATAAGGGCCGAAAGGTTACCATCGGCCGGCAACGATGGATTCCTGACCTCTGGTGGCCGCAGTTATCCCAAAAAAAAAAAGAACAAAAAAAAGAAAAGAGATGTGTGCTTAAACAAAGAGGGTGGAGTGAAAACCCGAAAGGGCGCTCCGAATAAAAACAGTGGGCACACAGCTAACTTGGTGAAAACTTGAAAGGGCGCCAAGGGTAAAAACAGCATAGCTGCCAAGGGGCAGGCAAGATCAAATACCCGGGACGTGGTGAAAACTTGAAAGGGCGCCACGGGCAATAATGACGGGCAAGCCGGACACAGCAAAAACCCGAAAGGGCGTTGCGGGTAGTAATGGCTAAGAAAGGAAAAGGAAAAAAAAAAAAATCAGGTACATGAGAGATCCAAGCGACATGAAGATTCAATGGAAGCAAGGATGGCTGCTATGAGTCCAGAATTCTTTCAAGATCTGACCAAATTCTAGGGGCAGGATACCATTGCGCACTATCTTAAGGGAACCAGGACCCTTGGTGAATAATTATGAAAATCGAGTATGACATCAGGCTGAGTCAAATGTTTTAATTCCTACATCTCAAAATACAAGTCCAAATCATGCACAGATAGATAAGCATTTGACACAAATTTTTACTTCATGATTTGCATATATTTTCCAAAAAAAAATCATTTTTTCTTATTCGTATATATGCAAAAAAAAAAAAAAAACTTACAGGGCTTTCAAAATAAACATCCCCCAGCCAACTTATGGAGTGCCTCGTACAAGTATCTTTCTCCCGATCATTCCTCCCAGAAGGTAAGTATCTCTCTTCCTGCTTCGATACTTCAATCCTTTTACTAAAGTGTTTTCTCTCCTCACAGGTACCAGAAGGCAATCTAAGATCAGCCCATCAATGTCCATCATGACCCCATCATCACCACCGATCACATCATCAATGCGGCCCACGCCCAGAGGATGTGTAGCCTCACCTATGGCCCATCTCCCCATCCCATCTATACCATCCGATCCTATCATGGTCAATGCCCCATTCAAGTCAGAATTTTCAGCAATCCCACCATTAATGGGGGCATTCAAAGCTTCCCCAACAACCACCCTTAATCCACCATCAATGGCCCCATTTAAACCTCTATCTACATCATCAATCAAGAACATATCATCATCATTAAAGCCCCCACCATCTTCTGAAGTATGGAACCCACTAGGATCAGCCTTCATCACCCCCAAGCCATCATCAATGGCTGCCCAAGAGAGGACCAAAAGAGAAAAAGACAAAAATGAAAAGAAAAGTGAAGAGAAAAGGAAGATTCATGGCCGGAATCGAACCTGGGCGTACAGAGAATATGGGACATGGACAGTGGGTTGCTGGGAATGTCTGAACCAGAGCCAGCCCAGACAGCACAAGAGGCGAGCCTTGGGCGGCCCGCTGTGGGCCGCCCGTACGGACGTGCTCCCTCTCTCTCTGCGGGATTGGCTCCACGGTCGTTGGTAGGTGAGGCTGACAGTCCACATCAGCAGATGGTACCCTGAGGGCCGCCCAAGGCTCCAATCAACTCCGGATTTCATTTGAGGATGATCAGAATCATCTGGAAGGTACCCCACCTGTCCAATCATGAAGTATTACAGCCAACATGGGCCTGATCAAGTTAAAGAGAAAGAAAATTGATCAAGAGGGGCCCACAAGCAATTTGAGCCATTTAAAGACCAAATCATCATGATCTAAACCATGGAAAAATTCACATGAGTCATAAAATAGTAAGATCAAAGATTTGATCATCAAGAAAGAGGGCCAGAATCCAATATCTGATCATCAAGTGGGCCCACAAGGCCAAGTCAAGCGATCTGAGCCGTTCAAGTCATAATCCACACCATGAGAAGCCTTCTTAGCCTCACAAAGCATCAAGGATAGGTACTCCAAAGAAAAGCTGAGGTCTGTAAAGGGCCCACAGGGCCAATTCAAGTAATTCAGACCACTCAAATCACAATCAGCCCCAGTCAGAAGACAAACAAAGCAAGGTAAGTATGCCCAACCATAAAGTTTTGGTCTGAAGACCTTAAACTGCGTCGGGATAGACATCCCGAGAGATTTTCAATAAAAACCAGCGTCAGTCTTGTTTGCTCACATCAAGATCAGACGACTCCGGACATTTTCCAAAAAAAAAAAAAATGTGTTTGCCCTGTTTTGTACAATTTTGTGGTCCGAAGACCTTAAACTACGTCGGGATCAAGATCCCGAAGGATTTTTAATAAAAATGGGCATCGATCTCAACCATGAAAATCAGAATCGACGACTCAGAACACTTTTCAAAATCACAAAAATATATCACCAGCCTCGCTACATGTTTTGTGGTCCGAAGACCTTAAACTACGTCGGGATCGACATCCCAAGAGATTTTCAATAAAAATCGGTGTCGGTCTTGTTTGCTCACATCAAGATCAGACGACTCCGGACATTTTCCAAAAATAAAAAAAAAATGTGTTGCCCTATTCTGTACAAAGTTTTGGTCCGAAGACCTTCAACTACGTGGGGAACAAAATTCCGAGAGATTTCCAATAAAAACCAGTGTTAATCTTGATCGCTCAAATTGAGATTTAACAGCCTGGAACATTTCGAAAAATCACAAAAAGAATGTATTTTCAGCATGTACATATTTTTTGTCCGAAGACCTTAAACTACACTGGGATTAATTTCTCAGGGGCCCATTTTTGCTTTCAACCAAAAACTGGCATCAGCCTCGGCCGCTCGAATCAAGGTTCAATAACCCGGATCATTTCCAAAATATTAAAAAGATTTTGAGCTTTCCATAAAAACTAGTATCAATCTCAATCACTTGAGTTGAAGTCTAGAACCTTTTAAAAAAATCATCATCAATTTCAACTGCACCAATATATCCCCAGCAGTTCAAAGACCTAAAACTACACTAGGATTAACTTCTCGGGGGCTTTCTTTCCCAACCTGTTCCGGACATGGCTGACAGTTGATCGTACGGGTATCCGAAATCTTTAAAACAGGTAAAGGCTAAGGCGGGCAGAACCCCGCAATCCTGTTCATGTTGAACGCACCGTGATAGACAACCTTGATTTAGAAGTCGCTGTTGAATCTAACAGATGTTCCCTGTTCCTAAAACTCATAAAGGGGATTAAGGCTGTTGGGAGGTGGAGCACACCCTCGCAGAATTGTGAGCAACGTAAGGCCCCAAACTGGATTGACAAAGGGAAATGTGAGGATGTGGCTCATTCTGTGGCCGAAGGAGTCCGTCGGACAATACGTGGTCTATGTGCATTGCACATGAGGAACAGGCAACTTTGTGGGTGTGTTGACCGAAAACCCTCAAAAATTCCTTCATCCGAAGATGTAAAACTACGGCACTTAACTGTGAGAGACTTGTCTTGCTCGCTAACGTAAAATGGATCGGGTGCCTTACCAGCAGTAGAAGCTAGAAATGGATGAAAATTCTATACCTTTTCCCTGCATTTCAAAAAAATCCAGCAAAATACCAAAACATTGTAAAATATTTTCAAAAATCACAAAATATTTCCCTTGCTTTCAAACCAAATATTTTCAAAAAAACACAAAAAAGTATTTTCTTTGTTTTCAATAACCGATCTCTATCCTGACCACTCAGGTAAAGATTCGAACCAAATACTTACAAAAATCACAAAAATTGTCACTATCCCAGCACTACACTTCAGGAGTCTCGAACTCCGCTCACTTCACAATTTGGGATGACGGATCCAATCGCCCGCAAATTGGAATCTTGACCAAAACTGGCGACCAAGCACCGTCTCAATCGCATTTATGCCCAGAAGAACATCTTGAAGTCGGATAACATCCTCGTACATTCTCATTAGCAAAGAAACAGCATCTTGAGACGATGGACCTGATCGACCACTGGTCGGGATCTTGACCAAACACCCATATAAAAAAAAATTCCCAGGGGAGCACAACCTCGCAAGCAATAAGCTCAAAGTTCTCTACATCACCAGCAAAAGCAAAATCATCAAACGAAAAGAGAATGAGCCAAACCATGCATTCATCATGCATCTCCATACATCAGCATCCATCGCATCAATCATCATGTTTACCTACTTTCAAAATAAAAGTCGGTTAGCCAAAGACCCCACAGGCATCCCTAGTGGAGGCACGTGCAAGCCAAATTTCCTTTTCAAAAAGATAAAAAAATATTCCTATTTGCAAATAAAAACCCCACAGAGTATCACTCTCTAGAGTAGGTATCTTTTAAAAAATCCAAAAATATTTTTCCAGTAGAGCGTTCTGCCTCCAAAACACCAGGAGATCTTCCATATCTTTGGGTAGGAGCCGACGCAAAAATCAAATAAGACCCGATGTCTCGCGGTTTCCCCGGAGACCATCGGATCCAATGCACTCAAAGTACGGTTGAAATGAACCCTAGTGTCAGTGCGGTCGTACCACATGCCAAGATACGAAAAGATGAAAGCCAAAAGGCTCGGTCAAAGAAACCATTTGAACAGGTGGAAACTGATGAATTGTAACCCAAGTATCAAAATCAGCAGATTGGGTGGAATGAGTTCACCCGCACATACCTAGGCGTGGATGCCTGAAGTACCTTGACTGAGTCCAAGTCAGGCGTAGTAGAATCTCGTAAGACTACATGACGCAGGGCATCTAACCACTTTGACAGTCAAGCGAAACAAGTACTCCTGGAGTGATCTGGAAAAACATCAAACATCACACAATCAATCTCAGGGTCAGCAACCTCGTAAGACTACGACGCAGAGGCTTTACTGTACCTTTTCGATGTTAGTACCGATCGGGAATGGAAGGGTTGCGATTGGGTACCCAGGTTGCAGCAAACTGCAGGGACAATCGCAACGTTTTCTCCAAACTCCCACGGTATATGCGAGTTATCAATCTCCAAACAATCAACTGACTCAGATACAAATGACAACAAAGATTCCAGACCACAATCTAGGAAAGAATAAATTGCAAACCAAGCATCAAAACCAGCAAATCGGGTGGAAAAAGTCCACCCACACATACCTAGGCGTGGATGCCTGAAGTACTTTGATTGAGTCCAAGTCGGCGTAGTAGAATCTCGTAAGACTACATGACGCAGGGCATCTAACCACTTTGACAGTCAAGCGAAACAAGTACTCCTGGAGTGATCCGAAAAAACATCAAACATACAATCAATCACAGGGTCAGTAACCTCGTAAGACTACGACGCAGAGGCTCTGCTGTACCTTTCCGATGTTAGTACCGATCGGGAATGGAAGGGTTTCGATTGGGTACCCAGGTTGCAGCAAACTACAGGGACAATCGCAACGTTTTCTCCAAACTTCCGCGGTACGTGCGAGTGATCGATTTCCAGACGATCAACTGTCACAGATGCAAAGGCAAGTAAAGATTTCAAACCATGATCTATGAATGACCGGGTCAGAAGTGGGGTGTCCACTCACTTTGGCATTCGGTTGCACGCAACCTCTGCCAAAGAAGGGCATCTGTAGACACCCCACCTTCGGCTATAATGTTGGTAGAGAAAGCTGGATGAATGGAGGACCATACCTCAAAATCCTGTGTCCAAACTCAGCCAAACTCACCTTTATAAGCCCCAATCCATAGCCCAACTCACCCCTAAACATCAGCCTGAAAAACCCCTCATAAGAAAAAACCAGTCAAAAAATCCTAAAAAAGTCAAACTCACTGAATCAACCCACTAAGTCAAATCACCGAGTCAACCCGCTGGGTCAACCCGTTGAGTCAAATCACCGAGTCAACCCGCCGAGTCAACCCACCGAGTCAAATCACCGAGTCAACCCGTTGAGTCAACCCACCGAGTCAACTCACTAAGTTCCAGACCCCAGCCTCGGAGCAGGTCCGTATTGCCCGCGGGATCCCGAGAACGTCCATACGAGCGGCCCACTGAGTGGGCCGCCCAAACCTCTGCTGAATCCCAAGAAAAGGTCGTACGGGCGGCCCCCTGAAGGCCACCCAAACTTATTTACAAGTTCTGCCACTGCCCGCAGCTATAAATACCCCACTCCCCTTCTTATTCAAGCACCCCTCAACATACCATCCAGTCCAGAGCGACCCGTCCGTTCCGAGTTTCCCTCCATCCCCCTCTAGCCCATCTTTCCACCAAGGAGAGCCCGAGTGAAGAGAGCCCAAGTGAGGAGAGCCTAGCCCTAGTCCAGCCCAGCCTGACCATTGGTCTAAGTCTTCCAAGCCATCCAAGTCTTGATCCAACCACTCGAAGCCAATCCTTACGACACCTCCGTCCATCCAGCTACTCTTTTACCAACATCTTCTCATTTGCATTTAGCATAAGTGCAACATTTACTTTTCTTCCAACCCCCCTGCTTCACTACAAGCACTTTGATTGTTCAAACACACAGCATGTATCTCGCATAAAACACCTGTCAGTTCGAGCGTATGCTCTGGGCTTGCCTGTTAATGGAAACCTACCCATCAGAAACTCTTACTGTTCAAACCTGCATTCATACATGAGTCATTATGAGCACTTTGATTATTCAAACACACAGCATGCATCTCGCATAAAGCACCTGTCAGTTCGAGCGTATGCTCTGAGCTTGCCTGTTAATGGAAACCTACCCATCAGAAACTCTTACTGTTCAGACCTGCATTCATGCATCATGTCATCTATGAGAATGTACGAGGATTAAAACAGACTTTCAAGTGTTAGTTCGATTCTGTGAAGTAGAGACCGTACTTCGGTACGGGCAATGTGTGGGGTGCTTAACTTCTTCCCACCCTGTAACCGTGATCCCTTACCTCGAATCTCTGACCGCAGATCAAAAGGAGTCATTTTAGAGGAAGGAATCTTCGAATCCCCTTCTCTAACGTTTCTACGGGGTCTAGCCGACTGTAGATTCGAAGTAACTGGCTAGTGGCGACTCTGGTCTTATATAAACTCATCTAAACACATCCAGCTTAACACGACAACCAAACAAAGCCCTCGAGAACGAGGCAAGCCAGTGGCACAAACGGCGATTCGCACGCACGCACCTCTTCTTCTTCTTCTTCCGAAAGGAAAAGGAGAACGTCGTCGGGAGCGCGGAACGGCGAGGGTCCACAAGAGGGCACACACTAATTAACCAACTCAACTGTCAAGCTGAATGGGCATAATATGAAGAATTACACCAAAAAGATGATAGTGACCATTTGATTTTACCCTTGGAGCTTGGACCACCAACCATTCATTTAATAATGACAATATGATTTTGCCCTTGGAATTTGGACACCTCAGTCAATTGAACGATTGGGATTTCTTAAATCCTGTGGTTTTAAAGATATGATCCATTGACAATGTTTCTCATAATTTAAATGGTATAAATAGCCGTACCTGAGTGCCACATGTAAGAAAGATGAGTCATCGGCATTTTCAAAATGGTGGTCAACTGTGGTGGGAGGCCTAACCCTACTGTCCATCATTAACAATATTGAGATAATAGAATTTTAATAAAATTGCATAGGGAGAAAAGTGATGTTAATACATTTTAATCATAGTTTAAAAATACAAAATCTCTACTAGACTTGAAACCTAGTTGAGTTGAGTCGACTCAAAACAATGCGAGTTTCTCGAAAATTCATACAAAATTTTCTGATTTATTTTCGTATTATTAAATATTTACAAGTATAAATAATATATAACTAATATTGAGAAGTGCCAAGTTGAGTTGAGTCTTGTCAATTTTTTCTGAGTGTTGTAGAGTTTCGCAAATTATTTTATTTTTTGAGTTAATTAGTCTTGGTTTTCCTGAGTTTAGATCGAGTCATGACTATATCAAGTTCTTCTTGAGTCTTGCCGAAATCTAGTTGAGTCGACTTGACTCGCGCAAGTCAAGTCTTTTTTTTATCCCCTTTCCCTTGAGTCTTGATGAAATGATCTAAGTCTATTCCACTTTACTTAGGCTAGTCTTTTTTCCTTTAAGTTTTTAAACTATGATTAAAATACTAAGTGCACGTCCGTTGCAATCTATCTCCCACAAAATATGATCCAAGCCATGCTTTCCAATCCAATGCCATATCTCCATACAAATGATTGTGTCATATCGCTTAATTAATCATCAATTTATTTCAATATATAGTTACATTAAAATAATCGTCTAACCATGTTCATCCATGCCATTCAGTCGTTGGGTACAATTGATAGCTGAAATTAAAATGGGTAGCCGCCCAAATTCAGGGCTCCACCACTTTTTAGATGGTCCGAGTTACAATATATCTATGCAATTTGGATGGCAGGTGAGCTACTGTCTTCTAAACAGTGGTAGTTAAATTTCACAATAGTCAAGGCAGAAAAGAAAATTAGGGACAATTGGTCAAGTTAGACCCAGTGATTTGGATCCATTGGGTCTACCGGCATCGACCTGTGTTTAGGATCTGTCTATTGGATCCTGAACCATGTCTTTGTATCTGATTGCAAATTAAGCATTACAACAAAGAGGCCTTTAGCCACATTTTTTTTAGCCTAGGTTATAAAAATGGAGGCTAAAAATGCTTTTGAGTCTCGGTTGCTAAGAAACTGAGCTTAAATGTCCGTTATTTCACCTCAATTGCTAGGGTTTAGCCTTAGTTTTTTTTAACTTTTTAGCCATACTTTTGAATTGAGGCTAAATGCCTTTTTTTTTTCCATTATAGTGAGGTCACCAAGACTAACTTGGGTTGAAGTCGAGTTACGTCTTACCCTAGACGGGGGTAAATAGGCTCGGGTGTGAAACAAGGAGCAACTTGTGGCCAAACTGTACTAGTGCTGACCAACTCCGAGTTGACTCGGACGAGCCGTGCCAATCCATGCCTTGGAGGGTTACAGCACTAGTCAATGGCATCTCTGCGAACGCATAATGCGCTTTCAAAGCAATTATAGCTGACTGTCCTGGTGAAGGGGCTGTTCATTTATATCAGTGGACTATTTCAGCCCAAGGTTACCTGGATGATACGTTGCTTTGGTAAGTGGTACGAAATAGGTACAAGGTATTCTCGAATGTGCGGTATGTTAGGATAAGCGTTATGTTTGTAGTGGTTTCAAAACAAATAGATTGGTGTTTTTCTTTAGCTATTGTGCTTCTCTTAGATTAGACGAGGAAGAGCTCTAACTAGGGCTGTAAATGGCTCAGCGGACCCGATGGGGTACCCTGGCCCAACCCATTTAGACCTGACCCAGACCTGACCCATTTGTTAAATGGTATGGGTCTGGGTTCAAGAACAGACCCAATTGTTAAACAGGTCTGGGCCTGGTTTCCTTTATATTAGGCCCGACCCGACCCGACCCGACCCAACCCAACCCAACCCAAACTCATTTAGTAAGTGGGCAGGTTTGGTCTATGTTTCAAGGGACCCGTCCAGCCCGGACCCATCCAGCCTAGACCCATCCAAAGTTGGTTTTAAGCCTTGTAAAAATGTTTGCATACTTGATCCAGACCCAAACCCATTAGACCCGACCCATTTATAAATGGGTCTGGGTGGATCTCCCTCTACCAGACTCGGACCCATTTATAAATGGGTCTGATGGGTTGACTCGGACCTGACCCAAACGCGCCCATTTAGTAAAAGGGTCTGGGTCTAAAATTTGGACCCAGACCCATTTAATAAATGGGAGGGTCTGGTTTTGGCTAAACCTACCCCGAACCCGACCATTTACAGCCCTAGCTCTAACTCACTTTTATAAGTAAAGAAGCTTCCATAGAAACATGAAACCCTTCAAGAGACCATGCACTGAGTATCATCGGGTAGTTGTGCCTTGTGTAAGCACGATTGTTTGTAGTTATGGTTTCTTGCCACGTGTATATTTTTTAATGGAACTTTCAAAATAAAATGTCTTATAATAGTTTATGTTATTTTATTAATTGTGTTACAGTTTTCTCTTTAATCCTTTTAAATGTCTTAAACGATCACATAAAGAGGGAAAGAGTCTATGGGATTAGGTTCGCGGTCTCTTCTTTTTAGATAGGTTGAGGTTAGGTTCGCTTAGAGAGCATGAAGAGGGAGAGTTACGATAGGTTTCCTCAGGGATTTTTTTTTTTTTTTTTTTAATCCTAGGGAAGCTCGAAATTTTTATTTTTACCTCCAAAAAATTGTTGGCGTGCCTATGCTAGCTTCGGCTCTAGGTAGGGCTGGGTGCGATGGGGGGGTTAGGAGCGATCCCAGGCGAGGCTCTTTGTGGGATATGATAGGCAGGATCTGGCGTCGTTTGTTGCTGGAAGTCTGCCCGAATGTAGATGAGCCGTAGAGATCTTTCATTTTGAATAAATAAATAAAAAACAACAGAGAGAGAAAGAGTCTATGCTTTCTTTATAAATCATAAAAGGGTCCAAACCAAGGGAAGAGAAAATTACTTCTTATTCTCTCTCCTTCTGTAACTACTCTTTTAAGTAATTTTGTTCAACTATAGTTCGTTGTGGTTTCCCATCTCAGTCTGGTGGTGCAATCAGATTAGGTGGGCTGCTGATCAATCTTAGGGATTTCTTTGCTATAGAACCATTGTACGTCTTCTGCGAGGTAGAACTGGTTCTAAAGATAGCGACCTAATCATGTTCAGTCCCTTCCAGTGATGCTATTGTTGCTTTAACAAAATACTTTTACTGTTACAAAAAAATTAAGTAGTCTACCAATTCATCAACTACAGATAACAACCTGTTAGAATCTGTGGAGCCTGATCATCAGAGATGTATTGCTCATCTAGCCATTACTTTCACATGGAATTTTATGTAAACCCTAGTCAGTTTGGGGTAATATATGTTCTATCATGAGAGAGAGAGAGAGAGAGAGAGAGAGGGAGGGAGACATCTTTGTATTGAGAGCTCGGTCTAAATTTGTAGACGTACCAAAAGGGTATCATGCAAATCTACGTTGTGGTTTACCTCTTATTCTTTTTTCTTTTTTGGCTTTCATTTTATTCCAATATCACTGTGCATGTGGTCGAGAAGGGATCTTTCTCCGAACACAACCACCACCTTTATTTGATGCAAAAGTAAGATCTTTTCATTTCTTAGCCTCTTTGAATAATAGTAGGATCATGTGGGCCATGAGTCCAATAAAAACACTTCTAGAATATATTGTATAGTTCTAAAAATTGGTTTTGTAATTTATATATGAAATTATTAAGGTTACTATGTCTCACATGCACGATATCATACATGTTGCATAAATCAAAGTGTATATTTCTATATTCTAAATACTTGGACATCACAAGTCAACCTATGGTGCGAGATGAGGTATAAAACCACAATTTCAAAATGGATAAAAATAGCAACCCATACTGCAAATGACCCAAAATCTAGATCTTAGAATGCGGAACGAAAAACATAAATGGGTTAGCAATTTAGAAGCATTGTTCTACCATTATATTAGTTGTAAGAAAAATGGCTACTGGTCTGCTAGAAAAACCAGACAATGTGAGCAATGGCCCACATTCAATGTCTGCTTCTCTTCGGAAAGGTGTAAAATTTGGGGACCACATGATGATGGGATGCCTAAAATTTAGCTTATCTAATTAATAGGTGGGCCTCACACTGTAGAAAAAAAAAAAAGGACAACCACCTGAAATCCTCCAAATTCACTTAGTGAGACATGTAATGGTTGTGTCGAAATATATGCCCCCTTAGTCCAAAGAAATGTATATCATTTCTTTATCAATACTTTGTTTGTTGGTTATTATTGTTATGTAATACAATGGATATCGTTGGGATGGATTCATTAAGAGATTTCATCGAGGTCTTTATATCCCTAGGGAATTAAGTATTACAAGTTTGATGTGAAATACATTATAAGGCCTGAATCAGTTGGTTCTTTATAATTCTAAAATATTGTCATGTCCGATAGATAAGTCAAAATAACTTAATCCATATGCCACTCTATATGATGTGACTATTGTGCATATGGTGAATCTCTACCACAAGACATTGTCCCCACATGTGTAGGTGTATGCATGTATAGACATTAAATGAATCCAGGAAGTCAAGCTAGATTTAATTATTGAGTATTAGCTTGCACTTTCTATGCTTGTTACGCTTATCTTTATCAAATTAGGCATTTGATCGATTGTTTTGATTCACCAATATGTGAGCCTCTTGGGTGGATGGTGATAAGTTGAATGGTCAATCATATTCTTATAGGGATTATGAATCTTAACAAAAGATCTAAAGCCTTCATGGATTTAACCTTATATTAGGAATCGGAATAGTTGATCAATACGATAGGTCAAACTAGTTTTGTAAATTATTTCGATTTAACAATTGATTTTGAAGTTATCAGTATATTATTTTGTAAAATCAACAGTTCAGATTTATTTTTGGATGATCAATCATGGTTGTGGGATATGGTGACCTTAGGACAAGAGGCCTTTAGGTTGCACATAAAAATATGTGTGTCATAAGACAAAGTGATCATGCACTTGTGTACATTTGGAAATGTCCAAATCAATGTTTTTGTGTTGTTAGACATGTATGTTATTGGCATTGTTTGTACTTAAGTAACTTACAAGAATTATGCTAAAGGAATCCTTCTATGACAAAGAAAGTTTGGTAACAAAGACTTACAAGCCTATAAATACATAAAAGGAGTCTAGGAAGCCTCACTGCCCGAAAAAAACTTCCTTAACACATAAAGTAGAACCCTTAAGATGGCATTCTCAAAAGAAGAAGGAGAAAAGGAGTCAGTGCTTCCACTCTCCATAAAAAGTATAATTGGTTTTAAGTTCATAATAAGGGTTCGTTTGGCATCTTTACTCTAATTTAATAAGAGCTTTTTCAATAAGAGCTACGCTAATAAGCTCTTTTTGTTCTAGCTCTTGTTTTAAATAAGCTCGCTTGGTAAGATCACTTTTTCAGGTTAAAAAAAGCTCTTATTTGAAATAAACACGTTTTGTAAAACTTTCAAATAGAGCTTTTTTGGGGGTAGTTAACATCATTTTTAAAGATTACAACAACTCTATTATAAGAGCAAACCAAATGGTTGTTTTGGTAGATCTCATCATAGATAACCATGCCCCAAATGACGAAAGAATGGATGGCTACAATCTTCATAATTTAAGACATTTGGGCCATCCATTATGTCATACATTAGATGTGGATCAACCATCATATGGAACCCACCTTTGATGTGGACCTGTCCATTGTGTAAGCCAAACCTTCAAAGTAGGTCGTCCATCATATGTGTAAGTCCCGTCTTAGATGTGGACCATTCATCATTAGGAGCCCACCTTGATGTAGGTCATCCATCATGTGGGGCCCACTATCAATGCTAATTGTCCTTTATGTGGGGCCCCTCAATGTCCACTACCTATCACCCATCACGTGGAGTCCACATTTGATGTGTCCATAGTGTGGGCCCTACCTTTTAAGTGGATTATCCATCATGTGGGGTCCACTTTTGATATTCACCATTTATCTTGTGGGGCACACCTTCTATGTGGATCATCGATCATGTGTCCCACTTTGGATATGGGTCATCCATCATGTGAGAGCTTGGATGTGGATCATTCATTAGGTGGGGCCCACTTGATGTGGACCATCCATTATGAGGGGCCACACTTTGATGTAGGCCATCCATCATGCGAAACCCACTCCGTCCATTATGTGGACCCACCTTGATGTGGACCATTCATTATGTGGGGCCCCACCTTCAATATGGGTCATTCATCATGTGGGCCCACCCTTGATGTCAAATGGGCTCATCTTAATTCAATGACCATCATCCATCATGTGGGTCCCACCTTTGATGTGTATTGCCCATCAAACGGGACCCACTTGATGTGCATGTTCCGTCATGCTGGGCCACACTTTGATGCACGCCATCTATCATGTGAACCGTTCATTACATGGGCCCACCTTGATGTGGGGCCCCATGTTCAATATGAGTCATTCATCATGAGGGGCCCACCTTTGATGTCCACCATCTATCATGCGGGGCCCACTTGATGTGGATAGTCCATCATGTGGGACCCACCTTTGATGTCCACTATCCATCATGTAAGTCCCACCTTTGCTGTAGACCGTCCATCATGTTGGGTCCAACCTTCAATATGGGTCATTTATCATGAGGGCCCACCTTTAATGTAAACCTTCCATCATGTGTCCCAGATTCAATGCCCACCATCCATCATGTGGGTCCCACCTTCGATGTGAACCATCCATCAGTAGTGCCTACTTGATGTGGATTGTCCATCATGTGGGGCCACACTTTGATACAGGACATCCATCATGTGGGGCCACACTTTGATACAGGACATCCATCATGTGGGGCTCACCTTTGATGTGAACCTGCATTATGTGGGCCCACCTTTGATATGGACCATTCATCATGTGGGGCCCACCTTTCTATTAAATTTTTATGTTTTATTATATATTTTTGTAATAAATATATAATTAAAAATAATTTCTCGACCTACCTAATTGACCCGACAAGTCCCAATTCAACTTAATGCAACCATAGTCAAGTCTAGGTCCAAGTCTGGGTAGGAGAACTATGATTTCTTCTTTAAAATGTTAAATATAGATCATTGCCGTACTAGCGAAAGTCATATACCTTATTATTTGGATCTGACGTAAGGAGGGATGTGATGAGGTTGATCACCGTCCTCCTTAAGGGATGACTACCTTGAATCCACAAGAGCTTTCTCGAATCCGTAAGAGAAAAGTGGTAAAAACCAAAGAGTTTATCAAACAATATGATAGATGATCCTAAAACGAGTCTTAACATCCTTATATAACCCTAAAAAACCCTAGAAATGCATTAAGATAGAAAACTAAATCACGCAATGCCCGAACTTTTCACACTTTTCCGCTAACTTATCGATTTATACATCGATCGGTCGACCCGATTGGTCGATCAATCAGTTGATTAGGACAAAAATCATCCAACAAGATTCTGGAGTTTTTGGTGAATTTTTGATCGATTGATGAGATTGGTCAATCAATCAAAAATTTCTAATGATTTTCTTTGGGCTTCTTTCGATATATCTCTAACAAGAGTATGCTTGATCCTCGTCCTTCATCAGGGGATCATTGTTCTTCATCAGGGGATCTCTTTGGACTTGGGCCTTAAATGGTGTCTAACTTCTTCAATGGACTTGATTTATGATGCACACTCAAGTTCTACAACAAGATTGGTACACAATACGTGTCCTTGGTCTCTTTCCATTACATAATTAGTACACAATACGCGTCCAAAGCACGGGGTGGTATTACGGCCTCTGCTATAAGGTTGAAAGAAGCCTGCAGTCATTGCATGGCTTATCAATTTTTCTGTCAAAAAGCCTCAAGCGACATTTCGAAAGTCATTGCTTTGAGAGTATAGATTCCTGGAGCATCTTCTATGGGATTGTTGCCCAAACCTTTGTTAGTTGCCATCAATCTGAGAAAAAGTCTTCACTCTGATACCAATTAATGTAGGGAGGGACGTGATGATATCGATCATCATCTTCCTTAAGATATAACTTCCTTGAATCCACAAGAGCTTCTCGATCGAATCTATGAATCCATGGGAGAAAAGTGGTAAAAAAATAAAGAGTTTATTGAATAATATGATAAATAATTCTAAAAATGAGTCTTAACATCCTTATATAAACCCTAAAAATGCATTAAAAGAGTTTCCATCAAAATAGGAAACTAAATCACACAAATCCAAAACTTTCCACACTTACCCGCATAGCCGTCAATCTATACATCGATTGGTGATTGATGAGGCCGAAAATCATCCAACAAGATTTTGGAGTTTTTGGCAGATTTTTTATTGATCGATCAAAATTTTGTGATGATTTTCCTTGTGCTTCCAATCCATCTCTGATAAAAGTGTGCTTGATTCTCATCCTTTATTAAGGGTCCTCGTTCTTCATCAGGATCATGGTTTTAAGACAGGAGATTTTGATGTGCTCATCCAAATCAACTCAAACTAATTAAGACTCCTTTTGGTTCGATGCCATGAGTCGCCCTTGACTCAAATGACTATGGCCAATTCCACCCTGGCTTGGGGAGTCCCAACTCGATTTAAGACCGAACAAGTCAGTCCAAGTCTTTGAGTCTTTTAACCATGGGTCCAACTCCATGGCTGTGGTAGATAGACGGCTTCAACACTGAGATTATAGGATCGAGTGCTCATGTGGTGAGTATGTATGTGTCTGGCGTAGGTGTGTGTAAAAATAAAAAATAAAAGACTGAAATTACTGATGGATATTTATCAGTTTTCCATTTCCACACTTAAGGAGATTCTTGAGAAAATGCTGATTCTTCGGGTCATTGCGCTCATTACATTATTATAAACATCAAGAACCTTCCGGTTTTGATAGAATGCAATGCCCACATCACATCTGCCATGCAGAGCCTCTTGCCACCACTTGGATGGTGTGCTTGTTAGAGATCTAGGCCGTTCATC
Organism: Liriodendron chinense; assembly: GCA_003013855.2. Lineage (NCBI taxonomy): Eukaryota > Viridiplantae > Streptophyta > Magnoliopsida > Magnoliales > Magnoliaceae > Liriodendron > Liriodendron chinense. The sequence continues at coordinate 2,809,313 of ML058505.1, forward strand.
AGGTAGTCCAAATTGTGAGCCTGCCTTAGGCAAAAATATAATATTGGCCGCTGATCAGGCAGGTCACACTTGCTTGAGAAAGATAGCCATTTAAGAGGAGGGAAAAGAAAAACAGTGGGAAGAGACCACTTTTGCGTGGTAGCTGTGATGTGGGGCCCATTGTTAAAACTCCAATTGGGCAATTACAGAGTCCTGGCTAATTGCCACATTAATGTATGCTAGATTGTACCGTTGGCGAATAAGGACCATCCATTTAGTAGGCCGCTAAATCGCGAATCCAGCCATCCAATTAATGGGACTTTCCCTGCTGACTATGAACCATTCAACCTTTTGATTTTCACCATGCATTTGAATATGAAATTTGCGTAAAACTAGGATCAGATGATCACTACGAATTCTCCACCATGGGTCATCCTAACTAGATCCCCCAAGATGGACGGTCCAGATCAAACACATGCACAGTAGAATTGCAACAAATCAAATTATCTTCTGCCGCAGCTGGTCAAGTCAACCAATTAATCAGAAGGGCATATTTGTAATTCTCCTCCTCAATGCGGATTGTTGAAAGGTATTGGGTAGTTGCATCATCCTTGACTAAGGAAAAACTACTTCGCATCCTCTAATTCCACGCGCGTGTTGATCCACACACATTCACACGCGGGGAACACATGAAAACATAAAAACGTGTGTCAGATCTGAACTTTCCATAAGTTTGGAAACAATAATTAAATCTCTGCGTAAAAAAAATCTGACAATTTCACTCTTTGAGTGGGCCACAATGTAACTAGTAAATTGACGGTTATAATTTTGTTTTACTAGCCATTCATTTATTTTGATCTTCTGTAGCACGACTGTGGTGTGAAATGGCCTTATTTTTGTTTCTAGAAAATCTAAATAGTCTTAGCTCACCTGATAGAAATCTGGGGTCTCAGACATGTCACACAATGCTAATTGTCCTCCTGCAGATGTGTATGGCTCCACATGCGTGTGGAATTAGCAAACCTCAAACCTCCCAGTCAGCCCGGCATCACACCCATAAAATAGCCTACTAAAAGGCCAGCACAAGCAAGAAGCATAAGCTAAAAGAAAGAAGGAATGCAGGTTTGAGGTTAGGTTGCACTTTAAACGGTCCACCTTAGTGCAACCAAGACCTCACCCACATGGAGTCAGGACCCGAGCCCACCATCACACCAACAAGCCCCAAGGTGGTGCTAGGCAAGTACAAGCTGGGCAATCTCCTCGGCCGGGGCAGGTTCGCCAAGGTCTACTATGCCCGATCGCTCGCTGATGACATGGGCGTCGCCGTGAAAGTCATCGACAAGTGCAAGATCAAGAACACCACGATGGAACCACGCATCGTTCGTGAAGTGTCTGTCATGCACCGCCTCGACCACCCCAACATCGTCAAGCTCCATGAAGTCATGGCCACTAAGTCCAAGATATACTTAGTCATGGAGCATGCAAGTGGGGGTGATTTATTCTCCGAGATCATGCGCCATGGCCCGCTATCGGAGTCGATCACACGAGGATACTTCCAACAGCTTGTCTTGGCGCTTCATTTTTGCCACTCTAATGGTGTGGCCCACCGGGACGTCAAGCCCCAGAATCTCCTCCTAGATGATGATGGGAATTTAAAGGTGACCGATTTCGGCCTCTCAGCACTTCCTGAGCAATTGAATGGTGGACTCCTCCACACGGCATGCGGCACGCCGGCATACACAGCACCGGAGGTCGTCTGGAGAAAGGGCTATGATGGGCCCAAAGCAGACGCATGGTCATGTGGCATCATTCTCTTCATACTCCTTGCTGGCTACCTCCCCTTCGATGATGCCAACATCGCGGTAATGTACCAAAAGATCTATCGGAGGGAATTCGAATTCCCATCTTGGTTTTCTAAACCGGTGCGGCAGGGTGATCTCTCAGCTCTTAGATCCACACCCACAGACCAGGATCTCAATCAGTGCCCTAATGCAAGTTGCTTGGTTTGCGACGCCAAGGCATGTGAGTCATGACTTACCACTTCACCATAATCAACCTAAATTATGCACACTACAAAAAGATGGACGTTTTGATCATGTCAATGGCGCGCCTGTCATGACTGCTTTCGATTTAATATCATTGTCCTCAGGTTTAGATCTTTCTGGGCTTTTCGAAGCCACAGGTAAGAAAGAGAAGCGATTCACATCAAACAAGCCTGCCAAGGATATTTTAGAAAAGCTCGAAGAGATTGGTAGAAAATTGAATTACAAGGTTGAGATAGAAAAGGTTGGGTGTGTAGAGTTGTTAAAAGAGCGGTTGGTCCTATCAGTCGAGCTGTCGGAGATGGCGCCATCACTTTTACTGGTAGAGATGAAAGTGTCTGGCGATGCCGAAGCGGATTTTGAGCTTTATTGGGAAGATTTGAAAGTTGGTATTGAGGATCTAGTTCTAGCTTGGCACAATAATTGAGTTTGAAGCAAGGTTTATCTATGAACAATTCGGCTATATCAGCTAGAAATAGTCTAATATAGAGTCGTGTGGAGAAATTTTGGTGGTGAATGATACAATTACCCAATACACCAAAGAGGGTGAAAGTGGGAATCAGCTTTACACGGCCAAGCCAAGCCCAGCTCAATTTAGGGTTGAACCCTAGAGTATCATGGGCTGGGGTCAGTAATGAATTCTAAATCCTACTCATGCCCACCTGGCTAGAAAGCTGGGCCAGGCCTTGGATGGCCCAGTACAGAGAACCCATTTACACCCTTTGGATCATCCGTCGGAGAACGATGGCCGGCAATCCCAGCCTTTGGTTGACACACGAGCTCTTTTTGTAACAACGGTTATGTACTAAATGGTATTAAAATGTCTTGAATTAGATGACTGCAATTATTACCTGTGTGAGTGTATTGTCTGATAACACCAGGGTGTACTGCTGAACACAAGCCAAGCTAGCTAGCTAGGTTAACTCGCTCAACTCAACTCCGCTTGAATAAGCTCGATTGGGCTTAGATCGAAGCTAGGTTGGAGCTGAGCTGAGCCGGGTGATTATTTTGAGCTCGAAATAATTTCGAGCGGAGTTCAAGCTGACCCAAGCTCGACTCAACTCAGTTCGAAGCTTGATCACTCAGTTCAATTCCGCTTGACTCGGCTAGTTCTAAATAACATAAATATATATAATATAATATGATACCAACCGATTGCATTCGAGCACCCTAATCCCTATGCTTTTAAAATAAAGTCACCCAAATTCTTTTTTTTTTCTTTTTGCACTGAAGTTGACCTAAACTCGGCTCGAAAGCACGAATTCAAACTTGGCTTGAACTCAGCTCAAGTTGACCCAAGCTACTAATTGAATTGAGCTGAGCTCACCAGTTAAACTCAAAGACCAAGCTGAGCCAAACTTAAGCTGGGGTAGGCTTCTCACCGAAACAGAGCCTAGCTGCACCAAAGTCAATTCTTATCAGCTTGTGTAGGTGGTTAGAAAGCTCTACCCATATTTTGTATCTCAGTTGCTCGTGTAGGTGGTTATTAACTACATTGTCATGATTATTTCGCACCTGGGGTGGGGTGATGTATGGGAATGGTGGGGCCATATCAACCTTGTGTATGTTGGACCCTCACCCATCAACACCGTTTGATCATTTGATCAATTTGTGATGAATGGCATAAGCATCTGATTCACAAACACCAGCTGAGGAATTATATAGCCTTTATGCATCAGAAAGCGGTTAGTGTACTGTTGCAGTACTGAGTCTTGAATATCTTTTCCATCCCACCGTCGAAACATTTCTTGGACCGTTGATATATCCTAGATTTGAATATCTTTGCCATCCGCTGGACCTTTTCTATTGACCATTCTTTTCTAGGCGTCAATTGAACGCATATATACCTTTTTGATGTGGGAATTTTATGATGTGTCCCCCGCCTATGACCGGCCCAATCAGATCAACGGGTTGGATCTCCAGGTTATTAGTGCAGTCGGTAGAAAATAGTGCATCGGGACAGTATTCACGTTCTGATGCATCAGGACGTGTAATTCATTGTTTAATGGTTTTGAGGGTTATCGTGCCACCGTACCATGCTACCCTACGGGGGGCGCGGATTGCCCCAACCCTGTTTCACGGTCGCCTAAAATGATCTCACAAAAAGGCTTTCGTAGGCATCTCCTGCGCAAGGAATCTGGGTGGGGCCCACAGTGAGGTTTGTGAGAAATCTATGCCGTCCAACCGTTTTGTGAGATCATTTTAGGCTCTGCAACCAAAAAAGAACAGGATCCAAGACTCAAGTAGGCCGCACTAAAGAAAAAGGTGTGTAGGGAAATGCTTACCGTTGAAACCTCTATGGGTCTACAGTGATGTTTATATGCCATCCACCGTTCATAATGTCATTCCTACTGAGATGAACTGAAAACACAAATATTATCCTGATTCGAAACTTCTGTGGCCCCACGAATATTTCAACTGTGGAAGTTCAATCATCATGTTTTCGGCCCACTTAAGTCTTGGATCCCTTTCAATTTTGGTCGCGACGCTTAAAATGATCTCACAAAACAGATGGACGGCATAGATTTCTCACAAACCTTCACTGTGGGCCCTACCCATATTCCTTGCGCAGGAGATGACTGCGAAAGGCTTTCGCAGGCAATCCGCGCCCCCCTATGGGGGTGGGTTTTACGGACGCGGATTGGCCAGTGACCCCTACACAAGGGGGCTGGTGTCAAAGCTGTGTCGGCCCCACCATGATGTATGCGTTTTATCCACGCTTTTCATCCAATTTTTCCACCTCATTTTAGGTCATGGGCCCAAAAATGAGGCAGATCCAAATCTCAGGTGGACCACACCACAAGAAAATAGTGCTGATTGAACGTCCACCATTAAAAACTTCTGAGGGCCCACCGTGAGTTTTATTTGTCATCCAACTTGTTGATAAGGTCACACAGACTGCATAAAGTGAAAACACAAATATCAGCTTGATCCAAAACTTCTGCGGCCTCCAAGAACTTTTCAACGGTGGACCTTCAATTCCCAATGTTTCTTGTGGTGTGGTCCACCTGAGATTTGGATCTGCTTCATTTTTGGGCCATATCCTAAAATGAGGTGGAAAAATGGATGGGCAGTGTGGATAAAACACATACATCATGGTGGGGCCCACACAGCTTTGACACCAGCCCCCTGGCTGCTGGTGTTGGGGTCACTAACCAATCCGCGTCCGGGTTTTACCTACGCATCCGTAGTAGATGATGATCTATAAACTATATGCTATGGTGGTTGTCCTAAGAAAACTTGGTTGAACTGTCTGAAACTAGTTTGATTGGCTCATTTTCAAATCCAGGAGTAAAAGGTTACGATCGCCGATGAAGTATGAATATAAGGTCATGGATTATATAAGCCAGCAATGAAAACATGAACGGCTCAGATCGTCATCAAAGATAAAATTCGGGGTGAAAACCCCACCTCCGTACGGTACATTGGTAGGGAACCGTACAACATTTGTTTTGACCTGGAGTTCAGAGTTCAGATGGCGGTCGTTTTTCAGGGGCGAAATCCGCGGACGTGGATTAGCTACTGAACTCGACAGCAGCGAGTATGGCTACTGAAGTGACGTCACTACGTTCTGTGGGCCCACCATGATGTATGTATTGTATCCACACCGTCCGTCCATTTGGAAAGATTATTTTAGGGCATGATCCAAAGAATGAGTCATATCCAAAGCCCAAGTGGACCTCATCACAAAAAACAGTAGGGATTAAATGCCTACCATTAAAAACTTTTTTGGGCCACAGAAGTATTCAATCAAGCTGATATTTGTGTTTTAGCTTGTTCCATGTCTGTGTTAATTTATAAACAGGTTGGATCTTAAATAACCATCGCCCTGATAAGGCTTCAATGCTGACGTCACTAACCCTACTGTTTTCTATAATTGGGTCCACTCGAGCACTGGATCTGCCTCATTCTTTGTCTCATGTCCTAAAATAATCTCTCCAAACGGATGGACGGTGTAGATACAATGCATGCATCATGTTGGGGCCAGAACGTGGTGACATCACTTCAGTAGCAAGATTCGCTGCTGTCGAGTTCAGTAGCTAATCGGCGTCCGAAATCGGTGCCTCCGGAATCACGGCATAAGCGGCGCGGATGGACGCGGAGTAACTGATGACAGCTTCAGTATGCATCTGCTACTGAAGCTACGTTCACCAAGTTCTGTGGGCCCATCATGATGTATCTACTGTATCCCATCCACACAGTCCATCCTTTTTGAGAGATATTTTATGGTACGAGCCAAAGAATGAGGCAGATCAAAGCTCAAGTGTACCCACCACAGAAATCAGTGGGAACAGTGACACCCACTGTTGAAACCTTCCTATGGAGAACCAGGATGATTATTTTAGATCCAACCAGTTCACAAGTTCACACATACATGGACGAAGGAAAAACACAGATATCAGCTTGATCGAAAACTTATGTGGCCCCAAGAAGTTTTGAATGATAGGCGTTCAGTCCCCACTGGTTTCTGCGTGGGGTCCACTTGAACTTTGGATCTGCTTCCTTATTTCGATAATGTCCTGAAATAATCTCCAAATAGATGGACGGTGTGAATACAATAGATACATCATGGTGGAGCCCATGGAACTTGGTGACGTCACTTCAGTAGCCAGATAGCTACTGAAGCCGTACGTAGCTAATCGGCGTCCGGCGCGGATTAGGGGTGAGCGCAACCTGGCTGCGACCCGGAACCGGCGATGTGGGTGAGACCCTAACCGCATGGGCAACAACGATGTATGCATTCTATATCCATGCCATTCATCTGTTTTTAAAGCTTCTTTTAGCCGTGGCGCCAAAACTGAACCAGAGTCAAATTTCAGGTGGACCAACACCACAGGTAACAATGGTTATTAACCATTAAAAACTTTTATGAGCCAAATGAGTTTTATATCAAGTTGATATTTATTTTTACCTTTCATCGAGGTCTGTGTGACTTTATCAACCGGTTGGATTTTCAATAAATATTATGGTGGACGTCAGGAAGTTTTTAATGTTGAGCATTCAATGACCACTGTTTCCTGTGGTGTGGTGTGGTCCACCTGAAATTTATATCTGCTTCATTTTTGGGAATGTATACTAAAATAAACTTTAAAAATAGATGGACAGTGTGGATATATGATGACCATATCGAGGTGGACCCTATGGTCAGGGTCGCTCCCACGTGGCTGGTTACCGGCCGGTCGCAGCCCGATTAGGTGAGGGCTGGGTCACAGCTTAGTGGGTGAAGCACCTAACCGCGGGACCTACCTTGATTTTATGTGTTGTATATTTCCAGCCCATTTTAGAGCATGTATCCAAAAATAAAGCAGACCGGAATCTCATGTGTACCACACCGCAGAAACCGTGGTGATTCAATGCCACCATTAAAAACTTTCTTGATTAATGATAAATGATCATTAAAAACATTTTATGGGCCATAAAAGTTTTTGATCAAGCTGATATTTGTATGTTGCCTTTATCTAAGATATTTTTACATTATCAATGGGTCGGATGGAAATTAAAGATTACGAAAACCTTACTATAGGCCCTTTGGAATTTTTAATGGTGAGGCACTCAATCATCATTGTTTACTGTGTTATGGTCCACCTAAGATTTAGATTTGCTTATTTTTTTATAATCGATCCTAAAATGATACGTAGAAACAGTTGGACAGTGTGGATATACAATAAATCATCAAGGTGGGCCTCACGATAGGGGTAACACCCACTAAGTTGTTACCCACACAACAGCCAAGTCATGCCCTGGGAAATCTTGGGGAAGTGGATTATTTCCTCCGAACGGACGCAGATTTCCTTTAACAGGAAGTTCCTACACTGGGAACCTAGGTGGGGCCCACAGTGATGTTTGTAAGAAATCCACTCCATTTATCTATTTTTTTTAGCTCAGTTTAGGACATGAGATTGAAAATGAGCTGGATCAAAGACTCAAGTGGGCCGCACTAAAGGAAAAGGTGGGTAGGGAGATTCCTACCATTGAAACCTCCCTGGGGTCCACATCGATGTTTATATGTGATCCATACTGTTCATACTGTCATTCCTACTGGGATTATATGGTGGATTCGGATCATAATTCGACTTGAATCCGATCTTTATATGGATTGGATCAGATGTGGATCTTGCTATTTATAAATGGATCGGATATGGATTTCACATTCCGAATCTTAATCGGATTCGGATCCGAATTCGATAAGAGTTATAGATTTTCAAATTCGAAGTCGGATTCAACTAGATCCGCTCCAAATCCGACCCATTGAGAGCCCTATTTCTATGCCCTCATGGCTTACTCGGTCTAGGCAGCAGCTCTATGAAGCCGATCATGATGCATGGGTTTTATCCACACCGTTCATCCATTTTTCCATATCATTATAGGCTATGATCTCAAAATTGAGGTAGATCCGGTACTCAACTAGACCATGTAATGGGAATTGAAAGGCTATTATTAAAAAATAATAAAAATAATAAGTAGCAGAAACTTTAATAAGCTCACATTTATGCTTTGAATTTTTTACTAATATACACCCATTGTATTGTCGAAGTACTAAAATACCATCACTTTTCAAAACATTTCTTTTGTCCTAGATAAAATTGCCCTTAAGCACATTTTTCATGTTTGTGTAGCTTCTGACAAACTTTTCTATCTATCTACTTTTTTTTAAAAAAAAATCTATTGACTTTTTTAAAAATTCTTATGCATCTCAAAAAAAAAGAACGCGCTAAACGCAACTTCGACCTCACCTAAGATGGCCAAAACCTTACCGTGGGACTCACTTTGATAAATCGATTCTATATCCATGCCATCCATCCATTTTTCCATATCATTTAAGGGCATGAGCCCAAAAATAACACAGATCCCAGTCTCAAGTGGATAATGCCATAGGAAACAATGGAGATTGACCATTAACAACTTTTAATGGGCTACAAAAAGTTTTAGACGAAGCCGATATTTGTGTCTTTTTTTTTCTTCAACCAGCTTCATGTGACTATATAAACAAGTTTGATAGCAAATAAACATTAGGAAAATATTATAATGGGTCATAAGAAGCTTTTAATAGTGGGATGTTCCATCACCATTGCATCATATAATATGGTCCACATAAGATTTAGATTTACTTCATTTTTAAACATGTAGCATAAAATGAAGTGGCAAAATGGATGGATAGCGTAGATATAAAACAACTACATCAAAGTGATCCCATTATAAGAGGTGCATCACCTTGGGTAAAGTTGGGGCCCCATCTAATCCACTCTCCTCAGAAAATAAGTTATTCTTCTTCTTTCTTTAAAAAATTCTACAATTGAAATGAATCTAAATCCATCTGAAAGATAATATATTACAAACGAGCACAAGACCACCCCAATCCGACTTGTAATAAGGAAGTTATGACTATTTTAGAGGGATCAAGCGCAACTAGAAATGAGAGTGAATTAGACAACCTTTTGATAGACCCGTGACCTCGAATGCCAGTTCATACACCGGATAATCATTGACCGTAGGTCCATTGGCCCCGAGAACCTTGTGACTTAACCATAGTATTGTTCTGTTATCGAGCCCGCAAGCCACATCTCAACCCGATGTCTGAATTTTAATATACGGACTTAAAATTAAATAATCTGATAAATGACAACTATGTTCTTATTTTATCTGGAGGTATTTTATTGTCAAAATTATAAATCTGTTAGGTCCGAGAGCCTAGCCTTGCGAACGTAGTCGAGTTACAAAACTACTAGTGAAAACGACATGTTAATACGACACTCGGATTGTAAGTTATGAATAGAAATACGCATATGTATTTTGATAAAATCTATTAAATGACTCAGACGATCTCGATTTTTTTCTAGATCCTTGGAATACTTTTATTTAAAATCACCTAAATAACTTTTTTCTACTACCACCATACTCTTAAATTTCTCAAAAATATTATAAAATAACTCTTTCTAGATAAAAGCCCATTTTAAAACTCTTTTCAAGTCCAAGGACATAAAACCCTTAATCATCAACCAATTTCCAACACTTTTCTTTCAGCCCTTCTCTTTCTAAACCCTTCCTCAAATAGAGACGTCTTTCTTTGTCTCATAGAAATTCTAAAAATCAGGTCATGCATTTATATCATTGCGTCATAAGAAGCCTAAGGTGAGTAGAGACTACGAAGTAAGCTTAAAATTTAAAATTGAAGGAAGAACTGGAGGAAAGAAGAGGGAGAAGAAAAGATAGTAGAAGCCAAGGTTAGAATCAAATCTTTCGATTATCACAATTGAGTGCATAAATTAGGGACAAGCATATAGATGTGAGGGATTACTTCAAAACCCTAAAGAAGAATAAATTTTCTTGTTTTGGTTTTATTTAAATTCGTAGGGGTTTCCATTCTTATTCCTTACAAAGACTGTTTACTACCTGTTTAATAAAATGTCTGAAATAGTTGTGTATTTCTTTTAGTAGTGTGTCCTTATCACATTCATTTTAGCTAACTCTTGAGTAAAAGCATGTTTGTAGCATTGAGTCTTATACTAGAATGAATCCCAAATTGGATATGAATTGGCTGAGTCGGGTGCATATCATATGCATGGTGCATAGCTTGTTGCATCATTCTATGACTAAGTTTAAATGATTCATATTATGGTATGGTAATTATAATAGATTGTGCTGCGACAAGTGGTGTGTCTATGATTAGTTTGTGGATTGTCTAGATGCATGATGAATTGCATAGAGCCCTTATGAGGAACTGATATTCATGAGGAGACTACGTGAGATGAGTCATTCCATGCTTTCCTTAAAACATGACATTGTGTGATTGTGGGTGAATTCATACATGGTGGTATCATAATTGATGCAGATTATGGCACCCGATAATATTAAAGGTTGAGTGATTAAGTACATTGAAATTACTTTAGTTGGACGCCACACTAAAAATTAAATCATGATCACTATCTGTAATGATTCCATTACTGCTAACTAAAATGAACTCATTTTTAGGAATCAACAAAGATAGGGGATCATGCAAAACTAGGATTAATCTTACTCCCGAGTTTTGGTGCACTCCCTATTTCCCAATCTTGCACTCCATTGCGATTTTTGACGTGTTTAGTTTGTTATCTTCGATGTATAACATTGTCTCTTTTACAAATACACCACATGTACCTTTCCCACCCATTGCCTTTTCTGAAACTAATTGGCAAATATTTTATCCATTTTTTAGGGCAAATAAAGTAATGGTTATTTTAATAGATCTTTGTTTGTAAATAATTGTTTACCCTTAATTAAAGTGAAATGATATTTCACTTAAGGCCTGTTTGGATACCACCCAATAAGTAACTTTTTAACTTATGTAAGTTGACAAGTTAAGTTAGTTAATAAATATCATTATAGGAGTAATTTAATTATATAACTTATCTGAAATTACGTCGGTAGTCTAACACGACACATTCGTATGTGCGAAAGCTTAAAGAGCAACTAGTATTATGGCTAAGTCTTATATGGGGGTGATTAGGACATTTCAAAATTATTTTCACATAATTACACAATTTAACAAATTAAACTAAGCAAGCAAGAACACTTCATCTTCCAAGCCTAAGCGGGTCCAATCACAATACTAGCATATTGTTTAAGCAATAAGCAACTTAGTCTAAGCATGCATAGATATTTAAATGTGTAAACAAATCAGGCTCCTAATTTATGCAACCTATGTAGACTTATGAGAACGGATCAATGAGCTCAGGTCTACACAACTAATGAAAGTACATCTTGTGTGTGGATGTGCCTATTTAGTGTCTAGCATACATTCCTATCAAGCAGTCATAATTAGCAATTAAACATACAATGCTAAGATAACAATGTGATTAATTTAATCACAAACACAAGCATGTATAGTGGTTCGACTATAGGTCTACTCCACTCTTGGTTCAAGTACTCAACCCCATTGAGCACACCGACATTCACTATCGGAGGTTTTAAATGAGGTTCACCTCGCAACCTTTACACGGAGATTTTATCGGTTCACCTCTCAACCATAACCGGAGTTTTGGATAAAAGGCTAACTCTCAACCCAAACGGAGTTTTGGACATAGGCTAACTCTCAACCTAACGCACATTCACTCCCATATCGGAGGCTCCCCCTTGAAGACTAATTTAGGCCTGAAAAACGTGTCAAGGAACGGCAAACATCCCTGGATGTTTTAGGCCCGACAAACTTGCCAAGGATCGGCAAACGACCTTAGATCGATTTTGACAAACAAACTTTACACTCAAATCCTATAGGGAATTGAGTGGATGGACCCTCAATAAATGACAATCTTACTTGTCGGATGAGCCCCTTGTTCAGCACCGTTTTGGGTTGCTTGATCTCTGCTCTCCCGTGCTTTAATCAACTTCCGTTGCTCCCCCGATCGTGTTGTCGCTATGTCGTCAATGCCTCAACTACACTTGATTAATCACTTACTTATGATGCCTTTAAGATGCCCAATGTGATAGAAGGGTAGGTTTGAGAACCCTACAACTAATAGGAATTGATTACCTAGAGTTGCTCACTTACAAAGATCTCATCTTAGAGCTTTGGATAAGGATTTGACTATTAAAAAATATCCAAGCTCTTGAGATCAAGAGGGGATGAAGGTCATCTTCTTCATGAACTTGGAATGCTCCATTCTTGTGTAAAATCACAAGGAAGATGCCTTACAATGGTTAGAGATTGAGCATCTAATGATCTCCAATAATGGTGACTTCAATCCTCTCAAAAATTCATCTGCCTACCCCTAAAAACGAGCTAAGCCTTTAAATATACAAAGCCCCAACAGCTATAAAACGGCTCTATCCGACCGATCGGAGAGGGTCTTCGACGAGTCGGGCGACCGATCAAATTATGGCCAGGACAGAGAAAGACGAGCTGTCTCAAATCAGATGGTCACCGACCGGTTGGACGACTGGTCACCCAGATAGATTTTTTCATGAACGCTTGTTGTCCAATTTCAGCCATCAGTTGACCGTTCGGGCGACCAGTCGGACGACCGTTCTAAGGCATGAAAACTGCATTTTGTCTATCTTGTTTTGCAGCAGTTCATGCAACCTCTTGGCCATACAATTGGTGATCTTTTGGGACACCTAGGGCCAATCTAAGATGACTAAGGGTATCCTAATTGTCACGGTCATCTAAAGGTTATGGTTTTGGTTAGGTTCAAGGTTAAGGCACATCAAGGCATCTCTTTTACCTATTTCTTCTTCCTTGATGTAGCTGGTCCGTCTTGAGTCTTCGGTCTTCATCTTCATTAAGCTCAACCGACACTAGATACACTGACCTAAGTGATTGACAAAGAAGGTGCACTAGTATGCCACAGAAAAGTGCACTAACATTATCCCCATATGGTTTTATTTTTTCTTCTTTTCAACTTTTAACTTTTCTGCTTCTCTCTGCTTGCATGTGATGGAGGACCCATGTGATGGCGGTCCACATTAAAGGTGGCCCCCCACATGGACAGACCACATCAAAGGCAGACCCTACATTATGGATGGCCCACATGAAGGTGAGCCCACATAATATATTGTCTACATCAAGGGTAAGCCCCTAATGATGAAAGAGCCACATCCAAAGGAGGCCCCCACATGATGGACTGCTCACATTGAAGGTGGGGCCCATTGATGGATGTATATATCAAAGGTGGGCTTCACATGAGGGGCATTGAATATTAAAGGTGACCCCACATGATGGACACTAACTTATTGAAGGTGGGCCCCACATGATGGATGACCCACATCAAGGTGGGCCCCTATAATGGACAATTCACATTAAAGGTGCCAATGATGAATGGAACCCCACTTGATGGACAACCCACATCAAAAGTGGGCTCCACATGATGAGCGGTGGATATTAAAGGTGAGCCCCATGTGATGGACAATAACATTGATGGTGGGCCCCACATGATAAATGATGCATAATCAAGGTTGGCTCCACATGATGACAGCTCACATCGTTAGCCCCTAATGATGAATGACCCACATCAAAGGTGGGCCCTGCTTAATATATGGCCCACTTCGAAGTTGAGTTCTACATGATTGATGGTCCACACTAAATGTGGCCCGCATGATGAGCGGCTCACATCCAAGGTGGGCTCATATGGATAACCAACATTGAAGGCAGTCCTTCCAAGTTACATGGTCTACATTGAAGGTAGGCCCCACATGATGGGTGATTCACATTGAAGATAAGGCTAAGGTAGGACCAACATAATGAACAGTCCACATCAAAGGTCGGACCCATATAATGGACAGTGGATATTAAGGGTAGACCAAACAAACTTGAGAAATAAATACTCATGCGATGTTAGAAACTGAGTATACTTTTCTACATTTCAGTGTTGATGAGTATATTGTTTACCAAATATACTTATTTGTCAAGTAAGTAGAAACCATAATAAGCTACTTAGGCATAAATTGCTAATTATGTAAAGTAACTTGCAATCCAAATGCCCTAGCCCTTAGTCTCTCTCACCACATCTCTATCTCCCCAGACATTAGTTAAACTGAAATGACCCATGTTTACAACATCAAAGCACTTCATTAGGGAGCCTTGCATGGGCCAAGAATGCAAGACCCAGCAATTCAAGTTGAGAATCATCTCCAAGTAAATTGACAGTAGTACAGCCCATGTTGTGAACGTACAGTTTGGATCTTGTCCTAACTATTTAATAGTCCAGATCGTCTAACAATGGTGGAGCCCATGTTATGAGTGGCTCAGATCTCACTTGCATTTGTTGATTTGGCACCTGTGAGCAATAGCATACCATTGGACAGTAGAGATTACTTGACAATGTTATGAGTGGCTTGGATCTTGCTTGCTTGTTCACCCCTATATATCACATGTTGGCACATTTATAATGAAGGCTAATTTTTAAAGCATCTACTTATTCTTTTTAAAGAACGTATTTTTAAAATGGCATTTATATGGTTAACAGTTGATTATAACGGCTTTAACTTGCAGCACTTCCATCATGATTTGATAATGGAACTTAATAAAAAAGAAGTTTATTACCATATATGAAAAATAAAAGAAATTATTTAGATATATAAAGAAGGAAGAGTATTTGGTGGATTATTTATTTTTTTTCTCTAAAACTTTCATATATAACTGCAATTAAGTGTAGAAAAGTGACGGTGTAGCACAGGAATGTGACTTGGAGGCTTGTAAGATCCTGTTATGGATTCACCATTGACCTTCTAGAATTTGGATTCTTAATGATTCTAAGTTATATTTCATAGTACCAAAAATGCCCTTACCATTTTTGGCCATTGATTTCAAATTCTCAGCTTATTTTTTCAGCAGCGCGATGATATTTCTTATCGGCGCGTCACTCAATTTCGTCATCCGTCGATATTTTGTCTCGCTCTTTTCGTAGCGTAAATGCAAATGATAAATATTAAGAAGTATATGATGAATTTTTATTCCAAATACTTCCATTAGGTGCATTATTACTAATGACGGATGGGCTGTCGGACAGTCGGAAAAATTTGTCTTCCACCTACATTTTTCTCACCAACATGCTACTTGTTCATGCCATGAAAATGACATAACCAGCCATAAAGATCACCTGCACAAAATCAAGCTAGTTAGTCATGATGTTCGATGATCCCTATTAAGCATCAATAGCTAAGGTCTGACCGTCTGATTGGCCTGATTTTTGTGCCAAACCATCTTCATGATAGAATGTGCTATTTGCACATTTGGTATGGATTTCCTACACAAGGGCATGTTAGTGGAAAAAATGTGGTTGGATGCCAGGTTACCGTACTTTAGCTTCATGTGATCAGCTCTCTTGCTCATGACATTAGGGAGTTTGCTAAGCCAAAATGTTTTTGGCCCCTCGACATCTCCAAGCAACATGTGTGCCAATTAATGTGGCACATGTGTATGAGATCCAAGCTTTACATCAGGTGACACCCGATCCATTGCTCAAGTATTGCGAAAATACCCTATTGTTGCATCGCTTCCTAAAAGTCAAAAGGGACGGGAAGTGAGAAAGTGAGTGGATCTACTGATTCCTCATCCTCAAATCAGATCTGGTAGACTGAGTGAAAATAGCCTCGTTTCAACGCTTAAGGTCTTGGTATGGACTCCCAAGTAAGGGTGGCTAACATTGTGGTGTGACTAGGGGGGGTGTACTTATAGTGGGGTGTGTGTACTAACCCTTAAAAATAAAAAAATAAATTGAAAAAGCTTTCCATCAGCTGGACAACACTGTTTAATCTTTAGGTCTAAAAATTGGACTAGTTTCTGTCTTAAGGTGGTCCACATTGTACAAAATGAATGACCCAAAAAATAAATTTCTCAGCTATCAGTTGGTTTTTTAAGCTGTAGATAATTTGAGGACTGAACCCGCTTGTTTTAAGAAAGATCTAAATATTGTGGCCTGCATGATGTAAGGCTTCAGTCTCTCACAAGCGTGAAATATTGGCATGTGTGAACCGTTTAAAGCTTACCCGACAAAATTGGCTAGGGTACTTGACAATTTGGACCGTTCAGTTGATGGGCCACCTGCTAATTGTTGGTTCAAAATATCTCAATGAAGGTATGATCCTAATATCCTGATTTCTTGCCTCCTTTTTGCCACTATTAATAATCCATGCAAACTTTCGGTGGATTTTATAGTAAGATGTTCAATTGATGCATTTTTCGAAAGGTGGGCCATTCAAGATGGAATCTGCTGAATGGTCCAGATCAGTGAGCACATGCACAGATTGTGGGGCTGATATGGCACATTATACATTTTGGTGGTTATTCCTCGAAAGGGTGAATTAATATTTCATCTGGACTGTCCAACACTTGCTAGGATTACGGGTCATGAAAATCAGCCAACCGTATTATCCAACTGTTCATTCAAATGCCTAACTTTTGGACGTTCAACATGGTCCAAAAAAGTCCACTAATTGTAAGTTAGGATAATCTAATTGGTATGAATTTTCGACTAGCTCTTATCCAAGAGGCAAGCTAGTCCTTTGGATCGTATGGTTAGACCGTTCATTTTGTGGACCTTACTCCAAAAACCATACTAAGCTGATCATAATTCTTACTTGTACAAATGGGGCTCATTATTCAGTGATCTAAGCCGTTGATGTTATGGTTCATGCACAAAAATACTTCCGATCGACATGGAAAAATCCTGACCTTCAATAGTGGCTAACGAAAAAAAAGAAAAAAGACAACACAGCAGCGATTCCTATCTTCGCACCTGGGTGATTTTGGTCATGGACGGTGGGCCACACGCCGTGAGTCCCCTGATGATCATTAAGATATGGGCCCCACTAGTACCTTGCAATCTCTCGGTCCGGGATCCAGCCACTAGAGAGACAGGGAGGCACCGTGCTTCCAAGTCATTGCGGCATACGTGGCCTGCATGGACTTGATCGAAACCGTTCATTCTTTTAGTGGACCATTCACACTACTTGCATATATAATCCTAACCCAAATCAGCGACTTACAAATAGACGCTGAAAGACAAACTTAATCAACGGCTCATATTCAGTGAGAAAAATCCATTTATTAGATGGAAAAGAAAGGTGGTCTGCTGCTAGCTAGCAACTGTCGCCACCTCAGGCAAGCACTTCGCTCTTACTCTCAGTCTCAATCTCCGTCGTTCACGTCTCGTGTCAGTAGAAATCCGGACCATTTATTAGACGGCCACCTCGAGGGAGTCATCTTGTTCATTACATAAATGACCTACAAATTGATAATTAGAGAAAAGCAATGAAAACATGTGCAGGCTTTCCCACTCGATGGCCACGATTTCACCAGGACCTCAACTTTTGAGATTCGGACCATCAATGAGGTTGATCTAGTGGGCCACCTCGTCAAGGGAATATAGCTAAAGATAAAAAAAACAAATCAAAGCATCTTAGCCGTCACATAAGAGGCCCGAAAAAAAATGGACCGTTACATCTGCAGTGCCCTTGCAGTCTGCCATGTGTACGGTGGAGATGGGACGCGAATTTACTAATTGTAGTCAGCCCATGCAACAAAAGCTCCCTGAGACCCATCGTTCACTCCGTCCACCATCATTTTCGCTGGCTCATTTAGTACGAGATCATTAGGCGGATCCTAAGTGGACCATGTGAAGAAAACCGTGGGAATGGGAATGCCCACCATTGAAACTTTCCTAGGGCCAGCAGTGATGTTTATATCTCATCCAAACCGTCCATCAGGTCAGCCCACTAGAACCAATGGACAAATCAAATATTAACCTGATCTAACTTCTAGTGGGCTCCACAAATATTTCAACGGTGAACGTTCCAAACCCCACTGTTCCCTATAGAGTGACCCACTCAAGTTTTGGATTTTTCTTACCTTTAATTTCCTGTCCTAATATGAGCTGTAGAAAATGATGGACGGAGTGGATGTTACACACACATTACTTTGGGCCCCACATACTTTTTTGTTGCACGGGCTCTCTACATCACACGAGCCATTCACAGTCTCTTTACGCGGTCCTGCACCTCAAAATCTCTTTTCGTCCTCAAAATCTCGTACCATGCCGCTTCTTGCATCCGAGATTCTCTCCCCACTATTTAATTATTTATGCACCCACTGCCACTAACAAGGGCATTTACGTCATTTCACAGAAACAGTGGCATTTTCGCAAATATCACTCTCCTGGCGGTAAAGCCAATAGATAGAAACAAATACTCTGCCAAAGCATGACCATCCATATACATTCACATAGTTTCCGTACATATGGAACATAAATAAATCAAATCTAACCGTCCAAACAGCATGATCCACTGTAAAATTCACACATACGAAAAATTGTAGCTCCTAGAGACTCTAACCTTGGAAGCATTTTTTGAATTTGTACGATCGTCCATTTTCCATTTAAACCGTCCATTGTATGACCAACAACATGATCATTGCGGTATACAGTGAAATATATCCTGATCCTGGACATTTATATGAAATACATTCATTCCACAGATGCAATTCCCATTTGCATGAGTATGAATTTTCATACTCCGGCAGTGTATAAAAATACCTCCTCTGCGAATGCAGCCCACCTGGATTTCCGCGGCTTAAAACCGGAAGAAACGGGCGGCATTGAGAAAAATTTTGCTACACCCACGAGTTAGCTACGCTAGCTACACCGGGTGTAGCAATGACCCCACTATGATGTATGTGTTTTATCCACACCGTCCATCCATTTGGAAAGATCATTTTAGGACATGAAACAAAAAATTAGGTAGATCTGAAGCTCAAGTAGCCCCCAATAATTTTTTAATTCCTGGCGTTCAATCCCCACTATTTTTTTATCTGGGTTCACTTGAGCTTTGGATCTACCTCATTTTTTTGTATCATTCATTAAAATGATCTCTCCAAATGGATGGACGGCATGGATATAACACATACATCATGGCGGGTCATTGCTACACCCGGTGTAGTTAGCGTAGCTAACGCGTGGGTGTAGCAAAAATTTTCTCGGCGGCACTTCAAACACCCGCCCTCAACGCCCTTCTTACGTGTCTTTTTCGGGAGCGGATTAGGTGAGACCCGTGGTTACCGTGGGGCCCACCTTGATGTATGTATTATGAATCCACGACGTCCATCCGTTTTTCCAGATCATCTTACGGTATTATGCTAAAATTGAAACAGAGACAATTATCAGGTGGAGCGTACCATAAGAAACAGTGGTGATTGACCATCCTACCATCAAAAACTTCTTAGAACACACCTTCATGTTTACGTTGTGTTTATTTACCATCCAATAGGTTGATAAGGTCACATGAGCCTGGATGAAGGGAAAAAACAAATATCAGCTTCATCCAAAACTTTTGTGGCCCATTAATGGTCAATCACCACTGTTTCCTATATTATGGTCCACCTGATGATTGGATCTTCTTCGTTTTTGGTATAGTGCCCAAACATGATCTGAAAAAATGTATAGACGGTGTGGATAGGCCCCACGGTAACTCACGGTAAGGGCCGCACCCTCTTGGGTGAGGCCGGGGTCTCACCTAATCCGCTCTCGTCTTTTTCTTCCTCAAAAATAAGAAATTAAAATTTAAAAAAAAATCCTAATTTTCTCTTTATAAATATTCTCTTATTTCACTCCCATTTCTCTCTTCTTCTTCAGGTCTGTTCAAAAGCCAAGGTTTTGGATTCTCCATTTCTGGTTTTCTTCTTCATCTTTCACAGATTTCTCTCAGTTTTTACATGTTAGTGTATTGAAGTAATTGATTTTCTTTCTAATATAGCGATTTTTGTTAGGTGTTTGGGTTTTCGATTGAGTGAGTTTCTACTCAAAGTAGAGAAGGTGAGCTTCTGAATCGATGTCTTCACTACACTTTGAGCTTCCTCAATGCTTTGATTCTGTGTTATAGAATTCTATCATGTATTTTGAGTTGTTAGCTTACGATAATATGAATCGTTCTTCAATTCAATTAATGAAATTTATAGTTATGATTTGATTCATCATTCATGTGAAGGAAATCAGCTTTGCATGGTATAGTAATAGTAAGGAATTCATGTATGCATTGTATGGGTTTTGATTCTAATGTGGTATTTATCAGTTAGATATGCGTCGCTGGGATTGGTAATTGAGAATTAGTGATGGGATTTAGTCCTTTTGTTCAGTCTGGTTATGATTTATGCAGACCTGCGTCGCTAATTTTTACGTTGCATGCATTGTATTGATTTGGTTTACAATACATTCAGATCTGTTTGCTTCATGTGTATGCATAATTGAGCATTTGTAGCGTATGTTAGTGATTTATGCTGCTTGCATGGTTTACATGGAGGAGTTATAGGGTGCTTGGGTGGGATACTGTGCATGTGGGCCGCATGTTCGATGATTACCGCCATTGAATTGAGGAGCCCTACTGTGGGTGGGAGATGGCCCAAAAGACACTCAAATTGGAAGATCTGGATGCTTTGATCCTTGTTTGTAATGAGAAATGAATGTGCATGTTGTATAGAGTGAGAAATTATATGATTATTGCTGTCCTGAATCTGATGAATCCATTCAGTACAAAATGGGGCCCATAGATTGTTGATCTGTTGGGAATCCATTCAATACAAATGGCGCCCTTGGATTGTTGTTCCATACTATTGAACTAATGGACCTCAATGTGGATGGAGATGCCCCAAAAAAAGTCTCAGGTTGGACGACCCTAGCCATCCAATGTTTGGCCACTTTACGACATGCATGGTTGCTGTATTCTTTCTTATATATCCATCTATGTGCCTAGCCTAGATTTTGTATAATTCTCTATTGAGCCCTGATGTAAGCAACGAGCCCACTTGTGATGTTAGAGGGCAGGCTTGGGCCTAGAATAAATCGATTCCTAAAGAGAGTGGGCTCGAGTTGACCCTGAAATTGCCTGTTGCAACCCTTTTTATTAACAAACAGACTGGGCCACCCAAGGTCTAACAACTGTCTCTATCGAAGACCAGTGAGAGCTGAAGTCTTGCCCATTTATGAATGGTACAGATTGAGCCCAAGCCTGGCTTCTTGGCCGAATGTGGTCAGGGCCCTTATTACTGTTTTGGGCTCTCAAAGTCTGGGCTGGGCCGGGCCGTCATTTATGGTCATGAATCCTGATCGATAAATGGGCCATCTGAATCTAGGCCTGAATTTTAGGCCCAAATAAACTGTCTGCTCTTTGGTTGACACTGCCCAAGCTCCAGCTCAGACCTGGCCCATTTTCACCTGTAATACCAAATGCTTGTATATATAAAATGCCTTATAAGAAATTTTTGTTGATTGTGAGATTTACTTCTTTATTATTGATAGTTAAGTACTGGTGTTGTTTGTTAGTTGCTATTTTGTTACATGTTATAAATTACAATCCACAATGCACTGGTATATAATACACATGCATGCACGTACTGTTGGAATCGGATGACTCAAATCTACGCTAAGACTGGGTCGTCGATCAATCGACCACAACGGATTTTGTACAGTGAATTTTCTGGACAATTTTACACTTTTTCGGGGATGGTCAGGCAGTGTTGATCGATTGATCGATCGTATGTCGATTTGTGCGATTTTTCACTATTTGTTTCTAATTCCAGTTTTATGCTATATAAAGGCGTGTAATAAGATTAGGGTAATCTTAGATGTGCTTAAGGGTTGAGAGAGTTCCAAGGAGAGAGAAAAAGCGAGGAGCAACTTGGGTTTTCTCATGGGGGCTAAGATCCAAGTTAGGTTTCCATATCTTATAACTTCTTAAAAAATTCAGATTGTCTCTTGTGTATGTTGATTTGTCTTATTATCATTGTGATTGCTTCATGATTCCACTCTAAGTTCTCGCTTCCGCGGGTCCCCATCAAGTGGTATCAGAGCGTATGTTGGGAAGCAGATCAAATCTGAGACGAAGTAGTAATGGCGTCCGGCACAAGATTCGATATAGAGAAGTATTCTGAAAAAAACAACTTTAAACTTTAGAAGGTAAAGATGAAGAGTCTTCTAGTTCAGCAAGAATTGAAAAATGCACTCCTTGGAGAGCGACCAAAATCTATGAAAGAAAAATAGTGGAAGAAGATGGATCAAAAGGCCATATCTTAATCCATTTGTGCCTAATGGATGAGGTCTTATATAACGTCGTGAGGGAGAAGACTGTTGATGATACATGGGCGAAGTTGGAGAACATCTATACAAAAAAATCTTTGAAAAATCACTTGTATCTTAAGCTTCAGTTGTTCAACCTGAAGATGGTGGAGGGGGCCAATGTCGAGAGTCACATCAGCAACTTCAATAGACTTATGTTCAAACTATTAGATGTGGATGAGATAATGAAGAACGAAGATCAAACATGTATCCTATTGAATTCTTTTTCAAAATCACACGAGTCATTTAAGTACTCTTTGTGCTGTAGTAGAACAACCATTAACGTTGAGACCGTCATCTCAGCCCTCCAGTCGAAGGCGATGAGAAAAAAGAGCGGTAACGTAGGTACATCTTCAGATGCATTGGTTATGAGGGGAATGAATTCTTAGCGAGATGGGGGGATCTTCTCGATTGAGATCCAAATCTAAGGGCAAGGGAAAGGCTAAGGTGAAGTGCTAAAATTATGGAAAGGAATGGCACATAAAGAAGGATAGCTAGAATCCTAAGTCAAAGCGAAAGAAGTCTAAAGATTCTTTTAGGGAGGCTAATATTGCAGAATCTATAGAAGACATGAATGATGATTGCGATATATTGACTGCATCCAGATTCGGGTATCTCAGCGATAAGTAGCTCTTGGATTCAGGTGCATCGTATCATATGTGTCCTGACCTAAGTTCATTCACCTCATACAAGGAGTATGACGATGGTTCGGTGTTCTTGAGCGATGACTACACTTGCAAGATGATGGGTAGTGGTTCGGTGTGCATTAGGATGTTAATGGGATCAAGTGCATCTTGATAGATGTGAGGCATGTCCTTGGGTTAAAGAAGAATTTGATCTCTCTTTGTACACTTGAGGCAATGAGGTTTAAGTTCACCGGGTTCGATCGGTTTTTTAAAGTGTCAAAGGGAACACTCATGGTAATGAAAGCACGGAGGTGCAGTCATCTTTATACGTTGATCAAGAGTACCTCATCAAGTGGAGTTGCAGCATCCACAGCGGATTTCACATCTGCATGTATGTGGCACGCGTGTTAAGGCCACATGAGCATGCAGGGACAGAACGTGTTGAGTGAAGACAGGGGGTGCACCAGAAGTAGTGGAGCTATAATGGAGATGAAGAAGAGATGGATGATCGAGTGTGACAAGGTGCAGTATGAAGATTAGAGTTATGGTGAAGATTTTTGGAATTAGATGACTCAGATCTATGCTGAGACAGGGTCATCAACCGATCGATGGGACTGGTTAATCGATCGACCACAGGGGATTTTGTATAGTGAATTCTTTAAACAATTTTGCACTTTTTAAGTGACCGAATGTGTCGTCATCGGGTGACTGAAGGACGGTCAAGCGATGTCGATCGACCGACCGATTGATTGTATATTGATTTGCGTTGTTTTGTGCTATTTGTTTCTAATTTCGATTTTATGCTATATAAAGGGGTGTAATACGGGATTAGGGTAATCCTAAACATGCCTAAGGGTTGAGAGAGTTCTAGGGAGAGTGAAAAAACTAGGTTAGCTTGGGTTTTTGGTATAGTGCCCAAAAAATGATATGAAAAAATGTATAGACGGTGTGGATATATAATACATACATCAAGGTAGGCCCCACGGTAACTCACGGTAAGGACCGCACTGTATTGGGTGAGGTCGGGGTCTCACCTGATCCACTCTCGTCTTTTCTTCCTCAAAAATAAGAAATTATAAATATAAAAAAATCCTAATTTTCTCTTTATAAATACTCTCTCATTTCACTCCGATTTCTCTCCACCACAACCATCTACTCTTCTTCTTCAGGTCTGTTCAAAAGCCAAGGTTTTAGATTCTCCATTTCTGGTTTTCTTCTTCATCTTTCACAGATTTCTCTCAGTTTTTGCATGTTAGTGTATTGAAATAGTTGATTTTCTTTCTAATATAGCGATTTTTGTTAGGTGTTTGGGTTTTCGATTGAGTGAGTTTCTACTCAAAGTAGAGAAGGTGAGCTTCTGAATCGATGTCTTCACTACACTTTGAGCTTCCTCAATGCTTTGATTCTGTGTTATGGAATTCTATCATGTATTTTGAGTTGTTAGCTTATGACAATATGAATCGTTCTTCAATTCAATTAATGAAATTTATAGTTCTGATCTGAGTCATCATTCATGTGAAGGAAATCAGCTTTGCATGGTATAGTAATAGTAAGGAATTCATGTATGCATTGTATGGGTTTTGATTCTAATGTGGTAGTTGTCTGTTAGATATGCGCGCTGGGATTGGTAATTGAGAATTAGTGGTGGGATTTAGTCATTTTGTTCAGTCTAGTTATGATTTATGCAGACCTGCATCGCTAATTTTTACGTTGCATGCATTGTATTGATTTGGTTTACAATACATTCAAATTTGATTTGCTTCATGTGTATGCATAATTGAGCATTTGTAGTGTATGTTAGTGATTTATGCTACTTGTCTAGTTTACATGGAGGAGTTATGGGGTGCTTGGCTGGGATATAGTGCATGTGGGCGGTATGTTCGATGATTACCACCATTGAATTGAGGGACCCTACTGTGGGTGGGAGATGGACCAAAAGACACTCAGATTGGAAGATCTATATGCTTTGATCCTTGTCTGTAATGAGAAATGCATGTGTATGTTGTATAGAGTGAGAAATTATATGATTATTGCTGTCCTGAATCTGATGAATCCATTCAGTACAAAATGGGGTCCATAGATTGTTGATCTACTGGGAATCCATTCAATACAAATGGCGCCCTTGGATTGTTATTCCAGACTATTGATCTAATGGACCTCAATGTGGATGGAGATGCCCCAAAAAAAGTCTCAGGTTGGACGACCCTAGCCATCCAATGTTTGGCCACTTTACAACATGCATGGTTGCTATATGTATTCTTTCTTACATATCCACCTATGTGCCTGGGCCTAGATTTTGTATAATTCTCTATTGAACCCCAATGTAAGCAACGAGCCCACTTATGATGTTAGAGGGCAGGCTTGGGCCTAGAATAAATCAATTCCTAAAGAGAGTAGGCTCGAGCTGACCCTGAAATGGCTTGTTGCCACCCTTTTTATTAACAAACAGTCTGGGCCACCCAAGGTCTAACAATTGTCTCTATCGAAGACCAGTGAGAGCTAAAGTCTTGCCCATTTATGAATGGTACAGATTAATCCCAAGCTTGGCTTCTTGGCTGAATGTGGTCAGGGCCCTCATTACTGTTTTGGGCTCTCAAAGTCTGGGCTGGGCCTTCATTTATGGTCATGAATCCTGATCGATAAATGGCCCAGCTGAATCTAGGCCTGAATTTTAGGCCCAAATAAACTGTCTGCTCTTTGGTATAACACTACCCAAGCCCAAGCCCCAGCTCAGACCTGGCCCATTTTCACCTGTAATACCAAATGCTTGTATATATAAAATACATTATAAGAATTTTTGTTGATTGTGAGATTTACTTCATTATTATTGATAGTTAAGTACTGGTGTTGTTTGTTAGTTGTTATTTTGTTACATGTTATAAATTACAATCCATAGTGCACTGGTATATAATACACATGCATGCACGTACCGTTGGAATCGGATGACTCAAATCTATGCTGATACAGGGTCGTCAATCAATCAACCACAACAGATTTTGCAAAGTGAATTCTCTGGACAATTTTGCACTTTTTCGGGGACGGTCAAGCGATGTCGATTGATTGACCAAGTCGTATGTCGATTTGGGCGGTTTTGCACTATTTATTTTTAATTCTGGTTTAATGCTATATAAAGGTGTGTAATGCGAGATTAGGGTAATCCTAAATGTACTTAAGGGTTGAGAGAGTTCTAAGGGGAGAGAGAAAAAGCGAGGGTCAGCTTGGGTTTTCTCTTGGGGGCAGAGATCGAGTTAGGTTTTCATATCTTGTAACTTCGATTTCATAGTGATTCCCTTTGTGCCTTGGTATTTTTTCCCACAAGAGTTTTTCTGCTTAAAAAATTGGATTGTCTCTTATGTATGTTGATTTGTCTTATTGTCATTGTGATTGCTTTGTTTGATTCCACTCTAAGTTCTCGCTTCTACGAGTCCCCAACAAGTGGTATCAGAACGTACGTTGGGAAGCAGATCAAATATGAGACGAAGTATCAATGGCGTCTGGCATGAGATTTGATATAAAGAAGTATTCTAGGAAAAATAACTTTAAACTTTAGAAGGTAAAAATGAAGTGCCTTCTAGTTCAGCAAGAATTGAAAAATGCACTCCTTAGAGAGCGACCGAAATCTATGAAAGAAGAAGAGTGGAAGAAGATAGATCAAAAGCCAATATCTTAATCCATTTGTGCCTAATAGATGAGGTCTTATATAACATCATGAGGGAGAAGACTGTTGCTGTTATGTGGGTGAAGTTGGAGAACATCTATATAAAAAAATCTTTGAAAAATCACTTGTATCTTAAGCTTTAGTTATTCAACCTGAAGATGGCGGAGGGGGCCGATGTTGAGAGTCACATCAGCAACTTCAATAGACTTATGTGTAAACTATTAGATGTGGATGAGACAATGAAGGACGAAGATCAAACGTGTATCCTATTGAATTTTCTTCCAGAATCGTACGAGTCATTTAAGTACTCTTTGTGCTGTAGTAGAACAACCATTAACGTTGAGACCGTCATCTCAGCCCTCCAGTCGAAGACAATCTCAGCCCTCCAGTAGAAGACAATGAGAAAAAAGAGCAGTGACGTAGGTATGTCTTCAGATGCATTAGTTATGAGGGGAATGAATTCTGAGCGAGATGGGGGGATCTTCTCGATTGAGATCCAAATCCAAGGGTAAGGGAAAGGGTAAAGTGATGTATTAAAATTATGGATAGGAATGGCACTTGAAGAAGGATTGTTAGAATCGTAAGTCAAAGAGAGAGAAGTCTGAAGATTCTTCTAGGGAGGCAAATATTACAGAATCTATAGAAGACATGAATGACGATTGCAATGTATTGGCTGTATCCAGATCTGGGTATCTCAGTAATGAGTAGTTTTTGAGATTCAGGTGCATCGTATCACATGTGTCCTAACCGAAGTTCATTCACCTCATACATGGAGTATGACGATGGTTCGGTGTTCTTGGGCGATGACTACACTTACAAGGTGGTGGGTAATGGTTCGGTGTGCATTAGGATGTTCGATGGGATCGAATGCATCCTAACAGATGTGAGGCATGTCCTTAGGTTGAAGAAGAATTTGATCTCTCTTGGTACAATTGAGGCAATGGGCTTCAAGTTCACTGGCTTAGATTGGTTTTATAAAATGTCAAAAGGGACACTCGTGGTAATAAAAGCACGGAAGCGTGGCCATCTTTACAAGTTGATCAAGAGCAGTTCATCAAGTAGAGTTGCAGCATCTGTACGTAGCAGATTTTACGTCTGCACGTATGCGACACGTGTGCCTAGCCACATAAGCATGCAGGGACAGAACGTGTTGAGTGAAGATGGGGGGCGCACGAGAAGCAGTGGAGCTATAATGGAGACAAAGAAGAGATGGATGATTGAGTGTGGCAAGGTGCAGTATGAAGATTAAAGTCATGGTGAAGATTGTTGGAATTAGATTACTTAAATCTATGCTGAGACAGGGTCATCGACCAATCAATGGGACTAGTTGATTGATCAATCCATAGGGGATTTTGCTTAGTAAATTCTTTAGACAATTTTGCACTTTCTCTGGCGACCGAAGGTGTGGTCGTCGGGTGACCGAGGGACGGTCAACCGACCAATTGATTGTATATTAATTTGCGCTGTTTTGCGTGATTTGTTTCTAATTTTGATTTTATGCTATATAAAGGGGTGTAATGAGGGATTAGGGTAATCCTAGACATGCTTAAGGGTTGAAAGAGTTCTAGGGAGAGTGAAAAAGCTAGGTTAGCTTAGGTTTTCTCTTCGGAGCTGAGATTCGGGTTAGGTTTCCATCTCTTGTAACTTTGATTTCATAGTGATTCCCTTTAATTATGCCATGTTTTTTTTTTTACTGCAAGGGTTTTTCCACGTAAAAAATTTGGATTGTCTCTTGTGTGTTGATTTGTCTTGTTGCCATTGTGATTGCTTCATCTGATTCCATTCTGAGTTCTCACTTCCGCGGGTCCCCAACACATACATGATATAAAACTAGGGGAATTAGTGGCATGTGCAACACATATATAGAGAGGATGGGAGAGAGAAAGTGAGTAGGAGAAATAAAAAGTGGGAAAGAAAAAAATAAAAATTGTAGCGGCTACGTGCACACACACACACACACACAGAGAGAGAGAGAGAGAGAGAGAGAGAGAGAGAGAGAAGAATGCTCATGGCCCCTTACTTATGCCTTTGTGGCGAACTCACAAGAGTTTCAATACGAGGTCATGGGTTCGAGTACCCATTTTGGTGAAATCCCACTGTGGTGTAAGTGTGTGAGTATTTGTGGGGTGTGAGTGTTTGTGAACAAGAAGGAGAATAAGACGACACATGCTAATGGTTTCAACAGTGGGTGACCTATCTCCACATTTTCCTATGTCGTGGCCCACTCGAGCTTCAGATCTTAATTGGTTTTGGGCTGACATCCTAACATGAGTTGGCTTGATGGATGTACAGTATGACTTCCATGCAGTGATCACAGTGGGCACTAGAACCTTTGTTGTACGTCTCCCTACTACTAATGCTCCATATAGGCTACATGCAAAGAGGAGGAAAAGTTCGCATGGGCTACTCTCATTAAAGAAAGGGAAAGATTCGAGTAAAATCTAACACATTAAATGTTTTTTATGGGTGAAATCCAACCCAGACACTAGACAACAGCCGCATTTTCAGTTCTGAAAACACCCCTTATTTCTCATGTCCAGATATTCAAATTTGTTCCTTGTACAAAACTAATTGTGGGACTAAAAATGTCCCAAAGTTGTTCACCTTATATATTTTATATATAGATTTCGATTTGATTGGATAAAGAATTCTTGTTCACTTCATTAGTGTTTATGACTAAATTATATTTGTAGTATCATTAGTATAAATCCAATGTCCTTATTTTGAAATTTTATGAATTGAAAAAGAGAAAAACTTTTCTAATAAAGAGTTCTGATTTATTAAAATTTTAAAATACTAAAAAAAACTCAAAATAAATGTATTTTTAATCCTCTCCCCCTTTCTATTTTCTAGGATCATGAATTGCCTCACCAAATTTTCGAGAATTAAAACTTTATGAGGATGGTGTCCATTAGTTCTATTTGTGTTTTATAATATACTAGTGTGCATCACACATGCAATGCATGTGCGAAGAGATGAAATTGGTGCAAGATCTGCTAAATAGGGAAGGAGAAGTGGTTGCAGAAAGTGGAAGCTAAGTGCAAACTCAGCATGTGTATTAAGGGTCTTAAAGGACCCACCTTTTGTTTGTATGCAATAGATGTCACACTCGAGGTATTTAAGGCCCACCTTGTTGTGCATGTATGTGATATCTATTTTGTCCATCAAGTACCCCCTTAAATATTTTAAGCCATTGGGCTAATGTCTTCCTAATCCACAAAGTTGGACCACACCGCACGAAAAATTTTGAATGGGACGCCAAGCATAGCTTTGTGTGTGGGGCCCATGATAGTGTGTATTTTGCATCCAGGCCGTTTATCAGGTGGCAATCACCCAGGTGAAGTGATTCTTCATAAAGTAGACTGATCCAAAACTAAGATGGGCCTGGGGTGGTTGGACAATTAAGTTTTTTGTTAAGGCACCAAAAGACAACATGTGAAATGGGAGACTAGGAGATGTAACCCCTTGTCGTACTAGTCATGTGCTCTTGAATCAATGATCCAAGATGTCTAAAGATTTGATAGGCATGTTAGTGTTGTGTCCCTTGAAAAGCCAATGTTGGTCTTGACTGTTAATCATGATGACCATGGGTCCTATGTCAACATGCATGTTATTAATTACATAATTAATTTATAAGTTTACTCTAAATCCTACAAGTATTCATCGATTAAAATAGAGGGATTTCATTGTCCTTATGTACTTGAGAGTGGGCACATCGATCATTAGCCAAGGGAGGGTTGTGGGCTATGGATCTCATACCCAAAATGGCCATGACATTTTGGATAGCTTATGGTAGTAGGTGGTCATCATGTATGTGTGAGGGGATCAATGGCAAGTTGGTATGAAAAGTCCCCACCATTAATCTCAACGAGTAGCGTGCCCTTTTCCCTACCTCACATAGGAGTGTTAGTGTTTATAGATACAGGATCTTATTAGTAGACCTTTCGGACACTTGCAATAGAGAATCCCTTCAAGCCTTTAAATTGGGAGGCCATCATGTTCAGCCTAAGTCAACTTGTATATGTGCCAAGTTTAACTAATCTTTAGATCTGAGGACATGGGTAGTTTAAGTTACTAATGTAATGAGCTTTGACCCTCCTCACGAGGTCACTTTAATGGCCCCATGTGGGTGCAATTTAGCTTTGTATGAGGATATGATTGAAATCCATATAATCGAACAAGAGGTCCACTAGTTGCTTAGGAACACTTTTATGACTTGTATCTTGGTAATCAAATCATCCTATAAGTTATTTTTAACTACATCCCACACTTAAAAATGGTTTTAAATATCTCAATAGATGTTTCAACTATTTTGTTTTAATTGTGCTTAATGGTAATTTGATTGTTCTAATATTGTAATCTATATTAGGATTTTCCAAACGCAATGTTGGAGTGTTAAAGTCCCTCAATATACATTGATATGCCATCCTCTAACAGCTCGAGCTTTTAAAGAAACTAGTTGTTTGACATGGTATCAAAGTGGAAGATCTTGTGCTCGAATCCCGAAAGTAGCAAATATATATATATATATATATATATATATATATATATATATATATGCCACCAGTAATATATTCTCTCACAGGGGGCCATTTATGGTGTGAGTTGGGGGTGTCCCTCCCCTGGGTGTGAGTTGTCAATGTCCATCAACCCTTACCCAATATGTTCTAATGTGGAGTTCCACCCCGCACGTGTGAGGGAGCGTTGGATTGTTTAAGTCCCTTGATATACATTGATA
Organism: Liriodendron chinense; assembly: GCA_003013855.2. Lineage (NCBI taxonomy): Eukaryota > Viridiplantae > Streptophyta > Magnoliopsida > Magnoliales > Magnoliaceae > Liriodendron > Liriodendron chinense. The sequence continues at coordinate 2,840,929 of ML058505.1, forward strand.
CACCATCCTCTAAGGGCTTGAGCTTTTAGTTCAAGTGGTGATTTATCATGGTATCAGAGCAAAAGGTCAAGTGTTCGAATCTCGAAAGTACCAAATATGCCACTGGAATATATTCTCCCATGGGGGGGGTCGTTTATGGTGTGAGTTGTGTGTCCTTCCACCCTTACCTAGTATGTTTTCGTCCAAAGTTCCACCCCGCATGTACAGGGTGTTAGAGTGTTAAGTCCCTTGTTATACATTGATACATCATCCTCTAACTTCTCGAGCTTATCTTTCAAGCCAGCTGGTATGTCCCTAATCTTTCCTAGATGGAGGAGCCGGGTGAAAACCACCAGCCCTATAGAAAAGCCAAGGTGATGCATTGAAGCCATCTAGACATAAACCCCACATGTTCCATATATGCGTGTTATATGGATGAAGGGAGAGAAGTGGGAGTCTCTCTCTACTTCTTTCTCTTCTCTCATCTAAGTGATACTTAAGGGGGCTTAAGACTGTCTAAGGCTTTCTATTCTAATCCTTTCCCTATAGGATCTATTTATAAGGAATTGGGTTTGCTAGGAGAGACCAATTATGATGCTCTAGTATCCTTCAGACTTCAATATATGCCCTATTGCATCAAATTAGTATGTCATCGAAAGTCTATGATCCTGCCATGCACCCAAATTAACTAGATTCCTCCACTCACCATGGCCTCCATCCTTAGTCAATACCCATGTAGGCCTAAGGTATGGATCAGCATATCTCAACCATTAGATGCCCATTAAGATCCATTTATAATAAATCGATAATTAAAACTAAGAATTTACAATTGAAAAACCTTGATTAACTAATAGAAAACTTATGCACCGACTAGCCTTTAAAACACTTGATAAATGGTGCAAACTATAAGATTAATCCATTAATAATGTTCCAGATCCTTTGTTAAATCATGTGAGCCTTAACCGAACCTTGATTGTATGCACCTAACTACACCCATCTTCGTTGGCTACAAGATGATCTTATAAAACGAGCCAAAGCACAAGTCACCAAGAACTTGAATTCACATGTAGGCATAGGGATTAGTCCAAGCTAGTAAGTCCACAAGTCGATTTAGTTCGAGCATGATGAACCTCTCGATCTAAAAACTTTAGCTTAATCCACCAATGCAAGTGTCCAACAGGTCCAACACCAAGAGCATGTATCCATTGCATAATTACACTCCTATGTTTGGAGAGCAAAGGCATACTAACTCATTGTAATGTCTGATGGTGGAGACCTTCCATCATGACTCACCATCAGTCCCCTCACATAGTATGACTAAAACAAAAATAAGCACAGGCTTGTCCTGCAACCTGTTAAGTGGTCATGGTCAAGATAGGTACTGAGATGTACGGCCCACAACTCTCCCTTGGTCATTGGCCCGTTGTGTCCAATCTCAATTTCCTAAGGACAACCAAAGGAGTTCCCTCTTTAACCCATTCACATAATATGATTTTCATATTCCACAAACATTAATGAGGCTAACAAATGAATGCATTATTAATAAGCAAAGTCTTTTAGTATAAACATCAATTTTTCAGGGCACAACCCCAATATCCACTCATTGATTTGCATAGGGTATTGAGTTGATAGTGGATGGCCATGGTTAGTGGGAAAATTTAGTAATTTGGGTGCACAGATAGGTAGGATAGTATACTTTTAATGCAATAGGGCATATACAAAAGCCCATAGTGGTGAGGCGTACCATGAATGGTGCATCTAATGAAACATTAACTCCTCCTTGCATATAGATCATATCTCAGATGAGTTGAGAGAGCCCTAGACATTCCTACCCCCCTTAGGCATCACATAAAGAGGAGAGAGAGAGAGAGAGAGAGAGAGAGATCCCCCTTTCAACACCTTCCCACATCACACATCCATGTTGGAATTTTTTAAACAAAACAGGAAATAAAAGTTTTCAAAACTTGATTTTAATTTTTGTAGCCCTATGGATCCTGATTTAGATATTCTCAAGTTTCTGAAGATGAAAAAACTCAATAACTACTGGTTATAATTTTTCCGATCAAAGCTTGCTCCAAAGACTTGTTTTTGTTAATGCCAAAAATTCAACCTAGAAGTTTCTCCCTATAAAAATCAAGGTGGACGTTACTCTACCATCTGTTTCCTTTATTGTTGCCCACTTGAATAAAAGGTCAGCTTGATATTTTTTTTCCCTGGGCCTAAGGTGAGATTGCACATCTAATGGGCATGGTAGAGTTCACATACCGCATTACAATGGGCCCCATAAAAAATAAAAGGTTGGCGTCCTTGTTTTGGCTAATATATTTTTAAAAAAATCTTACCTTTATGGAGCCCACCTTGATATGCATGTGAAATCCACTTCGACTATTATATGTGTAATCCCACGTTAGCTCTAGGGCTAAAAACTCAAGCTAACTTATGATTTAGATGGGCAACACTAAAGAAAATAGTTTGGATAGAGACGTCCACCCTTGATTTTACGAGGCTCACCATGATGATTATTTGAAAGTCATACACTCCAAGAATTAGACACAACACCAAAATTTATGCATGGGGAGTAGAAATGAAGCCTATCCGTGATTTAGGTGGGCCACACCAACGGAAACAACATGAAGTTGAGTGTTTCCCTTTACACTATTTCCAATCATGTGGTTCTCCTGACTCATAATGAGGCTAATCTTTTAGCCCTAGGTGCCTAACATGGGATGACACACATAGTAGTTAGGGTGAATTTCACTATAAACATCAGAGCCCACCCGAGCCACAAACCCCTTTCCTCGCCCATTGAAAAACTTTTTGAAAAATGTATCAAATTCTTATTCTCTATTTAAAAGGGGAGTTATCTAGTCATTTGATAAGGTATAAAATTTAATATGGATGTACTCAAAAATTGTGCATGTGTCATATATTAACTCAAATTAAACCAATTAAATTGTGAACCCACTGTTGCTAAGTCACAGTCCCGAAATCGGATTATTTGAAAATCCTAACCATTTATTCGTGAACACTTATTTCTTGAAATAGGACCATTAGATATTTTTAATTATTGATTGTCCAAGAAATGTCCACCAATCTCATCATCAGATGAGGAAATAAACCTAATTTATGGATTATGAGACATGTATGGAGAATTTAGTTTCAATTACTAATTATACACCATGTGTGCACTTTTTAAAACTAATTGTATATAGTTGGTTTTGAGTATAGTTGCAATACTCTATTAGACAGCGCATAGTTAAGGATCCTATATAACAAACTTATTATAAGCACTTATTTTTTGTAATTTTTACATTTCAAGTGTGTAATGATGTTATTTTAACATCTGTGAAGTTTCATTTAAAAATTCAACCAATTTCTTATTGTTTTCGAAAAACAACAAAACATTATGCGATACATCTAGAATTTTTCATGTAATAACTAATATGTTTTCATCTCCTAAGGGTGCGATACACCCATCGACACCAATGCTAAATTAGTCATGAGTAAATTAGTGGACAAATAAGAAATTCTTCATCGTAGAAATATATATATATATATATATAATATCATTGAGATGAAATTTTGTTGACCCATTCTTAAAAGAAGAATGTCTAAAATAAAATATGGGTAAACCTGAGTCGTTGCCAACTTGCCATATCTGGAGAGAAGAAAGTGATTGGTTAGATTAAGGGTGATATGGTTGATAGCTCTAGAATCGAGATACGACATCTCATTTAGATATGATTGAGATGCATATAATTGAGCCACATAAAATACATTTGGAGACGACCCATTATTTAGTAGGAAAGCATGATTTAAATGATGATGGCATTAAAGAGTTGTATAACTTGCTTGATTATAAACTTGGCCAGAGATTTTTTCGATTCCCCTGATTAAAATGAGGTGCCTACGAACCACAGTTATAGTTGGGCCATGATCTCGTCCACGATTGTGTTGTTGGTGTCATCCATGTCCTTAAAATTTGTGTTTTCCACAGGTCGGATTGTTGGTTGTTTTTGTAGCAACATTGATAATAATGTCCTCTTATTCAAATGAAGTCTCAAATACTGGAATCTCTTTACTTAAAAAAAGGCCATAAAGATTTGAAAGTTTGATTTGAGTGTCACGTGTAGTGATAGAAGTGACAAATGAGCCGTATTCAGGTCCCTACCCTCCAAGAATATAGAGTATAAGATTATCATCTTTTATTGTTTCAAAGTCATGGCGAGTTGATCGGCTATGGTCTTTACTTTAAGAAGATATTTTATCATATTATCTAATCATTTCTTCATTTGGTAAAGTTGAAGGTATAGTTCCATGATCTAAGCCTTCGAGTATCTGCATAGGTCACAGCAAGATGCGTCCACACATCTTGCAATGCGGACAGTCCAATGATTTAGGCATGAACTCCTTCAATAAGAGAAGAGATATCCAACTCAGAAGAAGCTAGTCTTGATGATGCCATGTTGTATATTCTGGATTAATTTCAAAAGATTCATCTTTTGCAAAATGAATCATGGGTATGAACCATCTACATACTCCATGAGATCATAACTATTAAGGATAGGTAGGAATTGAGAAAACTATACCAAATAGTTTCTTGAAGAGTGTTTAATTGAAAACTAATGGTGGATGTTTTTCTAGGGGAAAGGAAGCTAAGAGAGAAGAGGTTGAAGAAGATGTCGTTTGTGACGAATGTCATGCATTTAGAAGAGCATGATGCTCTATAACACACGAAAGTATAGAGATAATTATTTAAATGAGATTTTTCTCTCACAACTACGAATGAGATAATTATTTTTATCATGTTTCAATTAATTGAATGAGTAATTATAGGTTGTTTTGTGACAATGTCATAAATCTGGAAGAGCATGCTGCTCTATGGTGCTCTATAACATCTAAAAGTATAGAAATAATTATTTAAATGAAATTTTTCTTTCACAGCTATGAATGATAGAGTTATTTTTATCATGTTTCAATTAAAGTAGTAATTACAGGTTGTTGTGCAAGTTAAGTAGAGGTTAGATTCCCAACTTGTAGGCACTATTTGAATTATCTTTGATATTATCTGTATCTTTAGCTCAGTGATATCAATAACACTGATAATGATACCAATAAACTCATAGTACCAAAAATTCTATGTATCAACAATACATCGCTAAATATTTCCAATGTATCGATATCGTAATATTTTCAACTATGTAAATTTTAGGTATTGCTTATATTGTCAATGCATCGATATTGTCAATGTATAGCCAATATTTTTTACTGTGTAAATTCTCGGTGTCACCTGTATTGCCAATGTATCTGCACTATTTCGATTAAATCGCCAACGCATTAATATTGCAAAATTTTGTATATATATTAAAAATTCTCATTTCATCTTTTTTATGTGCACATGGTTCTATTCAATTTGTCAACAATAATATTGACAATATTACGATATTATCATCATCGCAACACTGCGATGTTGAAACCACAATCTTTCATTTCTTTCTAATTGTCATTCATTTGTTAAGAAATATCATGTGTTGTCAATATTCTGAAATATCATGGATGTTTGGATGAGAGATTGGAGTTTAGATAGATAGATGGGTTGGATGAAAGGTTAGAGTTTGGATGGATAGATGGGATGGATGAAATGGTTAGATTGATTTCATATAGCAACACATATTTTTGGGGCCCCATTAAATAGAAACCAATTATGTATGTATTTGTTTGTAATTTTTTTATTCCCAAATATGCAAATATGTGTATTTTAGTACCTCTTGAGGTTTTACTGAAAAATTCCACCACTTTCCCCATGTTACCCCACATTTCCCGTTATTAGCGATATTGTCGATAATATCAGTATTATTTTCGTATCTCTAACTAACAAAACTTGTAGCGATGCCGAAACTTCAAACACTACTTGTAGAAATACAAATTTGAATCAAATATCATTTCATGTAGGGATTATGACCTAATCAATTGCCATGCCATTAAGTTTATTCGGACAATATCTCTTATCATCATGATTGCTTAACAATCCGTGCATAATTTTAGAAATTAAAATGTAATGTTATTTGAATTATACTGGAGGAAACTGTACAACATGTGATCTTTGCATTACTCCGATAATCCACAGTGTTGTTACATTGAAGATATTTCTTTTCTTTTTTTTTCTTGATATTTAGATCCTTCCTGTACTAGATATCAATGTCATTTATAGAATTCACATCTTTTATTATTGTTGAAGACATCCTGTTGATTTTTTCTTTTGAACCTTTGAAACCTCGAAATCATTTGCTTCAGTAATTTACGTTTTTCTTTTGTTTGTGCAACAATATACGGCTCTTATAGGATCCTCTAAAGGTTATTTCTTTCCACTATATGTGCACGCTGTTGAAAGTTAGGTTCTTGTCTTCTCTTCTTTTTTTTTGTCCTATGAATTGATATTTTTAGGATATTGCACAGCACATCCAAAGTCTTGTCTTCTCAGCATATAATTGTTATACCCATCGTATCTTTGTTTTAATTTTAACACATTATCATGTCTGCAATGACCTCTTAACTTTTATGCAAAATGAACATCTACGTTGCCAGAAACACATAACTGTAAGATTGTGAACCGAACTCTGTGTTATTCACTTCTTTTAACCTCCTTGATTTCCATGTAGGAGCAACAAATATAACACGGAAGATGTCGGGCGACATTCCTTCAGGTGTTGAAGCATTGTCTTTGGCTAATTTTAATATCCAATCTCCTTGCTTCATTTTTTCCATATTTATATTTGCGAAGATAAAATACTGGGATTACACAAGCCTTTCTAAGTTCAATTTTTTTAGCATCTGATACTAGTTTTATTTGTGTTGTTCTTTTCTTCAGATCACTCATCCTCTAGCATGGATGTTTTTGAAGATGTTCCTTGCTCACAATCTTTTGATTCAGAGTATGAAAATTTTAAAACTTTTAACTCAAAGAAAGATTATCTTTTCACCAAATCAGTTCACCCTTTGGAAACATTTAGTACTTTTGAACCTTTTTCTGAAGGAAATTTTGAGGGTTTCGGATTACATTCTGAAGATGTGCAAGTAAAAACTACATCTAGTACATTAGCTGAAGCTATGCCCGACTGTTGGCAAGCTAAGGAACATCTCAAGTTGAGGTCATCCGATAGTATTCATGAAACCAGAATCTTGCTCGAGACGCACACTGATAGTAACAACCATAATGAAGAGTTGGAAATAGCTCCTTTCGGTAATGTCATAGGACCTAATCAACTTGCAGCTGAAAGCAATTCACACAAGGAAGTTGTTCAAGGTGATCCTGCAACAGATACAATTTGTTTCATTAATTGTGCTTTGAGTGAAGACGAAGATGGTTTGAGAGAAAATGCCGATGAGGATGACACTGCTCTAGATTACCTTGTGGTCGATAGTGTACTTGACGAAGTGAAGAGCGATTCCTTGCCAGCTGAGGGGTCACAAATGGTAGGTCGAAAAGTACATAAATTGTTCGGAAGAAAGAAATACAGTGGAGAAGTCATTAGCTATGACACTGAAAATAGTTGGTTCAAGGTCTGTTGTTTTCAGGAGAACTCTTTATATTCTTTGCTTCTTACATAAAACAATTAGAAGATCATTTTATCATTATTTTATGAGACATAGCCTGCTTAGTGAACAAATTGATAAACTTGTCATTAATTATCTTTATTTTCTTTTGCGAAATTTAATTATATTTCTGAGATATTTAGCATAGATTGTATTATTTGGATTATCATTATGTGATAAATAGATGTTATTATTTGTATTATCATTATGTGATAAATGATTGTGAATTTAATTTTTTTTTTAAAAAAGAAGCTAGTGGAAGTGGATGAGAAAATCATCATCATCATATCTCATAGCTTTCTTTGATGTTGGCTTTTAAAAACAATGTTTTCTGTATCGCCATGTATCATTGGACCATGTATTGCACCATTTGGATACAAAAACATACTAGTCTTGTGTATGGTGAATATATCATAGTCTTAGGAAACATTGGGAAAATGAAGGAATTTTTCAATAAAACTTTTCTTCAATGAAACTTCAGGCTATGCTAAAAGGAGCAAAATTACGCCCTTGGAACTGGAAAGAAAAAAAAAATAGATTAAAAAAAAACATAATAAGTTTCCAACTTTCCATCATATAAGCACCCAAACTATGCGTTGTGGTACAAAAAATGATGCAATTATATCTAAAATGATTTCAGACAATTTAAATCTCATTCAAAACTAGTAATAAAACACAAACAGTACAACCAAACCTAAAAGAAGCAAAAGTGCACCTCGGATTGCCAAACTGCACTAGTAGCCCCATCTGTGGATATTTAATAGACACTGTAACTGTGACCATTAGCTGTGACCACCTTAATTCTCAAATGTGAAGTGATGCTAAGCTCACTCAATGGGTAGGAATTTCTATCTGAAAGGGCAGACGAAAGACTATAACTCTTCAATGTCACAATCACATTAGACGCAAAAAGACCCACATTTAAGGCAGAGTTGCACAAAATCCAACGAGGGTCGGATTATGATGGGTAGGAGTTGAGAGGTTTTGTTTTGATTATGGGTTGTTTCTAAGTGAATTTAAAATTAGACTTTGTTCGATAAGATCATATCTATCGAAATTTGAGAAAGTTGTTGGGTAAACTATTAGGAAGAGTTTGTTTAAAGCTTTTGTTTAGATGTTATTTTCTAGTTAAAGAAGTGAATGAGAAAATAAAATGCTTATGTTGTTTCCCATTTATTGTACTTTTTATGTTGTTCAGATGTTTTAGTTTTTAAGTGCCCTTATCTTTTAGTTTTCGTAATATTAAAGACTTATGCTCTAATGCATGCATGCATATGGTGTGCTTACTACCCAACGAAATGGAAGAGTGAACAACATAACTTGTAACAAATTTCCTAAGGCAGCCTTTGGCTCACACACTAAGGACTTATTTAGATGGTGAGAAAGGAAAAGAAAAAAAAATAAATGACTTCTCCCATGATGGGACATGTCACCATCTTTGGATAGCAAAGGAAACTTGGGTGGAAAAATGTAATCATTACCCAAACACCATAGTTAAATTGTCATACACAAAACACAAGGTAACTTTTGTGAGAGTTTTATTCGAATTTCCACTTGTTATCCAAACAAAACAGGAAAATCGATTCCAACATGGGAGTCCCCGGTCATGGAAAATCTCAGAAAAAAATCATCATTACAGAATCATTACTAATTTCTTTTCTTCTTTTTTCCCCCTACCATCTAAAGAGGCCCTAAGAAAATTCATATTTTTTTTCTACTAGTATAATTAAAAAAAATCATTAAAAGGTACTTGTGTGGATATTAAAGAGACCTTTATAAGGTGATACAAAAGAGCCTCATATTTTTATTTTTGGGAAATGTCACCAAGAGGAATACAAAAATCACTAAATATTTTTCTTTGCTACTAAAATAGCCATAAGCCAAACGCATTTTGTTTTAACTTTTGCATAGCCTCATTGTCAAAATCTGATTTTATTTTCACATTCTTTGGAATTTTCTCACATGTGTAGGTGTCATATGAAGATGGTGATGAAGAGGATTTGGAGAGGGCAGAACTAGAGGCAATTTTGGTTCCTCTCGATACTGATCGTAAAAGGCCTATAGATAATGTTGTTAAGCGTGAAAGGTCAGAAAGGTAGATTTACCGCATTCCTCAAGTTTTAGTTAGGGCAATCAGCCTTGATATTTTAAATAGCATTGTTGGGCTCCGATGCCCCCAATCTGACACTGAAGTGATTATATATTCATGATCTGATGACCACTGTTGTGGATAGTTAAAAAAGAACATACCAGAATCATTTGAAAAAAAAAAAAAAAGACCAAAGATCAGATGGCTTGGATCGAATATGGAAAAAATTCAGGGGCCTTTCAGATCCACTTGGGGGCCCATTGGATGAACAATGTGTCGCCGAATCATGGATTATGGAACAGGCACATTAGGACTAGCAGTTCCTCATTTTTAACTAGGCAGAATGATGCTATTTTAGAATCATAAGCACCTACAGATGCTTTTAGGGCACTATTCACACTGCTCCAAGGTACTAGTACCAAAAATATCTTTGTTTTTTAGAAATGTCTAAGTGGGCCATATAGTGAAATCTTACTCATTTTACAGCCATTGCATTGTTGAAGAATGGTGTAGAACCCTTCATTTCTGTTGGTCTTTTGCCTAGATATGATATCGGGCATAATGCAACAGTTGCAGAATATGTACTGTTGACCTTTTTTATATTGGCAACGACAGTTTTGACAGCAATAAATGTTTCTCTATATTTCTCTCATACAATGCATGGGTTAAGAAGCTGCTTGGGGCATTGCTACATCCCAAAACATTTTGAAATCGTCTTCAATAGTCAAACAAACAACGGAAAGGAAGTGTGCTGCAGAGAGAGGAAGAGAAGGGTGTTGCCTGTTTTCTATAGTAACTACCTACCAACATACATGCTTTATCATTGCATATGGTGAAGAAAAAAACTCCTATCTTTAATTACTGTTCTTTTATTTTTATGACAATAATTTGTCACAAAAATGTAGCTACTTGGATTTCACCGTACAAGGGATGGCATAGGTTGCACCTGTTGCTTTTCACTTCTTTTAATGCAAGTAGTCGCACCGACCTCTGTGCATGTAGCCTATACCTGTACAAGGCAAACTATGACAAAAGCTTTATAGGATCCACCTTGATGACTATGTGGCATTCATTCCATACATCTATATTATGTAGGGTCATGTTAGGACATAGTCTAAAAATTAGGCGGCTTAGGGACTCAAGTGGGCTATATCAAGGAAACAATGAAATGGGTTGCCCGCCGTTCCTTTCTCTATGTAGCACACACATGCATGTAGCTTCCGCCTTTCCCACCGAACTCTCCGTTCTCTCTCCCCTCCACACCTCTCCCTTTTCTCTCTATCCCCTCCTTGCTCCGCATGCGTCACACACACCATACCCCTAGGAAATATTTAAGTTGAATAGTTTTCCTCACAATTCTACCATTATGTTTGTTATATTTGGTGATGTTATATATAATCATATCATCCATTTTTTAGGATCAAAGCAAGAAGTGAGAATCCTAATCCTGGTCCGGTAGCACCGGAATCTCCGCCTTCCAGATCATTGGGGAGACCCTATCAGAAGAGGGCAAGGAAGTCATCCAGCACGAAGGAAGGGTCAAGGAGAAGGAATTCCCAAACTCCAGCCTCCAATCCAAAAAAAGAGAATGGGAAAGGCAAGGCTCTAAGAATTGTCGCATCAAGCAACAGAGGTTCACCAAGAAAAGGTATGATGGACGCGGTGGTGGGGAACGAGGCATCTGAGAACAATGCAGAGAAACGTAAGTACGGTTCGACAAAGGTAGGGCCCAAGAAGCAGAAGAGTGCATTTACCACTGTGCTAAGCGACCATGAGAGCATCGACACCGACCACACCTTTGGTAGTGATGTAAATAGAGTAGCAGCTGACACCCGAAAAAAGTGTAAGACCAGTACTGCAGCGATGGCAGGCCAGTCATCCCGCTCAAAGAAGAAGGTTGTATCTCCAACAAAGGCTGGCACCAACCACACCTTTGGGAGTGATGTAAATGCAGTGGCAGCAGATATTCGAAAAAAGCGTAAGTCATCCCATGCAACAATGGCAGGCCAGTCATCCCGCTCAAACAAGAAGATTGTATCTCCAACAAAGGCCAGCGGCAGCAAGAATATCAACGCCAATCAATTTGCAGTTGTTAATACACTTTCATCAGATGCATCACTGGAAAAAAATAAGAGCAATTTAGGTCATTGTAGTGCAAAAAAACGTAAGTACTACTCAGCAAAGAAGGCGAGTAAGAACATCAATGGCCAACAAATGATGGCTAACATGAACCCAATTACAATAGATGGTTTACATAAAACAGTGGATCAAAAAGAACCTTGTGGGGTTCCGAAGAAACTCGAGCATCACTTAGTTAATGCAGGCCGCACTTCACTTAAGATGGACATGAACATCAATTCAGAGCAGGTTAAGGTTGCAGGCGCTATAAATTTGTTGTCGTTGATTATGCCTGCATCACAATATAAAAGGAGGGGAAGAAGGCCCAACACCAATCTTAGTAGCTGCAAAGGCCCAATGCGGAATGAGACCACAAATGCATCTGGTAATACAAGCTCCCGTAAGTTTATCGGCAAGCAGTTGGTGAAGAATGTTGGTGGTGTACCATGTCGTGGAGAGATTATTGGATTCAAGAGATGTTATACGGTTAGTAATTACTTTCTACGTTTCTGAAAGTTATGCATGGTTTTCTTCATATAGAGAACGGATCTAGTTTGTAAGATAAGCTTATCTTACAAACATTTAAATCCGTAAATTCCCTAAAATGTTTCGCTACACAGTATACTCTTCTTTATATTTCTTGTTTAAAAAAAAAAAGATGCTTCACCTCGACAAATAATCATGCTATCCTTTATAATAAGCTTTTTGGAGAACTTGAAATTGTTGGGAAAATCGGTAGCGGAAGTGGAAACCAAATGCGCAGAGTAATGTGAGATCAAATGAGAAACAATATGAAATCAAACCACACACAAGCATTTAACCACAAGAGAATCCAAGTTTACGTGGAAAAACCGCTCAACGGGTAAAAAACTACGGCACAACGCTCACCACTATGAATTAAACAGAAGATTACAGAGATTGAAAGCCCACAAGCAAAGAAAACAGAGAACACCCAAGCTCTCTCTCTCACAAATCACTCTCCCCTCTTCCTAATACGATTAAGAAACCTTGGACTCCTTAGGATACTTACTAACCTCAATTACAACTCATTTATATAGGCAACAAATCGAAAATATCTACTTCTTACGCACTACCATGTGGTTGCGTAAGAAAACGCATACGCAGTCGACTGATCGCCCAACCGGTCGCCCAACGCACAAAACAGTCCAACGAAAAAATCACAACACGCTGCCTCACCTTAGACTTGTCGCCCGACCGGTCTAAGCCCACCTTAGACCTTTCTCACAACCGGTCTAAGCCCCCTGTAGACCTGTTGTCAAATAGGTCTAAGGCAACACAGAAACTGTCCAGCCTTCTTGTGCATGTGGGCCATTCAACTAGACCGGTCGCCTAACCGGTATGAGCACCCAAAAGGTGCACATTTTGAAAGCTCCTCCAACAGAAATTAAGATACATTTGGTTGCACCATTGAGAGTTTCAGTAGGAGCAATAAAGCTCATCTACACACTGCATGTGTGCTAGCATGGCACGTAAGTGCGAGATCCCATCAGGTTGATCTGACATTGTACATCTTTTTCTGGAAAATAAATCTAGTGTGCTCATCATGTGGGCCCCCAATATTGGAAACAGGGACATTGGTTAGAAAACTCCAACCAAGCTACAATTGTTTTGCTAACTGTGGCCCACCAACCTGATTCTAGGGTTAGGGTATCAATATAGTAGCGCTCTGATGGATGGATTTGATCTCAGATTTATGATGCCATTCTGGCACATGTCCAGCGTGGACATTAGCTTTATTGCACACACACATGCACTTGCAAAGCTCATCTAATTGATTTAACATGCTGAATAGAGAATGATGGAATTGTATTTACCATATATTATTAATATCGAGGGGTTGTGCTCCAAATTATTATTATTATTATTACTATTATTATTTTCTTTTCACACACACCTGCACTCATGTCGTACTGGAATTTCACCACGTACTCAAACCTCAGACCTCCTATTCAAACTCCTGCGAGTCTACCACTGAGGCAAGGATAAAGACCCCAAATCATTATTATATTACTCACGGATTGGATTCAAAAGGTAAGTAGCCGAGATTACACGTCGTGACAAATTTGGTCATTTCATGTGCATCATGCATTCACGTGAGATCAGATCTCTCAATCACGTGGCCTACATATCTTCAGGGACAAAATCAGACAGTTTCACTCAGGTGCTTGCACCACAGTTTACAGAACAAGCTGATGGCTGAAAATATTTTTAGCCATCCATTCACTTTGTACACTGGCCCACCTAAGAGTGAAATCGCTTGACTTTTAAGCCGAAGATCTAGACTGTGGTCCATCTGATGGGAAACCTTGGATCTTGCATGTGTGCTTCGATATAAGTTGATAGTATTGTGGATTTTGCTACAAGCACTTGCAATATGATTTGGTAGGACTGTTCCTTTCTTCATTTCTTGTATGAGATTCAGGCAAACCTATCTGGTTTTCAGGTTCGCTATGAAAACGGTGCCACAGAAGATCTGGCATGGACCGAGGTTGAGCCGCTCCTGACCAACCACAAGGAGAGAAGACGGTAGGGGCCTGTTTGGATACAACCTAATAAGTTATTTTTTTAACTTTAAGTCATTAAGTTACTTTTTTCACTTTAGTTAATTTGATAATCATTAATGTAAAAGTAACTAATGTGCTAAAATCTACTCCTCTCATCTCAGTACGTTTTTTTTTTTTTTTTTTTAAGATTTTTAATTTATTACTTCTTACTTGTCTCTCACGTTTGAGGTTCTCTCATTGTCACTGCCAAAGGAGGCCCCACATAATGGACTATCCCCATCTAATGTGGGGCCCACACGAAAGACATTCCCCATCGAATGGTGGCCCCACATGATAGATGACCCCATATTAATGTGGACCCACATAATGAATGGCCCATATTAAAGATAGGCCACTACTGATAAATAGCCCATATCCATAGTGGGCCAGTATGATGGACAACCCACTTCAAAAGGCGGGATCCACATGATGGGTAGTGAACATTGAAGCAGGGCCCCACATGATGGATGGCCCACATTTAGGTGGGGCCCATATAACAGAAGGTCCACATCAAAGGTCGGCCCTTAATAATGAATGGCCTAAATCTAAGGTAAGCCCCACCGTAGTGTGTGTGGGTGTGAGGGTGTGTGCATAAAGAGAAAAAAAAAAACGGCAAAACCCCACATGATGGACGACCCACAATGAAAGTGGGGCCCACATGATGGACAGTCCACATTGAAGGTTTGGCCCATATGATGGACGGTCCAAATAAAAGGTTGGCCCTAATGATGAGTGGCCCACATCCAAGTCTGCCCCGCATGATTGACGGCCCACATTGGAGGTGGGGCCCACATGATGGATGGTCCACTAGAATGGCGGTGGATATTGAAAGTGAACCCCACATGATGGGAAATGATGGACAATAACATTGATGGTGAGCCCACATGATGGATGATCAACATTAAAGGCGGGCCCTACATAATGGACGGTTTACGTTAAAGCTCAGCCGATAATGATAAATGGCTCATATCAAAGGTGGGCCCTACATGATGAATAGCCCAAATCAAAGGTGGGGCCCACTTGATGAACAGTCCACATCAAAGATTGCCTGGAGGGGTTGCCCGTTAAATATTGACCACTCCTTTAGTTCTAAAACTGCTCAGCCTGAGCAAACGGATAGTCTGCTTTCCGAGATACTTGAGGCAATGGCGATCGTGATGGGCCACACTAACTGAACGGTTTGGATCGTGGACTGATAGCGCCTATATGGATATTAAGGTTACAGAAACTGATGTTTGTGTTGGTCTGTCTCAAAGGCCTCTTGAGTCGTCCGTAGCTGGGCCTATCACTCCATTCTTAGGTTTCTAATTCTTATAAGTGGGGCCCATCATTACCATTGTTCTGTTTCTGTCCACTGTGGATGGACCATGCCCCAAAAATCTCGTTGGACGGTTGTGGTATCTCTCTTCATAACATTGTATCTGTAGGGCACATATCTGAAGGTGAAGATTGTACTTTGAGAATGTTTTTGGGGCATGGCCCATTCACCAATGCACTGGATTGCAGAACCACATGTCCCCATCTTCCAAAATGGAAGACCCATGTGCATGCAGAGATGGGTCGTGGCTCAGATAATTCTTTCTTGATACCTATTATTTGCTTGGCCCAAAGTTCATATACTGTTGGCATTTGAGTTTGTATTTCATTGGGGTTTTCAGTTTGTACATGTGGGTTCTGTAGTCGATCTAATCCATTGATATTGTGGACCCACTAGGGATGGCTGTACCAAAAATTTGCCAACAGTAGGCAATTAAGTAGGGCTGTCAATGGGTCCAGCTTCGGGCTAACAAAATCGAAATTTTCAAAGTGGGCCTAGCAAAATCGAAATCACTCTCTTGACTATGTTGATATAGCTCATGACCATTTTTTCTGAGTTGGGGTGTTGTCTACTGTACCCCCGGTCATGAATTCTTGCCAATCCAGACCATCCAAGTCATGGGCCCACTGCGGATGGAGCTAGCACTAGTCACTGAATTTTAGACCTCTGACCATCCTGTTGTCAATCATTCATCTGGGGGTCACCCATGGGCCTGTTTGGATGGTTGGGGTCGTATGACCTTATGGCGATGCTTCGTCCACAACGGACCCTTCGATTCGCGAGAGTGTGGGTTGACTGTTAGGTAGTTGTCATTTCTCATTTGCATCCTACTTAGATTTCCATGAGTTTGCTATTGCCTAACGCGTTCCTTGCAATTGAATTAATTTTAGAGCATGTTTGAATGAATATTTGAACCAATTCTCAAGTTAAAGTAATTATTAAATGAGTCATGAAAGTGGGCCTACGAATTTAAAATATCTGTAATGCAGTAATTTAATATAAGCAATAAGAAAAGTAAAAAAAAATTAATAATCAATCTAAGCATATATTTAAAATATTGTAATTCATTAGTAAAATAAGGACATGCAAAATAAATGGTGAGGCCATTTTTTTAATGTACATTATCGCTAGGTTAGGTGAGATCATATTTTTTATTGTACATGATCACTAGGATAATCACAACAACAAAAATAAAGGCATCTAAAATGAATGTTAAAACCCTATTTATTATCAATTATCATGTGATCAATGTGATATTTGGACCATTTGCAAACCTAGGCCAACTACTCTAATCCAACAGTCCACTACAATCATACACTGAGAATTATTTTTTGGATTTACATTAATCATCCTGTAAGTTGTGACTTGATGAACGGGTTGGATGGCATATAGAAACGACCAATGCGCCCTGGAAAGGTTAAATTCTAGGGTGGGCATTCCTATCTTCTCCGTTTGCTATTTTGTAGCCCGTAAGCATGTTGCTTAAAAGTTCTATAAATTAATTTTTCGACTTATGAATCTAGAGGATATAATAGATATGATGGTGGGACCTTAGAAACTTGGGTATTGTACCTTGCATGCTCTTCATAAATCAGGCATGATAGAGGGCGTTGGATGTGAAATGCCTGGGAGGCCCACTCACCGTGATTTTGTGGGAAATTCACCCCATCCATTCGTTTGTCCATCATGTTACGGGCTAAATATGAGGCAGATCCAAAAACTCAAGTACGTTTAAACCTCCTTGGGCCCACCGTGATGTTTATATGCTATCCATACCATTCATAAGGTTAACTAAAAACACAAAAATATCAGCTTGATCCAAATGTTTCAATGGTAGACGTTTAATCCCCACTTTAGTCACTTGAGTCTTGGATCTGTATGATCTGAAAAAACGGATGGACAAGGGACTTCTTATAAACGTCACGATGGGCACTTGCTAACTCGGATTCGGTGGCTCTAGTACCAATCTCTAGAACTGAGCACGAGCCGAGCTCAGCCTTTTTAAGCTGGCTCAACCGAGCTTTCGAGCCGACTTCCAGATTAAAAAGAACAAAATTTTAAATAGCTCCAGCCCAAAGCCGAGGCTAAAAATATTAAAAATCAGGCCCAAAGGCAGCCCAAAGCCCATTTACACCCCCACCCACCCACCCACCCACTTTGATAGAGAGTTCCACCTCTCATTTCCTTGCTCACTCCCCATGTGGGACTAAAAACATACATTTCCAACTAAGTCAGTTGAACCGAGCCGTGCTGAACCGAGTTGAATCAACCTTGGCTTGAAAATCATTTCGAGCTTGCAAAAATGGCCTGGCTTGGTTCGAACCTAACCTTCAAATGGAGCCGAATCCAACTGGTTGGAACCGAGTTGAGTGAGCTAACCAGCTAGCTTGGCTCGTGCACAGCTCTGCCAATCTCTAAAGTGGTCGGTGCTGGAAAAAGCTCTACAAGCCCCACATGATGCATATGTTTTATCAACCCTGTCAATCCATTTTTTTATATCATTTTAGGGCATGTGCCCAAAGATGAGGAATATCCAAATCTCAGGTGAGTCACACCATGAGAAACAGTGGTGATGGAATGCCCACCATTAAAACTTCTTGGGGGCCAAAAGGTTTGGATCAAGCTCATATTTGTGTTTCCCTTCATCCCGGCGCCTGTGCGACCCAATCCACAGGTTGGATGGCAAATAACCATTACAGTTAGCCATAGGAAGCTTTTAATGGTGGTCATTCAATTACCACTATTTCCTTTGGTGTGGCTCCCATTCTGCCTCATTTTATTTTTGGACTGATGCCCTAAAATGAGCTGGCAAAATGAATGGGCAGCATAGATAAGACATATACATCAATGCTGGGACTATAGAGCTTTTCTAGCACCCAGATGGACCTAGGTGGGTGGGACCATTGACTGTCAGGCTCACAGTGATGTATGTGCCTTAAATCCACTCTTTCTAACCATTTTGAAATCTCATTTTAAAGCTTGATTCCAAAAATGAAGCCGACTCAAATCTTAGGTGGACCACATCACGGGAAATAGACCTGATTCAATCCTCTCCATTAAAAACTTCATGGATTCTACCGAAATGTGTTGATAAGGTCACAAACACCTAGATGAAGAAACCACACAAATAACATCTTCATCCAAAGCTTTCGTGGCCCACAATAAGTTTTTAATGGTCAATCGTCATTGTTTCCCGTACTATGGTTCATATGGGATTTGGAACTTCTTCATTTCATGGAACATGCCTTAAAATGAGCTTTCAATAGGGATGGACGGCATGGATGCAGTCACATCATCACGGTGGGCCCCACAGTCAGGGCTCCCACTCACATTGGGGATTTGTACTGAAACAGCTCTGAGTTGTGGCTATATTTACTAAAAGTCTAACTTCTCGTTAAGCTCATCTTTTTTGGACTTTTGATGAGAAATTAAAAAATTTAGGTCCCTGTGACCACAGATTCCCCTGAGCGCAGGAATCCCCGCAGCACATGGTAGTGAGAGGGGCATTCTCAACCATAAATTTTCAATTTCTCGTCAAAAGGCTGAAAAAGATAAGCCAAACAAGAAATTGGACTTTTAATAAAAAAGCCACACGTCAGGGCTGTTGCAATAAAATCCTCCACCTTGGTGGATACAGGAGGTTTCGGTGGATCGGGTGAATACCTAACCGTGGGGCTCACTGTGATTTATGTTCCTTACATCCCCACCATCCATCCATTTTGACAGATTATTTTAGGACATGGCTTCAAAAATGAAGAATATCCAAATCTTAGGAGACCATACCTTAGGAAACAGTCTTGATTGAATAATCACCATTAAAAACTTCACCGGGGCCACCAGAATGTTTATTTTCCATTCAACTTGTTGATAATGTCACAAAGACCGGATGAAGAGACTACACAAATATCAGGTTGATCCAAAGCTTTTGCGTCCCACGAGAAGTTTTTAATGGTGCATTACCACTGTGTCCTGTATTATGGTCCACCTGAGATTTGGATCTGCTTATTTTTT
Source organism: Liriodendron chinense (assembly GCA_003013855.2). Lineage (NCBI taxonomy): Eukaryota > Viridiplantae > Streptophyta > Magnoliopsida > Magnoliales > Magnoliaceae > Liriodendron > Liriodendron chinense. Next base: position 2,860,601 of record ML058505.1, read on the forward strand.
GTATCATGCCTTAAAATAAGTTTTCAAAACAGATGGATGACCTAGATATAAGGAACATACATCAAGGTGGACCCCACGTTCAGCGATCCACCCACCTCGGTGGATCCGGGGGTCTCACCTAATCCACGCGCTACTGGAGGGGTCGCAACCGAAGCCGAGTAGGCAATCCCGGCGGGGAAAGTAAGGAGAGGGCTGCATAGTTCAGAAACCCTACTCGTTCCTGCAAGAACCCCTTCTCCTTCCCTTGAAATCGCCGGATTCTCATTTTCCAACCTCGATCGGTCACAGTTGCAAAAATCACAAAGGTGCGTTTCCCCCTCTTCCCCTCTTTTTGAAAAATTAGAACGTTGGCTGTTATCGACTTCGGGTCGATTAGGCCACCACGTGCACGTCGACCCGTTCTCCTTAGAGCTGAAATTTTTGCACAAAAAAAAAAAAAAAAAAAAAAAACAAAGAACAGTAAGTTGGATTCACTTCGAGGGGAATCCTATCCTCCTACTCCTCAACAAGGAAAAAAGATGCAAATTTCGTTGCTGATTTTCATCGACCCCCCAGCATTAAATACAAATTACATCTAACAGTTACCACATCTAACCATTACACCAAAAAACCCCTAAAAATGCTTAACATTAACTGCCCTGTAGACATGCATATGAACCCCTAAAGACTCTCAACATTACCCCACTACCAATAACCAAAAACAACTACCTAAAGACGTGCATCTGAAAGGTCCACGTAACAGTTACCACATCTAACCATTACACCAAAAACCCCTAAAAATGCTTAACATTAACTGCCCTGTAGACATGCATATGAACCCCTAAAGACTCTCAACATTACCCCACTACCAATAACCAAAAACAACTACCTAAAGACGTGCATCTGAAAGGTCCACGTATCAATCCTTCCCTCTTACAGCAGCCTTGTCCTCAAGGTTGATGTGTGGAAATCGCTTGATGATAGAATGATACTTCTCCCATGTGGCGTCTTCCAGTGGGGCCCCCTGCCATTGGATCAATACCTCAGTCACCACTCGATTTCTACACTTCACCATGCAACGCCCTATGATTGCCTGTGGCGACGCCCTCCGTAGTTAGAGATGGAAGATCTTCTTGGGCTTGCACATGGTGAAAAACAGTGTGTATCTTTGAGCTTGGCGGTAACTCAAGCTTGTAGGCTACCGATCCGATTCATTGGGCTATTTTATATGGTCCAAAGTTACGAAAAGGCACTGTGGTTTGCCGATAGGGTTGCAACCGAAGATAGACCCAGTCCCGAATCTCAAATTCTCGTTCGGATCATTGCAAGTCCGTCATTCTCTTCATCCTTTCTTGCGCCGACAACAAATTCTCTTTCAAAAGAGATAATATGCGATCTCTACTTCGCAGTTCTGCCTCCACAGCTTACACCTTTGTGGTGCCAGGGACATATGTTGTTATTCGAGGTGGTGGTACTCCATAGACTTGCCTCATAAGGTGTGAGCAATGTTGAAGAGTGAAAAGTGGTATTATACCACCACTCAGCCCATGGCACCACCTGGCCCATTCCTTAGGCCTTCTACTGGTGAACCAACGTAAATAATTTTTAAGGCACCAGTTAACGACCTCGGTTTGCCCTTCGGTTTGAGAGTGGTAGGCCAAACTCATTTTTAGTTGAGTTCCTTGAAGACAGAATAACTCTTGCCAAAAGAGGCTAGTAAACGTCAGATCCCAATCACTTACTATGGATCTCAGCATCCCATGCAACTTAAATACACGTTCCACGAACAACTGAGCAACAGCGGCTGCTGTGTAAGGATGTGTCATGGCCACAAAATGAGCATACTTAGAAAGTCGATCAACCACGACCAAGATGACACTTTTTCCTTGCAATACGGGCAATCCTTCGATTAAATGGAGGGAAATATCAATCCAAACCTGCTCAGGTATCAACAAAGGTTGAAGAAGGCTGGGAGGAGCCACATTTTCAGATTTGTGGTGTTGACAAACATCACATTCCCCAACATGCTGTTTGATGGCCTTTCTCATCCCACGCCAATAGAAGTTGTGGGCCACCTATTTGAGCTTTTTGTGATATCCCAAGTGTCCACCAGTAGGACTTGCATGGAATTCCCTCAAAATTCGTGCCTTAGAGCTGACATGGAACTAATTAGGAGTTTCCCATTATAATAAAGTATCCCATTAAGCATAGGATACTTGGAAGAGTTCAAATGAGCATCTCTCCGACCTTGTAATTTTTTTTGAATTTCCAAATCAGCCTCATACTCCCCTCACACAGTCATCCAACCAAGAGGTAATGGGGGTAGATATGGCGTTGAGCATCCCATCATCGGCAACCCTTGAGAAGGCATCATTGCTTTAGTTTCCTTTCCCCTTCTTGTACTCAATCATGTAATCATAACCAAGTAGCTTTGCGAGCCACTTTTGTTGAGTATTGGTGACAATCCGCTGCTCCAACATGTATTTCAAACTCCTTTAATTGGTTCTAATTGTGAACCGACAGCCCAGTAGATACAGTCACCATTTTTGTACAACGATGACAATAACCAGCAGCTTTCTTTCGTATATTGACAAGTTCAGGTTCCTTCCTTGCAGGCACTTAATTAATGAGGGCAATGGGCCTTCCTTCTTGCATCAATACTCCGCCAACGCCCACTCCAGAAGCATAACATTCTACAACAAATTGCTTGGTGAAGTCTAGCAATGCTAGAACTGGGGCCCTGTGTCATAGCTTCCTTGAGGCATTGAAAGGCTTGTTCAGCTCCTTCCGTCCAACCGAAAGAGTTCTTCTTAAGCAATGCAGTTAAAGGAGTAGCCACCTTTCCATAATCTTTCACAAATTTTCTATAATACCCAATGAGTCCAAGGAACCCACGTAAGGCTTTAGGTGTGGCTGGTCGTGGCCATTCCAAGATGCTTGAGATTTTGGTGGGGTACACGACTACTCCCTTGTGAGAAATAATGTGGCTGAGATAGTCAATCTCTTCTTGTCCGAACCTACACTTTGAAATCCTTGTATATAACTTGTGAGCCCGTAATATATTCAAGGCAATTCGTAAATGAATTAAATGATCTTCCCACATTCTACTATAAACTAAGATATCATCAAAAAATACCAATATAAATTTTTGCAAATGTGGTTTAAATATCTCGTTCATAAGACTTTGAAAAGTTGAAGGTGCATTGGTGAGGCCAAATGGCATTACCAGAAACTCATAATGACCTTCATGGGTTTTGAAAGCAGTTTTTGGAATGTCTTCTTCATGGACCCGGATATGGTGGTATCCAAATCTAAGATCCAGCTTTGAATAATATCATGACCCATGGAGTTCACCAAGCAGTTCATAAATAACAGGAATTGGGAACTTATTGATCTTCTCTTTATTGAGTGCTATGTAATCAACGCAAAGACGCCAACTACCATCATGTTTGCAAGCCAACAACACTGGAGATGAGCAAGTACTCACACTAGGCCGGACGATGCCCGCTTCCAACATTTCACAAACGATTCGCTCTATCTCATTCTTTTGAAAGTGGGGGTAATGGTAAGGCCTAATGCTGACTAGGCGGTTTCCTTCTGCTAATGGCATTCAGTGATCATGGGCTCTTGGTGGGGGTAACCCACATGGCTCGGCAAAGACATTCCCATAATCATGTAATAAGGTCTGCACCTGATTCGACGTTATTGTGGGCTGGCCATTGAGGCTATATAACTGTAGAATCATTCCCTTCCCATGTTTTTTAATATTTTTCACCATCTGATTACAATCAACTACCTCCGTAGTTGCAGCTGACCCTCCTTTAAGGGTATACTCCCTTCCATTAAGAGTGAAATGCATCCACAAACGTGTGAAATCCCAAAGGATTGGGCCTAGAGTGCGCAACCAGTGGGCCCCTAGCACCATGTCACAACCTCCAAGTGGTAGAAGGTAGAAGGTAGAAGTCAGTTTGAATTGTGAGTTCTTGGATGGTGAAAGAGATCCCTTTGCACTTCCCTTCACTAGCCATTTTGTCACCATTTGTGACCATTACTTGGAAATGGTCACCAGGTAGCACCTTGATGCCATTCCTTTTAATAACCGCAGGGTCCACAAAATAATGGGTACTCCCGAAGTCAATAAGGACTGTGATGAATTGGAAACCGAGTTTACCTCTAACTCGCATAGTTTGTGGTGCTGGAGCTCCAGCGATGGCATGTAAGGATATCTCAGGGGGTTCTTCATGTTGCTTTGCCGGTTCCTCCCCTTGCTTGGTAGCTTTGATATGTTCCTCATTGTCTTCTAGCCAGCCCCCAATTAGAAACAACTTTTGGGCTTTACAACGGTGGCTCGGGTGGAACTTTACATCACAATTGTAGCAGAGCCTTCATTCCCTTCTTTCTTTGGCTTCCATCGGGGTCAACCGTCTGATTGGTGCTACGGGTAACCTGACATTATTAACGCTTATGGTTAGTTGGTTCCTGGGTGCCTCAAGCCGAGCTTGTCTTCTCCTTGCATTCATCTTTTCTTCTTGCAATCAAGCAAGCCCTATAGCAACAGTAAGGGAGGCTGGATGAAACATCTAAACGTCCTTTCGTATTTCTTCTTTAAGTCCACATACGAAACAACTGATGAGAAAAGACTTGGTGAGTCCCTCCGTTCGATTGGCCAATTTCTCAAACTGTGATTGATATTCTCATACAGTCGAGGTCTACCTTAACTTCGCAGGACTGCCAGCGTAATCCTCAAATTCGGTGGGGCCAAACCGAGTATTGAGGGTTGTTACAAATTCTAGCCATGTTGGCGTACCTTGCGACTTCTCCCTCCAACGATACCACTGGAGCACTTCTCCTTCCAAAAGAAAGGAGGCAATGGTAAGTCGTTGCTCGGGTGTTATCTAATGGTAGGTGAAAAATTGCTCAACACAGTATTCCCACCCCGATGGGTCACCACTTTCAAATCGTGGAAATTCCAACTTCACAGTTCGTCCCTGAATTGAACCAAACGACTCAACTTGCGAGGACCCGGAGGCTCCATCAAATCTTGCAGGACGCCCGTGTGATCAACTGTCAGATCGCTCTCCACGTACAGCTTGAGAGTCGCCCACTAGCAGCTCATATTTCACATTGAGAGCTACAAGATCTCCTTTAGTGTTTGGCTCTGTGCTTCAGATGCTTGACTTGAGTGTTCGGATCTCAGCTTCGTGTTGAGACAAGGAGTGGTCGGACATAGGTCCCAACCAGCTCTAATACCAAATTGTTGTGGACTTTCGGGTCGATTCGGCCACCACGTGCATGTCGACCTGTTCTCCTTTGAGGTGGAATTTTTAGAAGAGAAAAAAAAAAAAAAACAAAACAAATAACAGCGAGTTGGATTCACTTCGAGGGGAATCCTATCCTCCTGCTCCTCAACAAGGAAAAAAGATGCAAATTTCATTGCTGATTTTCATTGACTCTAAGCATTAAATACAAATTACATCTAACGGTTACCACATCTAACTCATCTTTCAAAAAAAAAAAAAAAAACAGTTACCACATCTAACCATTACACCAAAAAACCCTAATGGCCCGTTTGGGAGCTTGGATTTGGAATGCATTGGAATCCAAATCATAATTACATAGGAATCAAGGTGATTCCAAATTCTCATTTGTGTTTGGCTAAAATGCACTGGAATCCAAATCTCCTATTTGGGAGCTTATATTTGGAGGGCATTAGAATTTTTCGGTATATTCACATGACTTAGATCTGGTTAACTAAATTAGCTTTCATACTCTAAATTAGTATATATGTGTGGTATTTGATTGAATGGTTGTAATAAGCCCATTAAATATAGACTTTGGCCAAAAAATAGGAAATTTTGAGCCTTGGGTGGGCCACAAATACAAGGATCACAAATAGGCGACTCACCGATGTTTTTTAACTGTCCATTTAAATTTCCAACATTTGGATAGTTCAGATCATTCTATTGATATAATTTTAGTATTGCAGCCAATAATTGAATTGTTTTGGGGTATAATAAACGTGCCATGTGTCTAATGGATTAGTAACTTAGAGACATCATTGTTACATGTGTGACTCTCCTCTCCTTGTAAGGGAGGCAAAAAGGCATTTCCTCTTAATTCCATATGAATCTCAGCATATTGCTGAGATTTCAAAACACACCAAAAAGGGAGATTTGAAATACCTCCGATTCCAACTGCCTCCAAATCCAAGGCCGCCAAACGCAAAAAGCAACTATATGGATTTGAAATACTCCTATTTACCACCAAATCCAATGTGCCAAACGGGGTGTAAAAATGCTCAACATCATCCACTACTCCTAACTACTAGTAACTACCCTGTAGACATGCATATGAACCCCTAAAGACTCTCAACATTACCCCACTACCAATAACCAAAAACAACTACCTAAAGACGTGCATCTGAAAGGTGTACATATCATTGGCCTGTAACTCACTTACAGGGAAGTGATTTCTCACCCCAGCCCCATGAAGTTCCCTGGTAGTTTTGCCTGTAAGTCACTACCCACTTACAGAACTTACGGGCATCCAAACGAACCCTTAGGCATTTCACTTGCATTTCTGGAATCTGGATGCCTCAAGTATCAGTTGGCAATGGAATTTTAGGCATTTCTCTTACATTTCTGGAATATTTTGCAAGTGTTCTGAACTGATGTTGGCTATTTGGTGGTTTGATGTTGATAGTTTGTTTTTATCAGACTAGAGCTCTCAGGTCCACAAGTTGCTACTTCTTTGTTTGAGTTCTTAAATCATATTACTTAAGCGCCTTTATTTAGACAATGGCTTAATAATAACTTAGACAAACAGATTTCTAGAACTTAGGATTGTATTCTCAAAACTTATCCCAACAAACCATGGTCAATCGAAGGACTTTCCTGTGAGATGGAAGGTCCCAAGTCCTTGAATTATTAAATGAATAAGTGAGATTTAGAGATGCATGAGAACCATGGTTTTAAATGGCATCTTTGAAATGTAACTTGCCTGGAGATTGAAACCAATATGAATCGTTCTACTTAATATGAAGTTGGTCAGACTCATTTTGACATTCACATTTGGTCTGGTTTCGGAGTTTGACCAACCCAATGACTTTTTTCATCCTCCAATACTGAGTGGACCAAGTTTCTGCTGATATCTAAAACCATGAAGTGGACTCTTGTTTTGCTCAAAAGGAGGGGGAAAAAAAAAAACCTCAATTTATGTCAAATCAGGTTTTTGGTGAGACCCATTCCCACCACATAGGATTTGGCTTGTTGATTTGCAAGGAGCCCATCACCAGTGTTCAGAGTATTGGTATCTTTGCATGTATCGTATTAGGTATATGGAAAGATATATCGATGTCACCAATGCTCGGAAAAATATCACTAAGGGAAATGTTGGGAAAAATGTAGAATTTTTTAGCAAAAATTTAGAAGATGTTCAAACCTCTCAAAAAAACTTTAGAAGATGTTAGAAGGCACATGTTTACACATTAGGAATCAAAATATTACAAAAAGCAACTGTACACAATAAATTTCCATTTTATAAGGGCCTAAATCATGTGTTGTAAAAAACAAAAAAAGAAAGCATCAAAATAATATCCAAAATGAGTTCATGTCATTTGAATACTATACAATGCAAATAATAAAACATACATGCTCAATTTGAGGGATAAAAATGGATGAAATTAGGATTTCCCCAATTTCTTCCATTCACACATTCAAGTCTTGCAAATGTAGCCACAGATTGTTTCATCCTTGTGTCCCAATGCTACGACTTTCCTAGGGCTGTGTGGTGCCCTCCTTGTCATAGAAATTTGTCTAATGATGAAACTGAGGAGCTTATTGGCTTGTTAGATCTCCTTAGGAGCGTGATGCCTTTGCTCAGTAGAGGCATCACCCCTGAATTCTCTATACTCCCCCTCAAGTTGGAGCATAGATGTTGATCATACCCAACTTGGCAGTGATATGGAGAAGAGCATCCCTGCTAAGAGATTTGGTAAGAACATCAGCCAACTGGTCTCCGGAACGAACGAAAGGAGTAGAAATTTCCTTTACAGTAACTTTCTCCCGAATGAAATGATAGCTCAATGTGTTTCGTGCGCTCATGGAACACCGGATTGCTAGCAATATGAATGGCAGCCTAGTTGTCACAATGCAAAGGAAGAGGAGTTGAAGGAGGATAACCAAGTTTCTGAAAGAGGGTCCGAAGCCAAATAAGTTCACATGTCGCATGGGCCATCGGCCCATCGCCCGATACTCGGCCTCAGCAGAAGATCTTGCCACGACAGATTGTTTCTTGCTCTTCCAAGTGACAAGGTTGCCACCAATAAACGTACAGTACCCTGATGTAGAACGTCAATCATGAGAACTTCCAACACAGTCAGCATCAGAATAACTAGACAGATGAAGATGGTCATGTGGCTGAAATAATAAACCTTTGCCTGGGGAGGACTTGAGATATCGAAGGATACGATATACTGCAGTCAGATGTGTGGTCCGAGGACAATGCATGAATTGACTTACAACGCCCATAGCATATGAGAGATCGAGCCGAGTAATAGTGAGATAGATGAGTCTGCCAACTAGCCGCCAATACATCCCAGGATCGAAGATGAGCTCACCATCATCAGGACTAATTTTGGAAGTAGGATCCATAAGCGTGGTAGTGGGCTTACATCCTAGCATCCCAGTTTCGGAGAGAAGATCAAGGGCATATTTCCTTTAGGAGAGCACAATCCCAGATTTAGACCGAGCGACTTCGATTCCCAAAAAGTACCGAAGGGTGCCTAGGTCTTTGATCTCAAATCAAGTCTTGAGAAAGGATTTAAGTTACACCATCACCTCAGTATCATCACCAAACAACACGATATCATCTACATAAATAATCAACACCGGCTGTATATAGACTTCTTTAGGTGACACACAAGGCGTGTGTTAGAAGCCATAGAGAAGCCTGGGGGCTGATCCATATAAACCTCTTCAGCGAGATCGCTATGCAAGAAGGCATTCTTCACATCAAGTTGAAACAGGGGCCAAGATAAACTGATTGCCAAAGAGATAACCACACGAACGGAGCTAAGCTTGGCAACAGGAGAGAATGTTTCAAAATAGTCTATGCCATATGTCTGAGTATAACCCTTTGCAAAAAGTCGGGCCTTATACCGATCAATAGAACCATCAAGAAGGTTCTTGATCGTATAGACCCACCGACAACCAACTGTCTGTTTTCCTTCAGATAAGGGAACTAACTCCCAAGTCTTGTTCTTTTCCAACACTTGCATTTCGTCCATCATAGCCTTAGTCCAGTCAATACTACTCAAAGCTCATTCAAATGACGTGGGGTAACGGTGGAGGATATGAAAGCTGCAAAAGACTGGAGTGAGGGTGAAAGATGATGATATGAAACAAAATTGCTAGTGGGATGCTCAGTGCATGAGCAGGTAGGCTTATGCAAAGCAATGGGAAGATTATCATCAGGAGGTAAAGAATGTATACCTGAACCACCAGCAGAGGCAGATGAGATAAGGGGCGGCTGAGTAGTGGGAGGACTTAGTTTGTCAATGATACACAAGGGTGGGTTTCGAGACAGATGGAGTGGTAGCATCATTCAGACATGAAACAGGAAGGGGAATGGAGGTAGATTGCTTATGCTCCCCCTGACTCAGAAAAGGACTGTAAAGATCTCCCTTCATTAAAGAAGTATGGAATGTCTTCAAAGAATGTTACATCTGCGGAGACATATCTCTTACCGGTCCGAGGGTCATAACATTTGTACCGCTTTTGTGATCTCGAGTAACCTAAGAAGACGCACTTCGTGGCCCGTAGACTCAACTTGCCATTAGTTCGATCAAGAATTTGAACAAAGCATGTACATCCAAATGGTTATCCCGTAAGGACACCTCACAGTTCCCTAAGAATTTGAACAAAGCATGTGCATTGAGTGATGTGCATAGAGAGTGCATGTGTATGGTGAGGTGTCTCCTTATAGTTCCCTAAGAATTTGAACAAAGCATGTACATCCCGTAAGGACACCTCACCATACACATGCACTCTCTATGCACATCACTCAATGCACATACACATGTGAATATAACATGTTCTGATATACATTTACTTATAGGGTTATAGAAATCAGGTATATAAAACATTTATTTGCACACATGAAAAATCGGGATTTAATGATCACATGGCTGGAAATTCAATTCAAACGAATGGGCCTCGCTATCCAGACCTCAGAATGATCCAAATCCACCCAAATTCATAATTTAAATAGGTAGGATTTACTTTGATCAGTGGATCACCAATCAACATATTTTGGTCACTCCAACTAGTTGTCGAACCATCCGATGGGATCATCGGACAGTCCAACAGAGCATTATTTGTACTCTGTAGAATGTACAGCAGGGGTCCACTTCTCACTGATCAAAACATTATCAAGCACAAAATTTTAAGTATATACACGATGATCGATGGTATTAACATGCATGCATGGCTTACATGGGAACAAACACTTACAAAAGCAGGGTTTATACAAAAGTAATCTCAACCATCAAATAGGTTCCTAATTAGCATGTGTTCTTATGTTAAGTATGTGATAGTCAAATTAATATAGATCAATCAAGCGGAGGTCTATATCATCAGAGACATTCTTATACATTCAAATTCATATATCTAACCATGAATTTACAAACATATCTAATCAAAGATCTACAAGTATATCTAATCATGAATCTACAAAAAAACTGGCTAAAACATAAGTGAGAATGGAGTTAGTATCCCAACTCATCAGATCAGCGATGAATCTAGCTTTTTCTAATTAGAATAACGAATGTATGCCTCCGATTGCGACCTCACGAGCACAACTGCTCAATGCGGCCACACGATCACCATCGCCTTCACTTCTACGGTCAGGATCAACGAACTCTTCTTCTACCAATGGTCGTGATTGTCAGGACCTAACTGATGAATGGAAAGGATGTGACGGCCGATTAGGGTTAGGGCTTTCTCTGGTATGATATGGTGTAAGCTCTCTCTTAAAGAGGAATGAAAGAGGTTTTCTCCGGAGATTGGTTGTACAACCATATAAGCTTAGATATACATGTAACTTTGTAGCATAGGTCGGTTTCATTCTATCATAACCGTGATAGGGATCTCTCCAATGATCAGGGACGTCTAATATGTTAAGGACATCAATAACAACTCTGGCCATGATTTTCAAATTGAACGGCTAAGGATTATGCACACATAGATAACCACACGCTGATCACTAGAATGGACTGTACAGGTTACCTTGGTCATAGGTTACTTTTTAGGCTTGGATCCTATGGTTGGAACCTATCCTTACGATGGTATTACAATGACATAAGGGCACAAGGGTTTTGATGAAATTGAGAAGGGTTCACTCACTATACTTAATATGATCAAAGAGGCTCTAAATGATGGTGAACTCCACATTCTAATTTGTCATGCATTTAAATCACCGGAGGATTCTAAGAAGGCTAAAACATCCATTTTGGGTCGTGATTACATCGCGACCACTAATCGTTGATCTGATTAGTCTGTACATCAGGTTGGGGCTAACGTGGATTACCTGATGAATCGTTAATTTTCTAAATCTCTAACCAGATTGGGACGATAGATCCAAATATATGATGGACAGTAAAAATACCAAATTTTAGAATTCCAAGATCATAGGGTTATAGGTCCTCATACATGGTTAATATCCCTAAGTTCAGATACATTTTGATGATCGGTCGAAAAGATGGACGGTTCAGAATCATTATAAGAATTTCTTTCATTCTATTCTACGTAACTAATCATATATAAATCGGTACATCGCATCTCACTAAGGTTTGGTACATCTCAACTGATATGGGTCAATCTAGGACCTTACGATGGAATCTAGTCCAACACAAAGTTCAAGTATACTATCTTAGGTGTCCATAAACTGTTTCACCTTGATCGGTGATCCACAACGCCTTAAATCATCATTATTCGATTTAACGATTTTGGGAACTGATCTAAAAGTAATATTCCACATAAACGGTCAAAATACTATATTAGAAAAATATGAAAAGTTTCGTAATCCAAACATATACAATTTAAGATAAATCACAAAGGTTGCCCATTACCATTGGTAGGTTTATTAAGATTTAATTTAACGGTCTGATCGAATTCTGATTGGAACTTCAATGGTCAAAATGATTCATTTGTGGTTAATCTTTAGTATTATTGGCTTCGAATTAGATTTAGTTCTAATAGCGAGCCACGGTGATCAAATTTGATTAGATCGCTACGATTAAATGATTTATAGTTAGATTTAGGTCTATCAAACTACACAATTACGTTTTATACTTCATAATTTAATATTCTATGGTTCAAATTTGATTTATAACTGATTCAATGAATTACTAAGGCTTATGATCGTATGATGACCTAGAAAAATTATTATTATTATTATTTATTCAAGTGGTAATTTCATCAAACAAGTTCTACACACTTCACACTTTACGATTTTATTATTTAGAACAAAAACTTCTTGTCCAGGTTTTTAATTCATTTACAATTTACGGATATTACACTCATACCAAGTAAGAGGGCACGAGTGACTTCAAGAAGATGACGGTTTTTTCGCTCAGCTACACCATTTTGTTAAGGAGTCCGTAGACACGAAGTGCGAGACAAAATACCATGGTCTTACAAGAAAGACAAAAAGGCATGTGACAAGTACTCTCCCCCCCCCCCCCCCCCCCCCCCCCCCATTGTCAAAGTGAAGAACTTTGATAGGACATTGAAATTGGATAACCACCTCATTGTAAAAGATTCTAAACATATCAAACACTTCATGTTTAGACTTCAAAAGATACACCCATGTCATTTGAGTACAATCAATCAATAAAGGTGACAAATGCCTTATATCCAAAAAGAGAGATAACAGGTACGGGGCCCCAAACATCAGAGTGGACAAGCTCAAAAGGTCTAGGTTTCCTGTCAAATGAACTAGGAGGGAAGACAGTCCATAAGGGTCTCACAGCATAAGGGTTTAGATATAGAAATTGAAGGAAATAAGAGCTTTAACCTAGACAATGATGGGTGCTCTATGCGACAATGCCACTTAGACACGGACTCCTTATCTAGGGATAAAGCACTAGTTTCTATGATAGGTGCATCATCAAGGTAGTAAAGGCCATCACGTTCATGGCCCCCACCAATCATCTGCTTCATCTGGAGGTCCTGAAACACACAATGAGAGGGAAAGAATGTTACCAAATAATTCAAGGATTTCGTAAGAGAATTAACAGATAGAAGATTGAGAGGAAAATTAGGAACATGTAGAACTGACGACAATTGCAAGGAGGAAGAAAGCTTAATGGTACCGGTCCCAGATACTGGGATTTGGTTTCCATCCGCAATAGTGACAAAATGCGTTTGATTAGTCAGAAGGTAAGAATTAAATAGGTGAGACTTACCAGTAATGTGAGAGGTAGCTCAAGAGTCAATGACCCAAGACGAAGGAGAAGAGGACACATGGAGTGCAGTACCTGACTGGGCTATAGCGGCTCCAGAAACTTCAGGGTTATCACGAACATGGAATCTCATGAAGGCATCATAGATCTCACAGGAGACAAGAACAGTATCACCTAAATGAGACTTCCCTTAAGGTTCTCCAAGTGTCGGTTGCAAGGTTGAATCAGTATCAGAGGATTTATACTAGCCAAAGACGCCCTCGCCCAGGATGGACTACCCATAAGTCTCCAGCACCTATCAACAAAATGGTTTGTCCCCCCACAATGTGTGCAACTGCGAGATGTATCACGGCTGTGTCCGCGTCCACCTCGACCACGGTAGCCACCACGATCGATAACACGACCCCGGCCTTGATTACTGTAACCAATACCACAACCACGCCCAGGAACTCTAGATGCAGGGTTGAAGGAAGGCCGATCACCAACTGCATATGCAGAGTTATCAGATGAAACCAAGGTTGTCATGGTGGAGGTAGCAACACACTGAACCATAGCATAAATTGCAGTCAACGGAGGAAGAGGATCCATCGTAACAATCTGCTCACGAACACCTTTAAATTCAGAGTTGAGGCCGGAAAGGAACTGCATGTTTCGTGTTTCTTCCCGTTGTTTACGAACAAGCTCATAATCTTTCTTGCTCTCGGACGAAAGGGGATGATAGAGATCTAACTCATCCCACATACCTTGAAGAGCAGAAAAGTACTCTTTTAGAGATCGGGAATCCTGTTGGAACCTGCCAATATCTAAAATCAACTTAAAGACTCTTGACAAATTCCTCGCCTCTGAATACATATCATGTAGAGTGTCCCGTATCTTCTTTGCAGACGATAAAAACGTAACTGAATTACTAACCGATGGATCCATACTGTTAAGTAACCAAGCCATGACTTGGTAGTTTTCCTTGGTCCACGTTTTGTAATTTCCATTTGTAGGGTCTGGAGCATCATCCAATATGTAGGTGAGTCTATCTCTTCCTCCCAAAAATAATTTCACAGACTAAGCCCATTGCAAATAATTATTACCATCCAACTTGACAGTGGTAATCAACAAGGGGTGAGAATCCAAAGATCCCGCACCCGATCCGGATGGTATTTTGTCGTCCATATGGTCCATAAATATTAGTCTGGAGCAAAAAGGTAGTAGTGGAGGTCACAAGCCAACACAGGGCTGATTGCCGCACAACCGAAGGTCCAAACAATGGTCCACAGGAGCAGAAAGGAAGGAAAAACTCAAAATCCAGCAGAAAGCGTGACAGACAGCCTTGCACGGACACAAAACATAGCCTTAAAAAGAAAAAGGAATGTAGCAGATATACACCAGACCTGCAGTGTATGTCCAAGAGCTTCAGGGGGCCAAAAAACGATGGAGCCGCACCTCTAAACGTGCCGGAAAACACCAAAAATCTCCCCAAGTTCAAAAAAAACTTCCATGAATATCTTAATCAGGTAAAACTAACTAGCCATAAGGAAAAATCCCCAAAAAAACTCTTACCAATTTGGGAGAAAACGCGAGAAATCGAAGAATCAGGGGTTTTCGCCGAATTTGAAAATTGGCCCAAACAGAGTTTAGATCAGCCCCAAAAATCCTGTAAAAATCATCATAAAT
Source organism: Liriodendron chinense (assembly GCA_003013855.2). Taxonomy (NCBI): domain Eukaryota; kingdom Viridiplantae; phylum Streptophyta; class Magnoliopsida; order Magnoliales; family Magnoliaceae; genus Liriodendron; species Liriodendron chinense. The sequence goes on from ML058505.1 coordinate 2,875,707, forward strand.
CTTCTAACATTAAGCTTCATCAGATCATGGTCTTCCCGATGTAAAAATGTCTGTACCAACCTACACTTGTTTGCTTCAGTCGTACGGTTGCTGACGTCAACAGATCCTTGCAGCTTCAATCAACGTGAGGTCCTGTTGCTCTGATACCAAGTAGAGGAGATAAGATTTGAAGGGAAAGAAGAGATGGAGGTGGGTGTGTGTGTGTGTGTGTGTGTGTGTGTGTGTGTGTGTGTGTGTGAGAGAGAGAGAGAGAGAGAGAGAGAGGCTACCACACCACAACTACACTATTAAAAATGAACTAAAGTTACAATATAGTACTCCGCAAGAGTATCAAACGCTGAACATGCACAAACAAGGAAAGACAAATAAGAACATTTACAACATCACCCCTGAATTCTCTATATGCTCCTTGTGGAGGATTCTCTATTTTGGAAAAGTTACAAGTCCGGGATCTTCATTGTTGCATCTTTTTCTAGTTTATTGTTGGTTCTTCTACTCATCGAGGTCTTTCCTACCCTTATCTTCATTGGCACTATGGGGCCCCTCCTCATGTTGCGGCTTTTGTGTGGCTTGTTGAGCGTAAGAATATTCTCACAATCGATAATCTGCAGCGGTGATCCCTTGTGCTTCCAAATATCTGTTTGATGTGCATGAACAATGCTGAGTCTATCAACCACCTTTTTATACTTTGTGTCTTCATTCTGGAAATGTGGGACTTCTTCCTAGCTAGTTCTAATGTGGCATGGGTCATGCAAAAATCAGTTGAGGATGTTCTTTGGGCTTGGCATGGGGGAGGAAGTGGGAAGGCTGGTAAAGTCTTGTGGAGGCTCATTGCTATGGTAGTGTCTTAGGTAGTTTGGAAAGAAAGGAATGCGCAGTGCTTTCAAAATGAGAGCTCGTCCACCCGTGGGGTGATTGCTTTAATTGTTAATATGGTTAGGGAATGGGCCCCTTTTGATGCTGCAGCTTCAACCGCCTCATTTGCTTCTTCTTCTTGATGGCATTATATTCTTTCCCTGTCTTTCGACAGGTCTTTTAACAAATTTTGTTATCTTTCAAAAAAAAAGAACAAGAAAAAAAATCCACGTTCATATATGATGATCATGTATAGACATTGTAATCCATGCTAACATTTGAAAAAAAAAAAAAAAATGAAATTTCTATGGATTTTTTTGTCACTTTGAGTTCCAAGCTGTCTTTGATTCAAGTCGAGATTTCTCCCTCAAATTCAAGCTTTGATTCAACAAAAACCACAAGGAGTGGTCGAAAACACTTAAGGAACCAAATCCCTAGAAAACATCAAAAATTTTTTATAGTTTTTCAATTTGGGATTTTTTTTCCCCCAATTTTCTCATGAATTTGCAGTGTTTTATAAAAGTATTCCTGGTATCGGTGATATTAACGCTAGTATCTCCAATATCAGGGAACTTTTATACTGTCCAGAGACTAAAATATCATTGTCATCGCCAAATATCACTAATAATATCGAAATTATTAGCAATATTTTGGAATTTTTTATATTACGTGAGGTTTCAGTATCGCTGACTTGGTGATACCGATAATATCGATGATAGTATCAATAATATCATTGATATTTGGAACAGTGTACCACTAAATCCAGGAAATTTCACATCACATTTTAATGAGGAACTTTTCAGTTTCTTTTCATTTCTTTTTTTTTCTTTTTTTTTAAAGAAAAGTAATGAAATTTTATAAAACAAAACTAGGTAGGAAAATACAAAATGGATGATGGGTCTTCATCTGATCAATACAAGGAGGAATTCTTCCCTCATCTTCCCTAGTAGGCCTTAACTAGGCTCCTTACAAAACCATTGGTTGCTTTAGCAAATTTGCAATTAACTACTTCTCTTTTTGAAAGACCTGTTCCACACTAGATGCTAAATAGTTAAATGTCTGGCTATTATGATTTTTTCCCCATTAGAAAGCCTAACATTCCACATGATGAAAAACTCTCCAAACTTTTCAATCATCACCCAAGTGACTTCTAACTGCCCAAAGCCCGAACACATCTTCTCGAGCTGCATCGAGAGCACCTTGTTTCCTCTTCTTTATAATAGCTTTCTTCCCCTTCTTATCTTTCAGATAAGCATTCTTCATCTCCCTTGTTTCTCTTGGGAAAACACCTCACAACTTACCTCTTTTTATGTGCTAAGTAATGTTTGAAGTAGGTAATGCCCCTATTTATGCATTTATGGCAATAGTTGCATTCAATTTATGCCTACTCGCACCCACTCTAGTACTATATTGCCATATATTATCCTCAGTTCCATTTCATTGCTAATCAACTACTAACTTCATCTTCACCACCAAACGGTAGCTCGACTAGCCAGGACACCTCGCCTCAGGAAGCGAGAGGTCTTGAGCTCGAAGCCCCTCGGTGGCCACCTCCCATTGACTTACCCGGTGCGTGTGGGTTGGAGGGTTTGCACGTGCCCCAAGGACCTCGAAGGGTGCTCCCTTTGGAGACCTATCTGAGGACCTGGTCAGGTGCTCTAAGAGGCCTGGATACCCCGGTTATCAAAAAAAAAACTACTAACTTTATCTTCAACTAATAACTCTCAAACCCAAATGCCCTAAGCTCCAAGACTTCTCTAAATCTTCACACGTACCTTCCAACATACAAAGAGAGTCAAGACAACATTATTTTGAACAAATTTGATATGGAAAAATAAAATCGAATGAAACGGCCTTCTTCTTGTTGTCCTTTCAAGAAGCAAAATCTTTAATGGGCTTGAGATTGATCTCCTTCCTGTCAAGCAGGAGACCCTGGTTGTTAGTGAACCCACAATACTGCATTTGAAGATTGAATATCCATAGGTGACCAAGTAGGAGATGACACACTCATATTGGGATGCCAGTCAGACCATACCAAATCGGTGTACCTTGTCCTAATGAACTAGTCACTAGGATCAAATGGGTCACCTACATGATCTATTTGCTTAGTCCCACAAATCGTTGGGTTGTGGGTGGCTTATAGCTTGCAACTGCAATTGATCAACCATTCATTGTGAAACTTTGTTCAAGTTATTGTTACTCTTGATGATGGTCTTAATCGGTTTTCCCTCACATGTACCCCATGCTTAGTCCCACAAATCGTTGGGTTGTGGGTGGCTTATAGCTTGCAACTGCAATTGATCAACCATTCATTGTGAAACTTTGTTCAAGTTATTGTTACTCTTGATGATGGTCTTAATCAGTTTTCCCTCACATGTACCCCATGCTTGAATAACATTTGGCATACAATCAAGCCTCGTTCTCTTCTTCCTTGGGCACAATCTCGAGGAAGCCTAGAAAGTCATTTTAGACTAGATTAGGTGAATTGTGGAGATCATAACAAAAGATTTGAGTGGGATTCGACGAATCAAAGAAGATTGAACCACTATGGGAATAATTAAAAAGGAAGGGAAAACCGTCATTTTTTTTTCTTTTCTTTTTTCTTTTTCTGATATTCTAATCTTTTTTTTTTTTTTTACTTGTATTTCAATATAGTGGGCACTCGTTCACCAAATCATGTTTGATTTGTGTGCAATTATGGCCCATTTAGTTGACTTCAACGGGTCAAGTCGATGGAGAAATTCATACTAAGGTAGGATACACCATTATATGCATCTCCAAAATACAAAAAAAAAAAAAAAAAAAGATAGGTTCTTGAATATCTTATTGTTTTCCTTTTTCTGATATTTTTCCTTAATTCTTTGGCTTAAAAAAAATTCGACTGATATGGTCCAATACATGCCAATACAAATACATGATGCCTATATTGTATCATTTTTCAGGCCGACATGCCACACAATTTTGATATTTAAAACCATGCTCTATCCTCTCCAAAAGTTGTTGAAACATTTTCCACACATAATTTTGGTTTTCTCTTTACATCTTTAGGACTATAGGAATAATTTTGGTTTTCTCTTGCCATCTTTAGGACTGTAGGAATGATAACACAGTTGATGAGATGTTTTGGAGAATGCTTCATTGGTTTTCTTGTTTCTATTACTTTATCCCAATGGTTTATAAAGAGATGTACAACGGAGATACATGGGAGGTAAAGTAAAGGAATGGGAATCCATGGAAGGTAAATCAATTAAATCAATTGAAGTTGTCAAGTCCTACCTCAAACAATTTACTCTTATGGCTTTCGCTTTTGCTACATATTGCCCGCAGCAACTGCACCATGACCGCCTTGGCTTACCTACTCGTTCTACTCAAGACGAATCAGCATGACATGAACTGAGTCACTCGCCTGAGTCAAGTGACTTTTAATTGCACAAAAAAAAATTTGCAGGTTGTGTGATTCGAATTCACTACCTCAATAAAACTGGCAAACACCATTTAAACTTTGTCAAGGAGGGGTTCTCTGTTATAAGCTGCATATTTTTTTTATTTTCGTCCTATTTAAGTGTCCATTATTAGTGTAATTAAATTCTTAGTTTAATTATTAAATATCGACTCTAGTCGAATTGAGTCTTCGAGTTTTCAAGTTTTTAAACTATGCTTAACCCCTCCCAACCCAAATACTTGTGATTGTTCACAACCTGAACCCAACTCAAGTTCAAATCGGGTTGGCATTTTTACCAACCTGAACCCGACCCAAGGACCTTCACAATCTGACCCAACCCGACTTGAACTCGGGTTGAGTCAATTGGGTTCGGGTTGATCTAAACTCAAGTTGCAGCCCTAATTCATGGTAAATATTCATTTGGCACCTTGTAATTTGATTGCATTGGAATCCAATTCACAATTACATTAGAATCCATGTGAATTGGAATCCTCAGTTGTGTTTGGTAGCTTGTAATTGGAATGCACCAGAATCCAAAAATTGTGTTTGGATGCCTATAATTGGAATGCATTGGAATTCTTTAGTATATTCAAAGGAATGTGAATTTGATTAACTAAGTCAACTTTAATATCCTAAAATTAGTATACCTATGTGATATTTGACAGAATGATTGGAATAAGCCCATTGAAATATATACTTTCACAAAAAGTGAGGAAATTCCAAGCCTCAGGTGGGCCACAAACTTAAGGATCACAAATGAGCAACTCGCCAACGTTTTTTAGCCGTCCATTTAGATGACCAATGTTTGAACAGTTTGGATCATTCTATTGGTGTGATTTTAGTGATGCAACTAATAATTGGATTGTTTCGGGAGTATCATCAGTCTGCCAAGTGTACGGCAAATTAGTAGCGTAGCGACAATCCTTTGTGTGGAGCATATCCTAAACCCTCCAACCCATTGACCTGCACTACTGACATGCATGAACATTTTATTGGACCTTCCAAATTGTCCCCCCTTGTGGATGGGCCATATCTTGAGCATCCCACTAATTGGATAACTTTAACCATCTGATTTTGCCCGTTATATTTGGACCGTCAACCATTTACCGTTCAACCGTCCCTTTGACAGTCACCAATTGGACGGTTAGGATCATCAGCTTAGTGTGATTTTGGGAATATGCTCCATCTACAATGGCCCTATAATTTGGGTTGTTGAGATTGGAATGCATAGATGCCACACACATACAATGGGTTTCATCCATTTAGTGAGGTCCAGCTAACCAGGTTTCAATTTTTCCCAAAAGGAACTCTCAAATAACATTTCTAGTTTATTCAAGTTAGGGCTATGCTGATATGATGAGGCTAAATATCTACTATACATAACGCAAGGAGGTCTTGAACATTTCTGCCCCAGCAATTAGTTTTCCTGAATGGAGACCCTTACATATTTTGAGGACAAAGTAAGACATTTTAATTAAAGTCCAGGTTAGGAAATTCAAAATGTGGCTGTGTCCATCGGGCAGCTCAAATTTTACCCTCAAAAGCTAATGAATGGCTTCTATTTTACCGGCAAAAAGCCTTAGCAGGCGCCAATTTTTCTCTCCCCATCTCTTTCTTCTTTCCTCCCTCTTCACATGCATTGGTGCACATGCCATACGCCATTGTAAGATAATAAGTGGGATTCGGTGGTATGAAACATGAATTTTTTTTTTTTTTTTTGTCTATCTTCATTCTTGTCCTGGGGTCAACTTATCTCTGATGGCGGACATCCCTGTTGGTCTTTGTTACCTGGCTTTGGGAAGATTTAGTTCTTTTGGTGTTTCGTGGGTGATGTTGAAGTCGACTGTGGAGTTCTTGCTTGCTTGGCACAGGGGCAGGGTGGGTAAAAGAGGCAGGAAATTATGGAGATGGGCAATATTGGCCAGCCTTTGGGCCTTCTGGGGGAGAGGAGCAATCAATGTTTTCATAACTACCCTTAGCGGTGGATGTATTTAGACTGGCTAACCTGGATATTTTGGATTGGGCGTCAAATTCCCCAATTTTGAGTGATTGTTCTCTTTCTTCAGTATCTTGTGCTGATTTATAATTCCTTTGGCCGATTTGGCCCCTTTGATCAATAAAATCGTAATCTTTCCTGAAAAAAAAAAAAAAAATCGCAACAACCTTGGACTTATTGTGTCTTCTTCTTGCTTGATTCTTAGATTTTCACTAACAGTCATATTCAAGAATGATGTGTTTTATACTTTTATTCTATCTTCAAATTATTATGGAACTTCACAAGTATTGTATTCATCTGAAGTTCCTAGCACCTTACACATGACAACCTAGGACGTGTGCAGGATATCTGAGCAATGTATGAGGTGAGAGACGCTATATAAGATGATCCCAAAAATATTCAGGCTGTTCAATATTCAAATAAGCCACGAGGTTCTTTTTATGTCATACATGTGGCCTACTTGATAGTTATACTGCTTGAGATTATTGCCATACGATTTAAAAGATGGGTCCCTCCTGATAAACGCCTTTGATATCATGTTGGCATGTATGACTGTGTGTGCCTGGGTGCATGTTTTTCTTTAACATTTTTTTGGAAGCATCTGTACCTTATCCAATACTTCCATGAACATATAAATTTGATTTTACTTATTATAATTGCTCTAAAGGATTAATGTCTCGAAACGGCATTCATGTGCACTTGTTTCTTAATCAATCTTTCTGACTTTTGTCCAGTTTTTCTGGGGTCTTGATGTCCCGTTTGCGGAATGCAGTTCTTGCCACAGGGCTTGTTAGCCTTCGCTGGTGGTGGCTTGGCATTTCCCTTCTTCTTGGCGTAAGACTTCAATAATTCTGTTTATGTTGCAAGGTTTACTTTAACCCTTTGAACAGTACACTCGGATTTTCAGTTCTGATGAGTGGGGCCCATGGTTCAGTAATCCACCATGGGTAAGGTAGGCCTTACCCCTGATGGACACTGTCCAGAAGGACCACCCAACACTTTAAATATATGGCCTACATATGGATGGTTAAGAAGAGAAATACAAAGGGCCATGATTGGTGGCTAGGATCGCCTGGTCTGGGAGAGTCATGCCATGTTCCATCAACTGCAGGGCACAATGGACCATCAATAGTCTGGATTAGTTGAGTCTCACTTCTCAGAACTGTAAAAAATTCATGCTGCAAAGCCTCAACTTGCAGATCCTACTTTTCGCCTTCTTAGTTCATGGTTTGTTTATGAAGGACATCAAGGACGAAGCCTATAATCGACTCATCAAAGCCACTTCCACCACAAGCGACTTTTCGAGGGCCTTATGTGAACACCGGATCACGTGATATTGGACCGGACCATGGCACTTAACCAAAGATGTGATTTGCCTTCAAATTCTGGCCATCTTGTCACCGATGTAAACTTGCATGCAAATCATTTTCAATAGTATCTTTATACATGTTGTTAAGAACTTAATCAATATGCCAAAAGCCCTAGGACTGATGGAATGCATCAAGTTAGGCTCTTTAAACCATTGGGATCATAACATTCCACTACGCTCTGCAGCTAACATCCACAGCGGCCCACTTTGTAGTGGCACTCAATCTGGCGATTCTGGCCTCTATTCTAGGTAGCCCTTTCCATGGCATGGTGGCTGCACTCTGGTTATCTATTTTGCCCTTTCCACTTGGCAGCTGCACTCTGGTTGCTCAGGTGGCCTTTTCCACACCATGGCGGCTTTTACTCTGTTCCTAGTTACCCTTTCCATAGTTACCCTTTCCATAGGTCACTTGTCCATGACTCATAACATAGGATGTGGAGTTGGCTCTAATAACAATTGTTAAGAACCTAAACAATACGTCAAAAGCCCCAGGACTGACGGAATGTATTAAGTTAGGTTCTTTAAATCATTAAATCTTTGGGATGGTGACACATATTGCACAGAAATTATCTTTTAGCATGAATTTCCGGTTCATCTCATTTTTTTCATTGTGTTTATTGCGAAATGGATTTGGTTTGTTTTTTCCCTCGTATTATTATGAGGAATATCCGATAAAACTAGTTTTATGGTACAATTAAGGCCTGGTTTGCCACTTAAAAATGATTTCATCTCATTTTAGCTAACAGTAAAGATGTATTACAGATCATAGTTATGTAAGTTATGGGCATCAGTATTTAGAAATGCTCCAATGCTCTCAATTGCATCAGGTCACTTGGATAGTCTAGTTGATCGATCTGGACTGCTCACCTAGTCAAGATCACATTTTATGGGCTACCATGAAAAAATCGCGCTGATTGGTTGATTCAATCCATCCTTGATTTGGCCTTATTTTTGTAGCTGTCCTTTTACAAGCTATGGATGGGATGGTTACAGTTGCCTAACATGAGTAATTCTTTAGAATCATAGGCAATCCATGATGGTTCCTATTAAATGGATGGACCAAATTCCTAGCCCTACTTATTTCGTGCAAAAGATCTAATTGTTCACAAGTACTTTAAATAAGTTACCCACCCAGTCAATCACACAACACACCCACCCAGTCAGTCATGCAACGCACCCATTGGTGTTGTCATTGGTGTTGTCAGCAGCGTTGATATTTCACCACTGATAGGTTTCAAAACTGAGACCCCTTGTTGTCAGCAGTACTTTAAATAAGTTACCCACCCAGTCAATCACACAACACACCCACCTAGTCAGTCATGCAACGCACCCATTGGTGTTGTCATTGGTGTTGTCAGCAGCGTTGATATTTCACCACTGATGGGTTTCAAAACTGAGACCCCTTGTTGAAACTCCGCAGAGTCTACTAACGAGGCAAGGCCCCGAGCCCTATAGTATAGTTACGTTGTAGGCTATGCATTTGAGTTCTAAGGTTGATTGGGGAAGTGACTTGGTCAAGTCAATCGAGTTTATGAGCCGACTCAACGAGTCTTGACTAGTTAGCTAGCTCAAAAAGTTTCCAAGAGAAATGGCTCGAAATCTCATTGAGTTAACTCAGCTGAGTTCGGGTTGAACCAATGAGTTTTGGATCTATGACTATGGGTTGAATAAGATGGTTTTCTTTTTCGATTGGCTGGCCACATAAGTTACTTTTTCTACTTACAGTAGTAGATAAGTAACTTATTTCAGATAAGTAAGGGCCTGTTTGTTAACGCTGAAAAAAGTCACTTAATGTGGAATTGAAAAATGCTTCGTGGTAAGTGGTGTTTATTAATCCTAAATTCGGAAATCGCTATGTGATTTTGCGTTGATTTTTTTCGGCTATGGAGGTCTAGCTTAATGGTGAATATGGAATGTGCTCCTACAAATTTTCCATAAAAGAAATAAAATTGCTTTCAAAATTACCCCTCACGATTTTATAGAAAATAAAATTGCTTTGAAAATTACCCCTCACGATTTTATAGAAAATAAAATTGCTTTCAAAATTACCCCTCACGATTTCGATGGAAATTCTATCCTCACATGACGCAATATATTACCCAACTTTTAACATGTTTAACTTCTTTGGCCCAACCATGATTTGTGTTAGATCCACACTGTCCATTAACTTTTTTTATCATTCTAGAGCATGAGCCAAAAAAATGAGGCACATATAAAGCTCAAGTGGACCACATCATAGAAACTGACAGGAATTGAATGAATACGGTTAAAACCTTCCTAGGGCCCAATCTTCATTAAGGTCACACGGATCGCAAATATCAGCTTGATCAGAGCCTTCTATGGCCCTAAGAACTTTTCAAGGGTAAGCACCTAATTTCCACTATTTTTTATAGTGTGGTCTACTTGAGACTTACATCCACCTCTTCTTCTTTTTTTCTTTTTTTTTTTTGTCTTATGCCCCAAAATGATATGGAAAAATGGATGGATGGTATGGATGAAACATATATATCCCAGTAGGACCCACATAGCCCATGTCAGGCCATCTGTCTTGGACCTTTTTAACATATTTTTGGTGAATCCTTGCGGATTGTCCACCCATGCTGCAAAAAGCAAGTGGGCTATTGGACAGTGCTTAGTGTGTCCCATCATTATATATATATATATATATATATATATATATATATATATATATATATATATATATATATATATATATATATATATATATATATATATATTATCCACACCGTCCATCTGTTTTATGAGTTAATTTTAGCACATCCCAACAAAAATGTGGTGGATTCAAAACTCAAGTGTGTCACAAGAGAGGAAACAATGGGGATCACTTACCACCATCGAAGCATTTGTATAGCCACAAAAGTTTCGTATCATGCCAAGTATTTTGTGTTTTCACTTAATCCTAGTGTGAGTGAACTTATAAACGGCTTGGATGGCCTATAAATATCAAGGTGGGGCTAGGAAGATTTCAATGGTAGGAAACTCATTTTTAGTTTTCCCTCTCTTGTGGCCCACTTCAGTTCTAGATCCACCTCATTTTTGTTCATATCCTAAATTAAGATATGAAAAAAAGAATGAACAAGGTGGATTTCTCAAAAACATCACAATGAGCCTCACCTAGCATCCCAACACAAGAGCAACCTTTGGTAGGAAATCCACATCCACAACCAATCCGAACAATAGGGATTGCGCCCTTCCACCGCTCGGACGATAATCCACTCGGGCAAGGCTTATGGCCCACCAAGATGTGAGGTATTATCCACACCGTTCATCCCTTTTCTTAGATCATTTTATTGTGTGATCCAAAAAATGAGGCAGGTCCACAACTTAAGTGGACCACACCAAAGTAAGCAGTGGTACTGTTGAAACCTTTCTAATGGCTAACAAGAATTTATTTTTACCATACAACCTATTCAAAACCTGGATGAAATGAAAACACAAATATCATCTTGATCCCAAACTTTTATAGCGTCAAAGAAGTTTTTTATGGTGGGCTTTCAATCCCCACTCTGTGGTCTCTTGAAGCCTTGGTTTGCTTCATTTTTTTGTTCATATCTTAAAATGATATGTAAATGTGGATGGACAACGTGGATGAAACCCTTACATCACGGTAGGGCCCCATAGAGTCATGCTCGGATAGATTATTGTCGAGGCGGGGTAGGATGCAAGAATTGGTGGTGTGAAATCTTGCCTAGGATTGGTGCACCAACCTTGATAAAACCAGATAATCTTGCCGAGGGCTCTATGGGGCCACCATAATACATGTGTTTTATCAAGTTGTTCATCCATTTTGAAAGATTATTTTAGGGCATGAGCCCAAAGAGGAGGCAAATTGAAAGCTAATAGCTTGAACCACACCATGGAAGTAGTGGGATTAATTAAATGCCCACAACCCAAAACCTCTTAAGGACCATAGAAGTTTTGGATCAAGCTGATATTCATGTTTTCCCTTCATCCAGGTCTATGTGACCTTATGAACAAGTTGGATGGAAAATAAACATCATGGTGAGCCTTAGGAAGGTTTCAACGGTGGGCGCTATTGTCTCACCATTTCTTATGGCATGGTCCACCAGATATTAGGATCTACTTCATTTTTGGGTTAATGCTTTGGAATGAGATGGATGTTGACCTCATTTTAATTTTTATTTAGTACTTTAGTTTATTTGAATTAAATAGATGTTAATTTAATAATTTTATTTTAATTTAATAAAAAAATAAACCCTTCATTATGTAAAACATCTCCAAACAAGAGATAAGGGCAAATGTGTCAAATTAATAAATTTCAAACATTTCAGGCATTTATTAACAAATAGGTTGTTTCAAATTTAATATTTAATTTTCAGACTTCAAAAACAATTATCAAACAGATTTTTAGATTTCAAATTCAAATTTTATATTCAAGCTTCAGATTTTAGATTTAAGCTTCAGACTTTAGATTTGACAATCGGGCCCTAAGTTTAGTTTATGATTAGTAATAAGTAACTTTTTTACTTAAAAGTATATAATCACTTTGGCTAAAAAAATTTAGCTTTTTTAACTTTTTGGAGAGATGAAAGAGAGGAAAAGCGGATGAGTATATCGTTTACCAAACATACTTATTTTCTTAGTAAGTAGAAACTAAGATAAGCTACTTATGACATAAGTAACTTATCTTAAGCAACTTACTATCCAAACAGCCCAAGTATGTTTTTTAAAACACGCCACCCAAAAAGCACATTGGGTTATCAAAACACCCAATCCGGTTGTGCTGTGGCAATGGGGCCTACATCCGATTTTTTCCGGTTGATTGTAGGGTATTGGCCCAAAAATGGGCCAGATCCAAATATCTCAAGTGGACTACACCGCAGGAAACAGTCCCACCATTAAAAGCTTCCTAGGGCCCATTGTAATGTTTATTTGCCATCCCACCTGTTATAGACAGGATGAAGGGAAAACACAAATATCAGCTTGATTCAAAACTTTTGTAGGCCCCTAAGAATTTTTTAATGGCATGTGTTCGGTCATCGTGTTTTCTATGGTGTGGTCCACCTGAAATGTGGATATTTTTGGGCTCATGCCCTAAAACGAGGTGGCAAAACATATGGATGGCATGGATATACAACACACATATGCATCAAAGTAATGGTGTGGTCCACCTGAGATCTGGATATTTTTTGGCTCATGTCGTAAAATGAGCTGGCAGATGGATGGCATGGATATGCAACGCACACATGCATCAGACTGGGTCCACCTCACCGCTTGCTGAACATGGTGTTACCTAGAGCTTGCTGGAGGTAGATGGTTGAGTGAATCCAACTGCACATGCCTGGGCCCACCATGATGTTTCTTAGAAATCTACCCAGTTCATCCATTTTACCATATCATATTAGGAGGTAGGCCCAAAAATGAGGTAGATCTAAAGCTTAAGTGGGCCACATTGAAGGAAACAATGGAGATCAAACGATTATCATTGAAATTAATCTGAGGCCCATTGTGATGATTATATGCCATCCAAACCGGTCATAAGGTCATTCCTACCCGATAAGATCATATGAAGAAATAGGTAGACATGTGGATACTCCAAAAAAAAAAAAAAAAATTTGTGGGCCTCGTGACTCTTTCAACAATGGAGATTCAATACCATTATTTCAAGCAGTGTGGCCCACTTGAGTGTTGGATGTGCCTCATATTTGATCTCACAGCCTAAAATGATCCAATGACAATGATGGATTTTCCAAAAAATATTATTGTGGAGCACTTCAATTTTTTAAGGTGGCCTACTTGAGTTTTAGATCTTCATTATATTTGGAGACATCAGTTAAAATGAGCTGGAAAAACTGGTGAACGTAGTGGATTTCTCATAAACATCATGGTGGGCCACACAGCAATGGGCACAATTTCAATAATCGGTGTTCCATACCGTAGTTGCAAGTTGTGCGGCCCATTTGAATGTTGGATCTACCACATATTTAGGCCATGCCCTAAAATTATTTGAATAAATTGTTTGATGAGGTTGATTTTTCAAAAACATCATGCCATGCATTTCCCAACATGGCACGTCAATTCATTACACTCCCGTGCATGCGTTGCACAAAAGTGATCCCAAAATAAGTTAAACTTTTTGTAAGTTGAAAAGTAAAATTAATCATTAGATAAACTTATCAAAATAAGTTGTTTTTTTGTTATAAGTTACTAATTTAAGTTTAATAACCAAGCTAACTTAAGCTGAAACAGTAACTTATTAACTTAAAGTTACTTATCGGGTGGTATCCATTGACAAGGAGTTATCTTATTTTAGTTAACAGTATTTATTAGACCACCCACCATACATTGGAACGATTAGACAGTCAATCCATTGATCTACAACATTCATTAGGTTCAATGCACACTTCATGGGCTAACATGCAAACATAACATTGATCCAACAAACATGACTTATTTGATCGATGGTCTTTAATATGGATGGCGAAGATCATTTACACAAAAATAGGTCCAATGAACAAATTGATCTATTTAATTTTCAGAACCATCGTGGATTGCTTATGATACTAAAAAATCACTTTTGTCAGGCAGCTGTAACCATCCCATCCATGGCTTCAAAACAGATGGTTGTAGAAGAAAGGTGGAATCAAAGATGGACTGAATCATCCAATCAGTATAATTTTTGTTTGATAGCCCATGAAATGTCTACTGAACTTAATGGACAGTTCAGATGGATCGATTGGACCGTCCAAGTGAACTGATGCCACTAGGAACACTTTAAGTTATACCATGGTCTACCATGCAAATATCACACACATCTAACAATCTTTACCATATGATCAGTGTCTTTCTTAACCATCAGCACAACGTGATGTGACCTGGGTCCAGATTCCTTTGACCTTGCTTGTTCTGAGTTATAAAAAAATAACTGGGAGAAGCTCACTGAGTCACGTGGGATTGGCAACTCACTGAGTTCCTACTCATTTTGACTCGGCTAGGCATCAAAGTAAGGTCGACTGGGCTGACTCATTGGCCATCCATGAGGTGGACCCCTGTTTGTGCGGCAGGAAATCTAAACCTTAGCAATATGAGATTTTTGGTACGGTAAAAGTTCTAGTTAGCGTGTGGCCCGCTTAATGATTGGCTAGGCTTGATCTTTGGGACATCCCAGCGTGATGGTGCTAGATGACATACACTCCGGATTGTGGCCCCACAATGGGGGATTGAAGCAGATGAATAAGCAGGTAAATGCACAGGTGAAAAATCTTTTATGGTGCAAACTAGCTTATTTGTAAGGAGGGGACTCAGGCGAGTGTAGACACTAAGGACCTGTTTGGATTGTAAGTTACTTAAGATAAGCTACTTATCAGATAAGTTACTTGTCTTGGTTTTTACTTAAGCAGATAAGTATGTTCAGTACACAACATACTTATCAGCCAATAAGTAAATAAGTATGTTTGGTAATAACACATTGATAAGTAACCTTTCAAAAGAAAATTTCAAATCTACATATAATAAGCAACATATTGACATGAAAAGAAAAAGCTAAGCCTTAAGGCAGTTTTCCTAACAGGATGAGCTTTTCTAATCCCTAACGTGCATGCAATGAAGCTCATGTACATGCCATGCATGTGCTAGCATAGCACCATTTGTCCGAGATGCATTCCATCCATCAGAACAGGACCACTATATGGATGCCCTGGCACAAGAATCAAGTTGATCCATTGGTCAAGTGGGGCCACAGTTTGCAAAACAAATGTATGGCTCTGGAAGACTTGGCTGAACTTTTCTAACCCATTCACTTGTTTCCAACAGTCAGTCCGCATGATGAGTGGACTAGAATCATTTTTGGGAAAGATGTAGAAGATCAGATCAACTTGATTGGTGGATTGGATCTTGCACCAATTAATGTAGGCCATCTTTGATGTGGGCCACCCACTGTGTGAGCCCCACCTTTGATGGGACAGTCCATCATGTGGGGCCTCCTATGATATGGACGGCATGAGAAAGCAGTATTTGAGTGAACCATGAGAGAGAACTTTAATATGTAGCGTGACTTGAGAGAGATGAGTAGAAAAGCCAAATTGGAGTGTGGTTAACTAACATTGGAGGGTGACTAACAGTGTGGGAGCAAGAGCGTGACATGAGAGAGATAAGTAGAAAAGTCAAAAGTAAAAAAGCTAAAAAAAATACTTATTAAGATAAATAAGTTTTAACCACCCTCCAATTTGGCTTTTCTACTTATCTCTCTCAGGTCACGCTACATATCAAAGTTCTCTCCCATGGTTCACTCAATTACTGCTCTCCCATACTGTCCATATCAAAGGAGGCCCCACATGATGGACTGTCCCATCAAAGGTGGGGCTTACACAGTAGATGACCCACATCAAAGATGAGCCCTACATTAATTGGTGCAAGATACAATACACCAATCACGTTGATCTGATCTTCTACATCTTTCCCAAAAATGGTTCTAGTCCACTCACCATGTAGACCAACTATTGGAAACAAGTGAATGGGTTAGAAAACTTCAGCCAAGTCTTCCAGAGCCTTACATTTGTTTTGCAGATTGTGGCCCACTTGACCAGTGGATCAACTTGATTCTTGTGCCAGGGCATCCATATAGTGGTCCCGTTTTGATGGATGGACTGTATCTTGGACCAATCGTGCTATGCTAGCACATGCATGGCATGTACATGAGTTTTATTTCACGCACGTGGGATTAGAAAAGCTCATTCTGTTAGGAAAACTGCCTCAACGCTTAGCTTTTTCTTTTCATGTCAACATGTTGCTTATTATATGTAGATTTGAAATTTTCTTTCGCAAGGTTACTTATCAATGTGTTATTACCAAACATACTTATTTACTTATTGGCTGATAAGTATGTTGTTTACCAAACATACGTATCTGCTTAATAAGTAAAAACCAAGATAAGTAACTTATCTGATAAGTAGCTTATCTTAAGTAACTTACAATCCAAAAGTGCTTAGGGGGCATTTGGATCATAAGTTACTTATGATAAGCTCCTTATGGCTCAAGTAGCTTATCTTGGGTTCTACTTATTAAGCTGAAGTGATTAAGTAATTTTAAATATAAAAAAAGCTACTTATAATTGATAATAAACCAAACTTACTCATCTCAAATAAGTTATTTATCCACTGCTTATAGTTGAAAAAGTAACTTATGTTGTGGTATCTAAATGGGCCGTTATAAATTACTTGAGCATTGCTTACACAGCATACAAGCAATAGAAATTAAACCATCTAAATTATGGTTATCATTTCCTATATATTATACACCATATTATGCTCATTTAATTATTTAAACATGAGATTGGTGGGCATTTTAGTGCGTGATTAAGGGGGCGTTTCAATCTTAAGTTACTTAAGATAAGCTACTTATGCCTCAAGTAGCTTATCTTGATTTCTATTTATTAAACTAAGGTGATTAAGTAACTTTAAATATAAAAAAACAAATTTACTTATAAGCAATCATAAACCAAACTTTCTTATCTCAACTAAGTTACTTATCTACTACTGTTAGTAGAAAAGGTAACTTATTTGGTGGTATCCAAACAGACCCTAAAAATGAAAATCACAATGGTCCTATTTCAACAAACAAGTGTATGGATCTGTTGATAGGATTGCTTAACAAGTATGATTTCGTTAGACGCAGTTTGGCTAGTGACCCCAAGTCAAAGCTCTGTGGCCCCATCATTATGTGTATGTTTATACATGTTGGCCATCCATTTTGCCAATTCATTTTACCGCATTAGCCCAAGAATGAGGTAGATCAATTGTGGGGATTGAACACTTACCATTGAAAACTTTTGGTGGGGAGCAAAAGCTTTGGCTTAAGCTGATATTGGTGTTTTCCCTTCTTTCCAATCTGTGTGACCTTATCAACAGTTTGGATGGTAAAGAAGCGTTACAGTGAACGCTGGAAAGTTTTTAATACTAGATGTTCAATCAATATTGTTTTCTTATGGTGTGGTCCACGTGTGATTTGGATCTACCTCATTTTTTGGCTCATACCCTAAAATAAGATGGCAAAATGGATGGACGATGTGGTTAAAACACATACATCATGGTGGGGCTCATAAAGCTTAGTTGGGGCCATTATGGTTTGGCTAGTGACCCCAACACCGGCCAGCTAGCTGGTGTCAAAGATATGTGGGTCCCACCATGATGTATGTGTTTTATCCACATTTTTCTAGCTGATTTTAGGGCATGAGAGAAAAAAAATGAGGCATATCCAACTCTTAGGTAGACTGCACCATAGGAAATAGTGGAGATTGAACACTTATTGTTGAAGAATTTTTGGGGGAACAGAAGTTTTGGATCAAGCTAATATTTGTTTCTTCCCTTCATCGAGGCCTGTGCGACCTTATCAACAGGTTGAATGACAAATAAACATTATAGTGGGCCTTGTGATGTTTTTAATGGTGGACGTTCAATCAATGCTATTTTTTTTGTGGGGTGGTCCACTTATGACTTGCATCTACCTCATTTTTTGGTCACGCCATAAAATAAGATGGAAAATGGATGGATGGTGTGGATAAAACACATACATCATGGCGGGGCCTACAGAGCTTCGACACCAACTAGCTAGCTGGTGTTGGGGTTACTAGCAAAACCTTGTCGGATCCTAAAACGGCAACTTAGACATTATAGGCTCCACAACTTAGCCAGTTTAATATGAGTTAGTATATGTGTTTGCACAATTCAATCAAACAGAAGGTTGCATGGACCAGCGAGGGCTTGTATTCAATTTACGTGTGTGATTAGGAAAATGCAAGCATGCCAAAGTCATACTGATTAATTCAATGTTTGATTGAACGCTGACCCAATTCTAAGACTTACTAGCCCTCTCAACCACTAATTGTAACGACGATCATGCGATTTACAAAAGGGTTAGGGATTAGTCCTTCCTAATGTATTCTTTTTGCCTTAGTCCTTCTTGATGGATTCTTTTTGCCTTGTATCTAAAGGTCTTATTCTTTCATCAATAATTGCATCCAATGTATTTCTCAATGGAATGAAGATTGACAAATTAAAGTAGAAGGGGCTAAAATAATGCCAATTTTTATTGATTTATAAATTATGCTCAGTACAATCGACAAAAGTAATAAATAAACTAGAAAATAATAAAATAAAAGATAAAAACCTAAATAGCCGGTGTGGATAGACGATTTAGGCAAATGGTCAGAGAATGTGACCAGGGTTTTGATCTTTCAAGTAGGGACTCAATTGATTGGGATCCATCAACTGAAAGTTGTGGATATTTATGCTACTCTTACAATACTACAGCCGTTGGATGATAGTGATCTAAACTAATCTAAGCTTCAAACCTTCTGTAGCATGACTGGACAGAAGCAGAGGGGACTAGAACTAAGTTAAGCTAATATAAGAGATAAAGACTGGGAAGATAAGTTGTGTTTTGCGTGGGCCCTGATCTCTTCACTATGTAATTCTTTTATAGCTTCTGGAGGTGGCAAAACCCTCGTTGGGTTTCCTTTCCAATTTAGGATTCTTCAAAGCCACGACTCAATTGTTTTCTGATCATCACAGCCTGCCCAATAGATCTCTATATATCAAAAACCATTTTCACATTTCTTATCAATGTAGTTGCAGAGATCTGTGGATCTTTAGGGCTCTGTCTCATCAAGTCTAGTTCGATCACAAACTGTTTTTAGATCTCCCTTATCGTGACCATGAAGATCTGTAGATCTTATGGGACCAATTCCATTAGACTCAGATTGGGACCCAATCCATTGGTTCTCATTCGTTCAAATGTCAGTCAGATTCTCGAATCTTTGCAATCCCAGGATGATCAGTGAGAGACATTATGTTTTCTTTTTTCTTTTATTCTATTCTATGCAAAATTATCCATAAGAAAAAGATAGATTTTGTATTGTGTCTCTTGTAATGGCTGATTTAAGGGAATACAAAATTTCTTTTCAGCACGTAGTGATCTTTATTCTTCCTCTGTCTTTATTCTTCGTTTTTATCGTCCTACTCAGCAGCCGACTCTTCTTCTCTCTACATTGACTCCCACAGAGTTGAGTAGCATTTCTTAAGATATCGGCCATTAATAGGATTCTTGCTTTCCTAGCCATTCATATCCTGTAGCAAATATGCTCCTCCATGCAATATTCATTTAACTATCAGTAGCCCTTCCCAGGTTGGCAACCCTTACCATACTAATTGTAACGCCCCAGATTTTCGAGATTTATTTGAAAATTTATTTTTAATTTATTTTTTATTAATTATTGTACATTTACCGTTGATTTGCGAATAGCAGGACATCCGTAGGAGATCCGATAGGGGACCCTTTACAAAAGTTGCTTAGAATGATCCCATAAACATTGTAGAAAGATCAGATTTAAAAAATCACGCACTTTTCAGATAATAACGAAAATGCCATTAGTTAAACTTAAGTTAAGATGCCATTTTTAAGTATTATAGTTTCTGACGATCACTTTCACGCAAAACCCTGGATTTAAGATTTTGGGCACATATTAACCATACACGTTAAATTTCAGTCCTTAAATCATAGTAGAAGTGGTCCAATTGTCAAATTAGCCCCTTAACCCTTGATTTTCATATCCATCGAATGAGGAAAGTAGATGGTTAGTCGTAGTCGAATATTTCTCTCCATATGAGTGACTTGGATCGTCTTTATCATGGACCAATAGTGTGATTTGAGTGCCCCACCTTGATAAACATCTTTCTTATGCGCGAAGTTATCCCGTTTTAGAAATTAATGAGTTACCAACTCTTTTTAAATCTGAACATTTCAATTTACCTACTTCTCACCATCAATCGCTTCTCAAATTTGAACCACTTATTATACTCATATGACTACGAGTTTACACAAAATTTGGACTCCGATCTATAATCCTACACCGTTGAACCACAAAGCCAGCCCCTTCATTTTCTGCCAAAAGTTAAAATTTCAGATCTAGGCATTTCTCACCATCAATCAACCACTAAACTTTGTACAATTATTTGCCTATCATGACCATATATTTTTTCAAAATTTGGACCCTGATCATCAAGCGTATACCGTTAATTGAGATCAAGCCTATTTTAGCACCCGTTAGGCCATTTTCAAAGATCGGCCAATCTAGAATGTGCATCATCAAGAAATTTACGTATTCTGACTCTACTATTCGAGCTTGATAAGATGAACGGATTGGAATTGATCAAAGATCATCCGAATATTGAGATTTGAGAAACCCACCTCAAGAGGTTGTTACACAAGACCTCGCATGCACATCCCTCTCCATATTTCTACTACGCACCTCCAAATCTTTCTCCTTACCCTAGCCTCCATGCCCTAAAGAAAGAGAGAAGAAGAGAGAGAGAGAGAGAGAGAGAGAGAGAGAGAGAAGAGAAGAGAGTTCTTTCTCATATTTTTCCAGCGACTAGGATCTTCTACAACCCTCTTCTAAGTCCATCCTAAGGTGAGGATTTTTCTTCAAGCCCTTCATTAATAATATCACGATTATCAGAAGTTTCTTTTGTGACATATGAAGTTATTTTGTTTTGAATTGCTTATCCATATAACATGAAGTTTGATGTGAGATTTGTAATGAATATTATTGTATGGTGATGTGATTCCTTGTTTAGATTTTTTACTAAGAAGCATGTGTATTTGTGTTATTTTTTTGAAATCTATGCCCTTATTTTCTTAGTCCATATATTACAAATAAGATTGATTTTCATATTGTGATATGAAATATGTGTATAAGATCATCATATAGACATCCCATTATTGTATACTCTTTGTCCCTAAGTTGGTAAAATTATTCGATGTAGAGAGATGGAACCCGTGAGAGGTGTCCATGATGGAGGAATATATCTTGACTTAACTGAAAGAATGAAGTGATTGTTTGTTAATGGATCCTTACATGTACATGATGCTTGATTGAATCCATTTACATTACATGAGTGTTTTAATAAATTTGGTCATGATGTACAACATTGGCTTTTTGGGACATGATGAAATCATAAAACGGGACAATGAGTAAACGTTAATGGTATACAAATTCTCATGAGCCGGGGTTGGTGCTATGGACACTAATTCCGTGCTTTAGGCCTATGCGGGGTTGCTTGCGACTCCCCATAGTGACCACTGAGTTTTATTTAAATCGGTTGTATGCGAAAATACTTAAATAAAGGTGAAACTAAAGTCATGCATTCACTTGGCTCCATGTGGGTGTACGGAATTGAGAATAGGCTATAGTGTCCTACTTCTCCCGTACACTGTCACATGTAGATTTGGGCTATGAGCGTCCCGTTTCTCACATGGTCGGGCAAAACTATGGGCTTGTGCGTCCCAGGAACCTCTGGCGACTAGTGGCTAACGTGAAGTCGTAACAGGGAGTCTCCCACTTCATGTATTGTGATTCTAGCCAGGGTGCCTTAGTCAGAGCATGCATTCCATGCATTGCATTAACAAAGATTTTTAATTGATTGTTTTGATTTGATTAAATGATAATATACTGCTTGCGTTTACTCTGTACCGTTGTTATTATTCTTGATAGTCTTGAAGGAAATATTCCCCACTATGATAGCGTTTAACGCTATCCCAATCGCAATTTAGATGATGCAGGTGAAGATCCAGGTATCGAACTCGACTTTCAAGGAGAAGAATTCGATGGTTCATACAATCACATGGCGGATGACGATGTTAGAGAAACTTAGTTGATGTTATCATTTATTAAATATTTCTTTTGAGTAGTTGATACATTTATGGAATTGTAATAAGTCTTCAAAAGAAGATATGATTTTGTATTTTAATTAATCAGTATGGATATTGGTTGGTTCTCTTATTTAAACATTGATAATGAGGTAGTAAGTTTGATAGAATAAGATGAACATTTGTTTCCGCCATTGTGCTTGAATACTATATTTCATTATTTAACAAATCAATTAGTCCATGATTTACTTGGAAATTCGGCCATCATGTTATACACGAGAGTCGAAAATCTCGGGTCGTTACACTAATGATTTTTAGCTTTGATTGGTAGTATTGTTTTCCACACCATCTCTCCTTCATGAAGCTCTTTCCTTTCACCCTTTTGTTGTAAGTTTTAACAACCTTAAGCTTATGCACTTTCAACATGTCCAAAGCTCGCAATTGAACGTGATCGAGTTTTTCCAGCTCTATCAGCATGGCTTCGATAAATTCTTCAAGTGTCAGTTGATTCTGAGAAGCTACCCTCAGAGAAGCAATATTGACCTCAATGGGTAATACAACATCGTGCCCATACGTTAGGGAAAATGGCGTAATCCCTATATTAGTACTTTGGGATGTTTGGTAAACCCACGATACTTTTAACAATGTTATATACCATGATCGTGGGTTATCATCTACCATCTATTAAATAATATTCTTCAAAACCTTGTCAGACGATTTGGGCTGCCTATTGGCCTAAGCGTAATAGGGTGTAGAATAAACACACCTAAACTTGTAAGCAGTGACAAAAGCTTGGATTTGAGTTCTCAAGAATGATGCTCCCCTATCGAATGTGATAGTCTCAGGGATACCGAACCGATGTATGATATGTTCCTTAATAA
The DNA here is from genome assembly GCA_003013855.2 of Liriodendron chinense. Classification (NCBI taxonomy): domain Eukaryota; kingdom Viridiplantae; phylum Streptophyta; class Magnoliopsida; order Magnoliales; family Magnoliaceae; genus Liriodendron; species Liriodendron chinense. Next base: position 2,898,935 of record ML058505.1, read on the forward strand.
AATTCATGACTTCCACCTGGTTGACTCCACGTAATGGTTGTGCCTTAACCCACTTGGTGAAGTAATTAGTGGTCATAATGATAAAACTATAGTACTTCAAAGATAGGGGGTAAATCTGGCCAATAATATCTATGACCCATCCTCGGAATGACCATAGTTTTACGCTAGGATGTAGTTATGACGCTGGCACATGCTGTAATGGCTCGTGCTTTTGGCTGCCCTGACACCCCTTTGCATACTTTATGCAATCCTTCTGAATGGTCAACCAATAGTAATCGTGCCTTCGAATTAACCACCTTATTTCCATCAAGAAGGACTCACCCCCACCCTTTCACAAATCGTTTGATAGCTTATCACAACCAGTGGTTGACTCGATAGCTATATTTGTGAATCCGGTCCTATTTAGTTGTTTCAGCATGGTGGTCACCAGCGTTCAATCAAACATTAAGTCAAGTACAACTCTAGCATGCCCATACTTCTTAATCGCACACATAAATCGAATATAGGCCCTCGATCAAATGTGCGGCCTCATGTAATTGATTGAATTGCGTGAACAAAACTGATGGTCAAAGAGGATGTCACACAGACAATGTGATGGCCACCAGTGGGACGCACACAACTTTTGGTTACATGAGCTCCCTACAATAGGTGTTGTAAAAAATTGGCATCCCATCTTACGGGTCTAAAATAATAGTTTGTTTTGCCTTTTATTTGCAACTCATGATATCTAGCATGTGCCACCCTTGGGCCATATGCAAAGATGATTTGAAGATAAAAGCCATCCATCTTTTTTGTGCTACGATAGATGAGCTAGTTCAATAATAATACCTTTTAAAATTCATCATCAACAAAGATTTTTAGAAATGGATGTGACCCAGTAAAAAAATTTATGCTCTATATTCATCAACGCATTGATGGTCATAATCATTTATTCAACTTAATAAGTTTCTTAATGTGATCCATTGTGAAACAGAATAGCATCTCATCATTTTTCTCTATGATGTTCTTACATAGTCTTCAAGAGTTGCCGATGATGGTGTTATTGTGGTGTTCATTAGAAACAAGAGGCGAAGGGTTACTTATAGGTGAGGGTGATGGTATTTTGGTTATTAGTGTGTAGGTGAGGGGTAAAATACATTGTTTGTTGTGATCGGCTCTTAGAAGCTCTTGGACACATTTTCTCATTAGGTAGTTGGGATAGTTGGCTTGATAAATTAGGTAAAGTTTATAGGTAGGGTAAAGTGGTCTACTTTTATGGATTTTTATTTATAATAAGGACAAAAAAGATTTACAATAAAGGGGTGCAATGCACAACCATTAAATCCTGAGCATGGAGGAAAATAAATGGATTGAGTAACTGGTTTGGAAGACCCAAATGCATGTGGAGGGCAACCTATTGGCGCAGCATAGACAAGGTGAGATTGATCAATGTCTCTCTCACCATGTACCTACTCCAAATTCATGGAGCTACTGAGACTCCTCAACCAGTCTTCCTTGAATCTATAAGGGGATATCTTGAATCCACAAGACTTATCTTCTAATCCATGAAGGAATAAAGACTAAAAGTCTAAAATTTTCATTAATCAAAGAAGATATGTGTTTTACAACAAATTAAAACAATTATTTATAGATAAAACTAACGTTAAAAATCCTAGAATCGCAATTGAGGAGAATCTTAAACAAATCGAGAAAGAAATATGAAAATACGCGCAACTATTCGCGTATTGTCGGGCGCCCGATGACCTCTCAAAATAGTCCCACAAGAAAACTGAAAATTCAGATGAATTTTGGGCGAGGTTATCAAGCGACCGATAATGGTCGGGCGACTGAAATTGTCTTGCCTGTTCAAAAAGCTCACTGGATTATTTTGGTTAATGGCTCGGGCCACCGACGAAGGGTGCTCAGGCACCCAATGGTGCTGAGTTTACTGCTTTCTGTTTAAAATTTGTTGTTTCTTTTGGGGTTCTTCTTCTTGTCCTTTTTCATCCACTGATTAGGGGGCCTCCTTGCTACATCAGTCTCCTCCACCTGAAAGAAACTCGCCCTTGAGTTTCGCTTCGACTTTGGATAACAAACCACGTTCAATACCTTCATTAGTTCTATTGCAACATACTACCCCTGTGACGTATGGAGCGCTTGCTCCCCTCGTTTTTGTCTGGATACTCTCCCAACACCATGTATTGTTAGGAAAGATTGCCCTCTACTTTAGAAATTTTGGGGTTCTCCTTCAGAATCATAAGAGCGAGAACAATCCTCCTTCCATCTTTGACGAATGCGATAGTGCTATGTCGTCTACGATGAGTGTATTTCGATCAAAACTACCATGGTCGCCCAAGTATCATGTGATAAGCGTCCATGTCTACAACGTCACACAATGCTTGGTCCTTGTACTTCCTGCCGACAAAAAAGGAGACAAGACATTGATCTTTAACCGTTGTTATATTGTCCTTTTGGATCCAACCAATGATGTATGGCAAGGGATGTGTTGTTGTCTTCGTTTCAGTTTCTTCACCGTCACTTATGATACAATGTTTTCACAACTTCCACCATCAATAATCACATCACATACATTTTCACTCACTGTTCACCTTGTGTGGAAAAGATTATGGCACTGGGGTTGGTCCACATCCCAGGCGTGTATACCTTCTTCTGTATGACCAGGGACACACCTTGATCTCCAGGGATCCATTCAATTCCTTCCTCGTCATTTTCAGCATGCTCAACGTTGTTATTTTCTGGATCTTATTACGCTTCTTCTTCAGTGATGGATACGTTAGCTATTGGTCTTTGTGGGCATGTGTTTGAAAAGTGGTCTGACTGTCCACACTTAAAGCAATGATCGGGCTTAGGCCGACCGTAAGGATTTGATATTTTACTTGGGCCGGGCATAATCGGTGCACACTGGGGCCTTGCAGGACCATTTCTCGATGCACAAGCTATGACCACAATGGGCTGAGGAAGATCATCAAGAGATTCTTTTCCCTTTGACAGAGACGGATCTCGAGTGGGACCCATTGTAGAGTAAGATCATGCAGGGACCCTTGTAAGTTGTGTCTCTGCCCTAGTAGCCAATTGGACGGCCCCCTCCAAGGTCCAAATTAGAATCATCTCAACCCGATCCTAAATTAAGGATCACAATCCACGCGATGAACCACACCACTTGCTGCGATTCAGATTCCACAAAGTTATTTCATGTTCCTAGGTGCTAAACTCTTCTAAATAGTCATCTATGGATCGATTCCATTTCCGACGGTTTTGGTATTGCTGGAATAGGACTTGGTCATAGTCACTGGGGAGGAATCGGGCCTGCAGAAAATGTTTCATTCGAGGCCATGATCGGATGGGTGCCTTGGTTTGTCGAGTGCAGGTCATCTGAAGTTGTTCCCACCATGTTGATGTACTGGATTTCAACTTATAGGCGACCAACTTGACTTGCATTTCTTCCGGCACATCCATGTATTCAAAATACTGCTCAACCTCAGCTAACCAATCGAGGAACTCTTCGATACATAATATGCCATTAAAACTGGGAAGTTTGGCCTTACCTCGATAATTTCTTTCAGCATGATCTATATGATTGTGTAACGCCCCAAATTTCAGGAGTCGAGCATGACCTCGACTCTTAAGATTTCGGGTGTCACTATGCTTATGCGGAAGTGTGATTAATGCATTTATGATTTAGAGTATCATGTCGCAAGTTTAAAACTAAATAAACTTTAAAGTAAGGACAAAAGATAAGTGCATACCTGGTCCAGCATTTACAAATGTACATTATAGTCCAAAATAAAGGGGGCCCACACAGCAAGAAGCCCCAATATACATGTCCAAAAGAATTGGGCCATTACACATCTAGCCATCAAACGGCCCCAAAATACCAACTAAAAGATGCCAGTGCATCCTATTCTCTACCATCCGAGAATTGAAAGTAACTGACGTCTTCTACAAAATCTTCTAACTCATTCTGAAGGACGTCGTCATCCATAGTACCTGTTTCTACATTAGATTCTGGTTGATGTTTTTCCAAACACCACCCAGGATTGAGGGGGTGAGTAATCAACTCAATGCTGCTATAATTCTAAGTTTAACAATCAATCAAGCATTCAAGCATAGATAATATATCAAACAAAACATACAAGAGTCCTAGAATAGTTGTACTAATGCATGAATGTTATGAATTCGCACACAATGCATGTCCCGGGCAGTCACAACAGAATTCACATGGATACAGTATTCCCTTTACTTATAAACCAGCTACACATAATGCAAGTATGAAGGCTCTCACGAATGCCCTGGCCTTTCAAACAGTCAGCCAGTCACTGAGATTGCCGATGACATGTATGCATGGTTAGTTTGGCCTTTATTAGTATTAATTTCATTCAGCAAGATTAGTGATGCTGATTTACTAATGTCATACAGTAGGTCCTGAACAGGACCATCTGGCTCCCGACGGTGCGAGTGTCTATCATCGCCAGTAGCCCACGAATCCCATCTCTAATTTCCAATACATTTAGATCATCAGAATCATTCTATTCAAATCAGTACCTCAGCTATTCAGATTTATCCAAAACAAACTGACGCCCTTATAATAGCTTATGGTCACTACGGGGAGGCTCAATGCCACAGCGTAGGCCGACGGCACGAACACGGTGTCCCATACCACTATGCCCGGCCCAAGGAGATTTCATAGGATCGTGTCGCACATACGTTTATCATTGGACGCTTCATTTAATAACATTAGTATTCCAGACTCGGGACAAGTCATTCATTACAAGCTATCTACCACCCAACATGTCTTGACTTTGGATATGGCTGTTTGATACAGAGAGAACATTGACCAAACCGGCATTGGGCACAAACGACCCGTGTAGTCCAAACTACTGTCGATCGGTCAAGTTCACCCCGTCAACCAGCCAACCCTGAACATCCAATCCAACTAGGATATCCATATTAATCGATTGGCCCCTTTTTACTCATGACAAACAGTACATGTGCGTTAATCATACAATTAGGCATATTAGATACAGATTCCATCATCTCAACGAATTCCACAAATCAATTGTAACAATTAAATCATTTACCCATTTCATCAAACAAATAAGCCATGTAACACACATGCATGTTGTACTGAGACATACAATCAGATAAGAAACTCAAAGTCCTACTCTATGACTGTAAGTATCATGTCTAATACCCTTAGGAATGTTAAATAGAAGAGTTGAAGTATAGCCCGCACCTTAAGGTCTAGGGTTCCTCGTCCGTCCAACGGTCTAGGGTTAGGGTTAAAGAAAATCAGCTATTCCTACAAGAAAACCCAATTAGGATGAGATTTTCAGTCTCAAACCTAAGATAGTTCGGAGTTGTAAGGTGGGATTCGATTCTTACCTCCAATCGCAAAGAGAACGACTCCAACGACGGAATCGACAGGCTAGAGCAACCTCCTACTTCAAGAGGAAAGGAAGAAGGACATCTTCAACCTCCTTTCTTCTTCTTCTCTCGATTTCTCTCTCTTTCTCTCTCTTCCTCTCCCTCAATTTCTCTCTTTCTCTCTCTTCCAGACCTAAATCCCCAAATCGATTTGGGGAAAAATCTCAGCAAGAGATTTATATAAAAGCCGGGCATTTAGCCCAAATGGCCCTACAGGAAAGTGGGTAGTTTTCTGACCCAAATGAAGTTAATGGTTTATGTATGTAGCCCTCCAGAAGGCTATTTAGAGCAAGGGCCATATATTTTTCAGAATGTTAACAATCTAGTCCAATTTGTACTAATTAATCTTCCTCTTCTAGATTAGAGATTAGGAAATCTAATTAACTAAGATGTACGGTCATCCGTACACTATTATCTGTACGAAAATTTACGGGACGTTACAGATTGTCTCCATAAACAAAACGTCGGACCACGATGCCGTCGACTTCCTCGTCACTGGAGCTCGAACTGTTTGGAATAGCCCTGCGATTTATTGTTGGTAGTGCCCTATAAACAATCAGATTGTTCTGTACAATAACTATAGGATGCTGAACTTCACATAGGGCTCGGGGCAAGTTAAGCATGTCCGTGATCCAGTCAAGGGTGGCTTGTAGCCCTTGCATAGTCATCTGACTCTCTCGGTAGAGAGCTTCCATCCCCTCTGCAAGATAATTAATCTCATGATCAACGTTAGCGGGAATTTTGTTGTTATCGTCGCTAAAAGTTATCATCCCGAGGTTATTCCTCGCTCTGATACCAACTCGGCGTAGCATGGACGGGGTGAGATCGATCACCATCTCTCTCACAAGATACCTACTCTGAATCCACAGAGCTACTGAGACTCCTCAACCAGTCTTCTTCGAATCCAAGAGGGGATGTCTTGAATCCACAAGACCTATTTTTTAATCCACAAGACCTATTTTTTAATCCACATGACCTATAATTGAATCCATAAAGAAATACAGACTAAAAATCTGAAACTAAAAAGCCTAGAATCGTAATTGAGGAGAATCTTAAACAAATTGGGAAAGAAATCTAAAAATTTGCACAAATTTGGGCAATTGTTCGCGTATGATCGGGCGCCCAATGACCTCCCAAAATAGTCTAGTAAGAAAAATGAAATTTTAGATGAATTTCAAGCGCCCAATAATGGGTTGTCGGGCGACCGAAATTGTCTTGCTTGTTCAGAAAGCTCAATGGACCATTTTGGTTGATGGTCGGATGACCGACGAAGGGCGGTCGGGCGCTTGATGGTGCTGAGTTTGCTGACTTCTATTTGAAATTTGCTGTTTTTTTTTTTGGGCTTCTTCCTCTAGTCCCTTTCCATCCACGATCAAGGGGCATCTTCACTACACCACCTATATACACGCAAGACCATGCCACCATATGGAATAAGGCGTAGAATTAGAACCATTCATCATGAAAGTTGCTCTTTCTATATGTTCGAGTAGAAAAATTAAGTATATCAGCTTTTTATATTATCCAGGTTTATGAAAATGAATGGACTGATGGGAGAAATGTGATTAAAATTCATGCATTCATCGAGTGTGGATTCCATCAATTTCTAGTATGTGGAATTGTTAAAGTAAGGCTCATCTGATTAATGGTTCAAATCTTATATGCACATGTGAAAATGAATGGACTGATGGGAGAAATATGATTAAAATTCATCCATTCATCAAGTATGGATTCCATCAATTTCTAGTATGTGGAATTGTTAAAGTAAGGACTTATCTGATTAATGGTTCAAATCTTATACACACATGCTCATAGCACGTACACACCACAGAAAGGAGGCAAAACCATAGCAATAGCACGCTTGCAGGACATGTTTAGCATTTTCAAAAGGATGAAACCGGCTTTATTAATAAGTATAAGATTAAAGCTAGTTCCTTTGAGAAAAACTTTTAATACCCTATAAGAATGTGATTGGAAATACATAGGCATAGAAGTTGCATATTTGACATAAAAGTTCAAATTAAACCCTTGGGTCTCAATTAATATATATCATGTACAAAAACTCCTGCTTATTGGATTATATAATTATGGGATTGGCAGGCATCTTTAAAAGTGAAAAATCCAATAATCTTATTTCAACAGAAGTGTCCATATATCAATGTTTAGAATACCAAATTGGTTTGTGGAGAGTGGCTTAGAAATAGTGAGTGCTATAATCTAGTTAGGTCAATATGATTCAACATATGCCATGTGTACAAGTTTTAGTACATGTATCAATTGTCATACTCATTGAGAGTATCAAATGCATCCCTTCCCTTTTTAGTTTATGCCCACACTACCTCAACTTATCCTAGGAGGAGAAAGATAGAGAAGATAAATGAAAGAAAGAGTTACAGTAGGGCTAGAGATGCACTAACTCCACTAGTAGGGTGTCTTGCCTACTAGCCCAACTGGCAGGCCAGAGTCATAGTAAATTAAGGAAAGAGTTATAGTAGTGTCTTGCTTGCTAGCCCAGCTGGAAGACACCAGGGTGTTTCAATAGCAGATCTCAGCTTGAGTGCTAAGGAGACACTAACTCCACTGGTGGGTGGGTGCATAGTGTGACTAACCATGTGGGTGTGCTGCATGACTAACAAAAAAAAAAAAGTTATAGTAGGGATAGTTTTTTTTTTTTTTTTTTCCAGTTGTTGGATATGAGCCTATGGGGTCAATTTGTGGGCAACCACAAGTACACAATTTCCCCTTTGATATCCTCATTTTAATTTTCTCTTAAAGTATAAAATTTTAAGTTTTAAACACAAGGAATAAGTGTGAGATGCAATGAAAGAGGGATTAACAATGAGTAGGGCTGAAAGTCATGCGGGTTGGGTCGGGTTGGTGCTTAACCCTAACCCAACCCAAGGTTCCTTTACCTCAACCCTAACCCAACCCAACCCAACCTCGGGTTGGGAATTCTCAACCCAAGCCCAACCCAAGCGGGCTCGGTTGGGTTGATCGGGTTAGTTGGGTTATATTTTTGTTATTATGTTAGTTTATTATGTTTCAATACACATCTTATTTTTTGTACCTATGGCTTTATTAATTATATATATAATTATTTATTGTAAAGAATTTCATTTTTTTTCTAAACAAATAGCTAAAATACATGATACTTATTCTTTTAACATTCAAGTATTTTAAATTCAAACATATCAAATTTCAAACATTATAAGTTTACTTGTATATAGATCGGGTTCGGGTTGGGTCGGGCAACCCGATACCTCAACCCAAGCCCGACCCAAACTTCATCGGGTTGGAGTTTTCATAGCTCAAGCTCGAGATCGGGTTTGATATTTTCTGCCCAAGCCCAACCCAATGTCTGGTCGGTCACGGGTCGATCAGGTTGAACCCTTCTGACTTTCAGCCCTAACACTGACGGATTAGCTCCATTGCATCTGAACTTCTTTTCAATCCTCTTCTTCCAAAGTGAAGCATACCATTCTCATTCACAAAAGAAAATAGAAAGAATAAAGTACTTATTATCCATTAAAGTTACTTTTAGAAAATCTAAACTATTAATCGTGTTCAGGGACTATCATAGCCATAGCATCAATGGGGCGATGAGATCGTTTAGGCAGACCACTGGACGTAAAACCATCCATCTTTGGCTTCGTGTGAAGGTCCATGCAATCATCTACATATCATAAGATTTCATCCACACCTTTCATAAATAACACTGTATTTATATAAATATATGAATAATGTTTACATGCACTTTAGGAAAACTAGCGAAATGAATTTGTATATTTGAAAAACATGCCATACGAAGCATTTTTGCAGAAAAAGGCAAATATGCAAGTTGTATGCGCGCAATGCCGTGTGTTTGCTAACTATGATCGGAACAGTGTGAGGACCGGTCACGTGAGCGCACGTGTGTTGCTACTCGTGAAGTCCAAAAACGCGGGAGTCCCGCAGTGCCGTTCCCTCTCTCCAGATTCTAAAATCGAGTACCAATTTTGTAATTTTCTGCTCAACCAACGGTAAACACCGAAAGAGGCCTTCTTCCCCAGCGGACTAACCTCCGGCGAAACCTTCCAACTCAAGTACCCTAGATCTCCAATTCTTCAATCTTCTCTCGAAAAACCCTAAATTCTCCACACCCATTTCAAAAACCCTAAAAATTCTCTTCACCCAATTTAAAAAACCACAATTCGCCAATTCCACATAAACCCTAATTCTCCAAAACTGAGAAACCCTAACCACCCCCCCCCCCCCCCCCCCCCCCCCCAAAACCCTAATTCTCGAACATCCAGCTCTCTCAGAAACCATAATCTTCGGAAGCCATCTCTGCGAAACTCAAACCCTTGAAACACTAATCTCCAATCTCTTTCGATACCCGATTCGTCGATCTCTGCATGAAAAATCCAATTCTCAAATCGATGCAGAAACCCTAAAAAATCTCTCCTTTCTTCAAAACTCCACAGCCCAAATCCTGATTCCCCATTTGCTTCGGATTCTGCAATTCAAAGATCAATCAAAACCCTAGAAAGGAAGAATCAATGGAAGGCCATTCGGCCCATTCGACGGCCCCTGTCCGCTCTCGGAGCTCCCATTCTCCCTCTCCTTCCCACTCCGCCTCCGCCTCCGTCTGCAGCTCCGCCCACAAGCGCAAGCTCGCCTCCGACGACCACCACGCCCCTTCAGCTGCCTTCCCCCCTTTCTCCTTCTCCGACACCCGCGACGGGGCCCTCACCTCCAACGACGACCTTGACAGCATCAGCGCCCGCGGCGCTGATGATTCCGACTCCGAGTCCGATCCCTCTGAGGATGTCATCGGCGACGAGGACGATGAAGATGAAGACGACTCTATGCGGGCCTTCACGGCTGCCCGGCTGGAGAACAACATGGGGTCAAGGAACGTGAAGCCGCCCAAGTCAGAAAATTCGTCAGCAGCAAAAATTGACAGCTCAGGCCTGTCGGAGATTGGAAAGGAGGAACGGGGGCCCACTCAGTCGGTGGGGTCTGGGCAGGCGGGGACAGCGGTCGTGGGTTCAATTTCGGGGATTGTGGTGAAGGAGGACACAGTGAAGGGGATATTTACGGAGAATATACAGACCAGTGGTGCCTACAGTGCCAGAGAAGAGAGCTTGAAGAGAGAGGTATGGCTCAATTTGTTTCTCTTTTTCTTTTTTATATATGACATTTTCAGTTTCTGAATTTTTTAGGTTAGCTATACACGGTGTTCAGCCTGAATTACCTTCCAAGCAACCACTCCTTACAGGGGGGATGTATCCTTGGGCCATCCAAAAATTTCATCTGTTGGGCCCCACCATGGTAGTTATGGAGCCAAAATCTCCTCAATCGGACAATAGAATCCATATGGTGGACATTTCCATCTCAAAATTTTATATGATCCATTGGCTATACTTGATTTTAATCCCACTGTTTGTGAACCAAGTATCGGATTGATAAATATGCAATTCTTTGGAGTGTCGCCATTCGAAAGGCCCATCGAAGGTGCCATTTAGGGCCTGTTTGGATGCCTGTAAGTTCTTTAAGTTGTAACAGGTGAAAGTCACTTACAGGTAAGTTGGTTTTTGTATTTGGATAAGCTGTAAGTTAGTTGAGATGAGATTTCATGTGGCAAGGAGCGGAAGCGAAGAAAAAGTTCCACCTGCTTAGGTGGGACGAGGTGTGCAAGCCGTTAGAGGGGGGGGGGGGGGGGGGGGGGGGGGGGGGTGGCAGGCATCAAGGAGCTGAAAGCCACAAATCAAGCCCTACTCGGTAAATGATTGTGAAGATTCGGGGAGGAAGGTAACGAGTTGTGGAAGAATATCATTAAAAGCTAAGTATGAGTGTTCGGAGTGTAATTGGTGGACAAGGGATTCCTCTACGTATAGTGCTTCGGCCCTTTGGAAGGGAGTTCTTTCAGTTAGGGAAATCTTCAGGAGGGGAGTGGCTTTCTCCCTGGGCAATGGAAACAGAATCAGATTTTGGGAAGACGCTTGGGCTGGGGATTCTCCCTTGAAGATTGCTTTTCTGCTGTTATTCCGTCTTGCCCCCAATTTGTCCATGTTGGTGGGGGAGTGCTTTGCACGAGCTGATAACTCTTCTTCTTGGGATCCTACTTGTAGATGGCTCCTTAGGGATGACGAACTTCCTGAGATAGCTCGCCTGTTGGAACATATTCATCTTTTCGCTCCTAATCCGGATGAGGTTGATAAGATGGTTTGGAAGGTGGGGAGCTTGGGGCAGTTTTCCGTTAGATCATTCTACGGTCTTATTCTAGACCGGCCTCCCTCCATATTCCCAAGCCCAACTTCGGAAGTGTGTCACTGTGGTGTTCCCCCAAAGTTTGCTTCCTTTGGATGGCTTGTAGGGAGGAAGAAAGTTTTAACTGCTGACAATCTCCATAAGAGGGGTATGGTGCTACCCAACATTTGCTTATTGTGTTTGCAAGATGAGGAAATGGTGGATCATCTCTTCACACATTGTCCTTTTGCTAGGACGATTTGGGCGGATATTCTTTCGCGTTTCCAAGTTATTTGGGCCTCTTCGAGATGTGTGAAAGCCCTCCTCTCGGCATGGTTTGGAGTGCGATTAGGAAAGAGGAAGTTGAGACTTTGGAGGATGGTTTTAATAGCGGCTCGGTGGGCTTTGTGGGAAGAGAGGAGTGCGAGATGTTTCAATGATGTCTCCAAGTCAGAGAGCATTGTTTCTTCCAGGTTGAGGGCTTTAGTTGTTGAATGGACGCTCTATTCTAATCTTGTGGGAGATTGTTGTACAAATTTTCTTCTTTGATATTGGGTCGCCTTCTTGGCGCCCTGTTGTTCTTCGCCTTTTTCGTTTTTTAATAAAATTCAGTTCTCTCTAAAAACAAGTTGTTACAGGTAAAAGGCTGTATATTCACACCAAGTAGAGCTTGGTATGGGGAATCGTTCCAAAATGTTATAATCACATAAAAAATGTTGGCAACAAACTTACCATTTCGTTAAGTCCATTTAAATGAATATTTAAGCCAATTCTTAGGGTTAAATCAATCATCAAGCGGGTCATAAAAATGGGGCCACGAATAGGGACGCATGGACAGTCCAATCAATTGATCCGGACGTTTCTTTCAAGTTCAGCCCATAATTAATGAACCACCAAGCAAAAAATCAGAAAATTACACTAGTCAAATTATTGTAAACAACTCCTTTGATTATATGCTCCTAAACACATCATCCATGGATTGGAAAACCAATGGTTACAAGAAAGAAGGCCAAGTTCCAGATCCGCTTCATCCATCAATTTTGCAAGCTCATTTTAGGGCTTGGGCCCAAAAATGAAGCAGATCTAAATCTTAGGTGGGCCACACTACAGGAAACAATGGTGATCGAATGCCCACCAATAAAACTTATTGTGGGCCACAAAAGTTTTAGATTAAGCTGATATTTAAGTCTTACCTTCATCCAGGTATGCGTGACCTTAGCAACATGTTGGATGGCAAATAAACATTAAAATGGGCCCTAGGAAGTTTTTAATGGTGGACATTCAATCACCATTGTTTCCTGTGGTGTGGTCCACTTGATATTTGGATCCACTTCATGTTTGGGCCTAGGTCCTAAGATGAGCTGGAAAAACTGATGGACAACATAGATATACCAAAAAATACATTAAGGTGGGCCCGACTATCATCGTCTAACCAAATTGGCCGATTCAAATAAAAGAAACAAAAATCATAACCCTAATTGCAAAGAGGGAGAGAGGGGAAGAGAGAGGGGCGCACAACAACCCTAATTGCAAAGAGAGTGAGAGAGGGAGAGGCGCACAACGCCAATGCAGAGGGAGGGAGGGAGCTTATCAGAGCGTTGCCGTAATGAAGGTGTGTTTCCCCCTCTTCCCCTTGTTTAAAAAATTACACTATTGGCCTGTAAGTCACTTACAGGGAAGTGACTTCTCACCCCTATCCCCCTGCAGTTTTTTGGGAGATTTGCCTGTAAGTCACTTGCAAGCTCTAAGTAACTTACAAGTGAATTTTCTCCCCCAAACACAACTTGTAAGTTACTTACATTCTAGCCAACTTATAGGCATCCAAATAGGCCCTTAGTTTCAGAATGAATGATGAAGGAAGTGAAACTGAAATTGAGTTATGGCTTTTTGTGAAAATGAACTATTCCATTCACTTTTGTACCTATGGGAGCTGGTAGGAGGACGAAGAGGAGGGGGAGGTGTAGCAGGCAAGCAGGAGGAGGATGGGGGAGGAAGAGCAGGCAAACAAGAGGAGAGGCTGCACACTGTACGTTGGATTGTCTAAGTTGGGAGGGCATGGGTTTATTTGCAACAAAAATTCATACATTTTTAGAAGATGGTCTAATATGGAATAGTGGGAGAAGTTTGCTAAGCAAGACAGTTTTATGTGTAATCTCATTAATTGTTTTGAAATGGGCACTTGTCTCTAGAAAGAGGACTGCTCATTTTACATTGGATTGTCTAATGTGGGAGGGAATGGATCTATTTGCAGCAAAAAGTTGGTACATCGTAGGGAAAAGGGTCATATGGAGTACCTTAGTTGTGTAATATGGAAGGCTTAGTTGAAAAGTGACAAGAATTGGTGGTTCTATTAAGGACAGTGTGAGAAAACCCGAGCATGTGGCAAGATGGAGAGATAAGTTGTCTACATTTTTTTTTTTTTTGTGTGTGTGTGTGTGTTGTGGGGGGGGGGGGGGGGGGGGGGGGGGGGGGGGTCATATAACTAGGAAGTGCTGTGATACCAAGGGACGCAACAATCTTGATTACAATTTATTGGAAAGAGTAGATATGTCGTTATGGATGTGTGTCAAAGTGGGAGGCCCTATTGACAAGGCAAAGAAGTGGTGGAAAGTTGTGCTGGTGGAAGGTTGGGCATGCTACAGACTAGTAATGAAACTCAAGAAATTGACAACACTAGTCAAGAAGTGGAAGAAAGTTCTTGAGAAAGCTAAGATATAATCCAAACTATAAACTTGTAGGATGATCAAGGTGACATCTCCTTGAATAAGAATGCTTCATGTAATTTTTTATCGCATAGCAATGAAATCGAAGGGAAAATTTTATAAGATAGCTATAAGACCAGCCATGCTTTATGGGGTGGAATGCTGGACAATCAAGGAACAAGATGTTCATCGGATGAGCTTAGCTAAAAGGAGGATGTTGAGATGTATGAGTGGCAAGACGAGCAAGGATAGAATTAGTATCAATTTGGTGAACCTTTCCATCTCATAATTTCATATGGACCATTGGCTATACTTGATTTAATCCCTCCATTTGTGAGCCAAGTATCAGCTTGCTAGGATGTTTGGGTGAACAATTCTTTGCAGTGTCACAATTTGAAAAGCCCACCAGATGAATAGTTTGGATCACTGAAAGATGGGTCATTCCCATGTCGGATGTTGGTGCCCAAATGAAGGTGCAATTTAGTTCCAGAATGAATGATAAAATGAAATTGAGTTTTGGATTTTTGTGAAAATAGTCTTTCCCTTTTGTACCTATGCGAGTAGGCAGAAGAAGAGCAGGAGCATGAGGAGGAGCAAGCAGAAAAGGAAGAAGTGAGTAGGAGGAGCAGGCATAAGAAGAAGTGAGTAGTCAAAAGTAGTAGGAGGGGTAACAGGCAAAAAAGAAGAAGTGAGCAGGTAGGAGGAGGGGAGAGCTGCGCACTTTACATTGTATTGTCCAAGTTGCGGAATGGGTTTGTTTGCAACAATAAATTTGTATGCTTTAAGAAGAGACTTAATGATGACATTTTAAGATTTAGATGGTTCAGACATATGCAATGGAGGCTAAGAATTGCACCGATTAGAAGGAGTGGGTTGGTACAAGTTGAAGACTCTAAAAGGGCAAGGAGAAGGCCTAAAAGGATGTGGGTGGAGGTAGTAAGACAAGACTTCGTGACTTATGGTCTAATTGAAGCTATGGCCCTTAATAGAGTGGAATGGTGGAACATGATTCACATGGCTAACCCAATTAGTAGGGATATGGCTTAGATGATGACGATGATGCCATTTTAAGTAGAATGTCAGGGTGAATTAAAGAATACCAGAAGAAGTTTGCTAAGCGAGACAATTTTATGCTCGATAAGACTTGATTGGTTGAGACAAATATTATTTTGCATTAGCAAAATGTAAAACACACTTTTGAGCCAAAATTGATTTTTCTAAATTGGTATGTGCCCATCCTCTTTTTGAAAGGTCAGCTATCATCATCTTCTCTTTAGATTGTAGTATTAATGCCTTCATCAAATTGGATTCTTATTCATGTCCTCAACTTTGTTTTCTTTGTTAGATGCCCTTGAAGGGATTGTGGGGTATTCTTTCCTCTCCTTTTTTATGTTTTATGTTGACTTTGGCCTAATGCGCTCTTCTGTCTTTTACTTATTTCCTGGTTGCTACAACCATTTTCCTGAATTGTGTTCGTCTCCCAATAGTTGTACCCATGTGCATTGTAAAGGTTCTAAAGCACATTGAGATTATTGAATATAAAAATTGTGAGTTTGGTGAGCCGTCCAACATATGCAGAAGTATCAACACGCTTATTTTCATTTGAAAAAATTTCACAACATTGTTGGGCCCATCCAGACCATCTCTTGAGTAATTCTTTGATATGGGAATGGCCTTTTTAAAATTTTCTTTGTTAGTTGAGCAATAACTAGGAATAGCATATCTGTTTTGTTTAACCTGAAATTTATTTAACTATTTTGGTTCCTCGCAGGAGGATGGAGGAAGACTCAAGTTTGTATGCTTTGCAAATGATGGAGTTGATGAGCATATGATATGGTATTTATTTATCTCTAGAAGACAAGGTATTAAAAAACGGTTACGTAATGGCCGTTATGGGTCTGTAACAGCTGTTACGGAAAAAAAAAAACGGCCTGTAACGGCCATTACAAGGCCGATACAAGTTAAAAAAGAAAAGGAAAAAGGCTGTAACTTCCCATATCGTAACGCTAATGGCGGTGGCCATTATGGCCACCTTTACTGTTATTGAATAATGAATACCTTGCTAGAAGACCATTTGTGTAGAACCTAATTATCATTACTTTCTACTTGATATTTTTAATTTGCACTCTTGGTCTCAAAAAATGACTACCAATAGCTTTTTGCAACTATTTTATGCACACTTCAGTGCAATTTTAATTGTTTATAATATTTGTTTGCATTAGGTTGATAGGATTGAAGAATATCTTTGCTAGGCAACTACCTAATATGCCCAAGGAGTACATTGTTCGTCTTGTTATGGACAGGTACACATCATGAAATACTTGTCTTCCCGAAATAATTGTGGAATGTAAACTAGTAGGCATGTCACTTGCATGATTGGTTGTTTGATATATGATTTGCCCACTATTTGTCTATAAGTTTAAAAAATATTATGAATGAAACCTTATTATCATTATTGTCGTTTTATTAATAGCCTAGTCCTTGCTTCGTGGATCAAATTCACATATCCTGTTTCACCACTCACTCCTTAAGGACCCATCCTTGGTAAGATATTTTTATTTATGGAATTCATGTCTCATATATAGGAGTTTAAGTTCCTAATGTAACAATTTGATGTTCTTTGACTAGGGCAAGTGGCATTGTTGACAGGGTGAGCCACCATTGCTTTGGGCAATAGCCCAGAAGTTGTGTTGATCGGATGATCCGGTTCTATTACTGCATGTTCTTGCCATTGAATGTGTATCATTGCTAATCTTTTAACTGTCAATCTGTAGGTCACTTATATGATGACTTAGTCCATCCACTGTGATTTTTGACTTATGGTCCATTCACATTTTGGCCTACCAGATCAACAGTGCTAATCCCTTGAGAGCACCCCCCACCCCCCACCCACCCACCCAAAACCATATGCACATGTACTTTGTGATGAGAGGAGCAGGGAGGGAAAAATGGCAGTCTATCCATATATCTAAGGAGAGCCTTGCCAGTGAACTTCTCACTGGAAATCATGGAGTTGTCCATTTAACAACTGTTGTGGCCAACCTAATCCAAACATGTGAATGTTTCCTTCATGGCAGATTAGGATTGAGTATAGCTTCACCCATTGATTGCACTATTGATAGTATCAGGCCAATACTATCGATATCACACAATGCTGATACAAAACTGGGCTATAATTGGGAAACGTCCTAGTATTGGTTGATATATCGCAATGTATTGATGGTATATCAATACATTGCGATATTCTGAAAATATCGCCGTTGTAAGTTCCCTGATATCGTTAATATGTATCACATGTATCGATACGTATCAATGATATCACATTTGTGTTGGTCCTCTTCTGAAAATTTTGGAAAATTCACCAAAAATTCACAAAAAAAACTATTTTCTCTTAAATTTTTTACTGGAATTACATTAGTAAGGCGATTTCTACCAATCCTTTTTCATTCTTTTGGAGAGAAAGGGGATTGGGGTGCGGAAATCGAGATCAGAGCGTGTGGTACCGAAAGCCTAATTGGTGAGTTTTTCTATTTTAAACTGTTTTCTTTTGTTTAAATTGCTTTGAATCTGTGGAATGAAGTTAGTAATGCATGATTTTGTATGTTTTGTATGCTCAATCATGAATTTAAGCCTCTAATTTTCGAATTTGGGAAAAATGGGGGTATTTAGGGATAATTTGAAATTTCTCGGATTTCACCCTTTTGACTTGCACATAGAGTGTGGAAAAATTATGTGAGAGGGCATGGAGGCTGATCAATAGATTGATGGAACTTTTTGAAATTAAAAAAAAATTTAATTAAAATATTGATAAATGAATTTTTTTTTTTTTGAAAAAATTATATTGATCAGATGGTATTTGTGCCTTATATTTATTTATTTATGAGTTTATATTGATCTTAACATTAGCTACACTCATTTATTTATTTTCAAGAATAAATTTATTTTTTAAAAATTATTGAAAACAATTTAAAAATATATTTTTTTAAATAAATGCACTGTACATTGTTGGAAAAATTTGGTTTTTGAATGTATTGGTTATATTTTATACATGTCTTCTATGATTTAAATTATATAAACTGATTTTGAATATAATTGCATCACTTCTATTGGAAAGTGCAAAATTGTTTAGGACCCTATATAAAGGAAAGTAACCATGTGTGCTTGTTTTTTTTTTAATGATCTTTTGAGTTCTAAGAGTTTATTAATGTCTTTTTTAACATCCCCTGAAGTTTCATTGAAAAATTTGACCCATTTCCTAATGTTTCTAAAAACTGGTGGTACATTATCCGATACATGCGATATTTCCCATGCAATACCCAATATGTTTCCATACCCGTGTGATACATGGGTTGATACCAATACCGAAAGCACTGGGTCAGCCACTCAACCCTATGAGATTGCTTCTCAAGATCAAAATGAAGGATTTCACCTTGAAAGTGCAACATGTAAGTTGTGTCACCTGTCAAGAAGCTCGTTGGAGATTAGGAAGCACACCACTTCTCTCAGCTGCCAGGAGAGGACCTTTTTGATAATCCTTTGCTTAGATGTAGTATTCTTCTAACTAAGTCTAATATCCTGCTTCAGAATCATCCTCCCGATCCTGCTTCTACCCATATGTACTTGAAAATATTTTGAAAAGGACACTTCCTTGCAGATAGCACTCGAATCTGTTACCGCTTCACTTCAGGCTTTGTGCAACTATAGCTCACTGCCCATGAACATTCTGAACTAAGGAATTCTCTGATATCTGTTGTGTAAGTAGTCTCAAACTGCAAGCAAAATGAAGGAACTTTAGTGCTTTATTGATTGTAAGTTCAAAGACGGTCATTGGGTAGTGGGAATCCATTTGCGTCAGGTACCTTCTTGCCCTTGTTGGACTAGAATTCCCCACCATGACCTTGAAAAGAAAGCCCATTCCAATAAACTGCAGATGCCTGGTTGTGAGGCAGGGAACCTGGCCTTCAGAAGAACCAGTCCATGTTATGTCTATGTAGGTTACAAGAGAAACCCATGGCCAAAATTTCCTACCCCATGCCAAAATCCTTACAATCAATAGTGATATTCTGTATTGTGTTATGCATAGCTCTCCATCACAGTAGCATGATGGAAGAAGTCTGTGTTCCTGGCCCCAAGTTATAGCCACAACAATTTGGATTGATGTCTTCAGAAACTCTTATCACGTTCCTCAATCTTGAGAAGATCCTGCTTTATTTAGAGCTGCTTGGACAACTAACTAGATGATATATGAGTCTCCCCTCAGTTAATACTTGAAAACATCCTTTCTTTTTTAACATATGGTTACACACAGCTGCTCCTGTTTCTTAAATTTGCAAACTTAGATGCTTTTGCTCATAAAATAGCTTGTTTTTCTACATTTTCTCTTGCCACTCCAGCTGTAGCTTTTTCTGCTTCTGGTAACTAATATTCTACTGCTGGAAGAACAGATTTTGATATCGACCTAATTAGTTTCATGTTGGCTGTTCAGATTAGTTTCTTTCTAATTATTAAAAAAAAGAAATAAAGAATCACTGCTTGGTTAACGTGGTTCTTTTTTACTCAAGGCTTTAGTAAAATCTGCCACATTACAAAGTACTCTAATGTATTCTTTGATTTATTTTTTATTCTTTCTTTCCTTTTAGGCTGCCTACTCCTTTGGCATTTTTAATTCCTTTGATATATACATGTTATTCATGCTTGAACTATTGCAGAAGCCACAAATCTGTGATGGTAATCAGGCACAATCAGGTTGTTGGTGGCATAACATACCGTCCATATGTCAGGTATAACAGATGTTCATGTTATATAGTTCATTGGTTTCTTCATCATGCATCATATTTGGCATTGAAAGAAGTTCTTTTGAAATCATGGATGATTTGTGTCAAATCACCACTTTCTCTAAAAGCTCAAGCTGTTAGAGGATGGCATGTCAATGTATATCGAGGGACTCTAACACTCTGTACGGGAACATATTGGGCAAGGGTGGAGGGACACACAACTCACACCATAAACGGCCCCCCGTGGGAGAATATATTACCGGTGGCATATTTGCTACTTCCGAGAATCAAACACAGGACCTTCCGCTCTGATACCATGCCAAATCACCACTTTCTCTAAAAGCTTGAGCTGTTTGGCATATCAATGTTTATCAAGGGACTCTAATAGATTTGGTACTAGAGTTGTCTATTATACCCTCTTATGAAGATAGGTATCTACTATCTACATCTCGGGCATAGCTTCGCGATCCAAATATTATTGTGGGCCCTATGTGGATGGGGATAGTCCAAAAATTCTCCCGTCAGGTGATGCTAACTATCATGTTGGGCCCCTTCCAAAGGATGACCATTGGTTGCAATTGTCCATTTTTATTGATTTTCTAGGATCATTTGATAGGGGAGATCAGGGCCCAAATCTGATGGTTAGGATCATCCAACGAGGAGATTATTGGAGTATCCACAACCGGATGAACTCACCTATGATGGATGATTTTGAAACTAGAGTTGTTTATCTTACCTTTCTACGAGTAGATGATGTCTACAATGTACAATCTAGCATTTGTTCAGCCCAATAAACTGAACATGTGGGCGGGCCCCAGGCTTGGTGATCCAAGCCTTTTCATATGGTGGGACTGATGGGATGGAGGTCCTCCAAAAATGTACCCCATCGGGTCAAATTAACAGTCTGATTGTGCCCCTGTTGAATGTGGACATTTGGTTGCAATTATCCATAGTCCATTCATAGGGGCACCAGATACATGGCTTAGGTTATCGGAAGGTGATCCCACCTGTTCCATTGCACGGTTGGAAAAGAAAAAAAAGAAGAAGAAGCTACTTTGGATCAATTGTCTCACCATATCTAGTACAAATACGAACCGCTTTATCTATTTTCCATCTAGCATGCTCCTACATGCACTAGAGAAATTGTTTTGTTCATTTTTAGTGTTTAAAAGCCTTCCCTTGATCAAGTTAGAGGAGGCTGGTGAATACGGGTGGCAATGGGACAGATTTGGGCCTGGCCAGGCGAGGCCCAGATGGCTCGATGCTTAGGAGTTGAGGCCTGATCCTGCGCATGGGCCTAGCACGTCAGGCCTAAGCTCGATCTTGGGAAAAATTAGTTGGGCCCGGCCTGGACATTGTTACAATCCATATTTCCCACTTGAATGTTCCTAATCCATCCATTGATCAAGTGGTCCACACATGCACAATTAAAGACATTAGAAGAACAAAACCAATGGTCTGTTCCAGATGCATGCTTTGCCTAACCAAGGTGGGAATGGCATATTTTTAGGATTTAACAGACGTACATATGAAGTTGGGTTGCGCTGGGATGGGCTGAAATGACTTGAGCCCAATGTCAGCCCAGAAATTGGTTGGGCCTTGCAGCCTGGCCCACAGGCCAAGCTGATAGATCCAAGCCTGGTATAAGGCCGAGTCAGGCTCATTGGCCTACCTGGCTCATTGCCACCATACTGGGGAAGTAAGGTATGAACAAGTAGATTTCAAGACAACTACATATGAGGTTTTGTCTATAGCAAGGTTTTGAATAACGGTATTGGTGGGTGTATTGTCTGGGCCCAAAAATGAGACAATCCAGGTTTATCGAACCTGTATTGGTGGTGTTTTTTTTTTGGCACAAAAAATGTTGGAAAAAATAGGAAAAATGTAAACATCAAATTATCATTTTTTAACATGTATTCAATGATGCATCAAACCATTCTTTGATAAGAATGCCATCTGTCAGCTTGACCTGCTGAAAGTCGACCAAATAGGTCCTAATAGAATACAAATCAAAGATGGTTTCATGGATTAGAGCCCATTATGTATGAATACAACAAAAAGTGATGGCTTACCCCTTCTTCTGATATTTCCCAAAATGATCCACTCTGCTTCAATTCATATAATCCCACTCAAATCTTGTCGTTTGATCCTCAAAATAGGTCTAGATCTAGTAAAAAATTAGTTTCTTAGTGTCCTTCATTGTTAAAATGAAGTAAGAACTTGAAACGAGAGACGTTTTGAAAATAAAAATTTTGAAGTGGCCGTACAGACTGCGATGGCCCTGTATCAGTGCTGCTCTAGGGTGTATGATGTATTGGTTTGGGTTGGCCAATATGAGCCTGTACAGCGACAGACTGGTTTACCCCATATCACGTAACGGCGGTGGCCAATTTGTAACTAATATTTAAAACTGCGGTCTACAGTTGCAAGAAGGTTGAAGCGAAACAGCAATTCAGGTGTGAGTGTAGTTGCGGGGAAGTGTTTGTTTCAAAATGTTTTCCGGTATAAACAGGTAGGAAGCAGGACCAAGAACATGAGTCTGAAGCATGATTTAAAGCAGGAGTGGCACCTAGTTAGAAGGATCATGCAACTAGGGTTCTGTCACTTCTAAAACAGGAGCTTTAATTGTCTGATGCTAAGGGCCTGTTTGTTTTGCATTTACACCACGTAAATACAAGTAAATGCGTAATGATTATTTACAATGTAATTCTCTGCACATTTTTCAAAGCTGACAATGATGGTTTGCTTTTTGTACACTAAAATTGATGAGGGTGCGAATTTCATGTAGGGCCCACTGTGATACATGCGGCTGATCCATGCCGTCCATCCATTTTGCGAGGTGATTTTAGGGCATGAACCCAAAATCGAAGCAAATCCAAAGCTCAAGTGTACCACGCCACACGAAACAGTGGGTTGAACGCCTACCGTTAAAAACCTTTTACAACCACAAATTTCTATAGTGTGGGCCACTTGAGCTTCAGATCTGCCTCATTTTTGGGCTCATGGCCTAAAATGTTTAAATAAAATGGATGGACAGCGTGGATATGTCACAGACATCACAGTTGGGCCCATGAATGCACATCAATCCTTTTCAAATGCTTTTTACAAGGAGGAAATACACGTTCCTGTCAAACAGAGATAAATGATAATAATTACCTACTTACATCTATTTACATGCATTTACCTCCATTTATAGCAAAACAAACAGGCCCTAAGGGGATTTTGAAAAGGAATGAGCAGGGTAAATTTCAAGATGAGTACATATTACGTTGTCATTTCTAAAACATCAAAATTGCAATTTCTGATATTAAAAGTATTCTGATATAATCAACTTTACATGTATTTCCTCAACATAATGTCGTTATGCCTTGTTCAGAAAACCTAGTGTTTGCTGTCATTATTTGAAAGTTGAATGGTGCTCTCCCAATCATTCATCAAATATACCTCGTATCCAAAACAAACTTTATTTTCCCTAGTCATTTGAGGAATTATCACTCGTGGTAACTCAACGCCATGGCTTCTACATGCGTGAGTGGAAAATCAATCTGTTCTTGTGATACCTAACATTCAAATAATTGTACTTGTTTTGGGTTTTGACGGATTGATGTACTCTCCAATTCCACAACTGGATGAGCATTTGGGATTGTTCTGTTATTCTGTAATTTGATGTCATCTGCATCTTGCTCAACTTCAAATGTCTTTTAAAATGTATTTTCACTGGGACCTTGCAGTCAAAAATTTGGAGAGATTGCTTTTTGTGCCATCACAGCTGATGAGCAAGTTAAAGGCTATGGCACAAGACTGATGAATCATTTAAAACAGCATGCTCGTGATCATGATGGGCTCACTCATTTTCTAACTTATGCAGATAACAATGCTGTTGGTTACTTTATAAAGCAGGTTGGAGTTTACCAAGATTGCTTTCCCTTGTGCAATACTTTTTTTGTATTTCTTGGTATTCCTTTTTATGACGAATCACAGGGTCCTGATGATGAATCAAGATTTTTATCTTGATGCCTTAGTCCATTCAAGTCCATGTCCATGGCTCAGTGAATCAGGATGTGTTGACTGATGAAGTCCTCCATGGATAGGAGATGCCTGAAGATTTCTCAGACTGAAGTCTCCTAACTGGTAGATCTATTGCCGATAAACAGATGGTTAAAGAAGAAAATACAGCAGTCCAGAAGGAAAGGCCGAAGATTGGACGGCTGGAGCATCCCTCGTCCATGGTGGGACCATCAGATGAACTGTATTGCAATCCATGGGCCCCATTTGTATGGACAGGGTGTATCAGGACCCTGTACATGTCTTGATGCATCCCAGCCATTTACACTTCCAGCCATTTGAAATTCGTTTTTTATTTTATTTTATTTTATTTATGCTGATAGGGATTTTCGAAGGAGATTGAATTGGAGAAAGATAGATGGCAAGGGTATGGTTTTACTTTGTATGCCATAATGGCTGATCTACCAAGCCTCACCTCAAAAGTTCTTGTTTAACATTGAGTATGTTTAGGAGCAAAGAATAAGATGTTTGTGCATTTAGTTACCTCTCCTAGTGAGTAAGAAACTACTCTCAAAAGCATGCTAAGGTTAACTGCGAGATGTGATTTCGAATCCTGCTCAATAAGCTCCAATCTGCTATGCGTTCGAGATACTGCCATTCATCAATTAGGACCACCATGTATCTGCCATGGCTAGAAAATCAGGCTGGCTTGGTCATGAGGTGGATCGCACATGTACATAAAATGTGGATGGTTGATTCTTTCTAATATCTATTTTTTTCCACATGGGTGGCCCATGTTATGCATGGACTGGTCTTCTTTCCGGCTATGTGCCCATGACACACAACAGTGCAGCCCACTTGATGGATAGGCCAGTTCGTGCACACACCTATGGGCAAGTGCCGTCAATGGATTACCCAATCCATGGATTCCTGGAGTATCTGATGCAATTTAATTGTATCTAGATCCATATTTTGGGCCTGATCAATAATTGGGTTGGATACCGGTCTAGCGACATGGATCCAATTACAAAATTGGGCCAGCTCAGATGCCCATTGACAATGAGTACTATGGTATATGTATTCTTTTATCCTTTAGTTATTATCTTTATCATTGAAAATCGTGCAGAAGGCGCGTATTTGGTATTTACCCAAATCCAGATGTGGACCTGATTCTGTAACCAATTCCTACTCCTAATTCAACCTCGAAACTAGACCTGACAGGACCTGATGGGATATCTGAAACTCGTCAGATTCAGATCTGGGATATCATATACGATATCTGTATCGAACCCGATAGGACCCAAACCAGACCACTTGTATGGGTCCAGATTAGCGTACATGGTACACCAGTATCCAACCTGCCGATAGCCCTTCGGTCTTCATGCAGTTGCTGTATTGACATGTGTAGGATCATTGGATTCAGAATCATACAATTTAACCAAGGTATTCAGTAATGGTAATGGTGACTGTAACGGCCAGCCTTATGGCTGTTACGATATGGGTGGTAACGGCCAGCTATGGCGCTGTATCTGTTAAAAAAAAAAAAAAAAAAAAAAAAAAAAAAAAAAAAAAAAAAAAAAAAAAAACGAAGGAAGAAAATGCATTGGCCCCATACCGGACAGTTATGGGCCCGTAATGGTCCTGTTATGACCTGGTATTGACCTGCTACGGGCCTGTTACAGGGCTCTTATGATCCCTTTTTTTTTGTTTTTTTTAGAATGGCCCTGTATCGCATAACGTCCACCGTTGCCATACGGCCTTTACATAATTATTTTTGAATCCATGATTGTAACCTTCACATTTCTATGTTCTTTAAGTATGATGTGGGTCTTCCAGTATTTCAATGAAAAACCTCTTCAGAAGTTCCCTTCCCATTATTCTGGAAGAATGGGTCAATTTCTTTTCTCCATTCAAGTTAAACTACGTCAAACTTAAAGCAAAGTTTTCTTACTGACGTCAATGTTATGAAGCTAATATGGCCTCTGCGTAGCATCTTCAATGCCATATTTTGCTGCTGCTTCTGTTATAAAGCTAATGGTGCAGAAAATTTAGTTTAGTTTGTTACTCTAAGTAAACATGTTTGTTGAGTACCATTTCAGGTACATCAAAGATTATGATGGGGGAATCCTTATGGAATGCAGAATCGATCCAAAGCTTCCATACATTGATTTATCTACTATGATTCGCAGGCAGAGGCAGGTAAAAATAATTATTGTGATCTAGATCAATTCTCTGGCCAACTGTTTGGGATATAGAAACTTATATATGGGAAGTCACTCTTGGCCTTGGCATGAGATACTACTTCTTAACCCTGTTTGCGTGGCTTAATGCTCACGTCTTTAGCGGGCCTGCTTACCATGGATTGTAGACAGCGCCACTTCATGCTTGCTTCTCCTTGATATCAAGGAATCAAGGTCCTAAGCCTCAACAATTTACATATTAGTTGATCTTTCTAGTGATCTGAGGGGCACCCTTGTCGATGCTGAATGCCCCAAAACCTCCCAGATTGGAGTTCTTTTTTCCTTCCATCAGTTGCATATAGTTAGATGATAAAGAAGAAAAACAAAAGCAATGATCCACATTCAACAGAAAATTGGCCAGAGATTTAGTTAGGATCTTCCAATCAAGGAGATTTTTGGGGCATCCCCTATCCATGCTGGGGGGCTATCACATCAAAGGTTGGGATCACCCATGGGCCCATCACTTATGTAATGCTGTGCTTTAGAAAACTATACATTTGACGAAGCTCAGGACCATATAACTTTTGTTTGTAGGAACCAGATGATACTTTATTCTTTCAAGTACCAAGGTTGTATGTGATTTTTTCTATTTCCACATTTAGTATGAGGAATTGTACTATCCTTTAATGTAGTTCAAGAATGGTCCCATGAAAACCAGGAGTGGACCCAATGAGTTGTACTGATCCAGCCACTGGGCCTATATCATCAGCTCGGACAGTAGCTGATGGTCGAAATGGCATGGCGCACACCCCCCCCCCCCCCCCCCCCCCCCAAACAAAAAAGAAAAGAAAAGAAAACGAAAAGTGCGTGATTAGAGAATTGGGCCCCATGATTCCATCCTGTCAGTTTCTGGCCCCTTTTTTGTGGTCCAATAGATCTATGGCCCACATGGTGGTCAGATCAGCTAGTGGATCACATGTGTGTCCATCCATACAGTCAAATTGTGGGTCCACAAGTCCACAGGGTTTAATCTTTGAGTCCTTGTTTAGGAAGTTCTGAATTTGTTTTTGGAGTTAAAGACTTTTGCACCACAGCGTAATACTAAGAATATGGAATTAATGTCAATAAATAAGAGATTAGGATAGCCCAAGGAAATGAACACGCATGCGCCCGCACACACTCTAAGTCTCTATCCAATACCCATTTAGGATCCTTGTTGCACCCATGTTCTGAAATTTTAGTTTTTGGAGGATTTGTACTTGATCCTTCCCACAGTGTCCACATTTACATCTATGTGACATAGATCCAAACCATGGATTGGACTGGCTCACCAGCATAAGCCATAACAAAAGAGCTAGATCAGAAGATTTTAGCAGTTCATTCTTTTGGCATTTTTTCAGTTAAATGTGAATAGTTGCTACGTTTCTTTTCTTAAACATCTGTGTGCAAGCCACCTATAGAAGGGTTAGGATATACCCATTGAGGAGATTTCTGGGGTATTGCTCATCCACTATGGGTCCAAAAGGATCAACGGTTTGGTCACCCAATCAGCCCAGTAATATTATTCCTCCTATTAGAACATCTTTGCATATATTTCTACTCTGAACAGAACCTGCCAACCTTTTAGTTGCTGAATGAGAGCTGCGTGGTTACCTATTTTGCTAACCTTCAGAATTCAAATTGACTCTCGATTATCTCAATTGCAGATTGCTTTTACATATGCACCTAAAAATGACACATGCACACAAGTGCATGCGCTTGCACCTGCGCGCGCGCACACATGGTTACCTAGCTAACCCATCGAAATTGATTTTTTACTATTGCAATTTTCATGATTTCTTTTGTATGTGAACCTAAAATGACATTAATAGACCTCACATGCACAACCACCCACGCACCGACCGCACACACAAGAGCATGCATGCGCACGCACCGACCTACACATGCACATGCATGCATGTATTTGTGTGTGCTTATATGATGTATTAGTTTGTGTATGTATTTATTTATGCATGTGCATGCGTGTCTCAATCTATATACCAGTGTTTTAAATAGCTATGTTATGTAGCGTGTAGCTTACGCTACGTAGCGTAGCTTAGCCTAAATGCTACGTAGCTCATGAAAATAGCTTAAGTTGCATGTAGCCTACGCTACATGATTAATTTGGATATGCTACATGCTTCATAGACTACACTACATGCTACATAGCTCACATTACAAGTCATTTTTCACTATAACATTAAAATCAATAATGTTTTTAATGATTTGTTACATTTTTCTATTTCAATGAAAATTCGTTAGTCTTTTCCATGTTTTTTAGTAAAATAACATGAGAAATAGTTTTAAATCAGTTTTGCGGCTCTTTCTTCACTTTTATACTTAATCATTACTCCTTGCTATCACTTTAGGTTGCATTTGGTTGCACCAAATATCATGAAATTTTGTCAAATTTTATTATTAATCATCTAATTTGGTGCAAGCAAGTGCAACCTTGATTAAAAATCTAAGTAGTGTGTAGCTTACGCTACGCCTCACGCTTCATAGGGGTGAAGGCTACGCTACACGCTATTCGCTATTTAAAACACTGCTATACACACACACGTGTGCGTAGATGCATACACACGGATATGTGTGTGCACACACATGTACAAACAAACACATGCA
The DNA here is from genome assembly GCA_003013855.2 of Liriodendron chinense. Taxonomy (NCBI): domain Eukaryota; kingdom Viridiplantae; phylum Streptophyta; class Magnoliopsida; order Magnoliales; family Magnoliaceae; genus Liriodendron; species Liriodendron chinense. Next base: position 2,927,912 of record ML058505.1, read on the forward strand.
CATGCACAAGCTTGCACAGACATGCACCCACCCACCCACCCACCCACACACACACATTAACACCTGCCCACCCACACACCTGTCCATACAGACAACCACATGGCTACACAGAGAAACCAACAGTGGGCATCCCTTCTCCACTGTTTCTTGTGGCATGCTCCTCATCGACAGGTTGTAGTTTTTAACACATCATGGTGGGGCCACATAGGTCAACACTACCATTAACTTATGGTAGGGTCAACACTACCATTAACTTACGGTAGGGTCAACACAGTGTGATCATTCCCCACTATTGTAGGCTATAGAAGCGTTGACTACCGTGGGCCCGACCGTGATGTGTGCATGATGTCCATCCTGACCATCAGATTTTCATCCCATGTTGGACTAGGGGCAAAAATAGCGTGATTATCCATGATCCAGGTGGGCGCACCACAGGGAATAAGAGTTACGAGGGGAAGCTCACCCTCGCTTGTGCTTGGGCCACCTGAGGAATAGCCTGATTATTGGCATGTCCCTTCATCTTGTTGAGATATGTCACATGAATAGATTGGATTTGTCATACACAACACCCTTTTTCCCATACACAATCAATGGAGGGCATCCCCCTCTGAACTAATCTCTTTGCAGTGGCCTCCCGTGAGTCATGGATTGGCCTAAGTTTTGGGCTCAAGGTCCAAGAGTCTGCATCTGGATAGATTGGATATAATGTATTCGGGGCTCACAGGGGTTAAAGCTACTGGAACTTATGGTACTGTCGACGCTGCTTTGGGATCATCCCCCGCACAGCAAAATACATAAAATGGGAAGAAATTACAATCGGTGTGCATGCGCGCATGCGTTTGTGTTTTATTTGAAAAGAGAGAGCACTCAAAGAAGTGCTACAATGACAGGGGGGCATACAGTAGGGGCCTCGCAGCTCACAAACAAACTACAAGAAGGGAACAAAAGGGACAAAACAGCACATCAGCAGATAGATTCACAAACATCTTCTCTTGTTGATGGAGAATCTCGAGCCCCCCAACTTAGCTAATGTGACCGCTTCCTCATTTGATTCTCTTTTATCACACAAGAACGAAACTTAATGATTCAAGCATAGGTCACATGCTTGCTCAATCATCCCCACTAATCCACAAACAAGCATGTGAAGCTGCACAAGAGATAGCATTTGAGGAAACTTCAATAATAGCTGGAAAGAAATTCAAGCTTATAACACCTTGAATACTACCAACAACGTGGCTACCTCGGGATAATTAGAATCTCTCAATCCAATTGGCCCGGAAAACTCAACAAGCACTAAACCATTAGAGCCATGTACAACCCCTCCCACATCAGCTGGAGTGGGGTTACAAAATGAACAACAATCAAAGTTGATTTTAAAATGGCCAGCAGGAGTGACCGTCCATATAAGATGTAGGAGCAGCTTTCTTCCACTCGCACTTGAGCACCTCGTTCGAGTTCTGGCATAGAGCTTGATATACCCTGAAATCTATGATCTAGTCTCTCACTTGAGCAACTCATTCCAGTTTGTGCGCGTGCGTGCTTTGAATTGTAATAGATAAGGATATTTTGATTGGACTTCAATGCAAATAATTGCCTTGTTTTTGCAGCATGCATCCTTGTATTTGGTGGAGGAATACGATTTTAGTCATTGTCAATAGATTCTTCCCATTTAATGTATTCTCATTCGTCATTTCCCGAACTCCAATTAGATTGCCTGAGTTTGTTTGGTTTGCACTGATTGATTGGTCTAATCGACAATATTCTTCTTGTTGATCTGCAATGACAGGCAATTGATGAGAAAATACGAGAGCTCTCCAATTGTCACATTGTCTACCCAGGAATTGACTTTCAAAAGGTTGTATGATCTTCTTTTACCTTGATGCTTTACATGTTACTACTTGGATCTATTTAAATACTTGCTCGACATACTTGTTCAGATCAAAGACGGATGTAACTTGCAAAATATGAAATAGGAACTCCTACCAAGTGGCATCGTAAGATATAATGTGCAACAACCTCTATATAGGGAAAAGTTATTGTGAGGTCAAGTTGTGTGACTGTGATCCATGTCGGACATCCACCCCATCAATCAGATGTACCTTTCCATGATGGGCCATGGGCCTAAAAATCAGGCCAATCCATAACTTAGGTGGGCCATACCACAAACAACAGTTGAGAGTGGATACCCACCCATTGAAACTTCATGATCATTTATAGGGCCCACTGAGATGTGGTTCGGACATCCAGCCCATCCATTATGTGTCCTAATTGGATGAGGGGTCACACCAAGTTTCAGCTGTATACAAAAACTCAGGTGGGCCCCACCAAGTGCTTTTAGATGTTTTAGGCATGATTTCACACAGTTTCAGATGGTGTGGCCCACTTGAGTTCTGGATACGGTTATTTTTGGGATATCCCGTAACCTAGAGGGGACCCACCAAATTGATGCGGATATCAGTGGTGCACCCTTTAGAGTGTACCAGAGGAGGCGACGTCGCAGATCGAGTGTTGGAGTAGACGAGTTGATGTGGATGGACGCCGGGCCCATTGGGCCCATTTTCTGACGCGTTACGAGTACGCGAGATGTAGGATCGCGCAGGAGTATCATGACCGCTGGACCATGGAGCGGATTTACATTTAGGCGCTTTTCTATTTATTTCCTTGTTTCTAGGCGCTTTAGTGTCGTTATTTACTTTAGGCGTTTTTATGTTATTTCTTTGGTTTTCAGGCACTTTAGTGCACTTTTTTTTCCCCTTTTTTTCGTAGCTTATATATACCATGTGAGAACCCTATTTCGAGAGGATGAAATGAATAGAAAATTCGTGAGTTTCTTCCTCTTTGTTTGAGAGATTAGGGTTTCAGGATTGGCCCTCGGGTGTTGAGGATTCCACCCCGGATTTTCCGTTTTCTCTTCTCTCTTTCTTCAAGGTGCGAGGAAAGGTAAGCTTCTTTGATTCCTAATTCGTACTTCATGAGAACCTATCGCTTTTCGACATCCCTCGTCCTTTTCTGAACCCCCCCCCCCTTTGGGTACGATCGAAAAGAGGGATGCCTAGCCACGATAACCGGATCCAAACTTGACTGTGGACTGGTCTATGCTAGATCTGGGATATCCCCATATCCCTAGATCCTCCATGTTTTACGATTTTACATGGTTTTATGCAAAGGGGCATGATCCGGACGGACGCACCCAATCTTCGTGCTGAGATTTGTTAGTTTCCTCTGATTGAAAGTAGTTAGTTTCGTAATTTTATTATTTGAATATCTTCCAACTGAATATCATGCATCTAGGGTTAGGTCATCGCATGCCCCTGCATCAATTTTGGTATCAGAGAAAAGGTTCCTAGCGTAGGTCGGTTTACCCAAAATTTTCCTTTTCGGTGATTTTTTTCAAAGGAACCGGATATCCCAAATCGTTAAAATCGTAGGCCTTTCGGGCGCGTCCGACTCTACGTAGGGGTCATAGTTTGTTGAGTCTAGTTAGCCTTTTTTCTAGATTTTGTTGAGTCCTCATATAGATCTAGGCCATATAGGATAGTTTGCATTGCATTGAACTAGGATAGTCAAAACTGCATTTAGATTTTTACCTTTTTTCACCTTTACGCACCTAGATCTAGGGCCTTTCACACATCACTCCTGGTGTATGCCCACGCGCGCTGGTCGTGGGTTTGGTGTTCATAATACTATGGACTCTAATCAAATTACCAAAGCTCTGGAGGGCCTAATTAAGAGAATGAATCAACAATTTCAGACCTTGAGAGGTGAGATCGCGCAGCAGTTTGCGCATCAGGATGATAGGTTCACACGTTTAGAGGGTCACGCGCTTAGAGGATGGCATCCAGACCACCACTTTAGATGGTCCCCAGGCAACCCCCGACACTGGAGCAGTTGATCAGTCCCAAGTTGTGGGCCTTGATCCGCCTAGGAATGATTCGGGCGCAGGTCAGGCCTGTGGGCTTGGCAATGGACACGATGGGGCTCATCATCAGCCACCCCCACAGATTCGTGATCCTGTTTTCCCCGCCCAGTGGGAGGGCCATGCGCATCCCCAAAGATACCATGAGCAGGACCCTGTTATTAGGGTCATGAAGGGCATCAAGGTTGACGCTCCTAGTTTTGATGGGAGACTGGACCTCAAAGTTTTTTCCGATTGGCTAGCAGACATGGATCACTTCTTTCAGTGGCACGGTCTGCCAGACCTACAGCGGGTCGGATTTGCCAAGATGAAGTTGGTGGGCCAGGCAAAACTACATTGGGGAAATGTGGAGCGTCGCCGCGAGCGATCTATAGAGGGGCCAATTCTCTTTTGGATTGAAATGAAAGAATTGTTGCGAGAAAAATATGTTCCCCTTTCTTATAAGCAGAGGCTGTTGGATCAATGACACACTTTGCGCCAAGGATCCATAACGGTAACGGAATACATTGCCAAGTTCGATGAATACATGATGAGGTGCGATGTAGATGAGGACCCTGCAGTGGTTCTCTCCCGTTTCCGTATGGGCCTCAGGTTTGACCTCCAGCGTGAGCTCATGCCTCATATGGTCACCAGCTTAGAGCACGCTTACCAGATGGTATAGGAACTGGAGCGCTATGTGCGCTAATCTCTTGCTAGAGGGTTTGAGATTCGATCTACTGTGCCTAGAGTAGCTCCACAGGGAGCGAGACCTCAGGTCGGAAATCAACCCAGAGCTCAACCTAGTACTCAACCAGTCAATAGAAATCGAGGTAACAATGGGGCTGGACCAAGTATTAGGACTGCGATGCCAGGGCAGTGCTACCGCTGTGGTGGCATGGGTCACATTGCCGCAGAGTGTTCAAATAGGGGTGGGCGTATTGCCTTTGTTTCTGAACACTCTATAGAAGAAGTGGCGTATGAAGTTGAAGGTGACCAGAATGATGAGGAAATCATCGTCCAATCCCTTGAGCCGGCCAGTGATGCCGAGGATGATACTGTGGAGACTACCCCACTTGCTGTGGTGAGATGCGCTTTGGCCCAGGTGAAGCAAAGTGAGGATTGGCGCAGAATCACTGTCTTCCACACTTACGCCAAGTGTGAAGATAAGAGTTGTAAAGTGATCATCGACAGCGGGAGCTGTGAGAATGTAGTTTCTCCAAGTACTTTGAGTCGCTTGGGGTTGAAGCCAGTCCCTCACTCCAACCTATACCGAGTTTCTTGGGTTGATGCGACATCCCTTCCTGTGACTCAGCGATGCCTTGTTCCAATTGAATTCGGACCATACAAGGACAAGTTGTGGTGTGATGTGGTCACGATGGACGTTGGCCATATCATCTTGGCTCTTTGATAAAGATGTCACAATATTCGGGCGTACGAATAATTGTGTGTTTAAGCACGAAGGAAAGAAGCTTGTCTTGAGCCCACTCCCTTCCAAATCGTCCACAGGAGAGAAGGATGTTGCGTCTCCAGGCAGTTTTAAGAGTCAAAGGGCACCTCAGTCGAAGTCTCTCCACATCATTGATGCTAAGGAGTTTGAGAGAGAGGCCAAAGCTGGGACTATGGTGTACGTTTTACTAGCTAGAGAGAGTACACCCGAGGTTGCTATAGGGTTACCCCAGGAGGTTCATTCAGTCCTAGAGGAGTTTTGGGATGTCTTCCCTGAGGACCTTCCCGACTAAGCTCCCACCGATGCGGGACATTCAGCATGCGATAGATCTTGTCCCAGGGGCGACCCTACCAAACCTCCCTCACTACAGAATGAATCCCACCGAACATGCCGAGTTGAAGAGGCAAGTGGATGAATTGCTTAAAAAGGGATTTATTCGTGAGAGTATGAGCCCGTGCGCCGTGCCTGCGCTTCTTACGCCAAAGAAAGATGGCACGTGGCGCATGTGTGTCGATAGTAGAGCCATAAACAAGATTACTGTCAAGTATCGGTTTCCCATCCCGAGGCTTGATGACATGCTTGACATGATGGCCACCTCTACTATCTTTTCGAAAATTGACCTCAAGAGTGGTTATCACCAAATTTGTGTTCGCCCAGGAGATGAGTGGAAGATTGCCTTCAAGACGAAGGATGGGTTGTACGAGTGGTTGGTTATGCCCTTCGTGTTAACCAATGCTCCAAGTTCATTTATGAGGGTGATGACCCAGGTGCTGCGACCCTTTATGGGTAAGTTCTTAGTTGTGTACTTCGATGATATCCTTATCTATAGTACGTCTCCTACCCAGCACCTTGAACACTTGAGGCAGGTCTGCAACGCCCTGCAAGCAGAAAAGCTTTATGCGAACCTCAAGAAGTGTTCCTTCTTGACTTCCAGAGTTATCTTCCTGGGGTTCGTTGTGTCGTCAGAGGGTATGTCTGCAGACCCTGAGAAAGTCAAGGCCATTGTCAATTGGCCTGAGCCGCGTAATATACACGACGTGCGAAGTTTTCATGGCCTAGCTACGTTCTATCGGCGGTTCATCCGTGGATTTAGCTCCATTATGGCTCCCATCACAGATTGCATAAGAAAAGGGGAGTTCCAATGGACTAAAGCCGCGACACGAGCTTTCTCTGAAATTAAGAAGAAGATGACGGAAGCGCCCGTCATGCGTCTACCTGACTTCTCTAAAGTCTTCGAGGTGGCGTGTGACGTGTCAGGACTTGCCATAGGGGGAGTGTTAAGCCAAGAGGGACATCCTGTGGCCTTTTTTTAGTGAGAAACTGAATGAGGCTAAACAACGCTACTCCACCTATGACAAAGAGTTCTATGCGGTTGTGCAATCATTGCGCCATTGGCGGCATTATTTATTACCGCAAGAATTTGTCCTGTTCTTTGATCATGAGGCCTTGAAATATTTGAGCTCTCAAAAGAAGTTGAGCCCTAGGCATGCTAAGTGGGCTCAATTTCTTCAAGAGTATACGTTTCTACTTAAGCACAAGGCTGGTAAAGAGAATAAGGTTGCTGACGCGCTTAGTCGTCGTGTCATGACGCTGCGGTCTATGAGCATTGAAGTTACAGGCTTTGAGCAACTCAAGGGTGAGTACTTAACTTGTCCTGACTTTGGGACCATCTATGCGTCGTTGTCTAGTGACCCACCCTCGAGGAGTGCTGAGTTTGTCCTTACAGATGGATACCTTTTTATAGGGGACAAGCTCTGCATCCCACGCACATCCCTCCGTGATTTTCTAGTATGGGAGCTTCATGCTGGAGGGATGGTAGGTCACTTTGGTAGAGATAAAACAATTGCCCTAGGTTTCTGATCGTTTCCATTGGCCTAATCTCCAGCGAGATGTGGCCAAGATTGTAGGGCAGTATCGGACATGTCAATTGGCAAAGCAGAGGAAACAAAATACAGGCTTATACACTCCTTTGCCAGTTCCACATGCCCCGTAGCAAGATGTCAGTATGGATTTCGTGCTTGGGCTTCCCAAGACTATTCGTAAGCACGATTTTATACTCGTGGTCGTTGATCGGTTTTCTAAGATGGCTCATTTCCTACCCTGTTATAAAACCTCAGATGCCTCCCACATTGCTAAGATATTCTTTCAGGAGGTTGTGCGACTTCATGGGGTACCTAGATCCATCGTGTCTGACAGAGATACTAGGTTCACTAGTTATTTTTGGAAGACTCTCTGGCATCTTTTGGGTACGAGGCTTCAATTTTCTTCAGCATATCATCCTCAGTCGGATGGTCAAACAGAGGTAGTGAACCGTAGCCTAGGGAATTTGTTGAGATGTCTAGCTGGAGACCACCACAAGACCTGGGACACTGTTATTCCCACAACAGAGTTCGCTTATAACTCTTCAGTGAACAGGTCCATAGGAATGAGCCCATTTGAAATTGTTTCAGGTCTTAGACCCCGAGCCCCCATAGATTTGATCCCCATGGCTACCCCACAGTGTCCTTCAGAGTTAGGAGAGTCATTTGCCCATCATATACATGCATTGCATAGTGAGATCAGAAGGAAGATTAATTCAAGTAATGAACATTATAAACTTTCTGCTGACACTCACAGGAGATTTAGGGAATTTTAACCTGGAGATGACGTCATGGTTCGTATTAGGTCTGATTGGTTTCCACCTGGATCCGTGAAGAAGCTTCATGCCGTAGCATAGGCCCACATAAAATTGTGAAAAGATTGGGGTCTAACGCTTATGTTGTCGATATCCCTCCTACCATGGGCATCAGTTCCACATTTAATGTGGAAGATCTAGTTCCCTATCACGAGCCATTACCTGTATCCAGTGATTCCCCTGTTTCTTCCCAGACCTCCCCTATATATGGACCTTGGCCACAGCCTGACCTCTCTATACCCATCTTACCTTCTCTTCCTTTTGCACCGAGAAGAGACGAGATAGAGGGAATTTTGGACTCCGAGTTGGTTTCTACTCGCTCAGGGGGTTACCAGAAATTCCTAGTCAAGTGGAGGAACGGGCCTATTGCAGATAACTCTTGGATTACCGAGATAGAGCTACAGCGTATCGATGCAGACATGCTTGAGCGGTACAGGAGTTCACTTTCGCCAGTGGCGAATTCTTCCCACCCGGGGAGAATTGATGCGGACATCAGTGGTGCACACTTTAGAGTGTACCAGAGGAGGCGACGTCGCAGATCGAGTGTTGGAGCAGACGAGTTGATGTGGATGGACGCCGGGCCCATTGGGCCCATTTTCTGACGCGTTACGAGTACGCGAGATGCAGGATCGCGCAGGAGCATCATGACCGCTGGACCATGGAGCGGATTTACATTTAGGCGCTTTTCTATTTATTTCCTTGTTTCTAGGCGCTTTAGTGTCATTATTTACTTTAGGCGTTTTTATGTTATTTCTTTGGTTTTCAGGCACTTTAGTGCACTTTTTTTTAAAAATTTTCGTAGCTTATATATACTGTGAGAACTCTATTTCGAGAGGATGGAATGAATAGAAAATTCGTGAGTTTCTTCCTCTTTGTTTGAGAGATTAGGGTTTCAGGATTGGCCCTCAGGGTGTTGAGGATTCCACCCCGGATTTTCCGTTTTCTCTTCTCTCTTTCTTCAAGGTGCGAGGAAAGGTAAGCTTCTTTGATTCCTAATTCGTACTTCATGAGAACCTATCGCTTTTCGACATCCCTCGTCCTTTTCTGAAACCCCCCCCCTTTTGGGTACGATCGAAAAGAGGGATGCCCAGCCACGATAACTGGATCCAAACTTGACTATGGACTGGTCTATGCTAGATCTGGGATATCCCCATATCCCTAGATCCTCCCTGTTTCACGATTTTACATGGTTTTATGCAAAGTGGCATGATCCGGACTGGACGAACCTCATTTTCATGCTGAGATTTGTTAGTTTCCTCTGATTGAAAGTAGTTAGTTTCGTAATTTTATTATTTGAATATCTTCCAACTGAATATCATGCATCTAGGGTTAGGTCATCGCATGCCCCTGCATCACAAATGCATGGTGCAAATGTCCGACATAGATCATGGTGGGGGCCACAAAGCTTGACCTCATAGTTGGACGTCCAACTAGCTCAGAAATTAGGGAATATTTAATGTTAAATTAGAGTATTTAATGTTAACAAATAGAACAGTTATTACTTTGTAAAAAGGTGTGGCACGCTTGGGTGGGCAATACCGTGGTTTAATATGAAATCCATCCCAACCATTAGATGTGTCACCTCAAGATAAACCTAGGGCCCAAAAATCAGCTCTATCTGTGATTCATGTGGATGGCACGATTGGAAATAGCGTACATAGAAAACTCACCCTCCAACCTGTTTTCCTTGGTGTGGTTCACTTGAATCATGTATGGGCCTGCCGTTTGAGCCTCTTACCTAGATTTGGTGTGGCATCTAGTGGTTGGAGTGGATTTTACATGCTTATCACAGTGGGCCCTATAAGAATCAAGGGTGGATGTCTCTCTCTCAACTTTTTTCATTGGTATGGCCCATTTGAATCACAGGTCAACCTGATTTTTTGGCTCTAGGCCCAGCATGAGATTACTCATCTAATGATAGGAGTGGATCTCACTTACACATCAAGATGGCCTGTAAGAAAAAGGGTAGGTGTCCTCTCATCCCTGCTCATTTTCTGAACATTCCCCCAAAAAAGTGTCACTAAACTCGGATTGCGCAGCAGAGAGCAAGGCACTAACCTCGGTACTGTTTTGACATGGCAAAGTTGCATGGCCCCACCATGATGTATGTTATAGCCACACTGTCCATCCATTTTTCTAGATCAGTTTAGGGCATGAGCCCAAAAAAGAAGCAGATGCAAAGGTCAAGTGAACCACACCACAGAAAGCAGTAGGGAGTAGGGACAATTACAACCACCGGTGAAACCTTCTTAAGGCCCACCATTATGTTTATTTACCATCCATCCTATTCATAAAGGTTACACAGATCTGGATGAAGGGAAAACACAAATATCAGCTTGATCCAAAACTTCTATGGCCCCGAATAGTTTTCAACAGTAGGTGTTCAATCGCCATTGCTTTTCTGTGGTGTGGTCCACTTGAGCTTTGGATCTGCCTCTTTTTTGGGCTCATGCCCTAAACTGATATGGAAAATGGATGGACAGTGTGGATATAACACAAACATCATGGTGGGGCCCACAACTTTGCCTCATCAACAGACAACAAGTACCGGTGGTGAGTCATTACACAATCCGAGTCAGGAAAGGATTAGCGTATAAGCCGTGTAACACCGAACTTGGTGTTTCCCTGACCGTGGGGTCCACCTTCATGTATATCCACGACGTTCATCAGTTTTTCTAGCTCAATTTAGAGCATGGTCCCAAAAATTAAGTAGATCCAAATTTGAAGGGGACCATACGACAGGAAACAGTGGTGATTAACTATTAAAAACTTCTTGGGAGCTACAAAAGTTTTGGATCAAGCTGATATTTGAGTTTTCCCTTCGTGCAGGTCTGTGTTACCTTATCAACAGGGTAGATGGCAAATAAACATATCAGTGGGCCCTAGGAGCTTTATAATGGTGGACATTTAATGTCCACTGTTTTCTATGGTGTGGTCTACTTGAGATTTGGATCTGCTTCATTTTTGGAATCATGCACTAAAATGAGCTGTAAAAACTGATGGACAGCATGGATATTCAACATATACATTAAGATGGGCCCCATGGTCAGGGAAGCACCCCCTTCCCTGTTACTTGGGTAACACCTAGTCACCTAATCCACTCCCCACCGTTCTTGGTGAGGTAACACTTTTCTTGGAACCAGCAGGGGGAGATGGACACTCGCCCATGATTTTTTTTTTACGGGCCTACCATGATGTGTACGTGAGATCCATTTTGATCATTTGATATGTAATCCCATTATGGATCCAGAGCAAAAAAATTATTCTCATCTGTGATTCAAGTGGCCCATACCAATGGAAACCATTGGGAAAGACATCCACCTTTGATTTTTTTTATAGGGCCCATCATGATGAGAATGTGAAATCCACTCCAACCATTAGATGCCACACCAAAATATTGTCATGAGACCCAAAAATCAGGCCCATGTGTGATTTAAGTCGGTCACACCAAAGGAAACAGTTTGGAGGATGACCTTTCTATGTACACTATTTCCAATTGTGTGGTCCACTTGAACCATGGATGGGGCTGATTTTTGGCCCCTGGGTCTATCATGGGGTGACTCACTTGATAGTTGGATGAATTTCACATTAACACTATGGTGGGGCCCACCCAAGCTGACAAATTGGTTTCCTCCTAGAAATAACTTTAATTGGAAAACATTTACTGACATTAATTTCTCCTTAAATGTGTGTGTGTGTGCGTGCGTGCGTGTGTGTCCGTCCGTCCGTCCGTCCTAAGGCTATTGCCTTATTATATTGATACTTAATATTAGTTGAAATTTCAAGCTTTGACTATTGGTTCAGTTTGCTATTAGACAATCTGTAGCCTTAACCAATCTATGAGAACATGTGCAACATTTATAGCCCATTTAGTAGATTACCTAAAAGAAAATAAAATAAATAAACAGTCGTTGTCCATCTTTTCAGTAGTTGGAGTGTCTTAAGTACCTGTTCCACTACCACATCTGACACCTGGACACTTGCATGTATAGCATAGATTACATTATCTTAAGATCTTTATCTTCTTCTTGTTCCCTCTTCTTTTCATACCTATATGAGAATGATAGTACCAGCTACTACTGCAATTTCTTTTTCCCTATCATTAACCAATGTTCATTGACTTCTTTGTCATTCAGAAAGAAGCTGGTATTCCTAGAAAAATCATCAAAGTTGAGGATATTCCTGGGTTGAGTAAGTAGCTTTGACTTATTCTTTGAGGGTTTCTTTCTTTTCCATAACCTCAACCTTTTACTTTCGGAATTGTTAATTTTACTTTTTTGGATTTATCTGATTATCTGCAGAGTCTGGTTTTCCTTTTGTTCATCAATATTGGTGGAGTTTAGAACTTGAGTTTTGTTTCGTCCACAATGAATTTAGTCAATACTGGGATTGCTTGCAAATTATCTTAAGAGATTTTGGAATCTGACTTTCAAGCTGGGATTGCTTGCATGTACTAATGAACAAATATTTTCCTTTCCTTTGTCACCTATTTATAGTTGTTTGTAGGGTTGGTCAATCATTCCTTAAGCTTACTATGGACATAAGTTTATACAGCCCTATCTGTTATGTAATAACTCATGCATACAAAAATTACTATGCGCAAGGTTCTTGGCAACAGTCTTGAAAAGAGACTAGATGCTAACAAGGATCCAACTAGTGCACTCTTTGCTTTACTAGCTGGCCTGTGTTATGGTCATGGGCACAATGTGTAGCACTCTTTTGAGTACTCCATTTAACAGAAAGACATGGAATTGTCACATTCCATAGAATATTGGCTTTCTATGAACACCCACATGCAAGTTATCTGCACATGTTCATAATTACTTGAGAAAACTGCATATCATACCCAGATACTCCAAAATAGGCAACATATCCATCGTGACCGTGTGTCCAATGTTTCAATATTAAGTATATGTTAAGTGTATAAGCTGTAGCAAGACACATCCTTCCATAGTTGGGTACCATACTACCATAGGTAGATACATTGTGTTTTGCATGCTACTAGCATATATGCAGAAATCCCCACATAGTCATTAAGAAGATGTGCAGTTATTAAAAGTACCTGTATAAAATTGAAAATATCTTCTATTAGATAAGGGAGTACTTCAATCATAAAAAATGCATGATAGGAACTGTTAACCATCTAAGTAGGTTAAAACTTTACGTTTTGAAGGTCTGAAGACTGTAAACCATAGTTTAAAAACAAAAGAAACCTGACTAAGCTTGACTCGTTTGAAAAGCTTAGGAGGGACTTCCTTTGGAGGGGGACTGAAGACTGTCACAAATTCCACCTCACGAAATGGGATGGGGTGTGTAGGCCAGTTGATTTGGGTAGTGCGGGTATAAGGGAATTATGAAGCATGAGTCTTGCCCTTCTAGGCAAGTGGTTATGGCATTTTGGCTCAAAGGAAGGGTGCTTTTGGCATGAGATTATTGCTAGCAAGTATGGCCTCTAGGATGGGGGATGTGATGTGATAGAGTCCTCACTATATAGGACGTCTAACACGTGGAAGTTGACACTGTTGTTAAAGTCAGATTTTGGGAGGATTTATGGTGTGGTGATATGCCTTTGAATCTAGCATTTCCCAAGTTGGCTCTTCTAGCGTCCTCCAAAGATGTGAAAGTGGTAGATTGTTTCTTTCTTTGCAGATCCACAATGATTTGGTTACCTCCGTGCAAAAGGGACTTGTCGGACAGTGAGCCGGAGGATTTTATTTCTTTATTGGGCTGGCTACATAGCATCTATTTCCCATCGGGCATGAATCACAATTTGGGCATTACTGTACATTTTGAATCTGAATCGTACAATTAATCGTGAATTGTACAATTCGCTAAAACCTTTAAAAAAACTGCCAGTTTCCAGTATAAAAATCGATTTTTTTCTTCTTTTTTCTTTTGCAAATTTTTTAGGGCTTTTGGTTTTAAAAGGCATTTAGGCCCCACATTCATTAGAATAAGACTTATTTTGCTACTTTTGAGAGATTTTGGGGACTTTTGGAGGTTGTGGGCCATAAGAAACCTAGAGAAAGAAATCGACGTCTTTTTCATCGCTCAACGGAATCGAACGGCACTTGTTGCATTTGATTAGGCCCCACATACATTATAATATCACTTCTTCTTCTTTTCTTTTGAGAAAGTGGTGAGATTCGGAGTTTATGTGGGCCTAAATTGTTTTCTCATTTACTTCAAATTTTCGATAGTTTTCTCATTTTTTTTAATCATTTATTATCTTGTATATTTGCGGGGGGCCTAAATAATGTTTTTAGCTGAAGGACCTTGCAGGATTGTATCTTTCAATAATGTGTTGGTCATCCATAAAGAAAATGTTCTGAACTTAATTTTCCATCAAAAACATGCAGCAATTGTTTAGTCAACAATGAATATTTTTTTTATGGAACTGATTATCACACCATTCCATTTCAACGAGTCTACCCTTTGTTTCTATTTTTCTGATTAGAAGCTTAGAATAGAACGCTTTTGGTACTATCTATTACCAAGTAGAAGAAAATGGGTATATCATAAAAACAAAAGGTGTAAATCATTTCGTTTTTGGATGTACATAATTGCATTGGTCTTTCTGGTCTGTTTCTGGACATGCTTATCTGAAGCAACTACTTTTGAACAATAGGAGAAGCAGGATGGACTCCTGATCAATGGGGTCATTCAAGACTTAGAACAGCAAATGCTTCTACAGACAGTGTCTCCCATCGTCAGCCATTGAATACCTTCATGCGCTCACTTTTAAAGGCAAGTTCTGTCTTATAGTATTCATATTTGTTAATGCTATGTTTAAAAGATGGTCCATGTTGTTAAGATTTGGTCGAGCAATGAATTGTGCCGTTCAAAGTTCACCAGGTGACACTGTTTAATGATCCCGGGTCCATGGGAATGTTTATTATTTTTGTGGAAGAATGATCCAAACAGATGTTGAAGGCAGCAGGGGCTGTTAATCCCATGGTCGGTGGTTAATGCACTTCCTCTTGTGTTTCAGAAGTTTTTGTGCGAGTATTCTAGAATGGGTGACCCCTAAGAGGATCCTGGCATTGCACGTCTTTAATTATTAAAAAAAAAAAAAAAGATAACTCATAGAAACAAAATGAACATTACTGGTCAGATATGAAGAATCACTCTGTAATTTTTCTGGCCAAATTGCTCATTCATGGAAGAAAGGGCTGTATGCATCAATCATGGCCAAACTAGCAGAAATCATAATTTCAAAGTATGCCATAAGAGCTTCCTACATTTTGATGGAGTGAGTTGGTTCAGAAATTATTTATAAAATTAACATTAGCTTATATGTTCTGCTGTTATCAACAATACCAAAATTTGTGCAATGTGACTGCCTTGCAATGTGATAATTATAGTGAATGATAGTTAGACACTTATTTTAAAAAATGGTAGACAGACGATCAGTTGTCTCTTATGAAGCAGTTTGCCCATGCATTTAACTTACCATATTGTGGATTTCCATGCAAACAGCTTATGAGTGAGCATCCTGATTCTTGGCCATTCAAGGAGCCGGTTGATGCTCGTGATGTGCCCGATTATTATGACATAATCAAAGACCCCATGGGTGAGACACCCATCTCTACTAGCATAGTCCATTTCAGTGATCTCTATATAATTATCGGCACTCTCCATGCAGTTTTCATCTTACTTTTGCAATGTGCAATAGCCTGCTTGGATTTCTTAAATGACTGAAAAATAAATGATGATTTTTTTTTGTTGTTGAGTAAATCTTTCATTGATATGACTACACTTTCAACTGATATGTTTCCCTAGAGGCATTATTTTGCTTTGGCACAATGAAATTTTTACATCATGGAAATATCTTGTTTTTCTTGTGCTTTGATTAAATCGACTGCATCAGTTTGTGAACACACTAGCTTACTCAACAAGGAAATCTGATCAACATGATTCTCTATTCACTAGGAGTTTTCCAACATGCACTCTCATAAGAACAAGAGATCTCTGCCCTATGAGAGGTTCAAGAATTTCTTATAACTGTCCTTCATGATTTTAACTACCAGCTCAAATACATTTCCATCTCAATGTTCGAGAAAAGTCCATTCTAATTTATAAACACTTCCTCTAAATTCTACCACTAATAAAGCCTTGGATTTTGTCCGCTAAAATAATCTATCTTCCTCTTGATATTCAAACTGAATTCTATTTGATGGAGATGTTATCATTCATCGTGACTACCCGCTTTGTTGGAGTTCAGATATTCCAATTCATGCTAGTAGGAACCAGGTCCATCTTCATCCACATGCACGTGAAAGCTCTTTTTTTTTTTTTTTTTGAAAGGTAACACTACCAGGGTTTGAACCCTGGATCACTCACACACACTTCACTGTCTCCACCAGCTCATTTAATGAGTGGGAGACACATGTGAAAGCTTTACTCTCGTTCTCGAAAAAAAAAAAAAAACATTGGGGAATTCCGTTATGCGAATTCCATAGGAGGCTCAAGATATTTGACCAAAGAGCTCCTACTATCCTCAGGAATGGCAGGTTACCATTGGTGCTAACAGGAGCAAGACCCCCTTAGGTAGCCATGGGTGTCTTATACACAAGGCGTTCCGTATCGGTAATGGTGGGCATACATTAAGGATATGCTGAATCGGTGTAACGGGCGATACGGGGGGGCGTAATAGGCGATATGCCCCTGTATCGGTCAATTTTTTATTTTTATTTTTGCAAAAATCCAGAAAAATATTCAGAAAATCCAAAAAATTATAAATATTCCAAATATGCATTCATTTATAATTTTGAACATGTTTATGTTAGTGTAACGGTCTAATCTTTGGTGAGAATGCTGTGTCGAGCTGTCTGATGAATTTATGAACCTAATAATCTGGAATTAACTGCAAATCTTTTATATTTAATTATTTAACTATGTAATATCAATATAAATTTATTAGAATGAATGTAATTCTAAAAAATCTCATATTTGTAGATTTTGTTATTATTTATAGTATTAGTGTATTACATACAGACCGCGCGACTCTCGTACATTTCATTTCAACATACGAAGGTTAGGGACTTTGGTGTCCTTTTATGTAATTGATATACCTAACAATTTGATATCATTTTTCCCAATAGATCTTTAAAAAAATTAAAATTAAATTCGGGTGAATAGTGTTGTCGATTTGGTGTTGATTTGGCAAACCATTTGATGTCCCAAAACAGCCTTAACTTCATGCAATCTATTGGTAGTTTGGTACTTGTAGTAGGATTTAAAATAAAGAACTAAAATGAGAGAGAGAGAGAGAGAGAGAGAGAGAGAGAGAGAGAGAGAGAGAGAGAGAGGGCTGAGAGAGTTGTGTTGTGTTAGGTCACAAAGACCTACACACACACACACACACACACACACACACACACACACACACATATTTCTTAAAGAGAAGTTACAGTGTTCCACTGGGTACATAAAAACATACACATGCACATACACAAATACACATATACTTCCACACTCCCCCTCAAGTTGAAGCATGTATGTTGATTATGCTTCAGCTTGGAATACATAAGCTTGGAATGCATACGATAATAATAAGCATGAAACATTATTACCCCTCAAATACAATATAGCAAGGCACCAACCAAAGCTTGGACTTCCTTCATGTAGAGTCTTCTCTTCAAGAACATGGCCACAACAAATCTCGATAACAATCAAGTCAATAAGATTCTCTAAAAAATATGAGTGTGCATCACGTGCAACACTTGAGAGAAGAAAACTAAGGTGGGGGTGCATTATGCAACTACACTCACAATAAACAACAAGGTGGAGGGACACTCACACCATAAAAAGACCTAAGAAAGAAAGAGAAGATGAACTATGAAGGTAAGAACCACCATTTATAAACAGCCCTCATGCGAAGTTGGATGAAGTATTTCATCAAACACCTTGTGTGTGCAACATATATCTAGGCACAATACAAAACTTCAACTATGCAATCACCATCAACATATCAAATCATGAAGAAATGAAGAAAATCTGGCAAAGAAACCAAAGAACAAGGGCCGTCGGCACCAATATCTTGCAAAAGACGTCGTCATACACCCAAATCTCGATGAAACTTCATGATAATTGTTGTTGGAGACTGCTCCTGATCAATCGCACCTTCCCCATGTGGAACAACTGCATAAAAGTCCTTCAGAAAAACACTACAGCAAACAGAGTGAAATCTGGACTTTTCCGACTTTTTCTTCATTTTCTTTGAAACACAACAAAAACTACTTCAAAATATGGAGAAAAATCTCCATTATTCTTTTAAAAACCATATCTACCAGATTCCATGCTGTTTGCACCAAAAAGAACTACCGGTCCTACGTTGCTGACGTCATCTGTGCACACGAACGAACGACGTGAGCAGTGGGCCTACTACTGCAGGATCGAACTTTCCGATACCAAGTAGGATTTAAAATAAAGAACTGAAATGAGAAGAAGGAGAAACAGGGAGAAAGAGAGAAACAACTGAGAGAGTTGGTGTGTTGTGTTAAGTCACAAAGGCCTACACAAACACACACATATATTCCTTAAAGAGAAAAGTTATAGTTCTCCACTGGGTACATAAAAATATGCACATGCACACACACAAATACACATATACTTCCACACTTATCCCACTAATGGATTGGTGGACATTTATTGGACAATAAAGAATGAAAAAATATCAAATGGTCTTATTTCAAAAAACATGTGCCTGCAAATTAATGGTGAAAATCATTCAAATAATTTAATTTATGGATTGTGACTTAGCAGTCCATAATTAATTAATTTTGAGTTGATATATGCCCCATGAACAATTTTTCAAGATTGTGTATGTGGGGCCCACCTTGATGTATGTAGTGTATATCCATGTCGTTCATTTCATTTTG
Organism: Liriodendron chinense; assembly: GCA_003013855.2. Taxonomy (NCBI): domain Eukaryota; kingdom Viridiplantae; phylum Streptophyta; class Magnoliopsida; order Magnoliales; family Magnoliaceae; genus Liriodendron; species Liriodendron chinense. The sequence goes on from ML058505.1 coordinate 2,946,811, forward strand.
CCAACTTATTTTACGACATGGTCCAAAAATGCAGCAGATCCAAATCTCAAGTGGACGACTAGTGGGTGAGGCCCTAAATGTGTGGCCCATCTCGATGTATTTTTATATCCATGCCATTAATCTATTTTGCCAACTCATTTTAAGGCATGGTCCCAAAAAGTAGGCATATCTAAATATCAAGTGGACCATAACGAGTGATGCCTTGAATGTGGGGCCCACCTCGACATATTTATTGTATATCCATGACATCTATCCTTTTTGTCAACTCATTTTAGGGCATGGTCCAAAAAATGAGGCAGATCCAAATCTCGGTGGACCGCACAGTAGGGATTGAATTCCCACCCTTAAAAAGCTTTTAGGGACAAAAAGATTTGTTGGATCAAGCTGCTATTTATTTTTTCCCTTCATCCAGGTCCATTTGACCTTATCAACAGGTTCGATGGCAAATAAACATTTCAATGGGCCCTAGGAAGATGGCAAATTTACATTCAAGTGGGCCTTAGGAAGTTTTCAAGTGTGGGCATTCAATCCCTACTATGCGGTCCACCTGAGATTTGGATCTGCTTCATTAGGGACCATGGCCTAAAATGAACTGAAAACTGATGGTTGGCATGGATATACAACACATAAATCAAGGTGGGCCCCATGCACTGAAATAGTGCACATGCGTATGCACTAATTTGTGTACGCCGCAGAGTATTCAAAAAAAAACTTAAGTGCTTCACAGCCACACCGTCTATTCGTTTTCAAGAGAAAGAGAGGGCGAAGGGGGGGTGGTTACCACAGGGAAGAAGAAGAAGCTGCAGTTGCCGCAGCAGCCCGGCAACACCTTAGCAGCGGCGTAGCAGCCCTGCAACATCACCTTAGTAGCGCTATAGTAGCCCCGCAGCAGCAACAATAGAAGAAGAAAACCAGGTACTTTTTTCTTTTCTTTTCTTTTTCTTTTTTTCTTTTCTTTTAGGGTCACTGTGCGTAACAACTGTTACGGGTCCTGTAATGGCCATTACGGCCCCATAATGGCCACTGCGGTCCTTTTTTTTTTTCCCCCCTTTCTGAACCCCATTGTTTCAGCCCCATATCACATAACGGTTACCGTCATTACTGTTATGGCTGATACGTAACCGATTGGGGACACCTTGCTTATACAACTCTAAGTTTAGCTTAGGTATTTGTCCTAAACAATAAGTGTGTCATGAGATATGATCTCAATAAATGTTATATGGTCCTCAAACGATAAAACAAACCCCTATGAGTGTACAGATTAACAAACAAAGTTACAATCACTTGTTCCATTCCTAAGGTCGCTACATTTTAAGGCAAGCATCAAAAGATAATACAAGTGATCCCTAGGATGTTGGTCACTGAGAACTTCCAAATTCCATATGAAATCTTCAAAATCATTTTGTAGGAACTTGATTGAAGATGCAAACAGTTGTAGACAAAGGTCTAGTTGATTCTCCATCTGTTTTTTATGTGGGGAATCACTCGTCCCCGAGTTTCCTCCAATCTGACAGTGTCCATTTGGTCATATAGGGCCCTCGTAGGGTTATTTCCTTCTTTTTTCTGGTAGGCAGAACAAGGTGATCAATCGATAAGCTGTGGAAAAGACACAATAATCCCCAATATGTGTCATGTGTCCTCAGACATTGTATCCATGGATTGCCTATTTTTGCACAACATTTTCCTAGAGTTGTGTGGGGAAAAGGCTGCTTACTATGTTTCGATATTGTTGATACTTTCTTCAATTGATTTTCATTCTTCTTATCATGGCATGGGAGAGGTGGTGGCCATAAAAGGAGATCATTGTGGAGAATCCTCAAGGTTGGCAACAGGCCGAGCTTGGGCCCAAAATATTAAAGTTTTTAATAGGGACAGCCCAAAGGCCTGGCCTGACTAGTTCAATATTTAGGCCCAGGCCCCATTGCCAAGTGTAAGAATCCTTCTTTTGGTTTGTTGTCGCTTTGGGTTTAGTGCAGTAGTAGATGCTTCCGCAATATGCATCTTGCCTTGATTTAGTGTCTGGGAAGACCAAATTAGATGTGGTGGCTTGGGCCCGGTCTCTTAAGCAATTTGCCAATGGTTCTCGAGAATCTTTAACTCCTTTTGGTCTTCTTAATTGTCTTCCAAAGCATTGATTCCTTGTTGGGGCCTATGTTAGAGAAGAATTTCTTTCTTCGGTTTGATTATGTTTGAAAGGATTTTTTTTCCTGTCTTAGGTTTGATTATGTTGGCATTTGTTCTAAGCTAGGCCTCATTGGGATGCTCCAGCTTGAGGAGTATTGAAAGGTTGATAGTTGAAAAAGGCCCATTGGGCCCGAGTCCATGTAACCATTGTTTAGATTATCTTTCGATATTATCCATATATCCAGCTCGACGATACCGATAACACCGGTAGCAATACCGATAATACTAGTAGTATTGGAAATTCCAGGTATCGGTGATATATTGCTAAGTATCGTCAATGTATCGCCAATATTTTCGACTATGTAATTTCTAGGTATCGCTTGTATCACCAATGTATCGATATCACTAGTGAATTGCCAATATTTTCGACTGTAATTTCCCAGTGTCTCTTGTATTGCCAGTGTATCAGTGATATTTTGATAATATCGCCAATGTATCAATATCGTCAGAAATCTATTTATTAAAAAATGTTTGGATGGATTGATAAATGGGATGGATGGATGGATGGATGGATGGATTGATAAATGGGATGGCTGGATGGATGGATGGGTTGATGGTTGGATCATCATGCATGTGTATTATGTTTGTATACTTATTTATACATGGATGTATAATGTACGAATGCATTATGCATGTTTGTTTGCTTGTTAATTAGTTTAATAAGATTTAAGTGATTCTTGTGTTACTATTGGACTGATTTCTTATGACATCACATACTTTCAGGACCCATTAAATGAAAATCTATTGTGTATGCATTCTTTTTTGCAATTTTTTATTCCTCTATATGCAAATATGTGTATTTTAGCATCTCTTGTTGTTTCATTGAAAAATTTCATCGTTTTCCCCATGTTTCCCCAATGTTCCCCGCATTTCCAGAAATCGACGATATTGATATTGTTTCCGTATCCCCAGCCAGCGAAACTTGTAGCAATACAGATACTTAGAACATTGCATGTAATAAGGCCCCATTCACTCTTTGACTCTTATAAATAAGAGTAGAGGGTTGGGGTTTCAATAGACCCTAAGCATCTCTCTCTCTCTCTCTCTCTCTCTCTCTCATTGTTTTTCTTCAATTGTAGCTTCGCATAGGGCCTCAAGATTAGTACAATGTAGCCGTTTAACATGGTATCGGAGCCTATGTGCTCCTAGGGTTTCTTCTTCTTTTCTCTTTTTCTTCTTTTCCATTCACTTTTTTTTATTCTTCAATTCTTTTTTTGAATTCTTTTTTTCCTAGAGGACTTGCTAATTTGTATATTGCCTTGACTAGGGTTTGCTAGATTTTTCATGTTGAAGTAGATTTTTGTGTTGCATTGGCTAAGGTTGTTGGATTTTTTTTTTTTTTTTATTGAAGTAGATTTTTTGTGTTGCCTTGGCTAGGGTTTGCTAGATTTTTCCTATTGAAGCAAATTTTTATGTTGCTTTGGCTAGGGTTTGTTGGATTTTTTTTTGTTTTAGCAGATTTTTGTGTTGCCTTGGCTAGGTTTGCTGGATTTTTTCTATTAGAGTAGATTTGTAGGTAGTTTTTGTGTTTTTCTTCCTAATCCTCTGTGGTTCCCCTCTTTCTTTCTTTTTTCTTTTTCTTCTTCTTCTTCTTTCCTTCTTACTCATTTTCTTCCTCTCAACTCTATGGGTTTTCTTCTTCTAATCTTTCTCATCATGTGGTGTTTCCCTTGCTTTCTAATCTTATTTTCTTATTTTCCTCTTTTATTTCCTCTTTCCTTCTCTAACAACTACTACCTATTAACTTTTTTCCTTTCATCCTTCATTCTTCTTTTTTATTCTTTTGTTTTTTAGAGTCGTAAGGCCTTTTTCTCAATGATTTGTTGTGATTTGTGAGGGGTTGGCTTGCAGCTAGAATTTTTAGGGTTTTAAATTTTGTTGTTGGATTTGAAGCTTGTTTGTTGATCGGATGAAGTTTTTGGTGATCTGCTTTGTGTGTTGTTGGATTTGAAGCCTCTTTAATGTGCGGTTGAAGCCCTTGGTGATTTTTCCACTATCCGGTTGGATGTATTTAACTGGATTGTCTCTTACTGTGTGACGTGTTCTCGTCTCTTCTCCACATCCTCTTTCGACGACTCAACAACTTCTTTGTTTTAGGCTCTTATTGCCAAGATGTGTAATGTGACTAGCATTTATTCAAGGCAATTGACCTTACTCGTTTATATACTGAGTAGTTGGCCCTTACTTGTTTATGCACCAGATAGTTGGTTTGGTTTGTTTGGACTGGGTGATTGTCCCGGCCTTGGCTCAAACTTATGATTGTACTGGGCTAGTCTGCTTTGAGCAGTTGGCTCAGAGTCGTTTATATTTGACAGTCGGTCTGTTCCTATTTGTTCTGGATGGTTGTCCTGACTTATGATTATGTTAGCCAATTGGCCCAACCTTGGTTGAACTAGATAGTTGATTTAGACTCATTTATATTGGATAGTTAGTCCATTCTTATTTGTTTTGGATAGTTATTCAAACTAATGATTGTGTTGGGCAGTTAACCTCACCTTGGTTGAGTTGAATAGTTGATCTAGACTCATTTGTGCCAGATGGTTATTCCGGTGGCGTACATCACTAAAGTTGTAGAGGTGCCTGATTACCTGAAGATATTGGTGTTTCATCATCTCTACTTCTCATCCGCTCATTTGCCTCTCGTCACAACTAGTGCTACTCGTCTGCACAGTCGCACTACTTTTTAATTTTTTGTTGTTATGAAGTCTTTTATATGCCTCTCCGAACTCAAGTTCCTCTTTTCAAAGCACTTGAGTGGGGCGTGTTAGAGAAGAATTTCATTCTTTCTTAGGTTTGATTATGTTAGAGAAGATTTTTTTTTTCTTTTTTAGGTTTGATTACATTAACTCTTGTTACAAGCTGGGCCTCATTAGGATGCTCAAGATTGAGGGGAAGTGTTGAAAGGTTGATAATTGAATAGGGCTCATTAGGCCCAAGTCCATGTGATAAGGCCATAGGCCTCATTCACGATTTTACTACTATAAATAAGAGTAGAGGGTTTGGGTTTCAATAGACCTAGCATCTCTCTCTCTCTCTCTCTCTCTCTCACACACACACACACACATTGTTTCTCTCTTCCATCTTTCTTCTTCTCATTTTAGCTTTTCGTAGGCTCTCAAGATTAGCACAATGTAGCCGTTTAATAGCTTGCATTCTTCTTTTTTAATAAAATTTGACTCACCTCTCTCTATCTTTAAAAAAAAAAAAAAAAAAAAAAAAACACTCACACTCACACATTTCTTCAGAAAGCTGAGACTATTTTTGTATTGCATTTTCACTAGAGCTGGGTGGGAAAGGTTCCTCAATTTGTTGTAATGTTGTTGGGTGATACATTCTTCAATCAATTTGTTCTTCTTGTTATGGCATGAGGGAGGTGGCAACATAAAAGGAGATCATTGTGGAGGATTTCCCTTCTTATGGGTTTGTGGCCTCTTTGGGATGAGCACAAGAATAGATGCTTCTGGAATAGGCATTGCTGCCCTGATGTAGTGTTCAGAAAGGCCAAATTCGATGTGGTGGCTTGGGCCCTGTCTCTCGAGCAATTCACCAATTGTTCTCTAGTCTTTTGACTCCTTTTGGTCTTCTTATTCGTACCTAAAAAGGTGTTGATTCCTCATTTTTGTTTGCTCTCTTTTTTTATTTATTTTTTTCTTTTTTAATAAAATTTGGTGTTACCTCTCTAAACAAAATATTTTCGAAGAAGACAAAAGTCGGCCACGTGGGCCCCATGCAGTGATACCGGTACCACTCAGGCAGCCCCATTATGAAATGTGTTTGGGTGTAACACTTGTCAGTATGGGCTTCGATATCCCCATTTTAAAAACCCCATTGTGGATGGCAGGAGATGGATGTGTCCCCAACTCTGCCTATGTTATTTGGACAGAAGCCGACCCAATTTACCAACCAAAAGCAACAAGGAATTGCTCTTCTTTTTCCCTTTTCCTGAGTTTTGAGGGCATGTTTTTTGTGGTGTATATTTTGCGACTTTCTCTTTGTTCCTCTTCAAGTTTCCCATAATTGCTGGTTCTTTCCAATAGATTTAAGGACAATGGCAAAGAGGTTGGAATCAGAGATGTACTATGTTACGTTTGAGATGTTTGTTGCGGATGTCAAGAGAATGTTTGCAAATGCACGCACCTACAACTCTCCGGACACCATCTATTATAAATGTGCAACCAGGTGAGCATCGCCATTCCATTCCTCACATTACATTTTTATTTTGCTTTTCTTTCAAGGGATGATCCAGTGTTTGGCACATATACTGAACAGTGGTGATGGGTGAGTTTCTCCACCTGCTTGAGCTATGTAGCATCTCATTGGTTGAGCCCATCTCCTTCCCAGCGGCGATAGGACCCTCTATCACTATCATCTGATCATGATCAAACTGGTGAATGGTGTGCTCGAACACTACATTCAGTGTAGACGCCACACACCTCGGATCATTCCTTTCTTGTTTTAGCCATCCTAACTTTTGACTTTCTTGTACACTTAGGCTCGAAAATTTCTTCTCGAACAAAGTCCATTCACACCTCCAAGCTGCTAATAAAGTTCAGCAGTAATGTACATTTGGTGCTTGTTCAATGCTAGCGAACAAACGCTTCGCTTCACTCGAGCTTCCTACCCAGGAAGCTCTTTGTTCACTTCGCTCGCACTAATCTATCCTAACCATGTTCTGAGGAGCTGCTCACCCTTGAATGATTTGTATCTTGTAGCTTGTAATTTCAATTACTAATAATTTATTCCATGTAACATGTGATACAAATTCTGTGCATTGGACATCGGTCTCTATGGTCATTCTAATTTTATCTGGGGAACTGATCACATACACAGGCAAGGTATCACAACTTGTGGTACCGTACTGTCTTTCCTACTAACATACCACTCATGTACTAGTACATTAGTACCATGAAAACAGTAGGCCCACTATGAAGATCGCCTGGGATAAAATTCAGGTTGTTCTGCTCTTCAGGTGGGTGTCACCGTTGGAATTAATGGACAACCTTCGGTTTGACTGTGCATACAGGTTTGGCCCACCAAGTGGGGGGTCAGCCTTTGTTTTTTTTTCTTTTTTTTGGAAAGGGTGATCTTTGTTGTGGGGCCTACCATTTCCATGGTACTGATGTCCTACACAAGTGGCATGTTGGCGGGTAAAGAAGGTACGTTACTACAAGCGTGGTACTGTTGTTTGTATGTGATCAGTTCTCTTTTATACAACTCAAAAGCATGAATTGGCGTCTCTATACCAATGCAGACATCACCAGAAATGGGTGCCCTGCTTCACTTTGATGGCAATTTTTTGTACCTGAAATGATGCTTTATTGTTGAACGAATTTAAAACTCCATTATGTTGAGCACTTGCATTCAAGTGATGGATAGAAGCACCAGCTGTTGAATGGATGGTTGAATGTCTCGTTAGAGTGCTAAAGATCATGGAATAAGTTGGAAATGCTGCTACTGTTTGTTACCATAGTGACAAATCTCATTCTCTGCAAATTCTCGGCCTGCTAATTTCTCAGGAGATTTTCAATTTTGAGGTTTTTATTGGGCTATTATCGGGGAAAATTAAAATATTCACAGTAAATTGTTTACACAGAGAGAGAGAGAGAGAGAGAGAGAGAAGAGTAGGTCTCAAATCCAAGCAGCTGATGACATCCAACCTATTAAGTGCATGTGGCATCTAACCCTTCCAATAGGTTAGTCCCACCATGAGGATCATCTAATGCAAAAACCGTCCCTATCTACTTATCAGGTGGGCCACACATAAAACAATTTCTAACCATTGATAAATCGCAAAAAAGAAGTGTGGTGCGCTCATTGAGTTGTAGATTTATTTTTTTTTATTATTTTTTTTGTTTCTACAAGGTGATCCTCATGATAAGGCTAGCATGTTGGAAGGGTTGTATATCATGAAAGGTTGGAAGTCGTTGGTTGGGTGGACCATAACTTAAAAAGTCCAACCGGAGGGAAATGGAACTGTCAGGTCGGCCTCATGGAGCTTACCTCGAGGTCGACCTCTGTGGGCCCCACCATTGTGTGATGGACATTCACACTGCTATGAGGGGGGCAGCCGCCTCTTGATTTCTTGATTCATCAAAATGTTGAAATAGAAAGATTTCATGATGAATATTGAAATAGAAAATTTTCATCATGAAAATTGTATATCTTCATCAATTCTAGTGATTTATCATTCAATGAATGAATGAAGAACTCGTTGAGTTTCACATCAATAATTTAATGTGACTTCATGCGTACTTCATATTGTCTATTAGTTCCTTTTCAAGGCCAAGCGCAAGGGGGCATGGTATAAGTCTAGTTCATGGGAAGTGCCAAAAAAAACAGCCGTATGCTGAACTCAGGTGGGCCACACCATCTGAAATCATATGGGGAATCATGCCTAAAACATCTAAAAGCACTAGATGGGGCCCACCTGATTTTTGGTTTGGAATGGCCTGAAATCATCCAGTGGAACACACGCAATGGATGGGCTGGATGTCTAAACCACATTTGACTTGGCTCTATATACAATTAGGAAGGTTTTAATGGGTGGGCCTCGCCTCTCTACTGCTATATGTGGTGAAACTCACCTAAGTCATAAATTGGCCTGATTTTTAGGCCCATGGCCCATCATGTAAGGGTGCATCTGGTTAGCGAGATGGATGTTCGTCATCATGTAAGGGTGCATCTGGTTAGCGAGATGGATGTTCGTCATCATGTAAGGGTGCATCTGGTTAGCGAGATGGATGTTCGTCACACATCACAGTGGGGCCCACAGAGCTCAACCTCACGGGAAGCTTCCCATGAGGTTGGCCTCCTAGCACCTTTTCCCATATATTAACGGGAGTGGATTAGGTGAGACCCCGGATCCACCTAGGTGGGTGGGACCCCTGACTGTGGAGTTCACAGTGATGTATGTATCTTAAATCCACACCGTCCAAACATTTTGAAAGCTCATTTTAGGGAATGATCCCAAAAATTAAGCTGACTCAAATCTTACGTGGACCACACCACAGAAACAGTGATGATTGAATCTCTGCCATTAAAAACTTCATGGATTCCACCGGAATGTTTATTTGCCATCCAAGCTGTTGATAGGGTCACAAACACCTAGATGAAGAGACCACATAAATGTCATCTTGATCCAAAGATTTTGTGGCCAATAGGAAGTTTTTAATGGTCAATCACCACTGTTTCCTGTACTGTGGCCCATTTGGGATTTGGAACTGCTTCATTTTTTGGATTATGCCCTTAAAATGAACTATCAGTACGAATGGACGGCGTGGATGTAGTCACATACATTATAGTGACCCCACAGTTAGGGTCCCACCCACCTTGGTGAATAGGGAGGTAAATGGTCAGGTTTGGGGCGGCTTTAGCCAAAACCAGACCCGCCCATTTACTAAATGGGTATGGGTCCAAATTTTAGACCCAGACCCTTTTACTAAATGGGCGGGTCCGGGTTAGGTCCGGGACAACCTATCAGACCTATTTATAAATGGGTTCGAGTTTGGAAGAGGGAGATATACCCAGACCCATTTATACCGGGTTTGGATTAAGTATGAAAGCATTTTACAAGGCTTAAAACCAGGTTTGGACGGGTCCCTTGAAACATAGATCAAACCCGCCCACTTACTAAATGAGTTCGGGTAGGGTCGGGCCTAATATAAAGGAAACCAAACCCAAACCCGTTTAACAACCGGGTCTGTTCTTGGACCCAGACCCGTACCATTTAACAAATGGGTCGGGTCTAGGTTGGGTCCGGGTACCCCATCGAGTTCGCTGACCCATTTACAGCCCTATTTGTGGATACGGGGTCTCACCTAATCTATTCTCAATATTAACTTTCCATAAACATCATTTATTAATATTAATTAGTACTTGATTTAGACAACTAATTGGATGTATAATTAGTTTTGCATGAGCATATCTCTCTCTCTCTCTCTCTCTCTCTCTCTCTCTCTCTATATATATATATATATATATATATATATATATATATATATATATATATATATATATATAGATCTTATTATTTTGTGAAGGATATTTTTAAAATTTTGTAGACTTTGAAAACTAGTGAAAATACTGTTGAGTTTAGAGGGCATTTAGAGCATGCTATTAAACGAGATTAGTTGGGATGGAATTTCATTTGCTTCCATGTAAATTTCATCTTGCATTTGGGGAGGATGGGAGGGTTGGGATTAAGTGGGATGGAATTCATTTGGTCCCATGCACAATTTCTATGGGATTTATGTGGATTTTGAAATCCACTACACTTGTGTGTTTTTATCCATGCCGTATATCCATAGATGCCTCTTACATGTGACATTATGGTTATATATAGGTACTAGTGACATACATCAGTTTTGAATTTGATTCTTTGATTGCAATCCCATGATCCACCAAACGTGATTTTGCCTCATCCTGCATTTTTTACATGACAATAATTTGATCCCAAACATGGGATTGGATGGTGAAAATCTTTGGTATCACCGGACATATAATCATTGCATGGTAAATTCCACCTAATGCTATCCCATTCCTTTTAATGCCACGCGCGGTGTTTACATAATCGGTGTATTTGTCACAGTTTGTCACTATTGCCAAGACATGTTTGAAATGATGAAAAATCAAGTCATTGTACTTCCTCCTGCACGCTGGAATTGTCAGTCACCTGCGCTGCTGTAGGGAGAATGTCCTGTTGTTGGGCGCGAATTAGGTTTGACCCCGGGAACAGCTTAGTGGGAGTTACCCCTACCGTATGGCCCACATGTATGATATTTTGTATATCCACTCCGTCCATCCGTTCATACAGCCCATTTTATGATAAGGTTCCAAAACTTATGCAGATCCAATCTCAAGTGGACCATACCACTGGAAACAGTGTGATTGAGTGCCCCACCATTAAAAATTCCAATGAGCCCATGGTAAGGTTTTGGTAATGTTTATTTGCAATCCAAGCTCTTGATAATGTCAATGAGGTCTTGATGAGGGAAAATATAAATATCAGACTGATCCAAAACTTTTGTGGCCCGCAAAACATTTTTAATGGTTAGTAATCATTGTTTCTAGTGGTATGGTTCACCTGAGATTTGGATCTTCTTAAGGTTTTGGATCATATCCTAAAATAATAGGAGAAAACAGATAGACAGCATAGATATATAAAAAATAGATATATAAAAATACATGACGATGGGCCTCACACGGTATGGGTAGCACCGACTAAGGTGTTACCAGGGTAACATCTAATTCGCTTCCCCTATTGTCCATATGATGTTGCACCCAACACCTGGGCGCGAATTAGGTATTACCCCGGGAACAGCTTAGTGGGTGTTACCCCTACCTAATGGCCCACACGGATGATATTTTGTATATTCACACCGTCCATCCGTTTCTACAGCCCATTTTAGGATGATTTTTAAAAATTATGCAGATCCAAATCTCAAGTGGACCATAACGCTAGAAATAGTTTGATTGAGTGCCCCACCATTAAAAATTCCAAAGAGCCCATTGTAGGGTTTTGTAATGTTTATTTGCAATCCAAGCTCTTGATAATGTCAATAAAGTCTTGATGAATGGTAAATATAAATATCAGATTGATCCAAAACTTTTGTAGCCCACAAAACGTTTTTAATGGTTATACATCACTGTTTCTAGTGGTATGATCCACCTAAGATTTGGATCTTCTTAGGATTTTGGATCACATCCTAAAATGATATGAAAAGAGAGATAGACTACCTTGATATATAAAAACTACATCAAGATGGGCCCCACACGGTTAGGGTAACACCCACTAAGCTGTTCCCGGGATAACACCTAATTCGTGCCCCCAACACCTAGTGGCGGATTCCATGGAGAAGGAAGCGGATTGGCTGGTGTACCCTACACCAGCTACTTTGCTGGTGTGGGTACATGTCGCCTGCAGAGGAGTGTATCAGTCCTCAAACACCTGAATGTACAAACGGTTCAAAGACAATCAAGGTCCCATGGCCCTACAATGGTGTATTTAAAATATCTGCACAGTCCAACCATTTTACAGATCATTCTATAGCATAATTCAATGAGTCATATCCAAATCTCAAGTGGATCACATTTAGGGCTATACATCAAGCCAAGTCGAGTCTAGGTGGGCCAAGCTTGGCTTGACTTGTCTGTGCACTCCTCGAGCTCGAGCTCGAGCTCACCCTCAACCTTATCATTGGAGCTTGCCTTGTTTGCTAAACCTTCTAAGGTGAGCTTGAGGCAAGTTTGCTCCCACCTCAATTTATTATATTTTTTTCTACAAAATACAAATTAAAAGTTAATAACACAGAAGTTCAAAAAGTCACACATATATTAAGGAAGAATAGTATTTTTTATAGGTGAGACCCCATCATTTAAATGGCCTAGCTTTGATCGGTTTTTTCATTGGCAAAGTCACACATGCATTTAATGCAAACCATTAGTAAAATTTTCTAAACCATAGATTAACACCGTACATGCATAGCTTACCACATGAATGGACAACCTTGATTATTGTGCAGACCATCTTCATGATGAAGCCCAGCTAATTCATGCATTAGATGCACTAGATGCACTACCTCCCTCGTAAAATTGCAATAAATAACTGCATATGGTGTTTGGTCTTACCAAAGCCCTTGTTTTGTAGATGTGTATGTTGTGTGGTCTCACTATAGCACCTATTTTGTGCAGTGTGTAAAACACATAACCACTTTGTGTTGACCATATTTTCTACTTGAAATTACTCAATCCATTAGGTATGCTCAACAAGAAATGTTCTTACTTAAACAAAATAATAGAATTAAGAAACTCCCTCAACGTGTGAGGGTTTTATGTCCTAAGCTTAGACCCTAATGTGTGTGAGGGGGGGGAGAGAGAACCAAGAAATAAGAAGATTATGATATTTTCTTAACAAATATCTATATGAAATGAGTTGAGCGAGTCGAGCTTGAATCGAGTCGAGGCTAATGACCCAGTGGTCGAACTTGACTCGATTTTTGACTCGAGCTCCTAAATGAAGCTTGGTTTGAGTTGTCCCACTAAGTCGAGGCGAGTTTTTTCAAGTCGAGTCGATCGAATTTCTCGAGCTGACTCGGCTCATGACCAGCCCTGATTCACACTACAAAAGGCAGTGGGGACAATGATTCTCACCGTTATTAACATTCTTAGGGCCCACAATGATGTTTACTTTCCATCCAACTGTACATAAGGTCATACTAACCTGGATGAAGGGTAAAAACAAATATCAGATTGATCCAAAACTTCCTTGACCCCCAAGAAGGTTTTAACGGTAGACATTCAATCTCCCACTGCATTCTGCAGTGTGGTCCACTTGATCTTTGGATCTGTGTTATTTTTTAGTTCAAACCTTATAACGATGTCACCAAATGGAAGGACAGTTTGGATATAACACGAACCTCGTGATGGGCCCACAGAACTTGGTGATTTCAATACGCCAGCGAGCTCGCCAGTGTGCGGTACACCAGCCAATCCGCTTCCGATGAGGAACGTTACTTAGAAATCTGACCAATCCACTCATCTGGTGGGGCCGCAACGTACAAAGAAAATGATTTTAGTCCATCCAATGTTGGCACACCTGATCGCCGTTCTGGCCTTAATTTTAGGCTTTGTTATACATTTCATTGGGAGGTCCGTCTCCCAGATTTCACACGCCTGTGCTGTTGGCAAATGTGGGACGCTTGTGTTTGTGGTGTTTGCACATGTGCATATGGCATTCTGTTTTTCGAGAAAAATTTTGCTACACCCACGAGTTAGCTACGCTAGCTACACCGAATGTAGAAATGACCCCACCTTTGTTTATGTGTTGTATCCACGGCGTCCATCCATTTGGTGAAATCATTTTAGTGCATGGACACCAAAAATGAGGCAGATCTAAAGCTCAAGTGGACCCCAAAAAGTTTTTAATGGTTGGCGTTCAATGTTTCCAAGGGGAGATAATTCCCCAAGTGCAGATTTTACACTTTTTTTTATTTTTAACACTCACACCCACACACACCCCAATGGGTAGTGTACCCATGACCTGTGTGTTGAAAACTCTTGTGAGTCTGTCAAAAAGAATAAGAGCATCTGTTGTATCCAAAAAGGACCCAATAGAAGTGGAAACACATTAAAAAAGAAAAAGTCACCTTTTCCAATTCATTTCTTTTCATTTCCTGATCCAAAATGACTGAATTGAGCTAATCAGAACCCAGCTCCATGCAAACAGACCCTTGAGGAGTATTAACTTCTGCCATGGTTTTACCTCTAAATCTCTAATGGTGATGCAGACTAGGTCCCTAGTTTCATTATCTCAAAAGCAAATGATCATCTTCCACCTGCGACTCACCAATTCATGGTCAGTGTACCATGCACATGGCCCCGCCGATTTTGACAGTTTGCCACTCAACCTGTTGGATGAGATTAGACCCATCCTTTTCTTCTACATCGTCCCTCTCTGATGCTCATCAGCGTAGATGTTGGATTATGAAAAAGATACGGAGCATCTTTTGAGGCTATGCCGCAAGTTGGCTGCCTTCTCTACTAAATGGATGTCGCTGTGGACCCTACGAGTGGTAAATAGAGATTCCCATATGACGATTCTTTCACTCCGATTGGAATGCCTGTAAACAAATGAGAAATGATCCCTAGGTAATAATCATAGAATGCACATTGGCTCCATACTTCATCGTTTTTTTTTTTTTTAATCAGATGGCTGCAAACTTGCACGCCAAATGTTTTCATGGTTTCCCCTACCAGATCATTCATCAGAATAACGAAACAAAAGCACCATCTGTAGCCCATGTTCATGACTCTCACCTGCAGATCCTCATGCAATCTAACTAGCAATTCTGGAATGCTGCCGTCAGGCCCAAAATAAAAGCTTCACAAAGTTAGAATGAAATCCCCAATTGGCCAAGTGGGTCTGCAACTCCTCAAGAAACATGCACCACAAACTGCAATCACACTCGCAAAATCAAATTTCAGGAGTAACATTGCATGGGACTTGCAGCCAACCAGTGATATGGTGACCTTTCATGGTTACACGCAGCCAACCAGTAACAGGAACTGTTGATATGGTGTCGAGCTAAAGGTCAAGATCATATTAGACAATTCTGACCATCCAGTTAGTATCACCAGTGGAATGCAGGGTGTTGCTCTCCTCTCCAGATCAACAGCCCCGATCATTACAATGTTTTCCTCGTGTACCATGAGGAAACTGCATAGGACTAGTGTGATGCCAACTGCAAAATAGTATTGCATAAATATGTTTAATATAGTGATGATGTGAAGTCACAGCAACTACCAGCCTGAAATTCAACCTTAGCTGCACAAGATTCAGGTGCAAGAGCATAGAATCATATGTTTCAAAACGTTAGAAGTACAGACAAAATGTAGAAGTACAGACGGCCAGGAAGAGGGAGCGGCCCCCAAAGCATGAAAGTGGCACCTCGTTAGAAGAACCATGGAACTTGAGGATTCAACTCCAAATAATTCCTTAAAGCACAAAATAAATAGCCCCTTGATCATCATGAAAATCCACTGAACGATTTACATCTTTCAGACAAGAAATTGGCAGATTAACTCGATTTTGGAGGCCATAACTAACTGAACCAGAGTGCTGAGCCTTGCCTTCCAGTGGGTCCAATGACAAGCACTCCATATCGAACGTTATAGTTGAGAATATGCATGGTATACACCCTCAAGACAGAAGCGGAATGCCTTACACTACATATTCTGTAATTTCCGCTAGACAGATGAAAAATTATACTTGGTTCTGTTTACTGCTGCTCTCCACTACACTAGAGGTTTCTGTGTCCCACGCACCATCCCACTGCACAGGCCCACAAGGATTTGGTCCCCCACAAATCCGCTTCTGCAGATGTTCCAAGCTGGCCACCCGCTGCATGGAAGCCGTTTGGCCCATCTTGCCCACAGCATTGTGCATGTCTTCAACCATGGGAACAGGGGGAATGTCAGTTGCACCTGTGTTCATTCTCTGGTCAGTGTGTGGGTTGGAAGAAGTGATTTGGGTTTTCTTGTACAGGGACAGCAGCATTTTGGACAGTCTCAGATGGGCTGCCGGAGAATGGCATGCTGATGGATGATATGTCGGACATGGTTTGAAACAGGGTATTCACCCCTGTCACTCTCTTAACTGTATCTTCAGCCATCTTTACCTGAAATGGTCACATAAACATAAAACTGCCTCGATAGAGATACTGTTTGGGAGAATAAAGATCACTCTAAATTCAACATGCGCATTAAGATACATAAAACAGGGATATTGTATAGACAGATGTATCCTAGAACAGAGCCATTTGATGGCTCCAAAAAGCAATAAATCTTCCCATGAAAACAACTTAAACATTTCTTTTAACCATTCCTTTGACATGTCTGAATCACTAGCTGTGAATATCACAGGGATCACAGTTACACTCATTATTATATTGAATACACAGCTACAAAGATAAACAAAATAAATTCGACGATGATTGCCAAGTATGGTACTAGCAAAGCCACAGGGATAATGCGTGGCATGGAGGTGATGGGTTAAATAATAATAAAAAAGAAATGCCTTAGGTACCGTATATTTTGATAAATGATAGATTTAATTAACGATTTAAAAAAGAGAGCAATAGAGATACAGGATAGCCAATGAGTTATCTACAACCGGTCTCTCTCGTCACTCTATTTCTAGCCAAAGAGTTAGAATCTCAATCGCCCTTCCCAAGACATGATAAAAGGAAACACTCGCAAGTGAAAGGGAAGCTTCAGCTTCCTAATAATCAAGGAGAGCCTCTCGAGGCGCCACCTGTGAAGAAAGAACTTGTTTAATAGCATAAGAATGCCGTTGCAACTTGTTGAGAAGATGAAATTCATTGGACCCTTTGATCCCTGAATGGGGTGACGGTGACAAAGATGCTCATCTTGTCATTCTTAACAACTCCTTAATGGGTGGGTCTGAACCTGTGCATATGGAAGCCCAGTGTTTCTCCATTCCATGGTAACCCCTGTTTTCATGATACAAAGTACAGATCTGATCAAGGGTAAAGCAATGTCATGGTGAATGTAATGTTCCATTTAAAAGCTTTATTTATTTAGCTTTCCAACAAGCCCAAGATCATGTGATTCTGCCACTGATTAAGTTATGGCCAGGATTCTTCTTTTCTTTTCTTTTGTCTTTTTCTCTTCTTTTTTTTTAAATGAGCAATGGTGAATCAATGTTATGACCAGAATATGGTCAAGGTAAATTGCAATAGCACGAATCTAATAGATATGGTGATGAGACAACTAAGTGGGTCCACAAGTGCAGTGGGTCCATCAAGAGACTGATCTGGGCTTTCAAGTATTAGAAGTTTCTAAAACAGTATAGTTAACAGGATTCTTAATCAACCAAGTAGTAGTTTCTTTTAAATTAGGATTAGGTTGATTTTATGAAAAATCTAGAAGTCATTTTAGTTGCAGTTAAGAGTTTTACTCAAATGCGAAGTCTACTATCTAAATATTAATATGTTCTAGGATGTTCTATTTAAAAAATATGGTTTTCAGATGGTTGCTGCTACGTCCCTCCCTCCCTCTTAAAGAGAGATTTCCTGTTGTACCCCTCATCCCCAATGGCCTGATGTTCCAAGTAAGCCCCCATCAAAATTAAGCTGGGCACTGAAGATGTATATGATTTAGTTCTTCTTGGCCAGAGAATCTATTTTGCTTTCCATTCCCTAAGAAGAGAAGAAATGAAGCAGGCTACCAGTTTCAGGATGGCCCATTTAACAATGAAGAAAAGAATGATCTCTCCACAGTTTCCGGTACAATATGATGCACGTGTGTGAAAGTTTATGAGCATATGAACAGAGACAAAAGCTTCTATGAACTCTGCAGGCATAGATTAGTTTTGAACCAAAAAGTTTTCCAAATTCAAAGTTTCAAATTCCAAGTACCAAAAACACAAATTAGATGAGCATTTTACCCTTTAAAAAAATACAAACTAGATAAATTCAAGTTGCTTCGAAATATAAACATAAAATCATCATAGTCATCGTTATCTAAGCCTTATCCCAGGGGTCAGCTAAATGAATCCTATCCCGCTATTCCACTCTATTCAGGACCCCATTCCAAATTAAACCATAGGTCATCAAGTCTTTTATGACTACCTCCACCCACGTCCATTTGGGCCTTCCCGCAATCTTTTAGAGACTTCAAGTAGAAGTCACTCACTCCTTACCAGTGTTCGAAGTTTCGGTAGCTGAGGATAAGGAAACAATATTGATATTGCCAATAATATCGCTAATAACCAGAAATGAGGGGGAAATGGTGGAATTTTTCAGTGAAACCTCAGGAGATGATAAAAGACACATATTTGCATATTTAGGAGTAAAAAAAAACTGCATACATAATAGGTTTCTACTTAATAGGGGGCCTAAAAGCATGTGCTGCTATAAGAAATCAGTCCAACCATCTCATCCATCCCATCTATCCATCCAATATCTGACCTTTCATCCAAACATCCATTGATATTTCAGAATATTGGCAACACATGATATTTCCCAAGAAATTATTAACAACTAAAAAAGAAACTAATATTGTGGTCTCGTTATTGCCATGCTGCGATAATGATAATATCGTGATATTATCAATATTATTGTCAACAAATTGAACATTGCATACAACCATGCACCCATAGAAAAATATGAAATGAGAATTTTTTAATATACAGATTTTTAGCAATATTGATACATTGGCGATATTATTGAAATATTGCAAATACATTAACGATACAAGCGACACCTAGAATTTACACAGTAAAAAATATTGGTGATATACTAGCTATATCAATGCATTGGCAATACAAACGACGCCTGGAATTTATACAATTGAAAATATTAAAGATATCGACAAATTGGCGGTATTTAGTGATACATTGCCGATACCTAGAATTTTTTATACTATCAGTTTTATCGGTATCGCTACCAGTGTTATCGATATCGCTGAGCTAGAGATAGAGATAATATCAGGGATATTTCGAAAATATCGGAGATAATTTAAACACTGCTCTTGACCAGTGCAGTTCCTGGTCTCCGTTGAAAATGGCCAAACCATCTAAGTCCACTTCCCTCATCTGTTTACCTATTGGAGCAACTCCCAAGCTCCCTCAAATGGATTTGTGTCTAATTCTATCCTACCTCATCTTTCCACTCATCCATCTCAACATCCTCATTTCGGCTATGCACATCCATGAAAGAACTCTAGTTTATCTTCCTCTCTATTTTAAAGTGGATGGATAAGATATGAGTAAGTCTTCCACCTCTATTTGAGATTTTAATATTTTTTACTCATTTGATGTTTACTTTAGACTAACTCTCTTCAGAGTGGGGCTAATAAAATCTAGTGTTAACATTCAAAAAACATGTAAACTAAGATTTAAGTTTCTGTGTAGTTTATAACCTACCTTTTACAAGCTTCCCACTTTATTTCTTTTACTAACTTTCTAGTTGTATGTTTGGTAACTATGTTGTTCAACTTTGACTTTGTCATCGTTAAAACTGTATCATAAGCATCATTTCTTTCTTTCTTTCTTTCTTTGTCATTAGTAAAACAGTTTTATTAAAAGCCTCTGAAGGGGAAAGGAATATAACATAGGGAAATACCTTCCCTGCCCATACAGAGAGTTACCTACCTGTTCATTGCACGTGTCTACATACCTGAACCAAACAAAATCCTTTGGAGAAGAAGCACAAACAAATAACATAAAATTTTCACATTCACTTCCACATTACAAACCAACTTGGAACAGTTGGAGAAGGTTAAATTGTTCCTACCTTCTAAACTGACAAAAAAAAAAGTTGCTAAGAAGCAAAGATTCCAAAATTTCCTCTTTTGCCTTTGAAAAGGCACCCCTTTCCAAGCTAAGAGGAGAGAAGACAGATGCTTCTCGCAGTTTGGTGTCAAGTGGATTTGCAGGCCTCAGTCACAAATATCCTTTCTGGTCTTCAGAATTTATTAATTAAAATGTAGCTAAAAAGTATATCCAAAAAATACCACAGGACCAAGGGTATTCACACCTGAAACACGCATTTCTCATATCCCAGGGTACCTGAGAACTCATAGAAGGAACCTAAGAAAACAACCGTACCCATTCCTAAAATGTACCTGAAAGCTAGCATACTAAATTTGGCTTATGGGTAGGTATGACCTATGCCTGTGAAGGGTTGACAGGTAAAGCATTGTACCCTGGTAACTATGATTTAGACCTGCATGCTTAGGACAAAAAACAAATGGCTTACCTTTGCTCTCAAAGTTTCAACATCTGCTTTTAGAATCCTATTGTCCACAGCAGCTCCAGTGTACTTTTGACTTGTGTCTGTGAGACGCTTCAGTAATGAGGAGTTCTCAACTCTCAGCTGTGAAACCTATAACGTCCCATTTCAAGAAATTCTTCAGAAAAATATAGCGACAGTCGACAGTCGACAGTCGAACAAATAAATCAGAACAAAAACTGAATAGCCAAACCTGTGCCTCAAGCTCACTCAAATGTGCTTGTTTCCTTCTTCTAGAGCGTCTAGCAGACTCTCTATTTGAGAGCATCCTGGGGCACATTAAATAGATCAATTGAAAGGTAAAAAAATAGCATTATAATCATATACAAGATCACATGTCCACGGATGTGCCTATGGTATGGAGAGAATCCAACAGAACACGATAAGGATCCTTTTGTCTAAATCCTGAGGACCAATAAGTTGCTCCCAAAATATTCATTTTTTTTTTAATCGGCCAAAATACTCATTGGTTCACCTATGCGAAAATTAGAGAAAATAGACAAATAAAAAACATACAGATCTGCCAGATCAACACACAAAGATGCTGGATCAATAATATACACCAAGAAGCAAGCACATGCTGTAGTTGCATGCACATGCATACAGCGACATGTACAAAGCCAGACATGCACATGCATAGATGTTTATGTACAAGTGCATGTATAGACAACACACATATAGAAAGCATGTATTCTTCATCCTTAAAAGAAAAGGTGTATTTATATCTTCATTACACACAGTGCATAGATCACATTACGCTAACAGGTGGGGTTTGGAGTCTAGCAAACTTCCCAATAAGTCAAAGAGACAATTTCCCATAATTTATCAAAAGCAATAGTAGAATTTTGTGATGATCAATGAGACCGCAGTTACAAGACTTCCATGGTATGGGCTTCAGTCTTATTCCTATAAGCTCGAGATAAAGAGATGCCCATTACTATTCACTTAAATCTGTAACACAACGATGGACATGATTTCAATTATGCTGGTAACGGTCCTAGCCAATAATCCACTGATGACAAAATTATTCCTCTTGCAAATGGTTGTTCTGCTAAAAATAGAACATATGCTGCCAATATGTGTCATATGACAAGCTAAGAACAACAGCAACTTTGTGTGAGTGAAGCAGGAACAATCGTGCATTGAAAGTGGAATTATTACATGAGAAATAGAGAAAAAAGACCTCAAAAACCTGGCATCAGCCAAACTTCCATTTTCTTGGAAGGTCTAACAGGAGCAAACAATAACAGGTTCAAGGTACCGTTCCTTCAAAATCATGCATCACCAAAAGTATCCATATATGTAAGTTCCTCGGCCTCTCCAAGCAGCATGCATTGAGCTCCTAAATAACCCAAAACAATAAGCAGTAAAAGCATTAGAAATCATTATTACCTCCTTACACGCTTTACATCAGTAGGATCCATATTATCAGTTGCTTCCATGTCTACTTCAAGATCATCATCATCTGATTGTTCTCTGGATGACCCACTGGTAGCTGGCCTAACTTGAACAACTGAATTGTTTGGCATAACAGGTAAGGTGGGAATGCCAATTGGTCCACCAACAACCTTATCCTGCATCCTGGGTAAACCATATCCAGGTCCTGTTTGGGTTGCTAGAAACATACAGATAGATTTATTATTCTTCATGTTTGCAACACAATTTTATAACAAAACCTAACTTAAATTATGAGAACTAATAGCTGCTAAAAAGAGATAAGACAACAACAATTCAATGCATCAATGATAAAGGTGACAAAAGATGCAAATTGTTATTTGATATAATGGCACATAAGTAAGCATGCGACCATAACAAAAAATTAATGGAAATGTGATGTACACTGAAGGATATGATGATGATATAGTGATTAGGGTTGCAACTTGGGCGGGTCGGGTTGAGGGTCAACCCAAGCCTGACCCAACCTCAAGAGGACACAACCGACAACCCAACCCGAATTTCGACCAGGGGCGCCCAACCCGAATTCCTTTATACTAAACCCTAAACTGATCCAACCCGACATAACCTAGCCCAACCATACCCAACCAGGGCCTGACTCAATTTCAAATCAAATTGGAGTTTTCCAAACCTAACCCAACCCTGAAGACCCTGACAACCTGACCTGACCCAACCAAACCTAGGTTGGGTTAGTCAGATTCGGGTTGACCCAAACCCAAGTTCCAGTCCTAATAGCGTTGATGTGCACTTAAGTCAGATCTAATAATTTCTTTTTAGCAACAACAATTTTGTTAAGAAAGTTGAACATCCAACAAAGATATAAAGTAAAAGAGAAGAGCAACACAAGCTGGACCACAAACCTAAAGAAGTGGCCTTCCCAAACGACATAACATATGATCAAGGAAGTCCCAATCAACATGTTCAAAACTTTTTCAATATCCAGTTTGTAGAAAACCACTTTTATACCTTCCATGTTACAAGAATCAATGCATCTGTGTGCTATCAAAGCACTATCTACAATTTGCCTCCCATCTACAAAAGCCCCTTGCAACTTGGAAATAACTTCTCCAATAATAGCTCAAAATCTGGACACCAACCATTTCGGAACTATCTTATAGGGCCTACCTAAGAGATTGATTAGTCTGAAATCCCTCAAGCTTTATGGCCCTTCTTTTTTTGGTATTAGGACAACAAAAGTAGCCCCTAGCTCTGTCGGTAAAAATCATTTCTCATGGATTTCATGTAACAAAATAAATCACTTCTCGCTTTATTAGAACCCAAAACTTTTTATAAAACGTGATCGGGTAGCCGTCTAGGCCAGGAGCTTTTTCATTGCCCAAGTCAGATAATGCTTTAACTATTTCCTCTTTAGAAAAGGTTGCCTCTAAAGATTCGGCCACGCCACCATAAATAGCATTAAAGGGGAGATTATCAAGTGATGGTCGATCCCAATCTTCCTTAGCCAAGAGATTTTTATAAAAATCAACTATAGATGAGCACACCCAAGTTTTACCTTCAACCCTCTCCCCCTCCACCACCACAGCTTTAATTTTATTAGATCGAGCTCAAACGCTAGCCATGGCATGAAAAAATTGTGTTTCTATCCCTCGCCTCCAACCATAAAACCTTAAAACGTTGCCTCCATTTGATTTCTTCCTCTCTGAGCCTCACATTACATTTTTCCCTATGAATTTGTTGCCATGCTTTTTCTTCCTCCTCTTTGATATCATGCATTTGAATTTCTTGCAAGATTTTTTATGATTCCTCCTCTCCGGCCTCTAACACCTCTTTTATACATTTATCTTTCCCTTGAGCATCTTTTTTTTTTTGAAAGGTGAATCTTTATTCTGTTAGTCATGCAACGGACCCACCCTGTTAGTTGTGCAAAGCACCCACACGGTTAGTCACACAATGCACCCACTAGTGCAGTTAGCATGTCTCAAACCTAAGACCTGCTGTTTGAAATGCCAAGGCATCAACCAGCTAGGCTAACAGGCACTTGACTCCCTTGAGCATCTTTAATTTCTGAAACAAAATAAACCGACCCCACCCTAAATTTAGAATGAAGTCCACCGCTCGTTTACCTCTTCTAAGAACCCGTCCACTCCTAAACAAGCAAGTTCAGACCTAAAAGGAAAGGGATCCCAATCCTCTACTTCCATCTCAAGGATAATTGGGCAATAATTAGATATTGGCCTCGGCAAACCTCTTTGAAAGATTAAAGGGAATCTGTCCACCAAATCCACAAAGAGAAAGACCCAATCTAATTTTGATTTAATCACCCTTGCCTGACCGTTAGACTATGTGAATCTGGCCTTGCCCATTAATAGATCGGTCAACTTGTTTTTCACTATCCATTCTAAAAAGGACCTCATACTTTTGCTTATTTGTCTACCATTGGATTTCTCATACAAAAATCTAACGGCATTGAAATCACCACCCACCACCCATGGCGTTTTCCATTTACTTCAAATACTATCAAGTTCGCCCCAAAATGCTTGTCTTAGGATCGGCCTATTCAAGCCGTATATCATTGCGAAGAACCATCTAAAACCTAATGAAGCATCTTTAAACACCACTTCCCTTCCCAGACATCTTCTTTTGACCATAAATTTGAGTTCCAAATAACTAATATACCACCTGCTAAACCAGTAGTATTTAAAGCAACCTAATATTTGAAATTACCTCTCCAAAAAGAATCCACAACCCTCTGCTCAGTTGATTGTAATTTAGTTTCCTGAAATGCAACTATTTGTGCATTGTCGTATTTGCACATGTCCCTTATCTGCAACCTCTTCTACGAGCATCCCAACCCTTGAACGTTCCAATTAATTATCTTCATGAGGAAACAAGACTCACCCTTTTCTAGAGCTATTCACTAGCTATTGTGCCTCGTGAGCGGTAAATGGATCTACACACTATATCTTTGTGTTCACTGCGACCAAGGTATTCTGCAGCAATAATGGTGGCCATAACGGCCACTACCGTTACCTTTTATGATACGGAACAGCCGCCATGGCCCTCATAACGGCCTTTACAGTCTCTTTTTTTATTGAAAAAAAACCCAAAAACCCTATATTTGTCTCGCAACAGATCGTCACAAGGCCATCACAGGCTTTACTGGGGGTGTAACGGGCTATTAGGGGAGCTATAATGGCGATTACGGGTCATTTTTTTTTCCCATAACGGCCATTACGGTCGTTACAACCTCGTAACATATAACGATTGCCATCATTTCTTTATGTAACGGCCTTTACGACACACCATGATTGGGACTCTGACATACATATTCCAACCTACCTCTTTCTTCTTCAAACTTAAATGGAGCCACATAATCTTTCGGTCTTACACCAAATGCAAAACCCACTAATCGTGCGAACTGCATCATTACCTTTTTGGCACACTTCATCCCTTGCGCCATGGATAATCTCTAAACCACATGCCTTTTTACTCTTCTGACATTGCCTGAGAATCTGATACCACCGACTTTCCTTTATCTACTACCATTAATTGTCGGCCTGATGTCTTCGGAATAACGCATACCTCTACTTGATTCGTTGCCTCAAAATTTTCCAATGCCCCTAGCCCCCCTACATATCCCACTTGCCCTTGATGATTTAACATATACGATGCTTGACTGGAAAAGGATTGTCGTGATTCAACTTCCGTGGCTTCTGACTCTGCTTATCAGTCACCCCATGATCTTCCACGAGGGTTACCTGGTTCTCCAAAGCCTCAAGGATGTCGATTCTTATTTGCCTTTGTACACGCTTACCGACTTCTAAGGATGCAAGCACGTCTCTATATGATCAACTTCCCTTTTCTATGCTGCCCCCCCCCCCCCCCCCCCCCCCCCAAAAAAAAAAAGAAAAAAAAAAAAAAATATATATATATATATATATATATATATATATATATATATATATATATATATATATATATATATATATAATCCACGCATTGCTTCTCTGCTTGTATTCTTCATTTCTTCTCCTTTTTTTTTTCTATTTGAATCCTTCCCTATTTTTTACCTCCAGCTTAAAAATACGGTGTGCCAGAGAATTCGTAACTCTTAGAAGATAACAACTTCCATCACCTTTCCTGCTTGACCGAAGACTCTTTCAGAGTTAATTAGGAGCCATCCTGCCGGAAAACCCACCACGTATAGTGTTGGAAGCTCGATCAGCCTTGACGAGGCCCTCAAACCTTTCTTCCTTGCTTCATATTTCTTCTTGCATACTATTGTCCAGCCCTCCAATTTTTCTTCTACCGAGAACCCCCTAGTTTATATCCAATTATGATATTACCTGTTTCCCTTTCAGTATGGTATGACTTTTCATCTCTACCGACTAACCAGCACCCTTCTCTTTTTTTCTGCCACATTCTCACCATTCCTCTAGCCCAAAACCATTACATAATCAATTAGATTATGATGAGATTATGATGAGGACATCCGAGCACTTTACAGGGTATGCCAAAGGAGGTGATCAGCACCAGTTTCACTTTGGCTTGGTGACCACTACATCGGCCTAGGTGGGTCACATTGAAGACCCCATACATGCATGATTGTGCACCTTCAAAGACACTACATTAGGAAGATGCATATGGGTTGCTTATCGAGGAGTTTGAACCATTGCATTGTGAGGATACGTCAATCAGACGACTAAATCTTGAGGATGCTTTGATCGGATGGTTGGATCATTATGATCCTCACATTGATCGTAGACTTTAGGATGTTTAGATTTATTTCTTTTATTTAGTTGATTATTCGTGTTGGAATTATTTTGATATTTAATTGAGATTAGGGAGTTAGGAACAAGTTTTCTTTCATTGAGCATCTTAATGTGGGGATTTTCACCTGAGAGCGTCTTTTTGTAAAAAGTCCATTTTGAGGCTATGAAAGGCTTGGACTTCCAGCCCTAGCCCATTATTGAATATTTTGAAGAAAAAAAAAGAGAAAAAGAAGCTCTTTCTCTCATTTTGAGATAGAAATCTCTTGTGAATGGAGATTGATGGTGTGAAGCCACGGTGTGAAGCCTAATATATCCCCTTTGTTACTCTTTGAAAATGTATTTTCTCTTGTCCTTCTCATCTTCTTCTCAAATCCTTCTTTTCTTCTACATTTCTTCTCGAAACCCTAAATCTCTTTACTCTTTCCTTCAAAACCTAAACCTGCTACCTCAAACCCAACCCACCACCATCAACTCCTACACATACAGACAAGGCCGTACAACCATATGGTCAGCCCCTTCTCTCCATTTTCTTCCATTTCTTCAATCCATCTTCCTATCCCATAAACCCTAACCCCCAATTCCCTACAAAACCCTAATCCTCAATTCCATATAAAACGCTAGATTCATATATTCCTGACCCTAGAAAGAATAAATTAACCTCTTTGAATTAGACCTAACCCTATGCTAAAGGAGGAAGTTCTACCTTCCATTGATCCTTTGAAATTTCATGTTTTATATGATTTAGTTTATTGTGGGATTATGATTTAGCTTGAAATCTGAATTTTATTGTTTATTTGATTTCTTAGATTTGTGGTAGCTTAGTATATCGTATACTTTAAATTGCTCTTCAATTCATCTATAATTTCCTTACATCATATCTAGCCTAGATCACGCGTCCTACATCAAATTCCAACTGATGTTCTTATAAGGAATTGCCCGTTATAAGTCTTACAACGTCATGCATCTCTATTTGTTCTGCCACTTAAAGTATTTGGATGCACCTATTTTGTCCACATCATTAGACCATCTCATACCAAACTAGGGCCACAATCAATAAAATGTGTATTCTTGGGGTACTCAAAACTCTCAAAAGGGGTACAAAATGTTACTATCCTGTAAATTGGAAAAGATACATTTCTAAGGATGTCACATTCTTTGAAAATGTGATTTATTTCAATTCATGAGACGATATTCAAATGCTTTCTACTCTGCTTCCCCTCCCAATCATAGACGAGTCTCATATTCAAGAGGTACAAAGTTCTACTCCAACGAAAGTACTCAAGGCATGGTGTCCCAAAACGGTTACGTATCGGCCGTATCGGCCGATACGTAACGGAAACGGTAATGACCGTTACACGTTACGGGGTTAAAACGGCTGTAACGGCCGTTACAGAAAAAAGGGGCCGTAACGGCCCCGTAAAGGCCCCGTATCGGCCCCGTATCGGTCCGTAACGGCCCCGTAACGATCCTATAACAGTTTTTTTTTTTAAAATAAAAAAGGGCCGTATCGGCCGATACGGGGTCCGTAACGGCCGTTACGGCCCGTATCGTATCGGTAACGGTGGTGGCCGTTACGGCCACCGTTACCGTTATGGGACACCTTGACTCAAGGTCTATTCTTGTAGGAAGAAAATTCTCAATCTTCCCGAGCACCATCCTTCAACATTGGAATAAGACCAAATGGATCTCCCAATTGCACTTTGCAAAGGAACTCGATCGTGCATGCATCATCCCATTAGTAATGATGTTTCTTATCAAAACCTATCTCTTTCTTATCATTCCTATATTCATCTATATTGAATGTGTGTATCCCTAACAAGATTGCGGATGCCCTAGGCCAACACTAAATGAAAAACGGCCATGGAAGAAGAGATGTCTACACTTGAAAAACAACATACTTGAAAATTGATCACTCTTCCACCAGGAAAGCATGTCTTTAATTGCAAATGGGTGTTCACAGTTAAGTACAAAGCAGATAGATCCATCGATAGATACAAACTACAAAGCGCAACTAGTTGTTAAGGGCTTCACTTAAAAACCTGGAGAAATTACAACGAAACACTCCTAAAAATAAAAATAAAAAAAAAGATTACGATGAAACTTTTTTCTCCATTAGCAAAATTAAACTCCGATTGCATTCTATTGTTTATCGCCATCAACTAGAATTGTCCCTTGTATCATCTGGATGTCAAAAACACATTTCTACATGGGGATCTTCACAAAAAAATATACATGGCCCTTCCTCCAGGTTTTCGGATTAAGGGGGAGACTAGAAAAGTCTATCGAATTTAGAAAGCATTATACAGCCTCAAACGATTGCCTCGTGCCTAGTTTGATAGGCTTGGCAACACGATCTCCAACAAAAGGTTTAAAAGAAATACCTTCAATCAATCTCTATTTGTGAAACATATTGATGGCAACATGACAATTTTAGTCGTTTATGTAGATGATATTATTGTAGCTGGTACAAGTACAACTGAGATTGAAAATGTTAAGAAATTCTTGGCCTTGTCACTCGAGATAAAGGATTTACGGCTACTGAAACACTTCCTTGGGATTGAAGTTGCTTGCTCACAATATAATTTTTTTGTCTCAATATAAGTATGTCCTAGATCTTCTCTCCGAGGTTGGCTTACTTAGGGCTCACCTAGTGAATATACCTGTCAAAGTAAACCATAAGTTGCACCAGACACAAACAAACGAAGCTGATCATCTAGGCATGCATCGCGGGCTTATAGGTCATCTAATTTATCACGGTTTTACTCGTCCAAACATCTCTTACACATTTGGAATTGTAAGTCAGTTTATGCAACGACCTTGTCATCGTCACCTTCAAGCAGTCTATCAATTTATGCACACTCACAATCCTTTGTGGGTAGGGTAAGGCAACTACTGTCGTAGAGCCTAACGGTTCATCCTAACTAGTCATTAGTCCCCTCACACAAGATGACCGCATAATGATGATGGTGGCAACCACGAGTCTATTCTACAACCTCCTACGTGGTCATGGAACAACAGGGAACTAAGATCCATAGTTCACAACTCTCTCTTGATAAGTGAGGTTTGTGTTCAAATCTCAAGTTCCCAAGGACAAACAAAGAATCTCACTCCCTTAACCCGTGTTCACATATGTTTAAGGTGTTCCCACATATTAACTATGGCTATGGCCTCGCAATATGTCCACCTAGGACCCATGGTCATCATGACCTATTCTCAAGATCATCAACATCACCTACTGCTTTAAATAGCTTTGTTATGTAGCGTAGCTTAGCCTTAGCACCATGTAGCTCATGGAAATAGCTTAAGACACTTGTGGCCTATGCTACATGCTAATTTTATACATGCTACAAGCTACATAGCCTATAATACATGCTACGCAGCTTCCACTACAAGTTACTTTTTAGTAAAACATTATAATCAATCAATGTTTTCAGTGATTTGCTATATTTTTCACTTTTTTAATAAAATTATTTAATTTTTTCAATGATTTTAGTAAAATAATATAAGTAATAGTTTTAAATCAGTTAGATTGCTCTTTCTTCACCTTTATTCTTAGTCTTCGCCTATTTTTTCTATTATTTTAGGTTGTGTTTGGTTGCACTAAATGTCAGTAAATTTCGGTGTCAATCAGACTAAATTTGGTGCAAAATATCATAAAATTTAATGATAGTTGGCACAGCCAAGCACAACCTTAATTAAAAATCTAGAAACACCATGTAGTTTAAGCCTCACACTTTAGATGGGTGAACGTTATGCTACGTGCTATTCGCTATTTAAAACACTAATCCCATCCAATACCATTCATTTCTTCAATAGATAAGATCCACATTGGTTTTTCAGGGCACGACTCCAACAAGGCAAACGGGAGCAATTTTGGTTTCTACCGATCAAAATTGGTTTCCTCAATAATCAAATATAAATGGGATTAAACTTATGAGCCATATTATGAAACTTTGAGAGAGTAATTGAGTAAAGACTAAGGCATTAGACGAATGTAAGAAAATCAATTTAGTTTCATGCCTGGGAGGTCTACCACTGAAGCTATTTTCCTACTTAGACAATTGATGGAGAGATATAGTGAGAGGAGGAAGGATCTCCACATGGTTTTTATTGACTTAAAGAAAGCACATGATGGAATCCTTAGAGAGTCAATCTAGAGGGTGTTGGTAAAAAAAGGAGTTTCTCGAGGATAATATTGGCGAGCAAAAGGATATGTATGAGGGAGTGGTAACAAATGTGCAGACATTAGTGGAGAGACAAGTGAGTTCCCAATTGCTGTAGGCTTGAACCAAGGGTTGGCATTGGGCACATACCTTTATGCATTGGTTATGGACGAGTTAACAAGGCATTTGCAGGAAGAGATCCCATGGTGTATGTTGTTTGCAAATGACATAGTTTTGATTGACAAGATGAGGGAGGGCATAAATACAAAGCTACTTTTATGAAGGGATGCTTTAGAATCTAAAGGATTTAAATTTAGTCTGACTAAAACATAGAGTGCAATTTTAGTAACAATGGGAGTAAAAATGAGGAATTAATTGACATTGTTGACCAAGAAGTTTCCCAAAATGACCACTTTCTATACCTTGGGTCAATGATTCATAAGAGTGGGGTGATTGAGAAGGATGTTGCCCATAGAATTCAAGTTGAGTGGAAAAAGTGGAGATGTACCTATGGAATTTATGTGATCGTCGTGTACGACTCAAACTGAAAGGGAAATTTCAAGTCATAAGGACAGCCATGCTTTATGGGACAAAATGTTGGGCAGTTAAGGAACAACATATTCATAGGATGTGTAACTGAAATGAGGATGTTGAGATGGATGAGTGGCAAGACGAGGAAGGATAGAATAAGAAATGAATGCATTTGAGGGAACTTGAGAGTACCACCAATAGGTAATAAGATGAGGGAAAGTAGACTTAGATGATTTGGTCATGTGCAACGGAGATCAAGAACCGCGCCGATTAGGAGTGAGTTGGTACAAGTAGTAAGAAAAGACTTGATGAAATATGGTCTAACTGAAGGTCTGGCCCTAGATAGAGTGAATGGTGGAACAGGATTGACGTAGTCAACCCTAATTAATTGGGATAAGGCTTAGATAATGATGATGATGATTGATGGATGCGTACAGAAAGGTAAATGTTGGCACTTGTTAAATACAGAAGGTACAGAAAACTCTAAGCATATGAAAGTCCATAACTTTACCAGGAGCTTGAGACCCCAACTGTGGCGCATCTGAAATGTGTGATCCACTATCGACTGAAGGAGCAGATTCTTGAGGTTTTACACCAGATGCCTGTGAACATGGGTTGAAAGTATTTGAGAAAGAAGCAGATTCATGTGCAGCACGTGCTCTGAATACATAACAACATCAAATATGGTTTTGAGGAATTACAGGTCCTGATCAACAACAGATGCATAGCTTGTTGATGCACAGGACATACACTCAGGGCCCATGGTTCCGTGCTCCAAACCATTGATGACGATGCTCTAGAAGTTTCCCAAGATTGGAAGATCCTAACCCTTCCCAATATGAATCATTGTTGTGTTATTTCTCTCTTAAACAAATAGCCAAATCATCCAACCTGGAAGGTCCCAGGGACCCTCCATCTACGGTGGGGGGCATCTGATGGTTTCGCATGGGCCCCACAAGTACAGAATCCTACACCTGATGATTGGGACCCTACAATACCTCCCTACAAAGCGCCTCGCCAAGGCTACTCACAGGAGTAAGATGCCACTAATGCAGCACACAAGTGCAAGATCCAGGCTATCCACAGGGCAAGCCCAGCGGTCCACATGCCCCGGATGGAGAAACACACGGGGACCGGCCATCAGACAGGCGAATGTGGACCTCACGTCAAATTCTCCAACCACCCATTTTGGGCACTGAGAGAAGCGGGCAGACCCAATTTCCTGACTAGGGGGGACCCACCCACCAAACGAACGGCCCAGATCTACATACCCGTGACAAAGCAACGGCAGCGCAGGCGAGATCGAGTCGGCGCTTGAGCATCTCCTGGTAATCCTGGGATTCGACAGGGGCATCACGAGAGGGATCGGACGGAACTGGAGGTTCCTTGATCTCAACAACCTCGTCATCATCGTCAACACCTCCTCGAGGAGGAGGAGAAGGTGATTGAATCTGAGAGATGGAAGCTTCTTGGAGGAATCTCTGGAATGCCCATTCCGAAGAGGTGCGATTCATCGTCGTCATCGCATCCTCCGTCTTAGCTCTTCCTCCTCCTCCAGCTGCTGATGCTGCTGCTCCTCCTGCGATTCTCATGGCTTGGGATGAATGAGGAGGAGACCACAGCGATTCGGAAATTCCATCCACTGAAAATACTCTATCCATTCCTTTGTCTCCCTCTTTCTCTCTCTCTTTCTTTCTTCCTTCTGATTCTGGTTGTATGTTGTAAATGGAGGTGAGAGACTTTTTGTAATGCTGTCGTGAGCTAATTCTTCACTCTTCCGGACGCGGATTGGGTAATAACGCAGCCTGTCCATAGCTCAGCCAGGCTGAGACTCCGAGGGGCCCACAGTTATGTATGGGTTTATCCACACCGTCCATCTATTTTTCCGTATCATTTTAGTGTAGCATAAAAATTAGGTAGATCCAACGTTCAAATACACCACACCATAGGAAGCAGCGGTTATAATAACGCACACCGTTGAAACGTTCTTAGGGCACACCATGATGTTTATTTTTACATCCAACCTGTTCATAAGGTCCCATATACCTGGATGAAGGTAAAATAAAAATATCAACTTGATCCAAAACCTCTTTCGTTTCCCATAAGTTTTTAAGGGTGGGCGTTCAATATCTACTGGGCGGTCCAATTAAGCCTTGGATCTGCCTTATTTTTAAGCTTATATCTAAAAGAGAGCGGATTGCATGTGACCCATAGAGATGTACCTGACAAATCCACTCCGTCCATCTGTTTTGAAAGCACACACTAGGTCAGGATTCTAGAAATTAGGCAGATCCAAAACACATGTGGGCCATAGCACGCGAAACAGTAGTTATTGAATGCCTAGCAATTACAGAAGTTTTCTATCAGGCTGATATTTGTTTATATAGTTTATCTGAAAATTAATAATTCTATGAACGGTTCGGATGGAATATAAACATTATGGTCAGCTCCAGAATGGTTTCAATGGTGGACGTTATTGTTCCCACTGTTTTGTTGGTGTGGCCCACATGAGTTTCTTATATGATTGATTTTTATAATGCTGACCCAATGTGGTCTTTCAAAACAGATGGACGGTTCAATTTGTGAAGACCATATCTATAGGCCCCACACAGCTTCGGGCACAGGGATATCTCTGTGCCCGGGATCACAGGCAATCCGCTCCCTAAAAATGATGTAGAAAACTGAATGGACGGTGTGGATAAATAGATACATCCTGCCATCAGATGCCTGACCTTTGCCGAGCTTTGTGGAAGGCGGGTGTAGTACCCGAGGGAGTGGATTAGGTACTACCCAGCGAAACACCTTAGAGGGTGTTGTCTTTACCTTGAGGGGCCCACATTGATGATTTTTTGTATATCCACTCTGTCCATCCGTTTTTTAAGATCATTATAGAACGTAATATAAAATATTAAGCATATAGAAATCTCATTTAGACCACACCATTAGAAACATCGTGAATGACAATTAAAATCTTTTTATCGACCATAGAAGCTCTGGATCAAGCTGATCTTTATATTTTTACCTTCATCCAGTTCCTCTTGACCTTATCAACAGGATGGATGGAAATTAAACATTACAGCGGGCCGTAGGAAGTTTTTAATAGTGGTCGTTGAATCACAACTGTTTCCTTTGGTGTGTTACACATGAAATTTAGATTTTCTTAATTTTTTAAACCACTTCCTCAAATTGACTGGGAAAACGGATGGACGGCATGGATATACAATATATAATCAAGGTGGGCCCCACGCTAAGGGTAACACCCTCTAAGTTGATTTAATATGTTCCCATTACCAATCCGCGTCCACACTTTGGACAAAAAAAAAATAGTGGTGAGCCATTAAAGTACTGACATCCATACCATCCAAATTGTGGGCCACATAATGAATAGAGCACTACAAAATCATACCTATATGTGAGAGAAATGCTTCCGGACTTTCATAGGACCTAGTAAGTTATAATGCTCCTACTTGCATCAGCTCATTTGGATAGTCCAATCCATTGATCTGAACCGTCCATTAAGTTCATATCACATTTCATGAGGTACCATCGAAAGATAATACTGACACTATGATCCAACACATCCTTGATTTGACCTTATGTTCGGTAGCCATCCTTCTTCAAAGCCATGGATGAGATAGTTACCGTTGGGGAAAATCAGACTGGTTAATATCATCTTCTCACTGTAATGTTTGTAATATTTACATGATGCTCATCCACAGGTGGGTCAGCAATTTGGATGGTAGAGATTTTCGGATGAACAGTCACCACCATTTTCTTAACAGTGGTCAACTATCATATTTAAAAATCCAGCAGACTGGTTCGGACCGGACAGGAATCGCTTACAGCACGTGTTTTATGCAGCAAGTAAAATACCCAACGCTATTTGTTTATCTATGTGAAATCCATGCCGTCCATGCCGTGACAACCTTTATGTTTACGGTACCTAAAAAAGATCATCTAGATGGGCCACACTAAAGGGATTCAGGCGTTATGGCCCACATGTAATTCTGAGCATGTTGATTTTTGTATCTTCCCTTCATCTAGTGCACCACACCTGATGAACGGGTTTGATTTGGCCACACACACAAGATTTAGTGTTGGCATCCATCCCCATTGTTCCCTGTGGTGTGGCCCACCTAACCTGTGAATGTAGCTGATTTTTTTCCATAAGGCCTAGAATCAAGGAGACGGACCTGATAGACGGATTGGATTTCACATTGGGATATCGTGGATCAGGTATCTTACGCGCTGCGTAAAAGCAGGTGTTTTGGAGGATTCCGGTCCGACTCATGAACCAATGAGTAGCAATTCATACTTCATAAAGGGTCCGGCGTCCGACACCTGTGGATAGTTCACCCGTTTTGAAGATGGTGGTGACTCCTCTTCCTCACATGTGGCACTCGTCTAAATAGATCCGGACCGTCAAAATTGTGGGGGACATTGCGGATGAATCATAGCTCTAAAATCACACTGATCAAGAAACCCAAAGCAATACTGAGCAAGTTCAAAGCGAAAATCATATAGTTACCACTCTCTTCCCATTTGAATTGTTTTTTCGTTACATCCACAGTTGGATCATCCAATTGGACAGTCAGGGCTGCATTCCATGCTTTTTGTCATCATCGATTTGGACAGTCAGGATCGCAGTCACCACCATTTTGAAATGGTAGCGAACTATCACAGGAGTCCTCGTGAAGCCACGACGAGTCGGAAGCTGCGTGGGCCCACAGAGATGCCAGTGACAAATCCACTCCGTCCATCAGTTCTGAAAGACGATAATAGTAGATGAGTCTAAAATAAGGCAGACCCAAAACTCATGTGATTCATACCACACGAAACAGCAGGGATTGAACGCCCACCATTGGAAAATGTTGCAGGGGGTATCAGGATTATATTTGTGCCTAAGTGGTACTAACCCTATGAACGGTTTGGATGGCATATAAACGTGAACATTTCCGTTTCCCCTCTTTTGTTTGGTTTGGCCCACATAAGTTTTGGATCTGCCTGAATTTAATATTCCTGTTCTATTACTGTCTTGAAAAAATGATGGACGGAGTGGAGAACGCTCTCCGCCAAAAGACCGGCATTGAGCAGGAGTAACTTTAGTACTCTTTTCTCTAGAGATTGTTCGTACACCATTCAAATCAAGCCAGCTTCGAGCCATTCCACGAGTTGAGAGCCGAGTTGAGCGTAGCCCTACTCAGTGCTCGACTCAAATTCATCCATAGCACCTAAAATTTGGCTCGACTCAGTTGAAACTCACTTCCGATTCGATCCAAGCGAGTCTTTCAGGCTTACTTTCCTCATGTACAGCACTAACCGGCACTAAGAAATCTGTTCATGGATTGAAGATATGGCAAGTTGGGAAGCAACTGATCTGAGTCAGGCGTGTCGTGGTTCCAAACCACATGTGGATCGGACGAGGCAGCAATCCAAGCTATCTTTCACAACCAGAGAACAAAGTCTTTGTGACACAAAAGTTACTCAAAACTAATTCAACCAAATTGTGGTGGCCCACTTTAGATGAACCATGAACCATAAACCAACGGCTCGACCATTACGGTTCTTTACGTGGTCAGACTGGTGGACACGTAACCAATGGCCTTTGTCCGACAAACAAAGGTTCACAAATCAAAAGTTAAGTTTGTTCAACTAGTCATCTTTTTATATGAAGCCTTTTCAAAAAGGTTTTGGAAAAGCTACTTTATTAATTGATATAATTATCATCCCACTACCTTGTGCTTACATATTTTTTTAACGCCTCATTGGGTGAGCATGTGAGCAAATTAGTAGGCTGCTTAGATGGGCCCCACAGCGATATGTATATGTAAAATCCATCCCAATAACCAGTAGGTCACCTCATGTTAGGCCAAAGACCGAAAAATCACTCCAATCCATGATTCAAGTAGACCACATGATCGGAAACATTGTATAGAGCAATGATCACCCTCCAAACTGTTCTCTTTGGTATGGCCCGCCTGAATCACGGATGGGCTGATTTTTTTGCCACAGGCCTAAATTTTAGTGTGGCATGTGGATTTCATACAATCATCACAGTGGGCAATGTAAAAATCAAGTGTGGACGTCTCACAAGTCAGCCTTCTCTTCTTTTTTCTTTTTCTTTTTTTCGGCCTAAACCGGAACCAGGCATCGCATATATATATATATATATATATATATATATATATATATATGATAGTTTTTTTTTTTTTTTTTTTTTTTTTTTTTTTAGATAAAAGGAGAATTGCATTAGAAGCTGCTCTTGATTTTGACGGGCCCACCGTGATGTTCATGTAAAATCCTCTCCAATCATTAGATATTTAGTCCCATATTAGGCTTAGAGACAAAACCAGGCTGACCTTTGATTCTGGTGGGCCACACCAAAGGCAACAGTTGGGAGAGAAACATCCACCCTTAATTTTTACAGAGCCCACCATGTATATTATAAGAAATCCACTCCAACCATTAGATTCCACATGAATTTAGGCTTGTGACCCCAAAATCATAACTATCCATGAATCACTTCGGCCACACTAATGGAAACAATTTGGAGGGCTAGTGTTGCCCTATACAGGGTTTTCAATCATGCGGTCCACCTAAATCACAGATAGAGCTGATTTCTGGGACCTTGGCCTAACATAGGATGACACACCTGGTAGATCTCATGGTAAGACCAACCAGAGCCACCGACCCATTTGCTCGGACAGCAGCTGTGAAAGGCATGTCATGACATTACTAACTACATAGATGATTTTCTAGCACATTGCTCTTCTGCAGAGGAAACTCGCAACGTCTGCCAGTTAAAGAACTTAGAATTCATCCCGAATAACATGGAAGGAATAATTACACATGTATAGCTCGATGGACGAGTGAGTTCGAGAGCTATTATCTTTAGGCATGACCTGACCTGGAGTGCCCTCCAGACAGTCTCGGTTTCCATAAGGCAGAAGAAAGTCATGATGCATGACAGCAGCAACAAAATGACTTGGGTGGCAAAAGCATAAAGTGCAAAGAATACAGAATTCGAAATCTTATCTGGCTACATCTAAATGTCTAAGAAAAGAAAAAAGATCCTTTTTCAGAATTGAGGTGATTTCAACCACTGCGACATGGCTTGCATGTACGGGAATCTAGACTGTCCAAATCGCAGGGCTGTGGATGGGTCATAGCCACAAAATCACAGTGATTGAATGATCCTGGACAGTTAAAAATAGAATGGCCAGCAGTCCAAATTCTATCGGTGAAATCAATGGCCAAGAACATCCAATCATTGTTAGTTAAAGGGT
Source organism: Liriodendron chinense (assembly GCA_003013855.2). NCBI lineage: Eukaryota > Viridiplantae > Streptophyta > Magnoliopsida > Magnoliales > Magnoliaceae > Liriodendron > Liriodendron chinense. The sequence goes on from ML058505.1 coordinate 2,985,474, forward strand.
TTGTTCATCCATAATGGGGCCCACGACTGGATGGTCTGGATTGTCATACAAGTATGCCATGTGTAGAGTGATGAATTATAACCATGAAAGAAAGAAAATTTCCTGGTTGTGGTTCTACAAAATCATCTCTCTAAGGGAGTGCAGCCTTCAAGGACCTGGTAAAGGTTTCAAGATCCTTCAACCCTTCTTCCGTAGATTTTGCTTCACCTAATATCTTCACCATAGCACTCCCAACAATCACCCCATCTGCTCCCCATCCTGATACCTGCAAGATTTGGGGGGGAAAATCAAATCAAATTCTATCATGTAACCAGTGGCTCGGATTTAGGAGGTTTATGAATACAGATGAAGCAAGAGTCATTCCTACTAACCAGTTTCACATGCTCCGGTTTTGATATACCAAAGCCCACAGCAACGGGTTTAGCTGTCGCCTGCAAAGAGAAGGAAAAATATTTGGTGTTTGTATCTGCAAAGATTCAAAAAACCATCCAAGACGGTATAGATGTATAATACAATGCTTGGCCTGAAAGTTTATAATGTAGCATCAAGCTTGAAGAGTCGTGTTAGTTAGTTCATGTCCTCCATAAAGGGAAGACCCGGCAACGAGTCCTGCTAATGGGTGTTTTGGTGCAGAAACCCAACCAAAAAAAAAAAAAAGGGAAGTTAATTACGTAAGTTTTGCACAAGCGGGGCCCATAGTTCTAGGGCTGTAAATGGGTCAGCTGACCTGATGGGATACCCAGACCCAACCCATTTAGACTCGACCCAAAACCGACCCATTTGTTAAATGGTACGGGTCTGGGTCCAAGAATAGACCCCGTTGTTAAACGGATCTGGGTCTGGTTTCCTTTATATTAGGCCCGACCCAACCTGACCCGAACCCATTTAGTAAGTGGGTGGGTTTGGTTTATGTTTCAAGGGACCCGTCCAGCCCAGACCCATCCAGATCCATCTAGACCCAGTTTTAAGCCTTGTAAAATGCTTGCATACTTGATCCAGACCCAGACCCATTAGACCCGACCCATTTATCAATGGGTTTGGGTGGATCTCCCTCTACCGGACCCGGACCCATTTATAAATGGGTCTGATGGGTTGACTCGGACCCGACCCGGACCCACCCATTTAGTAAAAGGGTCTGGGTCTAAAATTTAGACCCAGACCTGTTTAGTAAATGTACGGGTCTGGTTTTGGCTAAACCTGCCCCGAACCCGACCATTTACAGCCCTACATAGTTCAGTGATCTTATCTGTTTATAACAGGTCTTGCTGATGGCCTTATGCACCAACTTTCCCTTGGAACATCCTAGATATATAATATTTTGCCTTCCTTTTGGTTGATGTTAACTGTTGTTGTATGTTCTTTCCTAACCATATACTCGTTGACCACATGTCGAAGGGTTGGGAGTTTTCCATCTGGAAGATTCTTGATGCACAGGCCATCCAGTGTCTGACAATATCCAGTCTGGATCACTATGAAAGGCCCACCAGTGGGCCCAAAAATGGAAGTGATGGGTGATCCAACAAGCCTATGTGACTTCTAAATTCTAATCATACTGCACCATGGACTCCAGTTGCACAACCAGAACCTGAAAGACTTGTCCCTATGAATGTCACAATGCATAATACCTTGATACTATATGCCTATAAACAGGATGTTGGTTTATGTCATGGTCCAATATCCACATGTCATTTCATCAGCAAGAGACATCAGTCATGTTCTTTGTCTGCTTCTAGTCCAAATTTCAACTGGAGTTTCACTGCCCAACTACCTAGATGTCAGATCCAGTCGATGCACTTCGTTGGAAATAATTCTAGCTCCACTCAAAAGCAATTTTTCCTTTCAGGATTTGTAATAGTCGTGTCCACTCATGTAAAATTCAACCCCCCTGTTGAGCTTGGAGACTTTAACCAAGGTTTGCCATTTTGAGAAGGTAGCTGTATCGCCCCATAGAATTCAAGCTGGGTGGAAGAAATGCAGATTTACCTCGAGTTTTATGTGATCATCATGTACCATTCAAACTAAGAGGAAAAATTTATACGATAGCTATAAGACCGGCCATGCTTCATGGGACAGAATGTCGGGAAGTTAAGGAACAATATGTTTCATAGGATGAGTAAAACTGAAATGAGGAACAAATGTCGAGCAGTTAAGGAACGATATGTTTCATAACTGCATCCAAGGCTGTCAATTATTTCCCTATGATTTGGTTTTGAGTTGTAGTTCTTCTTTTGGTTTTTGTATTTGTTTATTTCATCTTCGGCCTTTGTTATTAAATTTTTTCTCCAATGTTCCAAAAAAAAAAAAAAAAAACTGAAATGAGAATGTTGAGATGGATGAGTGGCAAGACGAGGATAGAATTAGAAATGAATGCGTTCAAGGGAACTTAGTAGCACCAATAGGTAATAAGATCAGGGAAAGAGACTTAAATGTGCAACAGAGACCAAGAACCGGTGGTAAGGAGTTGGTACAAGAAGAAGGCTCTAAAAGGGCAAGAGGAAGGCTCTAAAAGGACAAGAGGAAGGTACTAAGGAAACACTTGATGACCTATGGTCCAACCGAAGGAATGGCCCTTGATAGAGTGGAATGGCGGAACAAGACTCATGTAGCTGACCCCAATTAATTGGTATAAGGCTTTAGACGATGATGAGTGGTGTTGCCATATTCCAACTTGGAGTTGTTATAAACAACTTTTTTGAAAATCGTAACTTCTTTACTCAGTTCTCACATATTCTAAAATAAACCTCATAAAACTCGGAAAAATGCAGTGCCTTCTACCTCAAAGAATAACCCTTTTATAGACCCTAAAAGACACCCTAAAATCCTTATGAATCTTTAATTACAGTTTTCCAACTATTAGATTTATTTGATACTAGATAGCAGCATTAACTCTTATCTACAAAGATGTGGCATAATGTGATGGCCTAAAACTGTAGAAGTAAATGTAGCAAATCATCCCCAAAATCTTCAGAGAGTCTTCAAAATCCCGCAACCACAATCATCGAAATCAACAACTGCAATCTTCCAAGAATTTAAAGGTACTCTGAAATTCAGCCCCCAAAACTGGCATCAAGCATCATTGTCATCCTCATCAAGATGATAATTTGAGAGTTTTGAAGTCTTCAGTAGTTTGCAAATCAAATGCAAAAACATTGGGACAATCCAATCCCAATGCTGTTAGAGCATTATAAGTTATAGTGCTCCAAGTTGCATTGGGACACTTGGACAATCCAATCCATTGATCTAGATTATCAGTTAGGTCCAGCACATATTTCATGGCTACCATGCAAACATGTCCATCATAGACTGCTTAAGATTCTAAAGAATCACTTTGTTTAGGCTTGTAACAATCCCATCAATGGCTTGGAAAAAGAATGACTGTAGAAAATAAGACCAAATCGAGGATGGTCTGTGAAAATCTGGACTTAATGGACAATTCAGATTGATTGATTGAGCTGTCTAAGGTTTCCAATGCAAACAAATATTGCTCTGAGAGCACTGGAGAATTTCTCATGACATATATACTTGCGATTTTACGACCCTGAGAGAGAGATAGAGAGAGGCCCTTTCACTCCTTCCTCTAAAAGAGGGAACAAAAAAAAACACAACCAACAACGGAAACAGAAAAATAATAGTATCACAAATCTTGAATCAGCCGAATTGGACAATTTGATGTGAATTTTGGGAACTACCAGTTCTCATCCAATTCTGTCGTATCCACCGGTACCCAATACGTATTAGACTATGCTAATGGTTAGACGATATTTTGACCATGGTCTGCATCACCCACCCTTAGGCCTCACTTGCCCAAATTCAAATTAAGGCTCAAGGATACTGCACATATCCTGATGCAGACACAAAAGCATTCAAGGTATACCAACGAAGAAAGCGCCAACCACAAGTGCCGTCTTTGTGGATAGGTGATTATTGAGGAACTAAAGACCCGCTGAAGACCCTTCACATGTGATTGGACACACAGAAGACTCCACTCAGGGAAGACACATGTGAAGGAAGAAAGGAGAAAGAAGACCGAAGAACTGAAGAATTCGGGCGCTCGACCACCGTCTTTGGGCACCCGAACTTTGTCTGCCGAGCGCCCAAACCTCTCTGGAGGTTTTCGAACGACTTCGGGCGACTGCTCGGGCGCCCGACCGAGCGCCCGATCTTTCCCGCACTTTTGTTAATTGCGCATTTTTGCTTAGTTTTATGGGTATTTTAGTATTTTTATGTCTTTATTTGCTTATTTAAGAGGGCTAAAGCCCTAAACTCGAATTTAACTTTGATTATTGATTAATGAAAAGCCTCTTGGTGCTTCTCTCATTCTCTCTCTCTCTCTCTCATGGTAATCTTTCTTCTTCCTTGATAACCCTCTTTCTTCCAATTGCTTCTTATGTCCCTCTAATCCTTCTTCCAGGTAATTCTATCTCTTCCTAACCTATTTGTTTCGCTAACCACAATCTCAAAATCTAATTTTGAGCCTAAACCCTAAAGTTTTCAGATTTTCAAATCCCTAATCCAAAATCCCTTGATTTTCTGGATTAGAGATTCCTCTTAATTGATTGGGTTATAGCCATGCAAGATCGGGAGGTCCTATCCCTCGCCGAATCCAACCCTAGTTATACTAGAAACTCAAACTTCGTGGTTGTGACGATTGGCCCGATCCATTGCAAGCTCCTTGTCGATTTTCTTAGTTTATGATGAATGATTCTGGATTTTAGATTATTTATTCCTTTTATTTTCACTGTTTAATTATGTTCATGAGCATGTATCATAATTAAGGTTGTCCTACGTCAAATTTGGTATCAGAGCTTAGGCTTGCATGGTTTGTCTACATCGAGTTATCAAATTAAGGTTTTGATTTTAGGTTTAATTTAAGGAAGTTGCAGATTTAGAAAGTTTTCACTTTTAGAAACTTTCCAATTTTAGAAAGTTTCCTGATTTGGAAAATTTTCAGATTTGAATTGTTTCTCGTCTTAATTTAATTGTGTCAGTTCATATTAGTTTTACATTCATCGCATCCATCTTGTGAGTCATAACACCTAGTAGTCTAGTTGGGTAGAGTTTTGGTTCAAGTCTTAATTGTATGCCCACGAAGATAGGTAAAGGTTTCGGACTTCAACCTACCATGAATAACGATCAGTTATCTAAGCAACTTGCTCAATTGATACAAAAGATAACCGCTCTAGAAGCAGGTCAAAAGCGTGAGTTTGCCCGCCTTGAGAACCAAATCACCACTACCATGACTAAGGTCGAGCAACTAGAGGCGTCCCAAAGGGAAAACCCCGCTGTAGGGGATGATGCGCACTCTCAAGTGGGAGGAATCTTTGAAGAACGTGCTGCCGCACGTGAAGGCAGTGAGGATAGAGATCGCGGTAATAGTCGTGGTGTTGTGCAAGAGGCACGAGCCACATGTGATCATCAAGACCGCTATGATCCAGATGAGCGTGCGACATGGAACCAAAGGCATTCCTTGACTGGGTTGCTAACATGGACCACTACTTTGAGTGGTATGACATGTCAGAAAACCCTCAAATGCGGTTTGCTAAGATGAAGCTTGTGGGCCAAGCCAAGCTCTTTTGGACCGACACCGAGCGTAAGATAGAAAGAGTTGGTAGAGCTCCTATCACACATTAGTATGAGATGAAAGAGAAGTTGAAGGAGAAGTACATTCCTCTCTCATACCAGTCAGAAGCTCCTTGACCAATGGCAATCCTTACGCCAAGGGTCAATGTCTGTCGCTGACTACATCGCTAAATTTGAAGAATATATGATGCGATGTGATATCCAAGAAGACTTTCTAGTAACGCTCTCGTGTTTCAAGACGGGCCTTCGTGTGGATCTTCAGCGCGAGCTTATGCCTCGGCCCTTAACGGACTTGGATGAAGCATATCAAGTCGTGCAGGAGTTAGAGCAATATCTGAAGGCTCCTGTCGTTCGTCGTTTTGAGTCCCGAGACTCCAGTGCTAGATCTAGTTCCTGGGGGACTAGACCTAATGTTGGTAGTCAACCTAGAGCACAGGCGACTATTCCGCCTAGGCCTAGGGAGGATAAGGGCAAAGGGGTTCTTGGTGCCGGTCCTGGTAACATGAGCCAAGTGAGGTGTTATGAGTGTGGCAATCTTTGCCACATGTCTAATCAGTGTCCTACGAAGAGTCGTGGAAAAGCCTTAGTTATAGGCGAGTCCCACGAGGGTGGAGACAACCAGGGTGATTATAAAGTGAAGAGTATCACCCTGAAGGAGGCTTACTGATGAGGAAGAATTAGATGGAGAAGCAACGCTTGCAGTAGTCAGGCGTGTGCTAGCTCAGTCTAGAAGTAGTGTTGACTGGCGTCGAAACACTATCTTCTACACTATTGCTAAGTGTGGTGAAAAGAATTGTAAGGTGATAGTTGACAGTGAAAGTTGTCAGAATGTGATTTCCACTAACACCTTAGATCGCTTGAAACTAAAATCCACAACTCATCCTGACCCATAAAAAGTCTCTTGGGTTGACAAGACATCTCTTCCTGTCACACATCAATGTTTAGTCCCCATCGAGTTTGGGTCATACAAGGAGTCCCTATGGTGTGATGTTTTACTTATGGATATAGGACATGTTATCCTAGGTAGACCGTGGCTATTCGATAATGATGTCACGATCTTTGGCCGTTTGAATGCATGTACCTTCATGCATAACAGTAAAAAGATCAAACTTAACCCCATGCCACCTGAGAACACACTAGGGAAGAAGAAGGATGAGAAGGCAAATGAGCCTAGAGGAGTGGGGAAATCCAAGCCTAAGTCTCTACATATAATCAGCGCAAGAGAGTTTGAAAAAGAGGCTAAGGAGGATTCTATGGTGTATGCCCTCGTAGCTAGAGAGATTACACCTGAGGTTCCATCAGAGTTGCCTCGTGAGGTGACCTCAGTCCTGAAGGAATACAGTGATGTATTTCCTGAAGACTTACCGAATGAGTTGCCACCTATGAGGGACATACAGCATGCAATTGATCTTGTCCCAAGGTCTACTCTACCGAACCTTCCTCACTACAGGATAAACCTTGCAGAGCATGCAGAGTTGAAGAAGCAAGTTGATGAGCTTCTGCAAAAGGGTTTCATCTAAGAGAGTATGAACCCGTGTGCCGTGCCGGCATTATTGACGCCAAAGAAAGACGGCACGTGGCGCATGTGTGTGGACAGCCGTGCCATAAACAAAATTAATGTCAAGTATAGGTTCCATATACCTAGGCTTGATGATATGCTTGACATGATGGCCAGGTCCACTATATTCTCTAAGATAGATCTCAAGAGTGGATATCATCAAATCCGTATACGCCCAGGAGATGAGTGGAAAACTGCGTTTAAAACGAAAGATGGGCTGTATGAGTGGTTGGTCATGCCCTTCGGCTTGACTAACGCACCAGTACTTTCATGTGGGTGATGATACAAGTTTTGAAGCCGTTCATGGGAAAATTCCTAGTGGTGTACTTTGACGACATTCTTATTTATAGTACCACTAAGGAATCACACCTTGGACATTTAAAGCAGGTCTGTCGCGTCCTTAGGAATGAAAAGTTGTACGCTAATCTTAAGAAATGTACGTTCATGTCTAGTCAAGTTGTGTTCTTAGGATTTATAGTGTCATCTGAAGGAATGCGCGCAGACCCTGAAAAGGTCAGGGCCATAGTTGAGTGGCTGAACCGAGGAACATTCATGAGGTGCGAAACTTTCACGGCCTAGCAGCTTTTTATCGTCGGTTCATTAGGGGTTTTACCACGATCATGGCTCTCATTACCGAGTGCATGAAAAAGGGAGAGTTTGTGTGGTCTAAAGCCGCAGTCAAGGCTTTCAAGGAAATTAAGGGCAAGATGGTAGAAGCTCCTGTCATGCGTTTACCTGACTTTTCTAAAGTCTTTGAAGTAGTGTGTGATGCATCTGGTGTCGGTATAGGTGGAGTGTTAAGTCAAGAAGGACACCCAGTAGCCTATTTCAGTGAGAAACTGAATGAGGTAAAACAAAAGTACTCCACTTACAACAAAGAATTTTATGCGGTAGTGCAATCCCTGAGACATTGGCGACACTATCTCCTACCGCAGGAATTCGTTTTGTTTTCTGACCATGAGGCCTTGAGATATTTGCATTCTCAGAAGAAACTCAACCCAAGGCATGCTAAGTGGGTAGCGTTTCTTCAGGAATATTCGTTCGTTCTGAAACACAAGGCCGGGGTTGTGGCGTTGCTCAACTCCTTGAGTGTAGAGGTAGTCGGATTTGAGCAACTGAAAGATGAATACCCCACATGTCCTGATTTTGGGGGTACTTACGCGTCGCTCTCTAGTGACCAGCGTATTATGAGTGAATATGTTCTTAAAGATGGCTTCCTTTTCAAGGGAGAAACTTTGTATTCCCCGTATGTCCCTTCATGAATTCCTCATCTGGGAGCTTCATTCAGGAGGGATAGCTGGCCATTTTGGTCGTGATAAGACCATTGCCCTCGTGGAAGATCGTTTCTATTAGCCAAGTCTCAAGCGAAACGTAGCCAAAGTTTTAGGACAGTGTCGTACATGTCAGTTGGCAAAGCAAAGAAAGCAAAATACCGGGCTGTATACGCCATTGTCAGTGCCACATGCTCCGTTGCAGGACATTAGTATGGACTTCGTGCTTGGGATTCCCAAGACAATCAAGAAGCATGATTACGTTTTTGTCGTTGTGGACCATTTTTCTAAGATGGCGCATTTCCTCCCATGTTTGAAAACGTCGGATGCGTTTCATGTTGCTCGTATCTTTTTTGATGGTGTGGTGCATCTCCATGGGTTACCTAAAACCATAGTGTTTGATCGTAACGTCAAATTTACTAGCTATTTTTGAAAGACACTGTGGCACATTATGGGAACTCATTTGCAATTTTCTACCGCTTACCACCCACAAACAGATGGTCAAACTGAAGTGGTAAACCGTAGTCTGTGAAATCTTCTACGTTGTCTAATAGGCGAACATGTTAAGACTTGGGACCTAACTTTACCAACTGCTGAATTTGCTTATAATGAGTCAGTTAATAGGTCTACAGGATTGAGTCCTTTTGAAATTGTAAGTGGGTATAAACCTAGAATGCCCATAGATCTCTTACCTATGTCTGTTACCCAAAGGTCTTCTGAATCAGCCGATGCATTTGCACGCCATATTCATGATTTGCATACACATATTAGACAGCGGATAAATAAAAGCAATGATGATTACAAAATTTCAGCTGATTCTCATCGTAGAGCGCAAGAATTTCAAGAAGGAGACTGTAATGGTGCGAATAAGGCCAGGGCGATTCTCTCAAGGATTCGCTAAAAAGTTACAAGCGCGTAGTGCTGGACTATTCAAGATATTACAAAAGGTTGGGTCCAACGCGTATCAGATTGACCTTCCACCTGAAATGAGCATTAATCCAACTTTTAATGTGGAAGATCTAGTCTGTTCCCATACTTCCATTGTCGATCCATCGTCCCTTTCATGGCCTCTTTCTGATTTTGCTACACAACCCCTTCCACCCCTTCTTCCACCCATTACCCATAAAGAAGAAATTGAGGAGATCTTGGATGACGAGATAGTATCTACGAGAGATGGAGGTTTCCAGAGGTATCTTGTCAAATGGAAAAACAAACCATCGTCTGAATCTACATGGCTGCCGGGCGAAGCATTGCAGGGTATTGATCCAGATCTACTAGAGTGCTACAAAAGTTTCAACTAGTCGGAGTCGAGTTTTTCTCACCCGGGGGAATTAATGCGGACACAAAAGCATTCAAGGTATACCAACGAAGATAGCGCCAACCACAAGTGTCGTCCTTGTGGATAGGCGATTATTGAGGAACTGAAGACCCACTGAAGACCCTTCACATGTGATTGGACACACAGAAAACCCCACTCAGAGACACATGTAAAGGAAGAAAGGAGAAAGAAGACCGAAGAACTAAAGAATTTGGGCGCCCGACCACTGTCTTCGAGCGCCCGATTGGGCGCCCGACCATAGCCTTCGGGCGCCCAAACTTTGTTCGCCAAGCGCCCGAACCTCTCTGGAGGTTTTCGGATGACTTCGGGCGACTGCTCAGGCGCCCAACCGAGCGCCCGAACTTTCCCGCACTTTTGTTAATTGCGCGTTTTTGCTTAGTTTTAGGGGTATTTTAGTACTTTTATGTCTTTATTTGCTTATTTAAGAGGGTTAAAAGCCCTAAACTCGAATTTAACTTTGATTATTGATTAATGAAAAGCCTCTTGGTGCTTCTCTCCTTCTCTCTCTCTCTCTCTCATGGTGATCTTTCTTCTTCCTTGATAACCTTCTTTCTTCCAATTACTTCTTATGTCCCTCTAATCCTTCTTCCAGGTAATTCTATCTCTTCTAACCTGTTTGTTTCGCTAACCACAATCCCAAAATCTGATTTTGAGCCTAAACCCTAAAGTTTTCAGATTTTCAAATCTCTAATCCAAAATCCCTTGATTTTCTGGATTAGAGATTCCTCTTAATTGATTGGATTATAGCCATGCAAGATCAGGAGGTCCTATCCCTCGCCAGATCCAACCCTAGTTATACTTGAAACTCAAACTTTGTGGTTGTGACGATCGGCTCGATCCATTGCAAGCTCCTTGTCGATTTTCTTAGTTTATGATGAATGATTCTGGATTTTAGATTATTTATTCCTTTTATTTCCGCTATTTAATTATGTTCATGAGCATGCATCATAATTAGGGCTGTCCTACGTCATATCCTAACTCAAAGATCATATAATCTTCTTAACAAAATTGTCAAATATGGTGTATAATCAAGGCCATTAAGCCAATAGAAACATAGGTTATCTTCACAAGTAAATGATATAGAAACTAATTAGATGGACAGAGTAGGACAAACCTCTTTAATTTCCTGGAGAAGAGACTGAACTTTTCCACTTACGGATGCACGGGCACCAGTAACTCCAATTGAGCTCACCTATTCAAGCAAATATGTAATCATCATTATAAAGACAAAACAAAGACTCGTGGGCAGCAGATGCAAAAGCAATTGAAAATAGCGAATGAAGGATAAGAAAGCACCATCAAAATCATCCAAATATAGGAGAGAAACTTGAAGGATATTCAGGTGACGAGGATTGATAATCTGCTTCATGGCAAATGTCAGACCCAGGTTTTTCATCACAATGAACATGCCCTGGCCTGGCAATCTAATATTTCAATCCATGGTTCAAATGAAAGTTAAGAAGAGAAATGTAGCAACAGTTTGCATTCAGCTGAATATTGCCAAATATTACACGGCTAGAATCCTCAAATATCAGATATCTCATGGCGTCCCATCCATGGTGTGCACCACCAAATCAACGGTTTGGACCAAGGATGCATGTCCTCAACTTGAGGATCACATAACTCTGCTATTTACAATATGCAAGAGATGCTATTATGGTGATTGCATCATAGACATTTTATGCAGCTCCCTCCTCATGGTATGCATGGCAAACGTGCTTTTTCGGGACTGCTGACCTGCTGAGACACCACATGGATAGGCCATTTCCCAAAAGAAACAGACTGGATGTTGGTCGCCATCCAATCAATGGCCAACAAAGTAGTAAAGCTCAAAACAGAGTGATGTCCACATTGGTGAGAGTTCTTCAGTCACTGGAATCTTGGCACCCCATCCTTGTGGCGGCCCACCATATGTGTCGTTTTGATCAAGAAACATGGTTTCCACCACCACTTGTGCGAACTGCATTAGAAATATAATGAAAGCTACAGAAAAGCATTTGGCATAGCATGGATGAGTTAGAAGAAAAGATGAGGAGAACGGATTTTTGCATGAACCAAACACTTCAGAGAGGTTGATTTTGTAGGGTTATTTCCCTTGGCAAGAGAAAATTTCCCCCTAAACTCATACCTACTTTTCAATTCCAGTTCATAATAGCCACATGGATCTACAAAGACAGACATAAAAAATGTTCTATATTTGAGTTCAGAAAAAGTCCCAAATAGTACATACATGGACCTAAATATAGTCCTTCCTCTTTTCTCCTACATTTTTCTCTTTCTTATTTAATATATCCTATTAAAGATCCCTCAAGAGTCATGGCACAAATCTCCCAAAAAAACTAATAATAACTTAACATCTCATTAAAGATCCTTCAAGACACAAATCTACTAAAATGGAAAACTACTGATGACTAATGACACAAAAGACTCCTTATAAACTATTGCTAAAGATGGCCAAGGAAACCTAACTTCGGACTCCTACAAAATCCCCCAAAATCTTAATTGAAGAAACACTATAAAGAACCAAACTACAACTGCACATGGGATACATTTCTCCTTTAAAATCTCTAAACACAACTACATGTGTAGGGCCCACCAGGCGGGTCATAGGACCCGCAGATTGGGTTATTGGGGCCAACATCTCCATCATGCACTTCTTGTAATCGCTTCCGCTTGCACTGTTAAAACTCTAAAACAATCAACCTTTTTTTAATTGTGCAGTTTGTACAAAAATCTGTTTGTCTCATTTCTTTTCTTATATTTTTCCATTTATATATCAAATTGAATTATGTGCAAATCCATCAATGGGCTCGTTTGAGATCCATGGCGAACCATGACAGGAATGTCTTGGAGGAAGTGGTTAGAGACAAGATCTACAAGAGCTATTCAGGAGGACCTTGAATACATTGGATAAGGAGAGCCGCCTTGTACATGGGAAGGTAGCATGCCACAGAATATCGTGGTTCCAATTGCAGTTCATTCGATCATCCCTATGATAGGAGAGGCGACTGATTTGGTAAATTGTGACTACAACTATGGTACAAAAGTCCTTAATTAGTTGGATCATTTAGAGAAAATTTTTAATGGAAGGAGATTACAAACAAGAACAAGATTAAGCTCATCACGACCCAATTACAAGGTCAAGTGCTTTTGCAGTCAACCCAACTACAGAAGATCTGCAAGTGCATCGTGAAGAAATTGGGAGGCTTCGAAGAAGATGAAAGAGGTGACGTGACCAAAAGCTTTTGCCCTTGAATTATGAACAAGAGATCTATAAGAAGTTCCATCACTTTTGCCAAAAAGATATGACTACCAAAACTTAAATGTAGTTCTGCCACCTCATGATCCAGAATGACCTCAGTGAATCTGCGGATCAATTGATAACAAGGTACCTTAGTGGGTTGAATTACAAGATCCAACATAAGATTTTGACGACGAGGGTTTATTCTGTGGATGAGGCTTACCAACTTGAATGGAAAGCCAAAGAACACAAAAAAGAAGTATGCAGGGTGCACAAAATAGGGATGAGTGTCTTTTACATCTAGACCCACCAAACCTTAGATAAAGGGGTGGAGTAAGGGAAAAGGGAAGTGAATCAAAAGCCACATTCTGGCGTAACAGGGATCAATGAGGTGCTACAAATGTTTCAAATTTGAGCATCACTACCTTGAGTGTCCTAAAAGGATACTAAAGAAAACAATGTTCAATTGGCAGAGAATAAAAAAGATGATGAATGCAATGGAGGTAGCAATAGAGACGGTTATGGGTGAATCCATCCATACATGAATACCAAATCTCGATGTACAATACATATTGTTGTCTCCAAAATCTTCAAAGGAAGATGTTTGGAGGAGTATCAATCCCTTCATGACAACTTCTAAAGCAAAAGGGAGAGGGTGCAAGTTGGTGATCGACAAAGGCAGTTGTGGAAATTACGTATCAGAGATGGTGGTGGAAATTGAAGATAGGTTTTGAGAGGCGTGTTAACGTCACCGAGTATGCATGGCTTCAAAATTTGGAACGAAATCAAGGTAACAAATTATTGCTTGATGCCTTTTCAATCAATGATGGGAGGTTTGGTGTGGTGCAATGCAGATGGCTGTATGTGAGCTACTACATGAATACAAGAGCATCACCATTCAAAATCTTACGATGTGTGGAGAAGAAAATTCTTACCTGATCAAGAGCAATGGAAAGACGCTCATGTTACATCCTAAGCCAATCTACAACATGAATCAGATATCAGAGCTAGCCATCAAGTGAGACAGATAAACTGCTGAGGTCAATTGCTACTATACACCTAAGAAGATCAAGATTCGGTGAGGATGATTTCCGTCCAACCAGTGGGCATGCTGTAGTTGTGTTTAGAGATTTTAAGGAGATATGGATCTCATGTGTCACTGTAGTTGGTTCTTTGGAATCTTTCTTTAGTAAATATTTCAAGGGATATTACTAGGAGTCCGTAGTTAAAAGGTGTCCTAGGTTGTCTTTGGTAATAGATTTCGCTAAGGCATTAAATAACAGTAACAGTGCTCGTAACAGGCACTGCCTTTACCATTATGGCCCCCTTACAACATATTAAAAAAGCACTATGTCAGCCCCGTAACAGCCATTACGGGGCCATAATGGCTGTCACAAGCCACTTTTTCCACGATTGCCATTACAAGCCCCATAACTCGTGATGGTTCCCACCATCAACATTACGTAACCATTTTTTAATACCTTGGATTCTGCGTATAGAGACTCATATGTGTCATTAAGCCATTTTTTCATTTCAGGAGATTTAGGTCTTGAGGGATCTTCAATCAGATATTTATTTTTATTTTGGGAGATTAGTGTCTTCAGGGATTTCCAATAAGATATGCTACTTAAGAAAGAAATAAACATAAGAGAAAAAAAGGAAGGGAGAAATTTAGATCTGTATGTGGTATTTGGGATTTCTATTTCTTAACTTGGAATATATAGAGTTTTTATGTACGTATTTGTAGATGCCATATGGATATAATAAAATGGGGAAAAAAGTGCAAGTTGAAAGAGAAATATTCTCTTGCAAAGCAAAAAAAAAAACCCTAAAAAATCAACCTCTTTGAAATGCAAGGTTTGTGCAAAAACCCATTATTCTATTCTTTCCTTCTATCACATCCATCCTATTAGGACTGTCAACAAGCCGGGCTTGGGGTTGGCTTCGGCCCAGATTTTGAACTGTTTGGACCAGCCCTTACGGGCTAGGCCTATTCAAAATTTTGGTTGTGCCTGGCCTGAGCCCGGCCCATTGACAGCCCCCTAAATCCTATGTAGGCATTTCTCTAACATGTGAAGTCATTATGTTATCATGCCCAAGTATGTAAAGTAGAAGAGAAATTTTCTAGCTTTGTTGCTCATGAAATTTGAAAGCATCACTTGGGAGCATCCAATTACATGTGGATTTTGAAAGAGCACAGCTTCATTATCATTCAGATAAATTCAGTTCATTTAAGTGAGTTCCTATTTGATGCATGCCTTCTTCTTGTAGTATATTTTCCTTTTCTCTTTATAGCAAGCTTTAGTTAAGAAAAAACAAGAAAATGCCTCCATGTCTTTGAATGAAAGCCATGGCTGCCATAAAACAAACATACTGGTTTTCAACTATAGTAAAGACTAATTTCTCAAAAAAAAAAAATATATATATATATATACTAAAGACTGCCTTGGCATTATGGGTAGCCACGGGCCAGATCAAAGTCAACCCGACCTGACCAATTATTAATCAGGCCTGATGTCATACCTGGAAACAGCCCGTTTAGTAATCAGGCTCCAATTTCAGACCCATGGACCCAGCCCATTTAGTAATCAGACGTCCAATTTCAGACCCAAGCCTACCAACATTAAGATCATAAACAGGCATGTTCTCAGGGTTGGGCCTTCATAGAAATTTTTGCAAAACCCCAGGTTTGGATCAGACCTGTTTATTATTTAGGCTTCAAAATGAGGCCCATACCTAACCCAACCTGAACCCAAAACCCGATGGCCAGCCTGGCCCATTGCCAGCCCTACTTGGCAACGACTGTGTGTGTGCGTGCGCGCACGTGTGCGTGTGTTTAATTCTCCCAAGGAATTAAAAGTGCTTTGATTGTCTGCACAAGGACTCACTGGGCACACCTTGCTGTCCATTTCTTAGGGGGGTGTTCAGATGTACTATCCAATAGAATTGCAATTATTGTTCTAATAAAGCGGACATGTCCAACTTGTACTTGCTTTCCCTAGCATTGATACTGAGGATTGGGTGGCTCCTTTTTTTCAATTTTTTTAATGGTAACTAAGTTTTATCATACAAAATAGAACAACATTAAACAAGAGGACTGAAGAGCATATGCCAAGTGACCCTCTTGCTTCTGTATTCAATAACAGTAGCAGCGGCTGTAATGGCCACTGGTGCTACAATTACAATACGGACTGTCATACAGCCAAAATAAAAAGGAAGAAAGAAAGAAAGGGCTGTTACAGGGCTGTAACGGACTGTTATGGGTCCGCAACGCATAACAGTAGCTACATAACTGTTTTTGGATACCATGCTTGCCACTCCTTTTTTGCAAGGGAATCGGCTATTTCATTTGCCCAATTAGAACATTGGAAGATAGTCTTATTAGCAAAAATGGACCTAATTTTGGATACACAAAAAGTGAAATTCCAGTCTCATGTCACTGGAATCTTGAAGAGGCCCACGTGATGGCATTGCAAAGATTGCTTCCCATGACAAGATTTTCTTGAAAAGAGGCATTGAATATGTGTAACCCTTCTTGTGCACCAAATTGCCATTACATTACTTTCATGCTGGACTTGGAAAGAAAGAAATTTCAATTTCATGACTACCAACGCACGGGGAAACATCATTTTAATTTGCTCATTTCTGCTTCTTTTTACTAGCTGACCACAACTTAATTCACTTGCGCATCCAAACAACAAATCAAGATTCTGGCAATTTGTCCTAATATCTAGTTATGCTAGATGGCAAATCATAAGCCATCAAATGCTTTTCAAAGTACTAACGGGTTTGAGATGCACCTCTAGAGTGACAATGGCATGGACTTGCAAGTACATTACTAACCATGCAATTGCTATGATTGTTTTGCTTGAACAGGAAGCAACTTCATGAAAATGGATGTACATGAAATGACTCTCAATGAGATAGAAGACCAGTGCGCAATAGCCTAACTAGAAAAGAGGTGTATGTACACCTTGATCAAGGATATACATAGCATGCTTGGGCACTTCATTTGTACATGGGGGGCTTAGTGGTCCATACTGACAATCAATCTGATTGATGACACCATGGATGGACCATGCCCCAAAAAAATTCTCCCTACGCTGAAATATCTTGCCCGGTCAATCTGAACCCTTCCGGTTAAATGTGGACTTCTGATCTACCCTTTCTACAATATCTTTACTGACCACTAATGGAAGAGTTAGGCTTGTCTTGTCGTGGATATTTATTGGCCATGGTCCATCCACTGTGCAGGCCGAACAATCAATAGTATGGATTACAAAACCAAGAGTCTGGCTTGTACAAAACCCGAGAAAAGTATGCATACACACAGGTCAAAAGCAGAAGCAATGATATTATGCTATGTAAATGGAGATGTTGCAAGAAAGGTAAAGATCTTGGTATGAACTCCATGAAAAGTTTTCAGCATGAAAATCAATAAAATATTGCCCAACTGAGGTTAATCTCGGAACTGCAGTCACCTTAGGGCAATGCAAACCCCACAAATTCATCCAAGAGACCACTGAAACCTACAGCTCAACCGAGGGAGTATGACAGCTTAACTGACTGAGAAAAGGAACTTACAAGGTATACGAATCCTTCGGAAGCTTCAACAATGGCTTTCATTCGATGCGTTGGAGTGGTGGGTGTTGTGAGCAGCACCTTAATTGACGCAGAAAAGTAATTTTAACAGTTGTCTCATAAGATAAATCAATGTAGAAAATTAATAAAGCTTAGAAAAAAGGAAAACAAAATAAAACAAAATCACCTACATGTAATTCCACTTCATTAGCGGAAAGTTTATGATGCAGGATGCCCTAATCATGATGCATGCTCGTGAACATATGTAATCCAACGGAAATAAATAGCAATAATAATCTAAAATTCAGCATCTACCATCATAAATTAAGAAAATCATAAAAGAGGCATGCAATGGAGCGGGCCATCATCACAACCACGAAGTAAGAAATTCAAATAATGCATAAGTTGGATCCGGCGAGGGATGAAACCTCCCAATCTTGCATAGTCATCACCCAATTGCTTAATAAGAATCATTAATCCGAACGATCAAATGATTTCTCGGATAAGGGATTTGAAAATCTAAAGAACTAGGGTTTGGATTAATTCTCAGATTTTGGGTTGTGGGAAATAAACAAAATAGAAATTTAGAATGATGAGAAAAGAAGATAGATTACCTGGAAGAAGGTTGGAGGGACAAAAGAAGAAAAGAGAAGAAGAAGATCGGAGAAGAAGATGAAGTTCCAAGAGAGAGAGAGAGGAAGGAGGCAACCAAAGGTTTGCTTTTTCATTAATCAACAACTAATAAAAAAGGGTTAAGACAACACCCTTATAAAATTCGAAATTAACATAATTACCAAAATACCCCTACTAACAAAATTATATATATATATATATATATATATATATATATATATTCGCACGAAAAAACGCACGCACACTGACCCAAAACTCAAATAAGTAAAAGTGCATATAATTAATGCAAATCTAAGATGCCCGATGACCTCCGATGATGGCACGATGAAAGTGGGCCACGACGAACCAACGGTCCGATCACCCCATCCTCGCAATCCAACGGTCTAATCATCTCCTCCAAGCAGCTTACATATGTCCTCCCAATGTAGGGTCTTCACAAATGTCTCGAACTACATGTGTAAGGTCTTCGATGCTCCTCAAGTCATCACGAACGATCCAGGCCCGTCATTGAGCCAAAGAGATGCAAGCGTCGCTCACCTGCTACGCTGATAAACCCTAAAGGGCTTAATGTCTGCATCAGTTTAACTACGTCACAGAATTTTAATCCACTTACATTAAGGGCATGTTTGTTTCACCAATTACCAAAATAACGTAAGAGGAAATGTGCAATGATTGCAAATTACTTTCTCTATCTCCTAACAACATCTACATTTGATTGTCGATTCCCGTGTTTGGTTTATCAACAGTAAAATCATAACGATGGCATTTTTACATTAATATCAAATCATCACCAAAACACAATGAAGTCAATATTTGGATTCGAGATTTTCACGGTAACGCCATAAAAAAGTGCAAAGCTTACAAATTCATTTACCTGTCTCCTGAATAGATCTACATCTGACCGACGATCCCTGTGTTTGGTTTGGCAGTGGTAAAATCATAATGATGATACATTTCCTTTACAAAGCCACGGTAATTGGTGAAACAAACAGGCCCTAAGAGTTATCCTAAGCCCATAGGCACCTCTACATGGTTGGCATATGTGTAAGGCATCTGAGCCATGCCTCAGGGTGCACCATTTAGTGTAGAGAACCCGGCCCAAAGATTAGGATGGTCCACATACCAGGTGGGCCACACATGTATGTCGAATATGGACCTTGGCAATTGCCATTAAACCATCTAATGCTTTCATAAGCATGTGGCCCATCTAATGAACTGACCTGCAAAACTTTTGGGTCGGGCTATCTACAAGGTGGGGCCCACTAGCCCTCCAAGAAAAGGTGGGGCCCACTTTATCTATATCCTAGATGCCCCACACACTACAAGTAAAGGTGTGTGTGGGCTCATATTAAGGGCAACGATGAGACAAGAATTGTAGTGCTATTGCTAGTTAAACAATGAGACAACATATAACACATCAAAACTGCATTTGATCTTTTCAACCTAATGCTTAAAGCCAATCATGAAAGTACACATGCTTAGCTTGCTCGACAATAGCGATGGCCTCAAGTCAAAGCAGTTCGGCAAACCTGTAAGTTAATATTCAAGGGAAAACACATCCAACCTAACATCACTTTCAAATGCATTCTCTACAAGAATGTTACGAAATAACACACTGAATTCTACGTAAAGGCCCATCATCCTATCGCCATTGATCAAGCACACATGTAATTAAGGAAAACCATGGCTTTCACGTAAATTAAATGAATCTTCATGTGAAGATCTCCAAACAAATGAAAGAGAAGATTGAGTTTGGTACTTACCATCGTGCATCTTGGACAAGAAATCAATGGTTCAGATTGATCCACAATTCATCCAGATATAATCTGGAAGATTAAGGCTAGAAGAGCCAGCCCGAGAACACCTGCAATTTGTAGATGGGCTTTTACAATCGAACTGATTGCCTCTATTATGTGTATATTCTCTAAATACCAAAATGTGCACATGTTCTCTCTTCCATGAATATGTGCATGTATACTTTTCCATAGGTTTCCCTTCTGGATACAACCGTGTGATCGGTCTCTTTCCATATGATAGGTGCATAACAGCCTTTTCTCTAATTTGGTTAGCTAACCCCCCTTACAAATTTGCCACATAGAACACCTTTTGTATTCTAGAACACTCGCAAGTGCACTCGCATACACAAATTTACAAGCACATACACATGAGGGCCCATGTTTCCTAATAGGGGTGTATTGGGTGGTAACATTGATCCAAATATTGGAGATACTATCAATGGGGTTGTCAATGGGCCAGGCCAGGCCTGGGGTAGGTCTCGGGCTGGATTTTGCACTGTTTTAGGCCAGGCCTATTCAAAATTCTGATTCTTCAGGCCCGAACCCAGCCCATTGACACCCCTAACTATCGATAGTCACTGATATTATCAGTATCACCAAGTCAGTGAAACTGAAACTGCTAGCAGTTCAAAAAATTTCAAGAAGAATCCCTTATAAAAGTTCCTTAGCGTCGGCAATACCATCAACACTATCCCGATGCTAGCGATAACATCCTCAATACTAGAGAAACATCCGTAAATAGGTGAAAATTGATTAAAAATGAAAATTTTTCAAAAAACCAAAAAAAAAAAAAAAAAATCTCTATTTGGGATTTTTTTTTGGGGGGGGGGGGGGGATTTTTATTTTTTTTTTTTTTTTTTAGAATTCTATTCCTTATGTGATTTTGATCACTCTTGATTTTTATTGAATCGAAGTTTGGATTTGGGGAGAAATATTGACTCGAAACGAAGACGGGCAGGAACTCGATGTCGAAAAATCCATAGAAACTTCTCTTTCTTTTTTCAAATGTTAGCATGGATTCCAATGGACATCTGTGTCCACGCATGATTCTCATGCACATGGATTTGTGGCAAAAAAATTAAGTAAAAAACAGGGGAAATTTTTTACATCCTAATTTTTTTTCATTTTTATATTTCAAAATATGCATTTTTTTCACTGTTAATTAATGTAGATACCTTATAATCTATTGATTGGCTATAAATTTTATGTAAGTTGTCAATAAAATGGTAACTTATTATGTAAGTTGTTTTTTACAATATTTTGATTCCTATATGTATAAACATGTCTTTTAACATCTCCTAAAGTATCACTGAAAAAAATCCACTTTTTTTTCAACTTTTCCCTCAAATAATGATATTTTTCTGAGTATCAGTGAGATACCGATACACTTTTATGCATCCCTGGTCATCGATACATGTAATAATCATTGCATGTAATAATGCCGATACTCTAAACACTAGGTGGTACCCGCTTGTAGACATCCAATCATGTAAGACACTTTACCCATCATGGAGTGTCCTTGCCTCCAACCACATTGTCATGTTCATTTTTTATCGGCAATTAAATAAATTTTATAGAAGAACCCAATAGGATAAAGAGAGAAGAAATTGTCAGGGCAATAGATTGAAGTCCCCAAAACAAAGAGAACTATGGACCCCCTCTGTATGATGAGAACAACACAATTCAACACTACAGGAACCTGATTGTAGGAAATTTCCCTTGATTGGGAGCACATTCGTAAGGCATTTAAATAGATATCAACCACCCTCCACCTCCCAACAAGCTTGTGAAGATCTCCGCATTGGTTCTAACCGAAAGTTCCGCTCGATTCAAAGACCACAATCCCACCAGCTCAAGGAAGGTTAATTTAATTTCTCCACCCTCATCTTTGAGCACACCCTGACGGCCCATGACTACTTAAGGAGCTACTATCAATACTGAGCTTCCACAAGCCCAGCAGTGGGGTGGTCCAAGAGCCAGATCTTAAGGGAGGCTACCAAGAATATTCAATAACACCCTTCAAATTGTGCAGATAGACAGATCTCAGATTTGAGTCCAGCTTACCTAATGAAAAAAGAAAAAACTATTATATGGTAATGATTCTAGATCCTCTCACTATAAGGGATTATGTCGCCCTCAATAACCCCATCTTTGAAGCTTTCTTATTGTGTCTTAAGCACTCATTGCATCCTTCCCTTAGTAATAAAAAAACATTTACTATAAATGGAAAAAAAATATTACAACGTAGTAAATAATTAACCTGTTGTATGCATTTTTACCTATTTCCCCTACATTATTAGTCTCTATTTTGTGACTAGAAACTAGAAAGCGAAAACTGAAAGTGGCAGATTGTTATGGAGATTTCCTCATCGCTCGATTAGACCAAGAAAGAGAATGAACACCATATGAATACAAGAACTTACATGCTTTTTTTCATCTGCATAGTCAGATCAGGCAGGATTGAAACCGGTAAATCAGCGGGACTTGAGCCAGAGTCTCCCCTCTAAAAGGGGGTGTGCACTATCAGTTAAACTAACAAGCTAGAAGGGAGGTTTTATATTGGTTATCGGGTATCGCATATTCGCTGCTTATACAGCCCCGTATAGCCCTTGCATAGGGCTATTTCAGGCCGACACGAGCCGATGCGGGCATATCTTTCATGGGCAATGTCAGGAAAAATCCGGCAATACATACTGGTTCAGACAATACTTTAAACCTTGGCTGGATACAAGACATTTTCATATTTTTCTGCCAATAAGTTTTCAGCATCTTCCCATTACTAGGTAACTGACGTATATCACAGATGGCCTTTCAAACTAGGTGTTCCCTTCAATGCATCCTAAACCTTCAGTGGCTGTATGCTTTTTGTAACTGATATTTTGAACTCAGCCTTCCACCCCATTCTCTGTGTAGCTGTTTTGAGTTTCTGCTATTAGTTCTTTCAAAACACCCATGCTCCAACCCACTCAGACACATTATACCATCTTACATGATATTACTTGCATTATATCATATTGTACAAGGTAAGTCTCACAACTGCCTAGCTCAGTAGGTAGATTAGAAGACAGTAGTAGGCTAATGCCTATCATATAAACCTTAGGTTGATGGATCGAATCTGGCAAGCCAGAAGTTTACTCTTAATTTCATGGGTGGTGAGGAAGAAAGGGATCCCATAGATGTATCAAAATTATTAAAGATGTATGAGGGCATTGTTACATGAAGGAGAGCAGTTTACCCATGAGGAAGAAAGGGATCCCATAGATGTATCAAAATTATTAAAGATGTATGAGGGCATTGTTACATGAAGGAGAGCAGTTTGTGGAAAGATGGATGAGTTCCCTTCAAAGCTCTGCACTAAGCCCTTGTCTTTTCACAGTTTGAATGTAATGTAACTACTATCTGGAGCTAGACCCTCAATATGAGCGCTAAGGAAGTTACGATTTGGCTATTTCCATTTCCTTAGACCAATAACTGCAATCCAACACAATAGTGCACTCAAGCACAGTCTTAAATATTTATTTTTCATTCTGGCAATGAATATGTACAACTATCTTAATAAGACAAGGATCATTATCATCATATAAGCCTTATCCCATCTAATTGGGGTCAGCTACATGAATCCTTTTTCTGCCATGCCAGTCTATCAAGGGTCATATCTTCCATTAGATCATAGGTCATCAAGTCCTTGCTACCTCCATCCACGTCCCTTTGGGCCTTCCCCTTGCCCTTTTAGAGCCAAGCGTCAATATTCAAATTCCTTAGTTTAATCACAATATAAAAAGAGTACAAACACAAGCAAAGAGTGCAGATGAGTGAGTGGACAAAGGAGGGGGACCTACTAATTCAATATTATTTTTAACGGCCTCTTTTCTCAGAATTTCAGTCTCCTCCAAAGGAACATCTGGCACCACTAGACCTGCAAACCGCCAACTGTCAGGAACTAATTCATATGTTTGTAAACTGGCTTTGTTTGGGAAATCTTCTAACCGATGAATTCCCATTAAGACGGTTTCAATGATCAATGAAGATAATGAATCATCTATCTTTGCTGCTCACAAGAGCAATATCGACACCTATAAAATTAGGAGAACGAAAGAAAACAAAAGGAGGCCAGTAACACAGCACCTCGAGTAAAACTGATGAATCCATACCTGCATAAAAGTTTCTTAAAAAGACATTTTCAAGCCCCCAACACATCCTCTCCACATTTCTTTTTTTTTTTCGGAAGGGCGCCCTCTCCACATACATTCATATGCAACAGTGTGCAGATCCAGCAAACGTGAGGGGCATCTGATAGGTGCAAAAGGTGGCCCTCACCATGAACATGGATATACACTAAAATCATGATGGTCCACTAATCAAGCAAACCACTCATACGAATTTGGGCACTTTTTCTCTTTTCATATACGACCGTCCACCAGCCAACTGCCTCATTTTTGCATATCATCATTTCATGGTAAGGGCCACTGTTAGAGTCCCTTGATATACATTGATATACGCCATCCTCTAACAGCTCGAACTTTTAGAGAAAGTGGTGATTTGACATGGAACTAGCAAATATGCCACCGGTAATATATTATCCCACGGGGGGGGGCGTTAATGGTGTGAGTTGTGAGTGTCCCTCCACCCTTACCCAGTATGTTCCAGTGCGGAGTTCCACCCCACATGTGCGGGGGAGTGTTAAGAGTCCCTTGATATACATTGATACGCCATCCTCTAACAGCTCAAGCTTTTATAGAAAGTGGTGATTTGAGCTTTTAGAGAAAGTGGTGATTTGACATGGTATCAAAACGGAAGGTCTTGTGTTCGAATCCCAGAAGTAGCAAAT
Organism: Liriodendron chinense; assembly: GCA_003013855.2. Taxonomy (NCBI): domain Eukaryota; kingdom Viridiplantae; phylum Streptophyta; class Magnoliopsida; order Magnoliales; family Magnoliaceae; genus Liriodendron; species Liriodendron chinense. The sequence goes on from ML058505.1 coordinate 3,010,301, forward strand.
ATGCCACCAGCAATATATTCTCCCACGGGGGGGGGGGGGGGGGGGGGGGGGGGGGGGGGGACATTTATGGTGTGAGTTGTGAGTGTCCCTCCACCCTTGCCCAGTATGTTCCCATGCGGAGTTCCACCCCCCACGTGTGGGGGAGTGTTAGAGTCCCTTGATATACATTGATACGCCATCCTCTAACAGCTCGAGCTTTTAGAGAAAGTGGTGATTTGACAGCCACCACATGCAGCCGGCATATGTGCCCACACACTTCAAAGGTTGGAAAGTCTATTGCGTGAAATGGTGCGTGCGTGTGGAGAGGGGTTCCAGTGGGGCTAGCAAACTCTCTTAAAGAACAATAGCATCTAATAGTCAATCCAGGGCATCCAAATCTAAGGGCCCACTTCAGATGGTACCTTGGAAAACAGACCGATCGGTTTGATTTTAATTATCTGTAGGAACTGAATGCAGACATCTCACGATTTCCTTTTTAGCTGCCCAATTGATAGACATCAAGTGGATGATTGTGATGACTACGGCGATTTTAAGGATACGCTCTTCCCACAATGAGCCCATGATTTCTACAGTCTGGATTGACATGCATCAATCCTCTACACATGCACTGGACAAGAAACCACTAAGAAACAGTCAAGAACACCAATGCACTTAAGGTAGCTGATAGGCAGTTTATCTAGCCAACTTAATGCCAGAGAACAGCCACAGCCCACAGGAGCCATTTTCTATCAAACAATGCCCAAGATTTTATTTTTTACCAAGTCATATAAAGCCACAGATACCGTCAGAATTCTCACAGCAGTCACACAAGGCTTGCTGTGCCCAGAAGGACAAAGGAACCACCTTGCTAGCAACTAGCCAACCTTTGACTGCAATACTTTTCATCCCAGTCAGTGACATTCATCGCAGAGCAGTAAACATCTGTCTATCTGTAATTTACCAAAAGCGATATAGAAGGGTAATGCAAGGTGCAGTCACATGATTGGGAAAAAGCAACCCAATCGCACTGATTGGTCCACCTAAGCATGGGCAGAATCATTATAGACCATAATAACCCTAGTTGCTTTTGCTCAGGGCTGGTGGACGCACTGCTTAGCTGAACCCATCAGCACATGCTTGGATTGCTTTTCCCACGCACGCAAGTCGCATCAAAGTAACCACCTCCCACACATACGATCGAATCAAAGTAACCACCTAAGGCCATGAAATCCCTGATTTACTAGAAAAACCAGGTGCTAGTGGACAGGATGCTGTATCTGTTGAATTTCAATGCATAAGTGCAACAAAAATGACAAATAAATCCAACCGCATCCATATTAAAATCCTAAAAGATACAGGAGTAAATAACTCAGTTAAAGTTCTACGTTACCATGTATTCCAACATCTCTTATGGTAGCCATGAAATTCTCAACACCACGCTTAAGTATTGGGTTGTAATATGAAAATAATGCGATTGGACTGGATAATTGAGGGACCACCTGCAATGGAAGCCTGAGCTCAGAATTTTAATGTACACATTTCTAATTCCAAGAACCATGTACACAACAAATACAGTAAAATGGAAAACCATATGTAACCATAATGAAAAGGATGTAACTGTACCAGAGTTGCCTCACAAACAAGGTTTGAAGTACCGTCAAAAACTGATGTGTACATCTTTTCTTGCGCACAGTACTAGTCAGTCACACAGTAACCTCCCGAATCACTAATTAAAAACCCATATTTCAGGGAGAAAAGTATTAACAAATGCTTATTAACATGTTTAACTGCATTTTGCGGGGCTTTGGGACTTTTTTTACCGGAACTTAGTCATATCATCTAGGTATCGGTTACAGACGATATGATACCCAATTCACCCATTTTAACCCCTCGATCATCATATTTGGTGTAAAGAAATCTATGGAAATGGTAAGCTTAACCAAAAGAGGTAAGATCACCTATAATTAGTTGTGGGTTTAGTTTAACATGCAATCCATCTCTTGACAGTGTTCCAAATATCGGTGATATTATTAATAATGTAGGCAATATTATCGGTATCGCTAGGTCAGCGATACCGAAACTACTAGTAATTTAGAATTTCCAGATAATATTGGCGATATCCTGCGGTATTGTCAATATCAATTATATTTTGAAAAGAATCCTTATAAAAGTTCCCTAATATCGGCAATACCATCGATAATATCTCCGATGTCAGCAATGATATCTCCAATACCAGGGAAACATCTGTAAATAGGTGAAAATTGACAGAAATTTGGGAAATTTCCAATTTTTTTTTTCTAATTTTGCTGCTTACATGATTTTGATCACCCTTGGTTTTTATTGAATCAAAGTTTGGATTTGAGGAAAAAATCTCGACTCGAAACGAAGACGGGCCGGAACTCAAAGGAGTCAAAAAATCCGTTGGAACGTTTTTTTCCAAATGATAGCATGGATTGCAATGGAATCCGTGTCCATGCATGATTCCATGCATTGGCATGGATAGCATTAAGTGAAATTTTGGAGAAAATGGTAAAATCCTAATTTTTTTCATTTTTTATATTGGAAAATGTGTTTTCCTCGATTAATTAATGTGGAAATTTTATATATTAATAAGTGTTGGCCGATCTATTGATTGGCTACAAATTTTATATATTTATTTTATATTGATTTTTTCAATAACACGTGGTTAGGCCCCTATAAAATGGAAACTTATTATCTAGTTGTTTTTTGCAATATTTTAATCCTTACATTCGTAAGCATGTATCTTTTAACGTCTCCTGAACTTTCATTGAAAAATTCCACCTTTTCCCCAACATTTTCCCAATGTTTCCATCAGACAGTGATATTTTTCGAAGTATCGGCAATACTAATACATGCTTCCGTATCCCCAGTCATCAATACATGTAACCATACCAATACTCTGAACGCAGTCTCTTGTGACAATGTGTCACGTGTGTAGGACATCTACGACAAGGGAAAGCTGCGCCTCACCACGAAGATCGCCTGGAGCAAAACTCAGGCTAGTCCACTCATCAAATGAGCAACCTCGTATGAAAATAGTGGAAGTTTTAAATTAGACCTGCTGATATTCCGATTCAGCATACACATGTGGCCCGCCTAATGCGTGGATCAGCCTATTTTTATACCGGGTGATCTTCATGATGAGTCAACTTATTGCAAGGTTGGGATGTTAGGAGAAAGGCCAACCTATTTAGCAAATTTCTAGGAGAAAGGCCAAGACGATGATGACAACAATGACGATGAGGGTGCCCTTCTAGATTTGATTGATCGATGCAGAGAGCATTGAAGCACCTTATGTTACATCATGGGAAGAGAATTCTATTACTATATTGCTTCTCAAATGGCGAGTTGGGAGCCTTTAACATGGCCACTTCCAGAAGCATGGTAAAAGAGGAAGGTTGAATTGTGGTCGGCAGATGATCATAAAAATTTTGTTAACCCCATCACTTCAAGTTTTAAGATGACAATGATTGCCCTTCTATCACTTCAAGTTTTAAGGGGGCCAAAATGGATTTGGGCTACAAGGAAAAAGAGTGAGAACTTCACCAATCCCTCTATTGGGAGAAAGAAGGATGATCTTGTGGAATTCCCTCTACTGGGAGAGAGAAGGATGATCTTGTGGAATCCCAGGCTGCAAGAAGAAAATAAGCCTGGTAATGATTACATATCATTATCATCATCATCTAAGCCTTATCCCAACTAATTGGGGTCAACTACAGGAATCCTAGTTCCACTGCCATTCCACTCTTTTTTTTTTTTTTTGAAAGATCCGCTGCCATTCCACTCTATCAAGGACCATATCCTCAGTTAAACCATAGGTCAGCGAATCTTTTCTTATAACCTCCGCCCACATAATCTTTTTACTCTTTCAAACAAATAGCTATTAATTTTCCAATCTAAATGTGTTTAGTTCATTCATATTTTAACTCGCTGATCTTGGTTAAATGATGGAAATGTTAATTCTTTGGTTCACATGTTATTCATTGTGAGTGTCTAATTTTCTTTCTTTCTTTTTTCCCAGACATACATGCAAGGAATCCCGAATGCCAATAAAGCTTTATTTGTCTAATTTCCATTTTAATCTTGCAAGAATTGTTACATGAGCTTTCAATTAGGAAAGGCCCCTTTTTAATCCATCTGATGCTAAAAAACTCCATCTTCAATAATGATGGTACTCTATCATGTACTGTTTCGATTTCATTCCAATATCACTTAGGGCCCGTTTGGATTGTAAGTTACTTAAGATAAGCTACTTATCAGATAAGTTACTTATCTTGGTTTTTACTTATTAAGCAGATAAGTATGTTTGGTAAACAACATACTTATCAACCAATAAGTAAATAAGTATGTTTGGTAATAACACATTGATAAGTAACCTTTGGAAAGAAAATTTCAAATCTACGTAAAATATTTTTTTGAAACTGTGATGAAATTTCATTAAAAGAAAAAGAGCGGCCGAAGCCAAAAACACAAAAAACAGAAGGAAAAATACAAATGTACAAAAAACAAAGAACAAAACCCACAACCGCAGCAAACCTCCAAATCTACAAATGAGAAACAAAAATATAAACTCCCTCCTGATCTCAAACAAATAAATTTAAACTCCCACCCATTCTTTAACAAATAAGGAGGCTCTTCTGAAGACCTCTAAAACCTCTTTCTTCTTGTCTCTAAAACACCTGTTATTTCTTTCCCACCATAGGGCCCACAAAATCGCTAGTAAACTTAATCTCCATCTCCTTTTATCCGTATGACAGAACCCCCCACCATGCCAAGAAGAGAGATGATCATGAATATGGTTGGGAAAAACCCAAAGGACCCTGAAAGAGCTAAGGAGGCAACCCCATATCTCCCTCGCAACAAAACAATGAATGAGCAAATGGTCCACTATTTCTGTGTCTTTATAGCACATCAGACAAATGTTCGGAATGATCATCTTCCTTTTGCATAGATTGTCAATCGTCGGCACTCTGTTTTTCCCCACAAGCCACCCAAAAGCCACCACTTTCAAAGGAGCACCATAATTCCACAAATGAGCTGTAGGAGAAACCACCTTAGACGAAACTTGCTCAGTTAGCAGTCGATAAAAGGACCGCACTGAGAAGGCACCGGACCTATCCTTTAAGCATTTCAAAGAATCCACTTCTGAAGATACCGGGGAGCAATTCTTGAAAAGCTGGAGCAAACTGACCAAATCTTCAAATTCCCTATCATCCAGATTTCTTCTAAAGATGGGAGACCAAACCACTTCTACCCCTCTTACTGAAAAACATTTACTCATCTTCACCCCCTCTTCCCTAGCTAAAACCTCTAAAGCTGGAAACAAAACCCTCAGACTTGCTTCACCCGCCCATTTGTCTTCCCAAAATTTAATTCTCTCGCCATCCCCCAAGGATAAGCCTATGCCCTCCCACACCCTTTCTTTAAGAGACGCTACCGACTTCCACAAATAAGAAAAGCGATATAGAGAAGATAATTTTGTCCACCAACCCCCTTCCTCTTCCCCATACTTTCTAGCTATAACCTCCCTCCACCTTTTTTCCTTCTCCACCCTAAACCTCCAAACCCATTTTCCTAACAAAGCTAGGTTCCATCTCTTCTAACTTTCTCATTCCCGCCCCTCCCTTGACTTTCGAAACACAAACTTCGTCCCATTTCAAGAGATGAAATTTATCATTTTCGCCCGACCCCTCCCATAAAAAATCTCTCCTACGTTTCTCCAAAACATTTAAAATGGATTTAGGACACTTAACAAGAGACATAAAGTAAACTGGCAGATTAGACAAGGACGCTTGAATCATCACCATTCTACCTCCCATAGATAACAACCTGGATTGTCATTTGGACATCTTCCTGTCCCATCGCTCTATAACTTTATCCCACAAATGTTTCGGCGGTTTCCCAATATATAACGAAAGACCCAAATAAGTAGACGGAAAGGCGGCTTTTCGGCATCCAAACACATCCACAAAGACTCTAGCTTCCTCCTCGGATATCCCAACCCGCAAGATCTCACTTTTGGAAATATTGACTTTCAAACCGGAGACCACCTGAAAGGAAATTGTAATTGACCGAAGATTTTGCACTGAGAAGTCGTCCGCCTCACAAAACAAAAGAGTATCATCCGTATACTGAATATGCGAAATCTGAAAATTTGAATTGTCCACTCTCAAACCTCTAACCAAGCCAATCTGGACCCCTTTATCGATCATTTTACTAAGAGCTTCCATAATCGTCACGAAGAGAAAAGGGGATAAAGGATCCCCCTACCGAAGCCCCCTAGAAGCGGCAAAAAAACATTTTGGCGAGCCATTAACAAGAATGGAAAATTTAGCCGATCTCACACACTTTTGAATCCAAGAGCGCCATTTAGGCCCACACCCCAATCTAACCAACATGTAATCAAGGAAAGCCCAATCAACATGATCACATGCCTTCTCAATATCTAATTTGCAGACTAAGCCTTTCTCACCTTTTCTGACCCAGGAATCCACACATTCATTGGCCAACAAGGAGCAATCAACTATCTGCCTGCCATCAACAAACGCCCCTTGAGATTCCGATATAACACTTCCCAACACCTTCCGAAATCTAGAAGCCAAGACCTTAGCTAGAATCTTGTAAGGACCACCTAATAGACTAATAGGACGAAAATCTTTCAAACATTCTGCTCTTTCCTTTTTGGGAATCAATGCTACAAATGTCGCCCCTAGTTCCATAGCTATCAAACCTTTATCAAAAAATTCTTGGAAGAAGCATAACACATCATCTTTCACAAATTCCCAAATTTTCTGAAAAAAAGCTATTGGAAATCCATATGGCCCCGGAGCTTTATCACCACCTAATTCTGCTACTGCTCTCTTAATTTCATCTTCAGAGAAAGCTATTTCCAAAGAATCGGCCTCAACTGGCGATAAAGAACAAAAATACGAGTTATCAAGAGTCGCCCTCTGTCTCCTCTCCTTTGACAACAGATCTTTATAAAATTGAACTATAGACTCACAAATCTTTGATTTATCTTCTATCCTTTCTCCATCCACCAATAATGAAAAGATCTTATTCGTTCTCGCTCTTGAGCTGGCTATTGCATGAAAGAATTTGGTATTTTTATCTCTTTCTTTCAACCACGTTGCTCTTGACTTCTGCCACCATTTAATCTCTTCCTCTCGCAACCTGGCACTGTATTTTGCACTGAACACCTCCCTCCATCATTTTTCCTCTTCCAAAAGAGGCCCTACCTCTTCCTTAGAGTCTAGCCTTTGAATCTCTAGAAGGAAACTGGACTTTTCCTCTTCCCGAGCATACAAATGCTCTTTCTTCCACTTCCCAATCTTCTTTTTAAGAATCTTAAGTTTCTGAAAGAGGGAGTAACCTGCTCCCCCTAAAATTGAGAAGGAGGACCACCATTCCACAATCTTATCTGAGAAACCTTCGATTTGTAACCATACTAGCTCAAACCGAAAAAGTCTCAGTCCCCAATCTTCCTCATCCACCTCCAACATAACCAGGCAATGGTCCGAGAAAGGTCTAGGCAGCCCTCTTTGATAAATCAATGGAAAGAACTCTGCCAATTCAGGAGATACAAGAAACCTATCTAGCTTGGACATTTTTGGAGTCGCTTGTCCATTTGACCAAGTAAATTTCGCACCTCCCAACGGAAGGTCAAACCATATCATTGTTCGAGATCCAATTGGAAAAATCTTTCATACTTCTAGAGATCCTACCTCTGCTAGACTTCTCATGGATAAATCTAATTACGTTGAAATCTCCTCCCACGCACCACGGTACATCCCATCTACTTCTACAAGAGTCTAACTCTGTCCAAAAAGAGACGCTGTTTCAGATTGCACGGCCCATAGACTGATGTGAAGCTCCAAAGAAACCCCAAATCTCTATCTTTTAATAGCACTGAAACCGAGAAGTTCCCAATCCAAGAATACTCCTTTGTCCATAATTCTGCATTCCAAATCAAAAGAATCCCTCCTGCCGACCCAACTACATTTGCTGCTAACCACTTACTTTGCTTACCCCACCATAAAGATTTAACCATCCCTTGGTCTGTATCTTTTAGTTTGGTTTCCTGAATAGCAGCCATTTGAACTTTGTATCTCTTACACATATCTCTAAACTGCCTTCTTTTCTGCATACACCCCAACCCCCTAACATTCCAAGACATTATCTTCATAAAGACATTGTTTCTTACCCCTGACTGCCCAAGCTATAACTGCCTCTTAACTTCTTCTTAGTCGAAGTATGCTCTACCAATGTCATCGAAGATTTAACACAAAAGCGAACCTGCTTTGGAACTATCGATCTTCCCCTTTCCTCTACGAACTCGAAGTAGGACACATAGTCCTTTGGTCTATCCCCAAAAGTCACCCCTACTAATCGCGCCACCTCCATTGTTACAATCTTTATCCTTCTCATTCCCTGTGCCATTGTAATTCTTGTACCCTTCAATTGTAAAATCTGGACCGTCTCTTTTTCCTGAACCAACCTACTTGCCAATAGTACCTTTGAACCTGAGAACTCCCTAATGGCTAAGGGCGCAAGTGTCTCTATGCAATCAGTAGACTCCGATTCCAATTCTGAAAGTTCTTGTGAGTCTAGAATCTGAATAGCTTGATCAGCGTCACTAGGAATGATATCTAGGCTTGGTTCTAGAGGGCTAGAGCTCACAATATCTCCACTGTGGCTCTTTTCCGACCTCGTCTTCAGCATTAGAAGCCTCTCCCATTCATCCCTTTCCACATTGCTCGAGGGAGATTGAGAAACTAGAGCTCCAAGCCACGGAGTAAGGCTTTGCACAGCCGGTGTTCACGTCAGATTTTGTAACAGGATCCTCCGGTCGTTCACCTTCTCTCCAACAGAGACTTCCTCCGCCGGACCTGAAAGAAGACAGAAAGCAACTAAGGGTGGCTGGTGTCCAGCCGTTGGCCCTCCGATGCTTAAGTCAGGCAAAGCAAGAAGAAGAATAACCAGGCAAAACGAGGCTAGAGATTGAATTTTTGTGTACCTGTATCTCAATGGAGTCTTCTCCTTATATAGATCTGAAATGATCCAATCTGTTACATAAGATATCGAGATCCCGCTGATTTCGTGGGATAAGATTGTTATCCTCAGATAGAAGGGAAATCTAATCCAATGACTAGTCCGATAGTTTCGTTCCTTGATAGCGATCCCTTGAAACTCGGAACCACTGAAGAAGATAAGCCCAATCTCGGCCTATACGGGCTGCTGGTACTGAGGGCTAAGAGATGTCACCACAGAAAAAAGCTGTTCGCATGTTGGAAGATGATCGCGAGTCCAAGTGCTCGCTCATTCAAATACGACACCTTTCAACGACTTGTGAGAAGGTCTGCTCGCAGGAAAAATACAACTCCTCTCGCCTTCCATTATTTGACCATCAATCACAACTTCTCGAAGCTTTGATAATCGAGCATCGTTTTTCCTAATATGCGAGTCGCGAACAGACGTTCTCGATAGTCGGATAAATGTGCTCGCGGGATTGGAGCATCATTAGAATATAATAAGAAGCCTTCAGCAGATGGTCTCCGCTATTTTTTACTATAACAGCCGGGGACTCAGGAACTATCGAGTTCGAAACAGAAACTCCTTCGAAAGGGGAGGGACTCGTGTGGCACGTGCGAAGACTAAAGCTATCTGCCGCATGTGCAGCTCCAAGGTGTCTATCCGCACATGAAGATAGCGCCCGAGGACTAATAACTCTGCTAGAGGATGAGAGTCTGAAAGACCTGAGCTGCCACGCGTCAGTTGGGGAAAAGAAGGAGAGGCTGGTATTTCTCTCTCTTCATTAACTCCCTCTGCCTGCGTCCGATCACACCTCTGAAGCTCTACCCCCAAAACTCCACATGTTTCTGTTTCCTTGTCAGAGTTGCCACGTGTCCACTGAACAGAAGATACAGAGGCTGGCATATCTCTCTCCTCATTAACTCCATCTATATGCGTCTGATCACACTTTTGGCTGACGACTCCAGAGCTTCCACCTGTCTCTGTTTCTTTAGATACTCCAGCGTAGGCGTTGTAGCCATGACACGGTGCTCCGCTGGAGTTTGTGAAAGTTACACCTTCATCCGTCTGAACTGATGTAGCTGCCCCCCTGTTTCTGCTCTCTTCAATCGGATTCCGCCCAACCTCCTGCTCTTGAATCACCCCCACAAAAAGCTTTGCATCTCCGCACTTTAAACCAATCGCAATCGGATATAGTTGAAGCTTTTTCTTCCGAATACAAATCCTAGTGAAGCAGAGTTCGTGGCTACCATCAGTACGACTATCCATTGCTACCACCGAACCGATGCAAGTGCCAATTTCTTTGAGAATATCGTCGATCCAGAACTCCAGAGGGATATGCCATATCTGATACCAATGATCTTCCCATCCAAACATCGACCAATCTTCCCATTTTTGTATATTTTTTATTGTGCCGCTTCCATCCGAAGAACAAACGGTGAAGATGATGTTCGCATGATCCTGGCATCCCAAAGAAACCAGCATCGTATTCTTGCGAATGAATTTAACCACCATGTCTTCTTTCTCAACTTCTCTGCAATTGCTGATTAACCACTGAACGAGATTAGCGTCATTGTAACCATCAGCCACCATCACTACGAAACAATTGTCGAACGTCTGCAAAGATTCTTCAAGAATCTTTGGATTAATCGAAACAACTGGCCCTTCCGCTGTGAAATCCTTCCAAACATCTCGTTCTTCTGATTTCTGTATTTTCTCTTCTGAAATGAGATTTTGTTCTGAATCGTTGATCACTACATCTTTGAAAGAACATCTCGAAATTTGACCTGTGGCCTTTTGTAGCGTTCCCGAACTGTCTGAAACATTCTTTATGAACCCTTGCTTCGCATTGCTGTTCACTTGCTTGACATCGCTGACCAAATGGTTCTGCATTTGTGTCTTTTTTTCTTTTCCTGATCTTGCTGTAAAATTTCTTTCTGGACCATATTTCGCTCTCTGCACTCTCAAGCTATTTCCCCCAAAACTTTCTCCATTGAGTTTCTGGATTGCTCTTGCCAATTCATCTTGTGTGCTCATACGGACGAAAGCAAAACCTCTGCTCTCTGTCGACTCTCTACGGTGAGGCACAACCACTTCCATAACTGTTCCTGCACATGCAAAAACTCTTTCGAAGTTAACGGGTTTCCAACACTCAGGGAAACCTTGTACAAACAGGGTTGGGAAATCTGAAAGCGGACGAGAATTTTGTCCCTGGACCTTCTGGTTTTTCCTTTTTCCTGAAACCGTTTCCCAAATACCTGCTTCCTCGCTTTCGACCGGCGATGCTCCTTCCTCCAGAATGGAAACCAGCTGCTTACCTTTACCTTTTTCCCGTTCTGAACCTGCACCTACAGAACCATTACCAGCAAGATCTACCTGTAGCAGCTCATCTCCATTACACGTTCTCTCCTCCGCATTTAGCCAAGAGTCGGACGCAACCCTTTTCAGAAAACTCGCCCGCAGAAATCCTTTCTCTGGAACTTCCATCATACTCTCAAATCCTTGCAGAACTGGTGGTTGCTAAGCTTTCTAGCAAAGTAGGGCACTCAGGAGGGATTGAGAGTACAGGAGGAGTTCGGGTGGGAGATGTAGTGACTGGAATATCCATAAATAGTGAAATGCTACGGTATCTTGTGGTCGGATCAAAGAGAACCAGACATTAACTGTAGATCTAAAATAAAGGCAACAAAAAACGAACCATCTTTTAGAAGGCTAGATAAATGCTAATGCTACTTTCCCGATCCTAAGAACAAAAGGAGAACTACATATGTTCATCGCCATTGTGTTTGGATGCAATATGGAGTATAATAAGCAACATATTGACACGAAAAGAAAAAGCTAAGCCTTGAGGCAGTTTTCCCAACAGAATGAGCTTTTCTAATTACACGTGCGTGCAATAAAGCTCATGTCTAGCATGGCACGATTGGTCCAAGATACATTCCATCCATCAGAACGGGACCACTATATGGATGCCCTGGCACAAGAATCAGGTTGATCCACTGGTCAGGTGGGCCACAGTCTGCAAAACAAATGTACGGCTCTAGATGACATGGCTGAAGTTTTCTAACCCCATTCACTTGTTTCCAATAGTCGGTCCACATGGTGAGTGGACTAGAACCATTTTTGGGAAGGATGTAGAAGATCAGATCAACCTGATTGGTGGATTGGATCTTGCACCAATTAATGTAGGGCCCATCTTTGATGTGGGCCGTCCACTGTGTGAGCCCCACCTTTGATGGGACAATCCATCATGTGAGGCCTCCTTTGATATGGAAGGTATGACAGAGTAGTAATTGAGTGAACCATGAGAGAGAACTTCGATGTGTAACGTGACCTGAGAGAGATAAGTAGAAAAGCCAAAGTGGAGGGTGGTTAATTAACATTGGAGGGTGACTAACAGTTTGGGTGTGTACTAACCCCCAAAAAAAAAAAAGCGTGACATGAGAGAGAATAAGTAAAAAAGTCAAAAGTCAAAAAGCTAAAAAAAAATACTTGTTAAAGTTAAGTATTTTTTAAGAGAAGTTACTTTTCAATTATACTTACCAAACGAACTTAAGCGCCAAAAGCAACATAAGGTCTTAAGTTCAGTCAAAAAGTAACTTATTTGGTAGTATCCAAACGGGCCCTTAATATGCTTTTAGTACTATTTTTCCTTTTTCTTCTTTTTTTTTACCATGTCTACCAACTAGCTTGATTCATCGAGCAAACTCACCCAAATCACCAAGTTTTACATCCTAACATTGACCAATAGTGTGCGTATGTGCAGTTGTGGATGAATAAACTCAGAGAGAGTGACGTGTGCATGTGTATAAACAACTTTGTAAATAGTGCACTGATCTAGATGATTTTACCTCCTTCAACATGGAAATAATGGCATTGAAGTTGGTTCCTTTTGCTAGAGCACGTGTAGCAGCAGCCTATAAATGATTTAAAATCAATTACAACTCTGGAAAATGAATTGAAACAGAGAGAAAATAGTGACGCAGACAAACCTGGATAACTGGACCATCTGCCAGAGGATCAGAGTAGGGAACACCCAATTCAATTATGTCCGAGCCACAAGAATCAAGAACTTTCAGTGCTTCTGCTGTTGTTGATAGATCAGGATCACCAGCAGTAATATAAGGTATAAAAGCCACCTATTCATAGAAGACATACTCGTTATAAGATATTTTATGTTGGATCAAACAAATTACTTCCAAATAACAGCGATATTATCGATAAAATTGTTGATATTATTGATATCACCAGGTCAGCCATACCGAAACCCCAAGGAATAGGAAAAATTCCAAATATCCATAATAATTTTGATATTATCAACGATATTTGGCAACGCCAATGATATTTTGGTCTGTAGACAGTATAAAAGTTCCTTGGTATAATATTGCTGATATCAGGGATACTTTCGTAAAATGCCGAAAATTCAAGAGAAAAATTGGGGAAAATCCCAACAAAAAAATCATTGTCTTTTGTTCCTTAGGTGATTTCAACCACTACTTTTGGTTTTTGTTGAATCACAGCTTGGGTTCGCGGGAGAAATCTCAACTCAAACAGAGACGGCCAAAGCTCAAAGGAGACAAAAATTCCATAGAAATTTCAATTTTCTTTCAAATGTTAGCACGGATTGCAATACATATCATGATTCTTATCTATCGACATGGATTTGTGGAATAAATCAACATTTGAGTGGCTACATGGGGGAAATTGAGAAAATCCTAATTTCCTCCATCTTTACCCCTCAAATTGAGAACGAATGTTTTATTACTTATTGATTGATATTTGAATGATATGAACCCAGATTTATTTGCATTGTTTTTTTCCAGACAGCACATGGTTTAGGCTCCTCTGACATTGATTGTAATCAACTTACATATGCAAATGGTTTAACTCGTTGATTGTAATCCACCTATGTAATAGACTATTAGATAGTGGTTGATTGTAATCAACCTATGTAATAGTCTATTACATTGCGCCTGTTGGAGTTTTATGCTCTCATTGCCACCCCCCTGCCTGGATAAAGGAGAGTTGTGTCAGGTTTGCAGTTGGTGTCAAACTTACGCCAAACCTTCCAACATGAATCCAAACAATATGACATTCCAAACTCATCCTAGGGCGTTCTCTATAAGCGATACGCTGCATCAAAATCTGGGTGCAGTGAGAAATGGGAAAGGGTTGGCTAGGGCGTCTCCCAGAAGCAACGTGCTGCAACAATGCCTGGTTGTTGTGAGAAGTAGGCAAGGGTTCCCACGCCATTTTGTACACGTGGTGGTAAACAAGCTAGTCCAGGAGAATAGGGCCCGTCTTGCCACATGGAATATAGTAAGGTTGCCAGGTAAAAGTGTGAAGTTAGTACATACGATGAATCCAAGGAAAGTTAACATAGTTTATGTTTAAGAGACCAAGGGGAAAGGGGCCAACAAGCTTTGTTGTATAGAAAAGGATAATAATATAAATGGGGTAAGGATAGTGGTAGATAAAGATTTCAAGGATAAAGTTGTAGATGTTAAGAGAATAAGTGATATAATTTTATTCATAAAATGTGTCAGGAAAGGAGATAATCAATGTTATTAGTGCATCTACAGGTAAGCTTAGAGGATAGAATCAACTCAAGAGACAATTCTAAGAGGATATGGATGGACTAATGCAAGAAATTCCAAACAAAGAGAGGATATTTGTAGGAGGAGACTTAAATGGCAACGTAGGGGGAAAAAAAGTAGAGGTGAGAGAATACATGGAGGATATGGTTTTGGGAGGAGAAATGAGATGGGGGATGCTATCCTTAATTCGCAATGGCATAAAACCTAACTCTAGCAAACACATGCTTTAAGTAGAGAGATTAACATTTAATAACTTTTCAAAAGTGGATCATATACAAGCCAAATAGATTTCTTTCTACTTAGGAAGCCAAAAAGATCAATATGTAAGGATTGCAAGGTGATGTCTAGAGAAGTTTGACCCTGTAACATAGGTTAACAGGTATGGACGTTTACATTAAGAGCTAGAAGAAATAGAATAAAATTAATGAGTATCCTAAAACTAGGTGGTAAAATTTAAAAGGAGAGAAAATAATATTATTCAAAAATAAATTAATGAAAGAACGAAAGTGGAATGTCGAGGAAGAAGTAACCATTTTGCGGAATGTGACGGCTGACTGCATTAGGAAAGTGTCAAAAGATATTTTAGGAGTACCTAGGGGGAACAGCCAATCATATATGGAAACTTGGTAGTAGAATAACGATGTACAAAAAGCTATTAACAAGAAACTTGCATGTTTCAAAGCCTGGCAAGGGACTAGAAGCAATGAAACTCTTGAACAATATAAAAATGGCAAAAAGATTGCAAAGAAAGTACCAAGTGAGGCTAAGCTTAAGGCTTATGATGATCTTTACAATAGATTGGGGATGAGAATGTGAGAAGATGTCTCCAAACTTGCAAAAATTATAGAGGGGAAGAATAAGGGCCCAAATCACGTTAGATGCATTAAAAGCAATGACCAAAGGATAATAGTCAAGGAAAATGCGATCGACAAAAGGTGGAGAAGCTATTTTCTGAACTTATTAAATGACAATCACTCTAAGAGCATAGAGATAGAACGGACCATAGACTCAAATAACATAAGTATATGGATACTTGCGTAGGATTAGGACATCTGAAGTGAAAGAAGCTCCAACAAAGATAAAAAAACAGGAAAGGCCCTTGGACCAGATGGTATACCAGTAGGGGTTTGGAAGTTTATGGGAGATATTAGGTTACTTTGGTTGACAAAGTTGTTCAACCAAATTATAAGATTAAAAAAATAATTAAAAAAAAAAAAAGCCAGACGAATGGAGGAAAAGTAGACCAACCACTGTGAATGAAGGAAAATGCTTCCCCGGGTTATGTGATCATCGTGTACCTCTCAAACTTAAAAGGGAAATTTTACAGGATGGCTATAAGACCAAACATGCTTTATGGGACAAAATGTTGGGCAATTAAGGAACAACATGTTCATAGGATGAGCGTAGCTGAAGTAAGGATATTGACATGGATGAGTTGCAAGACAAGGAAGGATAGAATTAGAAAGAATGCATTCGAGGGAATTTAGGCATAGCACCAATAGGTAACAAAACGAGGAAAAGTAGACTTGGATGGTTTGGTCATGTGCAACGGAGACCAAGAACTGCGTGCCAGTTAGTAGTGAGTTGGTACAAGTTGAAGACTCTAAAAAGGGCAAGGGGAAGGCCCAAAAGGACATGAGTAGAGGTAGTAAGAAAAGGATTTGATAACATATCCCCTAACTGAAGTTATGGCCCTTGATAGAGTGAAATGGTGGAAAAGGATTCATCTAGCCAACCTCAATTGGTTGGTACAAGGCTTAGATGATGATGATGATGATGATGTTGCCATGAAACCCCATACTCCCTTGCAGCTTCATGAACGTCTTACATATTCCAACTTCATCAAATGAACCTTGACATAATTCTCATATAGTTTGCCTCCTAGTATGCATGATGGATCAGCTACTAGCTGCACAAGTTTGCTATCAAAATAATCTAACTTCCATCTCCTTCGAGGATCATTTTCCTAGACTTGGACCATTCTAAGTAATTTTCACCATCAAACTTCACAGTGGTGAGATGTGCCTCAGTGATTCACAACCATAGGAACTAGCGTTCCCTTTGAGTTAAACACGGTATCCAAAAACCCAGGAACATAGTACTTGACAACATAGATTCTAAGATATTAGAAATCTAAGTAGAAATTATGAGTAGAAGAAAGAAATAAGTAAAAAGGAAGAAGAATGGGGAAGGGAGGATGAAGAAAAGGAGAGAGAAGCTAAGGTATAATGTTTTGTTGGTAAAGTAGACTAGCACTCTACTATTAATACAAGAAAGGAGTCCAATATGGAACCCTGCACGACCACATAAGAATACAATGGCAAAGAAAGAATATACAATTATTCTGGAATACTACGTATCTCTCTAGAAAAAAAACTACCCAATAATACCTGAAGCATGATATACTTATCAAAGTTGGGCCACCATAAATCATTAAATATCATATTAACTAACAGTGGATACATAGAGAGAAATTAACCAGAAACCAAATTAAGAAGCGGCATGAGCATCGATAGAAATCATTTTCACGCACAAGAACATAATGTCCTAGACAACCAGAACAACTTGCATACCATTGAGATACTTCTAACATCATTTTGTACTGTATGTCATGTTTTCTTAGATCATAGACAAACACATGAACGGTAGAACAACATCGAAATGACCAAAAGATTAGATTGTTTGAATTCTCAAGCATGCATATCTACAAGCTTTCTCTTGAATTTTCTTTAACAAATCCATCGATTACATAATCATCGTCGTCATCATAGCCTTGTTCCAGCTACTTGGCGGATTTGTTATATATTGAAGATGAATTTCAATCATGTTAACCAAATGAAAAATCAAGCCATGTCTAATTTCACCTACTATATTATTTACACAGTGTAAACCATACAACGAATCAAATCACAACAACAAAATTTGAATTCTAACAAGCAATTTCGAATCCAATCACAAAAGACAAAGCCAAAATGCAAAAATTAGAACCCTCTTAAGCCAAAATAATGGTAAACCAAGAAATGAACCAATGAGGGAAAAAGAGGTCCCAACACACTTCTACTTCACTAACAAATACTGAGGGAAGTTAATAGTGTCCTGAAGCACACAAGGTTGTACATGTAAAAGTGAGAAGTAGGATGAGTGGTCCAATGACCCAAACCTAATGGATCCCATTATCGATGAGTGATGCCCTAAAGCTATCCCAGTTTAGAAGATCCTAAGCTTCCGATCTTTTAGTTCGATGTGGGTTGTTTCTCTACTCCTTAACCGTCTATTCATGGGACACTAATTGAAGGGTAAGGATCTTCTGAATCTTGGGGAATTTTGGAACAGCCGGTCCCCCGTGGGGCCCATCAGATCAGCATTGGGATCACAAAACAATGGGCCTGATAGACACAGATTACTGCACCAATGGACATTATCCACATCCTAATGCTCAATACGAGATAATTCCACACAAATAATGAGCAAGAATGCAGTTTGCATTCGCTAGCAAAACTTTGTGGTAACTTGTCCACCATGCACATGGCATACATTAAGTCAGTCCATCCCAGTCAAATCATTGGCCCATTGTGGATAGAGTGTGGCCAGAAAATTACATGGATTGAACAACCTTAACCATCCAATTGGTAGCCATGTAAAAGAATAAATTCAACAGGCCAAGTTAAATAGTTTAAAGGGCCCGATAATTGCAATTTTGGTCGACAGGCCAATGTTTGGAAGGTCTAGATTGTGTGTGCATGTGTACCACATGAACAGCAGATGAATCAGCCGTTACAATGCCCAATGCCACGTGTAAAGATTTGCTTAGTTGTCAATAATAATTTCTACGTATCGAGAGATCCTTAGATAGAGTCGAAGCTATATTAGGAGAGTTGTTAGATAAGAGTCATGTATAGATCAGTATTGCTTTAGATAGAATCCAAGCTATGAAAGTTGTTAGAGAAGAATTCTATTTATATTTGTATTTGTTTGATGGGGAGGTATGACAAATAATCACTTTTCTTAGTACATAATTCTTAATATATAGTTGGGTGGTTGTAGATAAAAAATAAATAAAAAAATCTTGCCAGGCTCTATAATTTTGGTATCAGAGCCTCTTCATCCTGCGGCCATGTCTTCTTCTAAAGGAGACAACATCCCTATCAACAATAAGCTTAATCACATTCGGAATGATCTTGCCATGTCTTCTTCTAAAGGATATAACATCCTTGTCAACAATGAGCTTGATGACATTCGGAATGATCTTACCTCTACTCGTGAGAGTGTCACCAATTTACATGCTCGAGTCACCGAGCAAACCAAAGTTGTTTCGAAGATACAGGAGACCCTGGCTACATAGCAACAAGTGCCACCACCTCTGCGCTCCTTCCCACCTCTACCTCCTCCACCATCCACTAATCACACCCCACACGTGCCATCATCCAATCTCCCCTTCCTAGCACCCCAATCAGCTTCTAAATCTCTTAATATACCCTCAAATGTCCACCAATTAAGCCTGGTTAAGCAACAGGAACACAAGGAGAAGGGATTGTGTTTTAACTGTGATGAGCAATTCTGACCAGGGCATCATTGCAAACGTCATCAACTGTTGTTACTAAAGGCCGATAATAGTTAAGAATCCGAGGTTGGCTTGGAGGACCATGATACTCCCACAATCGAAATTTCTCTAAACGCCCTTATTGGTACCCAAAATTCCGACACAACAAGGCTTTCTGGACATATTAAGAAATAACGAGTGACGATACCGATTGATTCGGGCACCACCACCCATAACTTTGTAAATCTGGCCGTAACCAAGCAGTACGAATTTCTGGTAAGCCATGTTGATCCTATTAAGGTTACTATCGCTAACAATAACGCCATGCACTGTCTGGGACGTTGTCACAATATCACCTTATCCGTATAAGGCTACAGATTCACCGACAATTTTTCCTCTTACCCATTTGCGGTTGTGGTGTAGTTCTAGATGCAAAATGACTCAAGTTATTTGGAACTATTAATTGGAATTTCAGGGACCTAACGATGCAATTTACTTGGGAAAGAAATCAATCCAATTGACTGGTGTTGCTTGCATTTTTAACACTGTCAGTCGATCCTTTGAACAATACCTCCAATGTTTTGCCAGTCATCGCCCACATCATTGGCTTCAATGGCCTCCTTGGGCGAAGCACTGGTACAACACCTCCTTCCATAGCTCTATTAAAATGTCTCCATTCTAGACAATATATGGACGCCCCCCCTCCACACATTGAAACTTATATACCGAACTCCATGAGTGTGCATGCTGTAAACTCTTCCTTGTGTGATCATGATCATATCCTACGTGCACTCAAAGATAATCTGCAATTAGCTCAAAATTGCATAAAGATATATGTAGATCGCCGGCGCACGGAGCATAGTTTTGATATTGGTGATTGGATATTTCTACGTCTCCAACACTATCAACAATGCTCTATGGGAGATCATGGACCACATAAATTATCTCCTCTGTTCTATGGCACTTTTGAAATTGTGGCACGTGTAGGACCAGTTGCTTATAAACTCGCATTGTCGCCACAGTCCAAGATTCATCCAGTATTTCATGTGTTGGTCCTAAAAAAGAAATTGGGGACTAACAGCTCTTCTCTATTACATTCCCTCCAAATTCTGATCTTGGTGCTACTATGAGGACCCCTTGCAAGATACTTGATTGAGGAATCTTCAAACATAAGAATCACGCCATTACCATGGGAAGGATTACAAAAAGATGGTGCCACATGGGAGATGTACAGCGAATTTCTTGCTCGTTTTCCAGCTTTTGCAACTTGAGGACAAGTTGCCATTAGAGTGGTGTATTGTTATGATAACCAATTCAACGTGTAAAGATTTGCTTATCGAGATATCCCTTAGAGTCCAAGCTATATTAGGAGTGTTGTTAGATAAGAGTCTTGTATAGATCAGTATTGCTTTAGATAGGGTCTAAGCTATGAAAGTTGTTAGAGAATAATTCTATTTATATGTACATTTGTTTGATTGGGAGGTGTGAAGATAATCATTTTCTTAGTACATAGTTGGGTAGAACATAAAAATTAACTTCTTGCCAGGATCTATCATCACCACTAGTTACACCACGAATGATGAATCAACACCCATATTCAATTTGAACCTAACAGGAAATCCCACTCCATAAAACCAAAGAAACAACGGAATCTCAACAACCCAATGGATTACCTGCAAGAAAACATCAAACTCAATCCACACAGTGGAAAACCCAAAAGAATCATCCAAGTGAGAGAGAGAGAACAGTGACACTGAATCTCAAGAACCCGATTCTAATCCCAGCAACAAGACATGACATTCAATTAAAGCAAGGCCAAAAGAGGAAAACACGAAATCCAAAGCAACAGGGTTAAACGTAGAAGCTGAATCTCACTTCTCAAAAATCCATTTCACATCTCAGTGAGAAAACATCGAATTCTATTGAAACAAAACCCAGAAAGGCAAAAACCTTCAATTCAATGTATGCCAAACAGTGGAAATTTCAAGAAAATGATTGCAAATGAGAATAAAAACAGAAAATGGCTCTAAATTATTGACAACCCAATTCAAATCTTGGCGAGGAAACGTTGGATAACAGAGACACAAAAAACCATAAATCCCAAACCACAGAAAAACCATGAAAATGGAACAAAATGGGAACTAATAGAGAGAGAGAGAGAGAGAGAGAGAGAGAGAGAGAGAGAGAGAGAGAGAGAGAGAGTTGAAGAGACCGAAATGCTTACTTTCCCTTGTTTTTTCAATCTGGAGAATGTTTCTGAGATTCTAGCGGTCTGAGTAAGGTTGAGGGAAGCCATTGGAGTGAGCGATTTGGCAGAGACGATGAATTTCGAGCTGTGAGAATGAATGAAACGGCTATGAGATTTTCTCGATGGCAAAAGACAGGAGCTCTTCAAAGCAAGAGCCATCAATATCCAGACGAAGAACACAGAGCTCTCAGATGTCTCCGTAGAGAGGTTTAGGACGGGTTTTATTGATCGGAAAAAGTGTTTAATACTCTGAAAGCGTATGAAAGATGATACGCCGCCCCTACGAAATTGCATACGTAGCATACAAATAATTCAAAATAAACTGTCCAAATTTTGTCTCTTAGTTTAGATGGATCATGAATCAAAAGTTACGCTTAGTTGGTTATCCGACCGTCGGATTGGTGGACATTTATTGGACGGTTTAAAATGAAAAATATGCACTGTAAACCTCTACGAAACAAGTGTCTATGATTTGGAAGTTAAGATTGTCCCACGAATCTGATTTTAGTAGGAGCGCCTGCGTATCGAGCGTCCTGCAAGGCCACTACCAGAGTATCAAATAACTCCCCCAGTCAGTGGAATAACAAGATACATTGCACACGGATTTTTAGGTCTGAATTACGGCAGGTGGGCCCCACAGATCTATAATCCAGACCATTGATCTATTTATAACTCTAATATGTAAACTGCTGTGGGACCCATATATCGATCTATAGGATGCAGATAAACGGCTGAGAAGATAAATAAAACTATGGCCGACGTTGAATTTAAAGAGACCCTAATTTTGGTGGCTAGGATTTTGCAATCAGAAAATTTATTGTATTTTTATTTATGGTGAAAATCAACGGACTAATGGGCCTGGATTACAATACCATGGCCCCATTTATCATAATCGGAAGCACGTGTATACTGTGGAAAGATGGAGTGCCACGTACCTTATAATTTCTCTCAGAAGTCCATGTCGATCCGTGCGTGAGACTGCTGTGCGAGTTTTACACCATTTAAGAAACGGTGGACACTCTTCAAACGTACTCACAACGTGGTTGTACCGTAATCCAACCCGTCCAAATTGTGACCCAACAGTGGATGGAGTATTATAAAAAAATTCGCTGAGAAAGATTATATTAACATCCGATTTTTCCAATTGAATTTGGGCCACTACAATTTTACTTTTAGCCATGCATTTTATAGCCATTAAGTGGATAATCAGAATTTTGATTCGTAAGTGTCGCTTTATCATATGGTCCATCGCAACAGGACCTGCAATTTGGATGGTGTGGATCATCGTATATCAGCGTTACGTGTGAGGAGGATGAGTCAGCACAAACTTCAAATGGTGCAAAACTAAAATCGGATTGCGGGCCTTTGCCTCGTTGGTTGGTAAGGGCCTTTGCCTCGTTGGTTGGTAGACTCTGCAGAGTTTCACCAATAGGTGTCGATTTCGAAACCATGGTGCAATATACAAAGTTTAAACAATAGGTCTCGATTTCGAAACCCATGAAATTTCCACGATGCTGAAGGATTGGTGTATTGCACGATTGACTGTCCAAATGGTTCCATATGTTTTGCCAGATTATTTAAGGGTGTGATCCCAAAAATAAATAACATACAAGTTTTAGAGAGAGAACACCACAGGAACAGTGGTCGTTGAACGCCCACCATTAAAAAAATCCCAGAGTCCACTTTATTGTTTGTTGACCATCCAACCTCTTGATAAGATCGAACAGATCCGGATGAAAGGAAAAACAAATCTCAGCATGATCCAAAGCTTTTGTAGCCCACAAAAGGATTTTAATGATTGATAACCACTGTTTCCCGTGGTGTGGTCCACCTGAAATTTACTTCTTGTTCTTTTTCAGGAAAATGCTCTCAAATAAACTGGCAAAACAGATGGACGGCGTGGATATACAGTGCATACACTCAGTTGGGCCCTACGGTCAGGGTCTCACCCATATCTCCGTTCTGGGTCGCAACCAAGTCGTGCTTGAAGATTCATACATTTACTGTCATAAAATTGTACGAGTGGACGGCTGAGATTAAACTTGACCAAATCATCCGAGTTGAACAAACAGATGTCCATTGACTTCCCTAATGAGGTATGATAATTGCAGTGTGCGAGGCACGCGTGTGAATGTGTCCGAGCATAAAAATCATCCCAGCCGCTCATCACGTGGGCCATGTATGTACGTTGAGTGTGGACCCTGAGATATTCACTCTCTGGCTTTGTAGATGTGGCCCATTTGATGATTAGAATTAGATAAGCCACATTTTACGGCTGATTATTATTCACACCGGGAGCGGATTAGCTATCTGGTGTTACGCTAATTGTGTGGAGCTTCTTAATATACTTTTCGTATATCCACGCCGTCCATCTGTTTTTTCATATCATTCTAGGAGGAGGTCCAAAACCTTAAGAAGATAAAAGTCTCAGGTGGACCACACCACTAGAAACAGTGACGATTGACTGTTAAAAAGTTTTTATTGGCCACAAAAGTTTTAGATCAAGTTGTTTTTAATAGTGAGGCACTCAATCATCGCTCTTTCCTGTGGTATGGTTCACCTGAGCTTTGGATTTGCTTAATTTTGGGGACGAAACTCTAAAATGAGCTGTAGAAACGAATGGACGGCGTGGAATATATCATTGGGGTGGGCCCCACACGTGAGATGGAGAAGATATGCATGGGCTACCGTTTAATCCATGTATAGGGGAGTGGATTGCCTGTGTGACCCATCTGTTTTTAAAGACCACAATAGTATATTATTTTAAAAATCAGGCAGACCCAGAACTCACGTACGTGGGCCATACCACATGAAACAGTGGAGATTGAATGCTTGGCTGTTACAGAAGTTTTGTATTATAATGATATTTGTTCCTAAAGTTTATCTGAGTGTTAATAATTCTTTGGACGGTTTGGATGATATATTAACATCATGGTCAGTTCCTGGAAGCTTCCATATGTGGATGTTGTTGCTCCCACTATTTTGTCAGTATGGCCCACCTGAGTTTTTTTTTTTATTGAAATTTTAAAACAGATGGACCAAGTGAATTTGTCACAGACATCTTTGCAAGCCTACATAGCTCTCGGCACAGAGATGTGCCTGTGCCCATGGTCACCGGCAATACACTCCCCCGCACCCGGCCACATCTCTCTTTCAATGCATGCGCATTGAGATTGTATCTTAAAGGGCGGGTTCTCTTCATTATTTGGAAGGATTTATGGTTCGTTTCTTGATTTGGCATATTTAAGGCTTGATTTTGTTGAAAAAAAAATTGAAAAAGAAGAATACGCCTACTATCAAAAGTTAAAAAGGCATGCTTGGTTTTCAACCTGGCATGAGTACTTATTCACTGAATTTGTTCCTTCTAATCAAGGTTGTACACGAGTGGACTAAGCTTAATTAACTTGCTTGACTTAGCTCAAAATAGCTCGGCTCGACTCGGTTCAAAATTGGATTTAGATCACGTCAAGCTATTTTTTGAGTGCTCAGAAGATTTCAAGTCAAGATTCAAGTTGACCTGAGCTCAGCTTGACTCAACTCGAAGCTCATTTGAACTCGACTTGATTTTACTCAATTCAATTTTAAATGACTCAAATATATAATATGTTGTATAAATATGAGTAGAATAGGGTGGAAGGGTTACCCACCCGTGTGAAGTGTGTACCAAGGCAGGTGTAAGAGATGCTATAGAATAAGGAGAGAGGGGAAGTACAAAACGAACGGATATTGAGAATCAAACAGGTTAAAAGCATTGAATGCTCTTTTCAAAAGATAGTAGATTAGGTTGACTACGCACAGTAGCTACAATAGGGCTATCATAATCTGACGTGACAATACTCTGAAGTTGGTTTGACCTCAAACTTGCTGTCAACCGAGCAGGGCCGTGCTCAGCTCAGCCTAGTCAAGCCAAGCACCGAACAAGGTAGCAGGCTCAAGACAAGCATTGAGCAGAGCCAAGCTAACTCAACTTGACTTGTGTACAACACTACTAATATCTACCGTACATTATTTGAGACCAACTTTTGATGTGAATTGCTCATTATATCATGCCCACTTTACCTATGTCTTTAATGTGAACCATCTATTGTGTGGGGCTAACTTCAATATGGCCCATCCTCCTTGTAGGCCCATCCATCATACGGGGCACATGTTGGATGCAAGCCATCCATCATGTGGGCCCGCCTTTAATGCGGACCGTCTATCTTGTAGGGCCCAACTTTGAAGTGGGCCAGCCATCAAGCAAGGTCCACCTTGAATTTGGGTCATATCGAAAGGCCAACTCCCAGGAACTTCCACATATTCTTTAGTCTGCAATTTGCTCTATCAATTGAACAGTATGATTCAAAATTTGCCGGAAATTCAACTTCGGACGAAACTCAAGCGGTAGTTCACCATTATTTTCAAGTGTTGATTCATCCTTCTTACACGTGGCATGTAGTAACGGCAATCCAAACCATCCATCCGAATGGTAGGGTAAATTAAAATCTCAACGGAACACACCTAGAAAGATCAAATTGCATGCTTTGGCAATTCTATCCATTGATGGCTATCAAATGGATGGTCTGGATGTCTAAACCACATCTGACGGGCCATCTATACAATCAGGAAGGTTTCAGTGGGCGGGCATACACTCTCATCTGTTGCCTACGATGTGGCCCACCTAAGTCATGGATTAGCCTGATTTTTTTGGCCATGGCTCACTATGGAAGAGTGCATCAGATTGTTGGGATGGATGTCCCTCACACATCACGGTGGGGCCCACAGAGCTCGACCTCATAGCAACTTTTCCCTACATCTACACACAGAACAAATGTTGCATTTATGAACTGCGGTCGGTCAGCTATTCTGACGGTCTGGATGGACTCTTACTTAGTAACAGTGGGTGGGCCCCTGGAGCCAAAAAAAAAAATCCTTCCCTTCTAATCTCCGCCGAGCATTTCACAGCATCTCTTTTAAAGTGGTGGTGAACCATTATCTATTATCTTCCAATCTGGAAATTTTGTTGAATGATAATGACAGCTGTGGTTCACCATATCAGCGGTTAGGATCACTGAGCACAGAAATCCCCTCGGTCTCAGCATGATATAAAGCGAATGCAGTGTTCTACAAGTGATCCAGACCATTGATTCCCAGACCCTAAAAGAGGTTGGTGGTTGAAAGTTTTTATTTTTACTATATATTTTATAATTAAAAAAAAACCACATGGCACTTGCTATATATGCCAAAAGTGATCAAACCACAAGTGATCAAGTCTTTAGTATTGTTTTTTGAGATTTTTTTTTTTTTTTTAAATTTCATAAAACTCAAATTTACCAAAGACTTCTCCCAATAATCAAAGGCAGTGAATTTTAAGGGGGGAAGTTACGAAAGTACCGCGGCATATTGTTTTTATTTAAAAAGAATTGAAGTAAAAAAATAAAAAATAAAAATAAAGAAAAAGAAACAAAGAATAAAGAAAAACAATCAAGCAGTTATTTTTTAGGGGGAAAAGTTATGAGGGTATCCTTTTCTTGATGTTTTTGAGTCGTGTATGTTATTATTATTATACTTTTTTTATGGTTCGGCTTGTTTTATGTTTATATCAGCCAAGTAGATTACATCAATATGATCTATTGGATATTATACAAATATCATGTGGGCCCCATAATTCTCGACTCTTATCATTTTCTAAGAAAATTTCATAGTGGGCGTTATGATAATGTCACGATAGAAAAAAAAAAACATTCCCAATTCATAGAGGCATGATTTCCTATAATTTTAAATTTTTAGTAATTTTTGTTGGAATATTTAGTTGAATTAAATAGACTATTAAAACCGAAAACCAAAAAGAAAATAAGATAAAAAATTTATTGGATTGAGTCGAGGTGTGACTGAGTCACTCGGCTTGAAATCGAATTTGCTCTCCTTAGACAGCGTCCCAAGTGCAACAGGTTTCCAGAGCAATCGACTTCCAGGATACGACGACTATGACCCGGTCCCAGTGGTGCACTCACTGTACGCAGGCTCGAATCACTTGTAGTTTAACCCAAAAGTGCAGAGTTGACTCAGCGCAGAACTTTGAAAGAAAATCTTCTTAAAATCACTGAGAGTTTTTTAAGAGAAATAAAAACGATTTGAATTATTAAAATCGGAATTAGGGAGCCCTTATATAAACTCTGAAATGGTGCCTTAAGCACCCTTTTGAAAGGGTTTGGTCCATTGGGTTTAAACCCAACTGGAGCGACCAACCAACTGGATGCATCTCTCTGTTCAAAACGAAAAGACAAAAGTGCGAGTACATTCACACAAATAAAGTCCCGCGAGTACCTCTACACACACATCACGCGAGTACACTTACACCGCACCTGCACCCGTGGCCCGGCCTGTCCTGTCACATCACGCACGCGCACACGGACACGAACACAGACACGGACACGGACTCGGACTTAGACTCGGCACGACACGGCTAGGCTCGGCTCGACGCGTGCGCGTGCGTGTGTGGTAAATGGTATAGATTAGAGCTATTGGCATAGCCCCCCACAGGACCAAATTAAGGCAAAAGGCATATATTATATACAAGAGAAAATTCTTGTTCAAATTCGATGTAGGACTAAAACCCACAACACGAAAGCAAGTAATTTCAAATTGTGGAGGGAAATCAAAATTTTTGAAACAAATACAACAATACCCCACATGTTTCAAAATTAAAACCTTTCGAGTTAACGTGGAATAGTTGTGCAATGGTGCCAATGTCACCATAGACTTGAACCGACATTAGAGAAAACAAGACAGGTTTATGGAAAATCAAGTGACACCATAGTTTTGAACCTAATTCCTTTTAGTGTAAATCGCAAGTACATGCCACTCATACAACTCTTCATCTACAAGTGATTCTGTGGTTTGATGCTTTTCGACCATGCATCATTACCTGGATTTCATGAGTGCTCTAGAGAATGCGCCTAGATTCTCATAGGAAGCGGCCTCCACCTCCACATCCATATAAGTGAATTTCATCAAGTGTACGCAACAACTGTATATATCACCAAATATATGATTATGGATTCATTAAGAGTTCCGAAAACTCATCCTTCTACGTTGCTGCTTGCACTGCTACACCATAGAAGGGGCTCACTTACATCAGTGCAATCATCTACCTCGTGTCTTGTTGTTTACCCATCATGGGATCTCCACTTGTATAGGTTGGGTTGCCGACACTGGTAGCTCGTATATTATGCTTAGCCCCATTCCCTTCGATGTATCACTGACTAACTTTTTAGATAGTCATTTGGTCAGAGGATCTGCTAAATTCTTTTCTGACCTCACAAAGTTAATAGATATAACTCCATCGCGCAACATATGTCTTACTATGTTGTGCCTAAGTCTAATATGCCTGTTCTTCCCATTATATATCTTGCTATTTGCGTTTGCTTGACAATCACAATGAATATATATGACCGATACAGGCTTTGGCCACAATAGTATATCATCCAAGAGATTCTTAAGCCACTCAGCTTCTGAACCAGCCTTTTCTAAGGCAGCAAACTCGGATTCCATAGTCGACCGAGCGATACATGTCTGTTTGGTGGACTTCTAAGAGACTGTTCCTCCAACTAAAGTGAAGACATATCCACTAGTGGATTTAGTTTTATCTGAATCAGTAATCCAGTTAGCATCACTATATCCTTCTTATACAGCAGGATAACCATTATAATGTAAACCATAAGCCATAGTGCCTTTTAGATATATCGGAATTCTGGACAAAGCATTTCAATGCTCTTTCTTAGGGTTATGTGTATATCTACTTAGCCTTCCTATTGCAAAAGCTATGTCTGGTCTAGTGCAGTTCATCAAATACACAAGGCTACCAATTATCCTGGAATATTCCAATTAAGACACACTACTATCTTTATTCCTTATGAGAGTCATACTGTAACCATAGGGTGTACTGACCGGTAAACAATCAAAATTGTCAAACTTCTTTAATATTTTCTCAATATAATGAGATTATGATAATATAAGACCACTATCTTTTCTAGTTACCTTAATACCTAAAATTACACTAGCCTCTCATAAGTCTTTCATATCAAACTTAGATGACAAGAATTTCTTAGTCGCATTAACTAATTTAATATTAGTTAAAAAATAAGCACGTTATCAACATAAAGATATATAATAACATTATCATTTTCAGAAAACTTACCATATACACATCTGTCTGCATCACTTATATGATAATTGTTAGATTTCATAGCACTATCAAATTTTTCATACCATTGTTTAAGAGCCTGTTTCAAACCATATAAAGACTTAACTAGTTTGCGCACTTTATTTTCTTTACCAGGTATTTTATAACCCTCAGGCTGCTCCATATATATTTCCTTTTCTAATTTTCCATTTAGAAATGTAGTTTTAACGTCCATTTGGTGTACCATCAGCTTGTATATGGAAGGTATTGTTATTAGGACTCTGATAGTTGTAATCCTAGTCACGGGAGAATATGTATCAAAATAATCTATTCCTTCATTTTGTTTAAAGCCTCTAGCTACCAACCTAGCATTGAATTTATCAATGGTCCCATCTGATTTTAGTTTCTTCCTAAACACCTATTTACAACCTATTGATTTGTTTTCGGGTGGTAGATCTACAAGTTCCCAAGTGTCATTGGATAAGATAGATTATAACTCGTCATTTATTACTTCCTTCCAAAAAGTTGCATCTGGAAAGTTAATCGCTTCTGTATAGGTTGTAGGATCGTCTTCTATTAAGAAGGTGAAAAAATCATCTCCTAAGTTAATTTCTCTTCGAACTCTCGTACTTCTTCTTGTATCTATCTTTTCTACTATCTGCTCATCAGCATCTTGACTAGAAGATGCGACATCGGATCTACTAACTTCCTCTATTGATTTAGATTTCATAGGGAATAGGTTCTCAAATAACTCTGCATCCCTAGCTTCTATAATGGTATTTGGATATAGAATATTATCCTCGATCTTTAGAACTATAAATCTATAGGCTGCACTATGTTTTACATATCCTATAAATACACAGTCAGTTGTTTTAGGACCTAATTTTCTTTTCTTAGTTTCAGGCAATCCTACTTTAGCAAGACACCCCCACACTTTAAGATATTTATAATTATGAACATGACTTTTCCAAAGTTCATATGGTGTTTTTTCAGTAGACCTAGAAGGAACCCTATTTAGGATATAACAAACTGACAATATTGCTTCTCCCCACATATTTGAGGGTAAGCCCAAACTATTTAACATAGCATTCATCATCTCCTTAAAAGTTCTATTTTTACGTTCTGTTCTGGTGTGTATGATGTTGTAGTCTCGTGAACTATCCCACTTTTTTCACACAGTTCTCTAAATTGAGAAGATTCATACTCTACTCCTCTATCTGTTCTAATCCTTCTACTATTTATATTTAATTGATTTGCAACCTCGATTTTATACTTAATGAAAGCTTTTAAAGTTTTATCTTTATTCCTTAATAGATAAACTCCAGTGAATCTAAAATAGTCATTTACAAATGTTGTGTAATATCTTTTACCACCTCTAGACATGTGATTTCTAAAATCACTTAAGTAACTGTGTATTAATTCTAATAGAAAATAAGATCGATTTACTTGTTTAAGTGGTTTTCTAAAGAATTTTGATTCTACACATGTTTCACATTTATCAAAATCTTCATTCGAAATGTTGGGTAATAAACCTAATTTTTTCATTTTCTTCAAAGATGCTACATTCACATGACCTAATCTATTATGCCACAAATAAAGAGGTTCAACGATATAAACATAATTAGATGTCTTCTTATTATTTTCATTGGATACATTTACAATGAATAAACCATCACTATAGTATCCCTTTCCCACAAAAGTTTCATTCTTAGTCATTACAAGTTTATCTGAATCAAACACTAATTTGATGCCAGCCTTATTGATGAGCGAACCAGAGACCAAATTTCTTATAATATCAGGCACATGCAAGACATCATTCAACATTAGAGTCTTCCCAAAAGTGAGCTTTAGAAATATTTTTCCTTTTCCTACAACTGGAGAAGTTCGAGCATTACCCATGAACACCTGTTCATCATCTCCTGATGCTTGGTAAGAGGTAAACATGCTACGATTCTTGCACACATGCCAAGTTGCACCAGTGCTTAGTACCCACTCCAAGTTGTGTATGATAAATACTTCTGATACCACTGCTACTATCATGTCAGACTCGTTGTCTGCTTCCATAAGGTTCGCCTGAGGCTATTTTTATTTTTCTTAAGCCTGCAAGTTTTAACATGATGCCCTGACTTTCCACAGTTATAGCAGGTTCTTCTCTTATTAAAATGCTTGTTTCCATTCTTCTTTTTAAGCCTGCATTCATTTGCATAATGTCCAAGTTTTCTATAATTATTACTTTTTCCTTTTTTCTTTTTGTTTTCCTAGTTAGATTCCACAAGATTCGCCTTTGAATCTATCTCATTTCTATTTTCTTTTTGGTCCCTGCTTCTATTAGCCTCCTCTATTCGAATGCGTACGACTGTACTTTCTAGCAAGACACCATTCTTTTTATGTTTCATTTTGTTCTTATATTTTTTCTAGGAGGGTGGCAGCTTTTCTATCAATGCTCATGAAAGAAACACTTCATCCAACTTGATTCCTTCCGTTGATAATTCATGAATTAGATTTTGGAAATCATGAATTTGGTTTGTGACGGGTTTGTCATCAGTTATTATATAGTGAAGGAAATTAGCGATTGCATGTTTCTTAGCGCCTGCATCTTCCAGAACGTACTTATTTTCTAAACAGTCCAAATATCTTTTGTCGACTCGTAAGAAACATACACGTCGTACAATTCGTTGGACAAAGAGTTTAGAATATAATTTTTGCAATTATTTTCATCCGTTACTTCTGTTTGATTTGCTGGATCTATAGTAAATGATTCAGAAATAATGTATGAAACTTTAAGGGTGGTCAACGCAAACATAAGCTTTTGTTTCCACCGTTTAAAGTGTTGTCCAGCGAATGATTCGATTTTGGCTAACTCGGTGGAAGCATTAATTGTTACGGTAGCCATAGTCTATTTAATCCAACAAAATTCGATTTCAAGATTGTTGGAATATTTAGTTGAATCAAATAGATTATTAAAACCGAAAACCAAAAAGAAAATAAAAGATAATAAGATAGAAAACTTATTGGATTGAGTCGAGGTGTGACTGAGTCACTCGGCTTGAAATAGGATTTACTCCCCTTTGGACAGCGTCCCAAGTGCAATAGGTTTCCAGAGTAATCGACCTCCAGGATACAATGACTATGACCCGGTCCTAGTGGTGCACTCACTATACGCAGGCTTGAACTACTTGTAGTTTAACCAGAAAGTGCTGAGTTGACTCAACGCAGAACTTTGAAAGAAAATCTTCTTAAAACCACTGAGAGTTTTTCAAGAGAAATAAAAACGATTTGAATTCTTAAAATCGAAATTAGGGAGCCCTTATATAAACTCTGAAATGGTGCCTTAAGCACCCTTTTGAAAAGGTTTGGTCCGTTGGGTTTAAACCTAACCGGAGCGACCAACCGACTGGACGCATCTCTCTGTTCAAAACGAAAAGACAAAAGGGTGAGTACATTCGCACAAATAAAGTCCCGCGAGTACCTCTACACACACATCACGTGAGTACACTTACACTGCACCCGCACCCCCCGTCCCGTCCTGCACGGACTTGGACTCTGCACGGCACGACGCGGCTCAGCTCGGCGCGGCGCGCGCGCGGGGTAAATGGTATAGATTAGAGCTATTGGCATAGCCCCCCCACATGACCAAATTCACATGCCCCCTGAAATGGGCTCAAGCCCTAATGCAAAAGGCATATATTATATACAAGAGGGAATTCTTGTTCAAATCTGACGTGAGACTAAAACCCACAACACAAAAGCAAATAATTTCAAATTGTGGAGGGAAATCAAAATTTTTAAATTATTTTGAAACAAATACAATAATTTTGAAATAAAAATCCCTTTCCTTTCATCCAAAGGCAAGTGATCAAATTCAAGAGTTTAGCATTTGTCCAAATCATGATTACAATGAAGTCAAGATTCCTAGTCCTTAATTGTGTTTGTCCGCTTCTAAATGGAACACATTAAAATCCTAGCCTTTCATTTGGGAACTTGTATTTGAAATACATTGGAATTCTTTAATAAATTCACATATGTGATGTTTGGCAAAGTATTTGTAATAAGATAATTGAAATATATACTTTGACAAAAAAAAAAAGAAAAAAAGAAGGAGATTTCAAGCCTTAAATGGGGCATAAGCATAAGGTTAACAAATGAGTGACTCATTGACTATTTTAACTGTCCACTTAGGTGGCCAATGTTCAGCAGTTCAGATTGTTTTATCAATAAGATTTTAGCATTGTAGTTGATAATTGAATTATTTTTAAGATCACAAGCATGCCACGTGTAAATTAGATTGATAGACTAATTACGCCTTTGTTAGACATTGACTCTCTTACCTTTGAAAAGAAATCTAAAAATAACAATTCACTCTGACTACACTGAATCGTGAAAAAATGTGAGATATCAAAACACATCAAAAGTATGCATTTCAAATGTGCACACGGTGGAATAGGTGCAAAATCTTCTTAAATATGCTCAGATATAACTAATGCACTAGGATGTTTTAAAGAGATCCAGCCGTACATAAATGTGTGGCTGCTAATGTTCTCTTTGGGGTTAAAAAATCCAGTGGATCGAAGATGCAAGTGGACAGCACCACAGGTAATCGATGGGCCCTCGATTTTGTACATGCCCTTTCAAGGCCAATCAACACTCAAAAAATCAGATGTTCCGAAACTTAGGTGGGCCAGTGATTTGAAATGATGTAGCCCACTTGAGTTTTGGATCAACCTGAGCTTTGGGATCAAGAAGAATAGGAGGCAACACAATGATGTACGGATTGAAAGTCGCTAAGGGCCCATTTGGCTACCACAAAATAAGTTACTTTTTCTACTTACAGCAGTAGATAAGTAAGTTTGGTTTATGATTAGTAGTAACTTTTTTACTTAAAACTACATAATCACTTTAGTTTAAAAAAATTAACTTTTTAACTTTTCATAAATTGCTGAACAGAGGAACAGGAGAGATGAAGAGTGTGGGCAAGTAAACATCAAAGTGGGCCTCACATGAATGGACAATGTGGGTGTGCACAATGGGTCCACATGATGGGCAGTGAATTTTGAAGGTGGCCCCCACATGCTGGATAATAACATTGATGGAGGGTCCTACTTGATAGATGACCAACATCAAAGGCGGGCCCTACATAATGAATGGTGCGAATTAAAGGTCGGTCCATAATGATGAATTGCCCACATCCAAGGTGGGCTCTGCATGATGGATGGCCCACATAATGAATGGTCCACATCAAAGGTTGACTCCACATTGAAGGTGGAGCCCACATTATAGACAGTCCACATCAAAGGTGGACATGATGGGCAATTAATAATGGTGGGCTCCACATGATGGATGATCCACATCAAGGTGGGCATCACATGGTGGACGGTCCAGATCAAAGGTTGGGCTAATGAGAATGGCCCACATCCAAGGTGGGTTCCACTGTCCAATGTGGGGATAAAATACAAACATCACCGTGGGTCCCATTGTCCAGTGGACAGCGTGGACCCATTACCTGCATCACGGTGGACTTAACCCTTTGCAACGGTGGGCCCCGCTCCCTTGTGATCAACCCTCTAGTTGAATGGCAAACGAACATTACAGTGGACCCTAAGGAAGTTTTCAATGGTGGATGTCCACAGCCCCACTGCTGTTGCAGCAGGGTCCACTTGAGCTTTGAATATGCTTCATTTTTTTTTCGCCATGAGCAGTGCTCTACAATGAGCGGTCCAGGTAGGCGGACGATGCGGATGATCCACACGCATCATGGTGGGCCCCACACATCATGGTGCGGATGACAAGGGATGACAATGATAAATGTATTTGTTGTAGTGGTCCAATCTGGCAGTGGCCCATCTAGTAAATGGATGGCAGGATCATCTCATGAATTGAATGGGACGATCCAAGGGGTGATCTACCGATGATGGATGGCCAAATCAACACATGCATGATGTGGGCCATCAAAACACAAAACATAAGAGAAGTAAAGAAAGGTGGTGCAGGGTGGCCTACCAAGTTATGATGCTTCCTCCTTTGATACCAAAAGTAAAAATGTGTTGGCGCCACCTTAAAAGGCATGCCCCACATGATGGACGGCACACATGAGAGGCGGGCCCACATTATTGATGGTCCACATCAAAGGTGGGCACTACATGATAGGCAGTGGATATTGAAGATGGGCCCCACATGTCAATAACATTGATGGTGGGTCCCACATGATGGATGACCAACATCAAAGGTGGGCCCCTACCTAATGAACGGTGCACATTAAAGGTCAGACCCTATTGCTAAATGGCCCACATTTAAGGTGGGTCCCACATGATAGATGTCCAACATTACCATGGCCACACAATGAATGATCCACATCAAAGGTCGGCCCCACATGATGGAGAGTGGATGTGAAGGGACCAAATAGACTTGAGGGATGATTATTTATGATGTTGTAAACTATACATGATTTTCTACTTTTAGATGATAAATATATTGTTTACCAAAAATACTTATCTATTGATTAAGTAGAAACCAAGATAAGTTACTTATCTAATAAGTAACTTATCTTAATTCTTAAGTAACTTACAATTCAAACGAGAGCCCCCGTTTTGATCAAAGTTACTTAAGATTAGCTATTTTTGAGCCAAGTGGCTTGTCTTGGATTTTACTAACCAAGTAGATAAGTGGATAAGTATGTTTAATAAATAACATATTTACCTGCTTCTCCTCTCTTTGGTCTCTCCCAATGCATCTCTTAGCAACCTGTAAAAAGTAGAAAAGCTGAAAAAAATAATTGAAATGATTAAGTGCTTTTAAGTAAAAGGTTATTTATAACTAATCATAAACCAAACTTTAGATAAAACAAGTTACTAATATATTGCTGTGAGTAGAAAAAGTTAACTTATTTGGTGCTATCGAAACGGGCCCTTAACGTCAAGGTGGACCCCGCACGCCGAAGACGGACTCGGTCCTGGCAAGGGCTTTATAGGGCCACTGTGATATATAGATTTTATTCACACCGTCCATCTACTTTACTAAACCATTTTAAGGTATTCCCCCAAAAATGGAGGCAGATCCAAAGCTCAGCTGAGCCACACCACAGTAAACAGTAGTGATCATGACACCACCACGGTGTTTATTTGCCATCCAACCTGTTCATAAGGTCACGTAGACTTGGATGAAGGCAAAACACAAACATCAGCTATCAGAAACTTTTGTGGGCCCCAACAAGTTTTCAACGGCAGGCCTTCAATCCCCACTGTTTCCTGTGATGTGGCTCACTTGACCTTTGGATCTGCGTCCTTTTTGGGATCAAGCCTTAAAATGATATGTTAAAATAGATGTACGGCAGGGATAAAACACATACATCATGGTGGGCCCCACAGACCCCCTGCGAGACCTAGTCCGTCATTGCAGGGGTAGGACGCAATCCGCATCCTCATCCTTCGTAGCATGGCCCAGAGACCTTTATACTGGATCCGGCCTCATTTGAAAATCCACCAGAACGCATACCACATTATCAACGGTCTGGATGACTAAAAGGTGGGACCCACTTGATGCTATTCACTAGCCCACCTCACCAAATATCTACTGGAGAAGAGAGCAAGAAGAAAGAGAAAACAAACACATACAACGCCGAAAGAAAGAGAGAAATGGCAATCTCAGCTTCTTCTTCCCTTTTCATCCCTTCTTCAATTCCAAGAGCTTCTTCTTCTCAATCTTCTCTCTCTTCCTCCAAGTCCATCTTCTCCAACGATGGCAGAGGAGGTTTTCTCCAGCACAAGAAGAACCACGCCATTGTCTTGAGCAGAAGCAGCAGAGCTCGAAAGGGTCTGAGCATCCGCTGCTTGTTCGGGCTCGGTGTGCCCGAGCTCGTCGTCATCGCCGGCGTCGCTGCCCTTGTCTTTGGTCCCAAGAAATTGCCCGATGTCGGGCGCAGCATCGGAAAGACTGTCAAGAGCTTCCAGCAGGTTGGGTTTTTTTTTCTGAATTTTTGTGAATTCTTGTATTGAGTTGTGTTTGATTGGATCAAGAGCTTCCAGCAGTTTTTTTTTTTTCAATTTTTGCGAATTATTTTATTGAGTTGCATTTGATTGGATAGTTTTGAATTTTGCTGAAATGAATTGATTTGATTTGATTTGGAATGATTTTGATGGAATTATTGTGACATATTACTGGAATACCCCCGAGAAATACTAAAAAATGAAGAATACCCCTGGAAGATTAAATATATCAGCAGAGACCTCTCATACCATCCCCGGTGCCTGTGTTAGATAGTTTTTGACAATCTTTCCATTGATTTATCATTTGTGGCTTGAAGTTGCATAGCATAAAGATTCTAATATGAGTATTTAACATAAGACATATCGGTACCGATAGAAAATTTTGATGTCATGCATTTTAGTGTTGATAGGTTTTGTGATTGTAATCAATTTGATGAGAGCATAAAACTCATTGATTGTAATCAACCAATGTAATAGACTATTAGATCAATCAACCAATTTAATGGACTATTAGATCAATCAATGTAATAGACTATTAGATTGTGCTTGATTGTAATCAACCGATGTCATAGTCTATTACATTGCAGCTGTGGGAGTATTATGCTCTCATTGCCAGTCCCCAGCTTGGATAAAGGAGGAGGGTTGCATCAGGTTGGCAGCCGGCGTCAAACTTATGCCATAACTTCCAATTGAATCCGAACAAATACAGGAAAATGATGTAAGAGTTCTACATAGTAAGCCTAATCGATCAAAAATCTAGATCTTCCTAAGGGTTGGATATTGTGATTAGGCATACTGGTGGGTCCTATTAAAGTTGTGATCAGTCTAAAATTTGTGTAGGGTGGTTAGTGGTGCAATTTAATTAAGTCGATTGGGTCCCAAACCTACACGTGTTTTAGAAGCTCTTTTCCCATCCATGAATGGTTTTAATTCAGTTGATTAGATCTCCATGATGCACTGATCGATCCTTTAAATTCCACAAAATAAGTTTACAAAGGATTCATGTAGCCAACCCCAATTAGTGAGATAAGGCTTAGATGATGATGGTGATGAGGATAGGTTTCGTGGCTATATATAACTTTAGACATTTCCAAGTTGTTATATTATGTCTTGAGTTACATAAGTAGAAATATAAAAAAATGAGACAAAATGGAGAGAAGAAGAGAAAGTAGAAAGAGAGGGAGAAGAGGATGAAATGGCTGAGAAGTTGTTGTGTTGTGTTAGGTCTAAAGACCAACACACACACACACACACACACACACACATTACTTGAAGGGAAAAGTTACATACTCCACTAGGTACACAATAAACACACACACGCACATGCACACGCACACATACTTCCTCACTCCCCCTCAAGCAGAAGCATGTATATTGATCATGTTCAGCTTGGAATACATAAAATAATAATGAGCATGGAACATTGCTCCCCCTCAAATACAACATGGCAAGGCATTGACTAAAGCTTGGACTTCCTTCAACCGTAAAATCTTCTCTTTCCGAACACGGCCACAACAAAGCTCGACAACAATCGAGTCAATAACATTCTTTCAAGAATATGAGTGTGCATCATGTGCAACACTTGAGAGAAGAAAAATAAGGTGATGACGCATCACGTGCAACTACACTCACAACAACGAATAAGGTTGAGGGACACTTACACCATAAACAAGCCTAAGAAATAAAGGGAAGATGAACTGTGAAGGTAAGATCTACCATTTGTAAACAGGCATCATGCAAAGTTTAGTGAAGCATTTCATCAAACACCTTGTGTGCGTCGAGCCTTCTAAGTACTGTGATGAGAGATTCAACTTCGAATCACCTTCAACATGATTTTACAAGGCATTTTGCATCCCCGCAACATCGGATTATGAAAGAAAAAAAGAAAATCCAACAAAGAAAGAAAAGAAGAGGGGCCATCGGCACCAATATCTCGCAAAATGCATTGTCGTACACCCAAATCTCAATGAACCTTCATGAATCCTTTCCCTGGTGATTGCTCTTAATCAATCACACCTACTCCTTGGAGAAGAATTGCTCAAAAATCCTAAAACAGAGAGAGAAATTTGGACTTCTCCAATTTTTTTGTTCATTTCCTGTAGAAACAACACAAAAACCACTCCAATTTGTGCAGAAAACTCTTCATTATTCCTAAAAAATCCAGATCTAACATATCCTACAACTTCTACTCCAAATAAGAAAGGACTGCCGGCCGTACGTTGCTAACGCCATCCGCGTGTACAGACGACATCTGCAGCGGGCCCCACTACCCCATATTCGATGCTCTGATACCAAGTAGAAATATAAACAAATGAGATAAAATGGAGAGAAGAAGAGAAAGGAGAAAGAAAGGGAGAAGAGCAACAAACAACTAAGAAGTTGTTGTGTTGTGTTAGGTCTAAAGACCAACAAGCGCGCGCACACACATATTACTTGAAGGGAAAAGTTATAGTACTCCACTGGGTACACAATAAACATACACACGCGCGCACACACATACACATATACTTCCACAACATATGTTATGAAACCTATCGGTATAGACATATATCATAACTTTTTTTTTCCCATCGATATATGTATTATAATAAATGTCATGTCAGTACTGATATGTTATATGACTTAAACTGTCAGAAACAACAAAGAAAGGGCAAGAAAATTTATCTGACGGAAGCGTCAAAATGGTAAGAGAGGGCTCAGTTGATAAATTGAGTCTTCTAAGTTCTAAGGGTTCTATTAATGTTTAGTTATTTCTCAAGGGTATTCTTGAAATTGTCCCTAGATTTTATTTCATTGGAAAGACTAGGAAGAACATTTGATGGGTAACGGTGGCAATGTGGCCCTAGCCCGACCCTCATCCCCCAAGCCTTAATCAGGCTAAAGAGGCTTTGGCCCTGGACCTAGCCCTACTAGGCTAGGCCGGCCGTGGTATAAAAAAGATTGAAATGATCAACGGTTTAATATAGTCCAAATCTAAGAATTCTTTACAGTCATCCCATCCATCCATGATAAGTCCCATAATAGAAATGATTTTGATTAGTGAAACATAATGATGCGGACACAAGACCTTTTCACGTGTACCAACGAAGAAAGCGCCAACCACAAGCATCTTCCTTGTGGCTAGGCGACTATTGAGGAGCATAGAAGACCCTACACGCATGATTTGACACATAGAAGGCCCCATATTGGGAGGACATGTGTGTAGGAGGAAGAAGACCCACTGACAGAATTCACTGTCTTCGGGCGCCCGACCGCTGTCTTCGGGCGCCTGAACTTGGCCTCTTTGGTGCCCGAAACTCTCTGGACGTTTTTGGACGTCTTCCAGTGCCCAACTGAGCACCCGAACTTTTGCGCAGTTGTTTTCTTTTTTCATTTTTTTTTACTTAACTTTGAGGGTAATTTAGTCTTTTACTTATTTTTTGTGTTTATTTAAGAGGGCTAAGCCCTAAACTCGAAATTAGTTATTGATTATTGATTAAAGCAAACCCTTTGGTTGCCTCCTTCCTGTTGTCTCTCTCATGGTGATGTTTCTTCTTCCTTGATCCCTCTTTTCTTCTACTTGCTTCTTATGCCCCTCCAATACTTCTTCCAGGTAATGCTACCTATCTCTAACCTATTTGTTTCGCTAACCACAATCCCAAAATCGGATTTGATCCCAAACCCTAAGTTTTCAAATTTTGAAATCCCTAATCCAAAATCCCTTGATTTCCTGGATTAGAGATTCCTCTTAATTGATTGCGTTATAGCCATGCGAGATCGGGAGGTTCCATCCCTCGCCGGATCCAGCCATAGTGATAATTGAATCTCATACTTCATGGTTGTGATGAATGGCCCGCTCCATTGCATGTTTCCTTGTGATTTTCTTAGTTCATGATGATTACTGCTAGATTTTATATTATTATGGTCTTTTATTTCCGCTGAATTATATGAGTTCTTGAGCATGCATCATAATTGGGCATCCTACATCGCATAACCCTCAATCCAAGAGTGACTTTAAACTACACATGTACATTGATTTGGAACCACTCACAAATGTCTTTTAACACCCATTCATTTTCTATACCTGTGGCCTCCTTCAAGATTGGGATGGCCCATTCGTCATTTGCTAGGGACCAGCTTGGACACCAAGCTTGGTTTCAAGCCAAGGACTGACCTTTGGGCTGAGTTTAGAAGCCCAAGCTCTGTCTTGTTTCGCAATTTTTCAGTGTCCATGTATATCTACCCTTGTTAAGCTATGTTTTTGGCAAGGTTTAGCCTTCTTAGTGTCAATTCTGGGTTTACTTCCATTGATAGGATTAGGGCAGATTAGATTCTCTTAATTTATGTGTAAGTTTGTTATGATTGTCTGCAGTGACTTTAGTGGTATGTTAAGATTTTAAATAAAATCGTCGATAATACTTTCTTTTGTAAGATTTTGAGTTGCAATGGGAAACCAAGTATGGAATTGTGGGTACTGGGTAAAGTTCAGGTTAGAACAGGAAATGAAGTTAGAAAGCTGTAGTTGGGAATATTAGACCACAAGGACAGAGTTTGTGGAGATCATGGTCAACGGCAGACTTTTTATGGAAGCGTGCCATGTCATGTACATATGGGACTAGACCAGGAGGTTGGTATACATGGGCTTCTTCTCTTTAGAGATCTATGGGCATTTGGAAAGTGGTGTGCAGAATGGAAAGGGGATTCTTGAAAGCGATTGTAGGAAGAATAGGATACGGAATGTGCACGTGATTATGGGAGGATAGATGGTGTCATATTGAAGCATTTTCTAATATGTTTGCTAGGTTGTACTAGGTGGTAGCTGCTAAAGAGCTTATGATATTGCAAGCTTTAATGGTAGT
This sequence comes from Liriodendron chinense, assembly GCA_003013855.2. Classification (NCBI taxonomy): domain Eukaryota; kingdom Viridiplantae; phylum Streptophyta; class Magnoliopsida; order Magnoliales; family Magnoliaceae; genus Liriodendron; species Liriodendron chinense. The sequence continues at coordinate 3,052,697 of ML058505.1, forward strand.
GGGGCTAGGTAGTTTTGATGCCGGAATTTAGAACAACTTTGATGGATAAGGAGATTGTTGAATCTGTTAGTATGATGGAAAGGCTTACAATTCCCTTCTGAAGGAAATATGGAGCAGTGGTGGTGGAGCCTTAGTTTCATGATCCTTCTAACTAGGTGCCACTCCTGCTTTGAATTGCACTTTGGATTTGCACTTTCACTCCTGCTCCCGCTTCCGCGTCCTACGTGCTTATACTTGAAAACCAATTTGAAATAGACGCTTCCGCACTCACACACCCGAATTTGTTACCGTGTTGCTTCATGCTTCGTGTAACTGTAAGTGGAGCTTGGAGAAGAGTGGACCATTCCCTACCAAGTCATTCTGTTGAATGTTATTGGGTTAGCATGGTACCCAATTGTCTTCCCTTGTTGTTCACGTAAGGAGGATCCCGGGTCACCACACTAGTGGCTTTTGGATGGTTGGTGGGAGGGTTAAGATTCTCACCGTTAATCATCTCAGAAGTAGGTAGATGGGGTGAAGAAACAGTGGGCCACCTATTTCTTCTTGGAAGCTTCTCTCTAAAGGTCTGATGGAAGATATTTTCCCTTTAGGATTGGGTGATGCCAGAAAGGATTCAAGGTCTAATCCAAGTAGTGTTTTAAATAGCAAATAGCATGTAGCGTAGCCTTCACCCCTCTGAAGCGTGAGGCGTAAGCTATATAGCGTGTAGCATAAGCTACACACTACTTAGATTTTTAATCAAGGTAGCACTTGGTTGTACCAAATTAGATGATTGATAATAAAATTTAACAAAATTTCATGATATTTGGTGCAATCAAATGCAACCTAAAGTAATAGCAAGGGGTAATGGTTAAGTATAAAAGTGAAGAAAGAGCAACAAAACTGATTTAAAACTATTTCTTATATTATTTTACTAAAAGCATTGAAAAGACTAACGGATTTTCATCAAAATAGAAAAATGAAACAAATCATTAAAAAGCATTATTGATTTTAATGTTATAGTGAAAAATGACTTTTAATATGAGCTATGTAGCGTGTAGCATAGTCAAATTAATCATGTAGCTTCGGCTACATGCAACTTAAGCTATTTTCATGAGCTTCGTAGCATTTAGGCTAAGCTATGCTACGTAGTGTAGCTATTTAAAACGCTTGATCCAACAAGGAGGGCTAAAGGGTATGAGGAGAAGAATCCTCTGGTGTCTCTCTATGCTTGCCGGATTATGGTTGACGTGGAAGGAGCTTAATATAACTTTTTTTCTTGTAAGAAATCTGAATTGCATGATATAGTGTTTCAAAATACTGGAAATAGAATTGTGAGTTGTGCTTTGTGGCGAAACGAATTTCCCGGGTATAATAGGGAATCGATTGTTGGGTGGAATGAATCTTGTTCCTCTGAGATGATCCATCACCACCTGTGCTTTCTCTTTTGCTGCACGTCCACTGGCCTTCTTTTGTGTTTAATAAATTCATCATTGCCATTCAAATACACACACACTTATGTGCATGCATGCTTGTGTGCGTGTATGCGTGGGTGCGCGCATATATTTCACTGTTTTCAATGGGCTGTGTTAGAATAAAATTGGAATGTTATCAGTTGAAGTTGTTATTACAGATTTGAATTAGGACAAAATTGGAGAGCTTTGGGTTTAGCATGGAAATGAATGTTCAAGGTGGGTAAAGAATGGATGAACTGTTTACTTTTTTTTAAAAAATGTTTTAGTGATGTCTGTTGCTATTATCAAGGGACTGTGTTAGGTAAAAGTAGAACATTGAGAGTTTAAAGTTGTTAATTACTGATTTTAATTAGGACACAATTGGAAAGTCTTGGGTTTAACATGGAAACGAATGGTTGAGATTAGGAAGGAATGGATGACTAGGATTCTGTAAAAACTATAAAGGTTAAGGGATGTCTCTAAAATCAGGATTGTTGTGGGCCTGGCTTGGGGTGGGCTGGGGTCTTGCCTGAACATGGCCCTAGCTTTCAGATTAAAACTTAGGCTTAGCCCCGGCCCCAGCCAGTGGGCCTGAAAATTAATCCCAGGCCCAAACTATGTGATCTGCAAATGGGGCTAGGTTTGTACATGGGCCCCCAACCTGTATGCTTATTGGCCCTTAAAATCAAGCCTGACCTGTATGTTTATTGGGCCTTAAAATCAGGCTCAACCGAAGCCTACATGCCAAAGATTCATACCTGCTACATAACAGGGAGGGAGGGAGGGTGGGAGGGATTTGGTCATTCATGTGTGTTTCTTTGCATATTCTATTACATTTGGGAAGGTTTTTGCATCAACTTGAAGGTCCTACAACACTAAGGTCATGTGGTGCCATTATGATGGGCCTGTTTGTTTCGCGGGTTTCCATGTGGATGGGGGGATTCCCAAAAAATCTCTTCAGAGATTGTAACCATCCACTAATTGGCCTTTTGTCTGCCGAATGTGGACCATTGCTACATTTCTTCTAACTGCCTATTCGCAGTATGATAGTCAAATTGTTAGGGATAGTTCCATCAGGATGATTTTTTAGGGAGTCTGTGGTCCATTGTGTTAGATAAATGATCCGTATCATTGTCATCGGTCCCACTTTTACCAACTAAGGATAACCAGACACAGATGCCAATATGGACATGGATACAGGAACGATGATACGAATCTCCATTTCTCAGAAGTCCAGATACAGGTATTGGATATGGATATCCAATTCGTAGTGTGATATTCACAATTAGTTCTATGAACCAATGTTTAAAGTATTGGTATCATCAGGATATGGAAATGTGAATTAATATTGTTGGTAATATTGCAAATACAAAAATTATATAGTTGTCTGAGGGAAACATTAGGAAAAAGGTGGAATTTTTAGTGAAACTTCAGGAGATGTACGTGTTTAAACACTTAGGACTCAAAATATTACAGAGAACAACTATGCATAATAGGTTTCAATTGTATAAGGGCCCAAATTATCCATTATCGGATACAAATTTTTAATTTATATATATGATTTTAATACACTAATTTTTAGAAATGATACAATAATTTTAATTTTAAAAACCTAGGAAAGATTTCCCTTTTTTTTTTATAACAAAATTGGTTTTTATTTTCTAGAATTTCATAGGTATTGAATTTGGTATTGTCGATAATGTCAATGATATCACATGGTACCGGCGATAAAGTATATTTTTTCTCAAATGGATGTTTTCGATATCCTGTGATATCTTCACGACATGCAATAATATTGGCCATATTATCGATATTATTAACAATATCTTGCAAATTTTATTTTTTACCCCCAGTATCTGTATCGCTGGCCCAGCTATACTATTGACATTGATAATATTATTGATAATATTAGTGATACCAAGAACACTGCTATGATGAAACATTGGACCCATTCTATTAACTTTTGTTTTAATTAATAAGGTATTCTTTTGAAAATTTTCTAACATGCTAAATGTAACAAATTCTGCAATGTCAGGAGATTAGATTCCGCTCTTCTTGTGATGTTTGATCATTTTCTGCTTGCACCCATCTGGAATTTCAAAGGCTTACATTTGTTATACATACCCATGCACATAGATTTTGTCAAGAATGCGGAAAACTTGTCAAAATTGCAGAAACTATGAATCTATACTGTTGATTTGTGGAAGCATTTGCTCCGATTATCCAAGAGTATAGCTATAGGATGACTATCGTGAGGTGCCCGACACAATATCATGAATATATGCAAATGTATGGGTGTCATAGATACGAGGCCAAGGCTCATCGATCATTTAATTCCTCTTAAGCATATTCTAACATGTTATAGCATACCGGTGCATATACTATGACAAGAATGTAAATAAATAAATCACAATTTCAGAAACAATGAAGCTATACCATCGATTCAGTTGAAACATTTTCTACAAGTATCCTAAAGTACCGCTGCTAGTCTGATGCCTTATTGTGCCTGACACAGTAAATTATGGATTATCTTAGGTAGAAGTCAAGGCTCCTGGATTGTATAATTTCACTGAAGCATATGCGTTGGTTACTTGATCATCGTTTCAGTGTTGCTATGATGCACATAGGAACACAGCTATGATGCGCAATGAATTCTTCAGCCCTCGGTACAGTTTTAATTGATGAGGGGCCCAAGTGGGTCCACCTAGTTCACATTGGACCATTGGATGGGCGTGGGTTGCACCATGACTCTGATATTACCCTGATTGGGCGTTTGCAGTTGTTCAAATAAAGGGCCTGCAAAATCGACAGTAAACCATTTTTACACTTACCATCCATTCTGCATGGCTGCGATTTTCCAATCATAGTTATTCTTGGGTCATGTTGCTATCCATAATGGTCACTTCCTATCCAACAGCCTTTGTTGAACATATAGGTGGGCTCTCATGGGGTCCACATAGGACTTCACACCATAACATGTTGGATCATAGCATAGTGACAAATCTCGTTCTCGGCAATTTCTCTGCTTGGAAATTTGTCCAGAGATTTTCAAATTTTAATATCTTTCTCAGGTTATTATCAGAAAATCTCGCTGAAAACAAAAATTTCAAAAAAAAAAAAAAGATGTATATTAATGAGTATTTGACCTTTAAAATGCAAATTCCTTAAGGTTCTAACAGTTAATGAGTTAATATCGCGGTAAAAATGCAAATTTTCAAAATCTGCCAATATTTTGAAAATCTCATGATAACATCTGTTTAGTGTTTTTGCGAGATTTTTTAGAATCTCGGCGATATTCTTTACACCAGATCATAGCTCTACATGCACATTCAGATAGTAATTAAACAACTTACATTGATCATTTGGGCTGATTTTAATGCTTGCAATTGTCATTGATATTTGTATTCTTGAACTTTGATAGGCAGCCAAGGAGTTTGAGACGGAGTTGAAAAAAGCACCCGAAGATGCAGCTGAATCCTCTGTGGAGATTCCAGCTGCCACAAGCAAAGGCGAGAAGCAAGAAGTGGAAGTCTCAGGCAAGAAAGAGAACATAGGAGATCCCAGGGCCTGATTCTTTGATTGTAGCATCTGATCACTTGGAAATGTGCACTTATTCACTTCTCGAGTTTCTTTTGTATCCATAAGATTTGGAGGGATGAATTTCTTCTTTCCTCACTAAGACATGTAACACACATACGATTAAATGAGGAAATGATAAGGTGGAGCAGTCTAACTGGATCAATTGGGCCATCCATCTCGTGGCTAATACCACGGATGGTTCTCGTTTTGGAATGCACGCCTATCGAACATTTCTAGACATGACATTTCTTCACTTTAGCTTGATTGGGTTTCTACAGTAAGCCATTTATCAGATGTTTAGGAGGGTCTGGTCTATAGGAACAAGCTGGGGGGAAGAAATGGAGATGTGCCTCAGGATTTTTATGGGATTGTTGTATACTACTCAAATTGAAAGGGAAACCGCATAGGATGGATAAGACCTACCATGCTTTATGAAACAAAATGTTGCGCAATTAAGGAACAACATGTTCATAGGATGAGTGTTTGAAATGAGGATGTTGAGATGGATGAGTGGTAAGATGAGGAAGGATATAATTAGAAATGATTGCATTTGGGAAAAATTATAACAACAATAGGTAATAAGACGAGTGAGAGTAGACTTGGGTGGTTTGGTTAAGTGCAACAGAGACCAAGAATCAATGTATTCAAAATCAGTTATGTAAGGGTAATGGTTGTAACTGTTATGCGCTATAGGGCTGAAACGGTCATAACAACCGTTGCAGAAATACCAGCCTTAACGGTCCATAATGGTCCAAAGCCGTTATGGCCGCTGTTACTGTTATGGAACACTTTGCTGGGAACTGCATTGGTTAGGAGGATTGAGTTGATAAAAGTTAAAAATCTAAAAGGGCAAGGGTAAGGCTTAAAAGGACATAAATGGAGGTAGTAAGAAATGACTAAGGGCTTGTTTGGTTGCAGAATACAGATTCTAGAGAAAATCTAGATTCCACTGTCGGAATCCAAAATTGCAGCAACTAGAATGGAACCAGGTTTCATCCGGAACTTCTTGTTTGGTTGAAAACGGTGCAATTTCCAACCATTGCTTGTGGCATGGCCCACTTGGGCTTCAAATCCGCCTGAGAACCTTACCGTTGTCCTATTGTAGTCCCACAAGACAGATGCCTAGGTTGGATGACAAATAAACAGTATAGTGGGCCTTAAGAAGTTTTTAATGGTGGACGTTCAATCAACACTGTTTTCCTGTGGTGTGGCCCACTTGTGATTTAGATTTGCCTCATTTTTTGTCCAATGCCCTTAATTGAGCTCTCAAAACTGATGGATCATGTAGATATAAAACACATACATTATAGATGTACAAAGCATATATGGAGTTGGTGACGCTCACTTCCCTCTTTTACCCTTCCATAGAAACGGTCGCACACACCGTTTCCACTAATCCCAGTTCTAGTCCAATTAGACTTCCAGACGGAATCCTGTTTGACTGGAACTTGCCACCAAACACACCATTTAAAATAGGATTCTGCTGGAATTGGGATTTTAGGCTGGAAACGGGTTTCTAGATGCCAACCAAACGGGCCCTTATTGATCAACGGTCTAACCAAGCTTAGATGATAGTGATGATCATCTATGTATGCGTGACACACCGTCCCCACATGTGCTACACAAAATCATAGCTTTAAAACTTACTGAGTCGACTTGAAACTCAGACAAGTTGACTCGATTTGGCAAGGTTCAAGTCAAGTGAAACTCGGTCCATACTCAAATGACCTGGTCTGACTGGAACCATAAGTGACACTGGAGATATTTTAACTCGCCATCTGTAAGGTAGAAGTGCAAGCACCAGCAATTCACAAGCATAAGTTGGGTTATTCTGTTGGGTTTGGACGCCTCAAACCTTCAAGCATGAAGACCACCGACCGGCCGGCCGGTTACGTTGGAGCAAGACAGTGCAAATGCCGGAACTTTTCTGGGCCATCCGACCGGTCTTCCAACCGGCCGGTGGGGGGTCCAACCGGTCGGGCAGTTTCCTTTTTAGACTTGGTTTCTTACGCGGTTTTGCGCAAGGAGTTTCTAATGCCGATTTTCTCCTATTTAAGGAGATGTAATCCGAGATTAGGGTTGCCGCCAATGGGCCAAGGGATTGAGAGGGTTCTAGGGTGAGAGAAAGAGCTAAGGAGGAAGCTTGGAGTTCTCTCGGTTGAGGGAAAGGGATGGGTTTGTCCTCCTCATGTGAGAATTAGCTTCGGGTAGCTTGTGATTTCTCCTGTGGGCTGTGATCCAAGGTTTTCCTCTGTAATCTCTTGTAACTTCTGATTTATAGTGGATTGGTGTCGCTTTGTGCCGTGGTTTTTTACCCTTGAAGGGTTTTTCCACGTAAAAATTGGATTGTCTTCTTGTGTGTAATGATTTGCTTGTCGATTGCCATTGTAGTGTGTTCCTCGCCTGCTTTAATTGCTTCCGCTGTGGGGCTCCTAACCCCAACATATTCTTCATAGATTTAATAATATATACTAATTATTTTCTATTATCCAGGCTGTTTATGGTCATTAGGTGATGGTTAATGCCCAAACATACCTCGTAGAACATGATCTTGATTGTCTAGCAGGGGCCTGTAGATGAATGGTTGTGATGTGATAATTAACAGTCCACTGTCAATGGCAAAATCTGCAAAGTAGGCAGCGTCATCCTATGTGGGAATTTTAGTGAATACCCAAAGGCCAAAGATGGAGATCGACCTATACCTGCTCTGGACCATAGTTTGAAAACTCGAAGACTCATGAGGACAATCGGGAGTTCTTTTCTTTGAGTTGGAAGAAATTAGAGGCATCCGGTAGAGTTATTCCAATGCCTGTTTGGCATATGGAATTACATGGTATTGAATTGCATTTGGTGAGCTACGAATTTGGAAGTCTTTGAAGAATAGCCGGCCCCCAGGATCTGACAATTTATATGATATGTAACCTTCGCAAAGCCGATAATGAATGACACAAGTATAACAATCCACCTAACCACTACAAGAGCATATAGGTCTAATAACCTCTCTAATTCTATGATGAGAATGGCCCTAGATTATGATTTACGTCTTATATTTTAAGGGACGCACCAGATGAATATTAAAGGGATGTAATACTTCCACTCTCTGTTTTCTCTAAGTTCTCGATGTTCCGATAAGGTTAGTTGGTATGATGATTATCTTTATTTAATCCATCCTCTTCCGTAAAGGTATGTGGGACCCACCCACTAGTAGTTGCCCACAAGTGGGCCCCATAAGCTCATGTCCAACAAAATTCCATATGGCATTTGAAAATGATGAAGAGGATTGGATTAGTGTGGGAGATAAAACAGCAGGATTTTTGGTCGATTTCGAAATCCACTACACTTGTGAGCCCTACGTTGATGCATGTCTCCATCTATATATGCCATTTACATGTGACCATCCAGTTGCATATGCATGCAGGTGACTGGCATCAATCATGAAATCTGGCCAGTTAATTACAATTCTATGATCCACCAAATGCAGGTTTCACATAAGATAGTGTTTTTTCCTCAAATGTAGAATTTGATGCCAAACATGGGATTGGATGGTTAAAATACCACAGTATTTCCAAACTTATAATCATTGTGTAGTGATGGTGTTAGTTCCACCCAATGCAATTAATGACCACTTAGTCCCATGTTCCAAACAGGCCCTCAAAATTTTAAACTATGATAGGCACGCCCATACAGACGGACCCGCGTACAATTCTGATTTGAGCCGGAAACCCATCCTTGGCTAGACTAGCTTCAGTTGGTTCGGATGATCCTTCAATCTTCAATCTGCCTCGTTTTTGGGTCCATGCCTTAAAATGATCTCCTGGCCTAGCTAGAGATGGGCGGTCCTCTTAAGAGCTCCATGTGGCCCACTGTAATGTATATATTTTATCCACGCCATCCATCCATTTTGACAGATCATTTTAAGGCAGGAGCCCAAAATGGAAGCAGATTGAAGGCTCAAGTGGACCACACCGCAGGAAGAAGTGGGGATTGAATTCAATCTACCTCTTTATTGGCTCATGCCCTAAAATAATCTGTCAGAAATAAATCGATGGCGTGGATAAAACATATCCATCACGGTGGGCCGCATAGATCCCTTGGCATGACTGTCCATCTCTAGCCACATGACTGTTCATCTCTACCCAATCCGGCCCGAATCGGTTCACCATTGCATAAAGACACTACCAGGCAGTGCTCCACGGCCCGCCATAATTTATGGATTTTATACTGGCCATACATCAATTTTGGATTATTATTTTATTACATAAGCTAAAAAATGAGGTAGATCCAAATCTCAAGTGGATCACACCACAGGAAAGCAGTGGTGCTTGAAATCCTACCATTAATATTTTTTCTAGAGTCCACTGTAATGTTTATTTGCCATCCAACCTATTAATCAGATCACAAAGACCTGAATGAAGGGAAAACACAAATATCATCTTGATCCAAAACTCTTGTACACCAAAAGTTTTTAATGGTGATTGTTCAATCACCACCTTTTGCTGTTTTGTGGTCCACCTGAGATTTGTATCGGCCTCGTTTTTGGGCTCATACTCTAAAACGAGCCGGCAAAATGGATGGACGGCGTGGATAAACCCATGCATCATTGTGGGGCCTGCAGAGCTTTTCCAGCAGGAGACAGTACCGAGCTGGTTAATGTGGACATTACACCATCCGATCCAGACTTCCTGAGGCCGCACGACGATCCCATTGAATGCCCACCGTTAAAACTTCTTGAGTGTAGCGATCTAGCTACTGAAGTGACGTCACTAATTTCTGCGGGCCCCACCATGATGTATGTGTTGTATCCACACCGTCCAACCATTTAGAGAGTTCATTTTAGGGCATGATATAAAAAATGAGACAGATCCAAAGCTCAAGTGGACCCCACCAAAGAAAACAGTGGAGCTTGATCTCCTACCATTCAAATCTTCTTGGGGCCACAGAAGTTTTTGATCAAGCTGATATTTGTGTTTTCCCTTCTTCCATGTCTGTGTGAACTTATGAACAGGTTGGATCTCAAATAAACATCATGGTGGGCCCTAGGAAGGTTTCAACGGTTTTGTCACTTTCCCCACCGTTTTCTTTGGTGGGGTCCACTTGAGATTTGGATCTATCTCATTCTTTAACACATGCCCTAAAATGATCTCTCCAAATGAATGGACAGTGTGGATACAACACATACATCATGGTGGGCCCCACAAAAAGTTGGTAACATCACTTCAGCAGCCAGGATAGCTACTCAACATGTCACTCTGCCAGTAGCCTAATCCGCGTCCGAGTGACGCATATAAGCTGTAGAGATTATGTGCAGTATCGTTGGGATCGTTCTTTTTTATCCAAACCGTTGATACTGTGGGCCTTAACATGGATGTGAGGTGCCTTGAAAATATTTCAGATTGGGAAAATCCCAACCCTTCAATTTAACCGCCTACATATGGAAATGCCTGTGGAAAAACAGCAACCGTTCACGTTTCCGACAGTTCAAAGGTCACGATCCATTTTATCTAGAAGATTTTTCGGACATCATCTATCCATAGATTAATCTGATTCTGATTCTAGTGCCATGATATATCTACATGCTGACACGTGAAAAAAGTGGATGAAAAAGTGCGTAGAAAAGTGCCCGTTGAAACCTTCTATGTGGTCCGCTGTGATGTTTATATGCTATCCATACCGTTCACAAGGCCATTCTTACTGAGATGAACTGAAAACACAAAAAATATTTGCCTGACCCAAAACTGATGTGGCCCAACAAATGCTTCAACGGTGGACATTCGATCCTCATTATTTTCTCTCATCCGGCCCACTTGAGTTTTGGATCTGTTTCATTTTTGGACCATGTTCTAACATGATCTGGGAAAATGGATGGACAGGGTGGATATCTAACAAACATGACAGTAGGCCCCGCCTAGCTTTTTGGAGAAACCACGTGAGGAGAAAGATGGGAGGCGAATTTCCTCCTAAGCATTTGGCCGGAAATTCCTGTATGGGAACTAGCCGTAGGCGGGGCCTACTTTGATGTTTGTGAGGAATCCTTTTCATCTATCTGGTTTTTGAGCTTATTTTAGGATGTGATGAAAAAAATGAAGAGATTCAAAACTCAAGTAAGCTGCATGACAGGAAACAGTGGAGAAAGGAAATGCCTAAAATTTCTATGAGCTCACTTTGATGTTTATATGCAATCCAAGCCGCTTATAAGGTCATTCTAATCGGATGAATTGAAAACACAAAAAAACTTAGCTAAATACAAAACTTTTGTGGCCATAGGAATATTTCAATGTTGGTCATTCAATCCCGTTTGTTTCCTCTTGTATTGGCCCTGTGAACGCTCATGAGGAATTTTGTGCATGGCAAAGTCAATTCTTAGCTTTCACAGGTGCCTTGGTCAAGGGTTTTTTTTGCATCGGTGTTCATTTGCAATATATTACTAGAGTCGTTGTTAACCAGTTACTTCGAATCCACAGTCGGCTAAACCTTGTAGAAACGCTTGAGGCGGATAATCCAAATATCCTTAGCCCTAAGATGAATTCTTGATTTGCGGCTTGATATTCGAGGTAAGGACCACGGTTACAGAGATGAAAGGTGTTAAGTACCCACTTTGCCCGTACAGATATGCGGTCTCTACTTCATAAGATTAAACAAATTTTCGAATATTAGTTTTGATTCTTGCGCTTTGATAAATATTGTATGTGTAGAATGCCATGCTTAATGCATCATCTCTGCAAAGCAATGTCTTGGGTAAGGCGAACCTGCCCCAACTCACTTACTTGTCAAGCTGAGTAATAGTTGATTCGAGTTTTTTATGAGCAGGATCTGAGAAACTTAGCAAGCCTTGGAGCATACATTCAAGTTAACTAGGTGAAAAAAGTGCTATGTATGGGATGACTAAGTTGAGCAATGGGTTTAGAAGGAAGTAGATGTTGCACTATACTAATGTTAGGATGGTATGATGCTATTTGGAAGTTGGATGGTTGGATGGACGGTATTGTTGTAAGGGTTAGATCAAGCAGTTTGGATTTGAACTTGGCTAGCTCAAGGGACTAAGATTGGGGTTGGACTAAAGTTAGACCTTCCTCACTCTCACTCTCCTTGGTGGAGGGATGAGATGGCTAATGAGTGAGAGATTTATGGGTTTGATGGAGAATATATTGATGTTGAAACTAGGGTTGAAAGTCGGGCGGGTTCAACCCGACCAACCCAACATTGGGTCGGGTTCGGGTTCGGGCTCGGGTTGTAAAAACACTAACCCGATGAATCTTGGGTCGGGCTTGGGTTGAGGTCTCGGGTTGCCCGACCCAACGCGAACCCAATTTATATATACGTTACTTGTAAATTATAATTTTATTATGCTTTAGTTATGGTATACTAAAGATGTGGATATGCTTAATTTTTTGGATAACATTATTAAATGATATGAAAAAACGGATAAGCAGTATGGATATGAAATACATTTCTCAAGATGGGACCACCAATGGCCACACCAAATATGGATTGGCATAAGTTTTTTTTGGCAAGAAATCCACGTCTAGCTCTCCACCGATTCCGCTTCCAGAGGAAAATCGAATTGCGTACTCTTATTGTACCGAATAAACTATGTTGGGCCCACTATGAGTGCATGTGGTCTATCCACGCCGTCCATCCATAGTTACAGCTCATTTTAGTGGTTGAGCCTAAAATTGAAGTATAGAGCTCGAGTGGACCACGCCACGGGAACACAGTGGGAATAATGGTTTCCACCTTTGAAACCGCCCCGGGCCCCACAGTGATATTTCTTTGTCATCCAACCTTTTCATAAGATCACATGGACATGGATGAAGGGAACACACAAATATCAGCTTGATCAAAAGCTAGCCCTCAAGAAATTTTCAACGGAGACATTCAATTTACACTTTTCATGTGGTGTGGCCCACTTGAGATTACATTATGCTTCATTTTTGTCTCCTGCCCTAAACTTATATGTTTTGATGGATGGACATAGTGGATAAATACTTAAATCACGGTGGGCCCCTGAGAGCTTACTTAGTACGTTTAGTATACTCACTAGGCAATCTGATTCCCTTCCCCGCCTCCAGAGAACACTGTCTATGTCAAACGAATTGACTTCACCAAGTTCTGTGGGCCCCACCATAATCTATGTGTTGTATCAACACCGTCCATCCACTTGGAAAGATATCATTTTAGAGCATGAGCAAAAAAATGAGACAGATCAAGCTTAAGCAGACCCCACCATCGAAAAAAGTGGGGATTGGACTGCTACCACTAAAAACTTCTTGGGGCCACAAAAGTTTTCGATCAAGCTGATATTGTTTTTTCCCTTCCTCCATGTCTATGTTAACTATGTATCAACCTGACCAACCTGGCCAACCCGACTGAGCCCGCTTGGGTTGGGCTTAGGTTGAGAATTCCCAACCCGAGGTTGGGTTGGGTTGGGTTAGGGTTGAGGTATGGGAACCTTGGGTTGGGTTAGGGTTGAGCACCAACCCGGCCTACTTTCAGCCCTAGTTGAAACGAGAGAATAAATGAGCTACATATAGCCTTGGGCTTGGTTTTTCAGCAAATATTGACAACTTTAGGGGTAAAAAGGAGTTTGAAGAGTAAGATTTGAGGTTGCCTCATGGTATCAATCTCATGACCTGGTTTGGGTAGTAAAATGGTGAATATGGGCCATAAAGAGGGACAGAGAGATATTTTTCGCACATGTACATGTTCTAGGATTGCAAAGGGATACCTAGCACACGAGAGGTGCAAGTTGTCAAAAGTGGAAAAAAGCCACATATTGAGCGACAATCCAAGGCACAACTTTTCTCCCATTTTGGCGGGGGATCTCCCACAAATGTTGGAATACCTCTGCTGCTATGTATTTTGCTTGCTGTCCGAACTACAGACTTCAGTTGGGCTTATTGGGCTTAGGTTTTGACTTGGCTTTTAGTTTGGTTTGGAGCCTATGTTGACTAAGTGAGTCAACCATATATTTGACATAGTGAGTCATATCGGCATGACTCAACGAGTTGACTCGGCATGACTCAATGAGTTGACTTGGCGATCCATTTTTTCACGTCTTGTAGGAATTGTTTTTTGAAATTTTTAGGGTGTAAGGTTGGGATTGGATTAAGGCTTGCCTTTAGTTTAGAGTTTGGGGTTGGCTAGGGTCTAGGGTTTGGTCCATCCGCCTAAACCATCCACCAACTTATTAGCTTGTCGGCATGGAGTGAAGTATCTACATGCCAATTCTAGATCCACATCATTTTTTTTTTAATTGTTGTAGACATCCCACCCCAGGTTGATAAACTAATTAAGACTGGATGATTGGGACGGATGGTGATCCACACCCTTAACCCTAATCCAAACTTTGATCCATGCCCTTAAACTATAATCTGAGCCCTAATCCAAACTAAAAATTAGGTCAACTCGATCGATGAACTAACTCGACAGGTCAGCCCATTAAGTTTACTCACTGAGTCAATTCAATCATTTTCAACCTAACTGAGGCCCAACAATAAAGTCCAAGCCCAAGCCTAATCGAGGCCTACAACCCGAACAAAGAACGAACTACATAGCAATCGGAGAGTCCTTGCCTCCATGGGAGACTCCCCATAGAAGTAGGGAGGAAACAGTGCACTGGGCGACAGCTAGCTCGTTGCCCAAGGCATTTCGTCCCCCCGATTTTGAATAGCTGGCGCCCCTCCTGTAGACACCCCACCTTCGGTTACACTGTTGGTAGAGATAGCTGGATGAATAGAGGACCATACCCCCAAATCCCAAGTCCAAACTCAGCCAAACTCACCCTTGTAAGCCCCAATCCATAGCCCAACTCAAGCCTGAACCCAGTCAACCCAGTCCTAAACATTAGCCTGAAAAACCCCCCATAAGAAAAGCCAGTCAAAAAATCCTTAAAAAGTCAAACTCACTGAGTCAACCCGCTGAGTCAACTCGTCGAGTCAAAACACCGAGTCAACCCGCTGAGTCAAGTCACCGAGTCGACCAGCTGAGTCAACTCACTGAGTCAACCCACCGAGCCAAACAGCAGCCCCGAGGGAGCGACCGTACATCGCTGGAAATCGAGGAGTAGCAGTACGGGCGACCCACAGCGGGCCACCCAAAATTATTTACGAGCTCTGCCACTTCCCGCTGTTATAAATACCCCCCTCCCCTTCTCATTTCAACAGAGCAATCCGGCCAGAGAGAGCCCGTCTGTTCGAGTCCCCTTCTCCACCCTTTAGCCCATTTTTCCACCAAGGAGAGCCCGAGTGAGGAGAGCCTAGCCCTGGTCCAGCCCAGCCTGACCACTGGTCTAAGTCTCCCAAGCCATCCAAGTCTTGATCCAGCCACTCGAAGCCAACCCTTGCGACACCTCCGTCCATCCAGCTACTCTTTTTCTAGCATCATCTCATTTGCATCTAGCATAAGTGCAACATTTACTTTTCTTCCAACCCCCCTGCTTCACTGCAAGCACTTTGATTATTCAAACACACTGCATACGTCTTATATTAAGCACCTGTCAGTTCGAGCGTATGCTCTGGGCTTGCCCGTTGTTGGAACCTGCCCATCAGAAACTCTTACTGTTCAGACCTGCATTCATGCTTCACCCTAAAGCACCTTGATTATTCAAGCACACTGCATACGTCTTATATTAAGTACCTGTCAGTTCGAGCGTATGCTCTGGGCTTGCCCGTTGTTGGAACCTGCCCATCAGAAACTCTTACTGTTCAGACCCGCATTCATGCATCATGTCATCTATGAGAATGTACGAGGATTAAATTAGACTTTCAAGTATTCGATCGATTCTGTGAAGTAGAGACCGTACTTCGGTACGAGCAGTGTGTGTGGTGCTTAACCTCTTCCCACCCTGTAACCATGATCCCTTACCTTGAATCTCTGGCCGCAGAACAAAAGGAGTCATTTTAGAGGAAGGAATCTTCGGATCCCATTTTCTAACGTTTATACGGGGTCTAGCCGACTGTAGATTCAAAGTAACTGGCTAGTGGCGACTCTGGTCTTATATAAACTCATTTAAACACATCCAGCTTAAACACGACAACCAAACAAAGCCCTTGAGAACGAGGCAAGCCAGTGGCACAAACGGCGATTCGCACTCACGCATCCTCTCCTTCTTTTTCTGAAAGGGGAAGGGACGAGAACGTCGTGTGGGAGCGCGGAAACGGCGAGGGTCCACAGAATGGCGACTCCACTGGGGATGAGCCAGTCCCACTAGTCGTGATCCGACTTGAAAAACAGAATCATTCATATACTTGAAAGTCACTAATCCTCATACAATCTCATCTGCATAGCATTCTACTCAAAAAAAAAAATTTCCAAAACCCAAAAAGAGTATAGTCCTCACCATTGCGCCTCCTCGGGCTCAGCGTGTTCGGAGACAACTTCCCTTCCGCAGCATAATCCGCACTCGGGCTCAACAAGCCATGTCCGACCACGAAGAAGAAACTCATCTCTTCCCTGCTCTTGAAATGACCGAAGCGCAACCTCAAGCGCAACAGCCCATTGATAATACGCCAATCATACAAGAATTGGCACAAGGAATGAGACCAATGCAAGAAATGCTCTTGCAATTCATGCAAGCACAAGCCACCGCAGCAGCCAACAATCAGGTTGGCCCAGTTCAGCAATCTTAGCAGCCATGCCGGATCCTTCCGGCCTCCAGTTCAAATCAAGCACGACCATCGGAGTCTGCCTAAGACTACCGACAACAGCCATCTCAGCATTCTTTGGAGCTTCACATCATCTATGGGCCGTGCAATCGAAACAAGCGTCTCTTTTTGGACAGAGTTAGACTCTTGTAGAAGTAGATGGGATGTACCGTGTGCGTGGGAGGAGATTTCAACGTAATTAGATTTATCCATGAGAAGTCTAGCAGAGGTAGATCTCTAGAAGTATGAAAGATTTTTCCAATTGGATCTCGAACAATGATATGGTTTGACCTTCCGTTGGGAGGTGCGAAATTTACTGGTCAAATGGACAACGACTCCAAAAATGTCCAAGCTAGATAGGTTTCTTGTATCTCCTGAATTGGCAGAGTTCTTTCCATTGATTTATCAAAGAGGCTGCCTAGACCTTTCTCGGGACCATTGCCTGGTTATGTTGGAGGTGGATGAGGAAGATTGGGGACTGAGACTTTTTCGGTTTGAGCTAGTATGGTTACAATCGAAGGTTTCTCATAAGATTGTGGAATGGTGGTCCTCCTTCTCAATTTTAGGGAGCAGGTTACTCCCTCTTTCAGAAACTTAAGATTCTTAAAAAGAAGATTGGGAAGTGGAAGAAAGAGCATTTGTATGCTCGGAAGAGGAAAGTCCAGTTTCCTTCTAGAGATTCAAAGGCTAGACTCTAAGGAAGAGGTAGGGCCTCTTTTGAAGAGGAAAAGATGGAGGGAGGTGTTCAGTGCAAATACAAGTGCCAGGTTGCGAGAGGAAGAGATTAAATGGTGGCAGAAGTCAAGAGCAACGTGGTTTGAAAGAAAGAGATAAAAATACCAAATTCTTTCATGCAATAGCCAGCTCAGAGCGAGAACGAATAAGATCTTTTCATTATTGGTGGATGGAGAAAGGATAGAAGATAAATCAAAGATTTGTGAGTCTAGTTCAATTTTATAAAGATCTGTTGTCAAAGGAGAGGAGACAGAGGGCGACTCTTGATAACTCGTATTTTTGTTCTTTATCGCCAGTTGAGGCCGATTCTTTGGAAATAGCTTCTCTGAAGATGAAATTAAGAGAGCAGTAGCAGAATTAGGTGGTGATAAAGCTCCGGGCCATATGGATTTCCAATAGCTTTTTTTCAGAAAATTTGGGAATTTGTGAAAGATGATGTTATGCTTCTCCAAGAATTTTTTGATAAAGGTTTGATAGCTATGGAACTAGGGGCGACATTTGTAGCATTGATTCCCAAAAAGGAAAGAGCAGAATGTTGAAAGATTTTCGTCCTATTAGTCTATTAGGTGGTCCTTACAAGATTCTAGCTAAGGTCTTGGCTTCTAGATTTCGGAAGGTGTTGGGAAGTGTTATATCGGAATCTCAAGGGGCGTTTGTTGATGGCAGGCAGATAGTTGATTGCTCCTTGTTGGCCAATGAATGTGTGGATTCCTGGGTCAGAAAAGGTGAGAAAGGCTTAGTCTGCAAATTAGATATTGAGAAGGCATGTGATCATGTTGATTGGGCTTTCCTTGATTACATGTTGGTTAGATTGGGGTGTGGCCTAAATGGCGCTCTTGGATTCAAAAGTGTGTGAGATCGGCTAAATTTTCCATTCTTGTTAATGGCTCGCCAAAATGTTTTTTGCCGCTTCTAGGGGCTTCGGTAGGGGGATCCTTTATCCCCTTTTCTCTGACGATTATGGAAGCTCTTAGTAAAATGATCGATAAAGGGGTCCAGATTGGCTTGGTTAGAGGTTTGAGAGTGGACAATTCAAATTTTCAGATTTCGCATATTCAGTATACGGATGATACTCTTTTGTTTTGTGAGGCGGACGACTTCTCAGTGCAAAATCTTCGGTCAATTACAATTTCCTTTCAGGTGGTCTCCGGTTTGAAAGTCAATATTTCCAAAAGTGAGATCTTGCGGGTTGGGATATCCGAGGAGGAAGCTAGAGTCTTTGTGGATGTGTTTGGATGCCGAAAAGCCGCCTTTCCGTCTACTTATTTGGGTCTTTCGTTATATATTGGGAAACCGCCGAAACATTTGTGGGATAAAGTTATAGAGCGATGGGACAGGAGATGTCCAAATGACAATCCAGGTTGTTATCTATGGAGGTAGAATGGTGATGATTCAAGCGTCCTTGTCTAATCTGCCAGTTTACTTTATGTCTCTTGTTAAGTGTCCTAAATCCATTTTAAATGTTTTGGAGAAACGTAGGAGAGATTTTTTATGGGAGGGGTCGGGCGAAAGATAAATTTCATCTCTTGAAATGGGACGAAGTTTGTGTTTCGAAAGTCAAGGGAGGGGCGGGAATGAGAAAGTTAGAAGAGATGAACCTAGCTTTGTTAGGAAAATGGGTTTGGAGTTTAGGGTGGAGAAGGAAAAAAGGTGGAGGGAGGTTATAGCTAGAAAGTATGGGAAGAGGAAGGGGGTTGGTGGACAAAATTATCTTCTCTATATCGCTTTTCTTATTTGTGGAAGTCGTAGCGTCTCTTAAAGAAGGGTGTGGGAGGGCATAGGCTTATCCTTGGGGGATGGCGAGAGAATTAAATTTTGGGAAGACAAATGGGCGGGTGAAGCAAGTCTGAGGGTTTTGTTTCCAGCTTTAGAGGTTTTAGCTAGGGAAGAGGGGGTGAAGATGAGTAAATGTTTTTCAGTAAGAGGGGTAGAAGTGGTTTGGTCTCCCATCTTTAGAGAAATCTGGATGATAGGGAATTTGAAGATTTGGTCAGTTTGCTCCAGCTTTTCAAGAATTGCTCCCCGGTATCTTCAGAAGTGGATTCTTTGAAATGCTTAAAGGATAGGTCCGGTGCCTTCTCAGTGCGGTCCTTTTATCGACTGCTAACTAGCAAGTTTCGTCTAAGGTGGTTTCTCCTACAGCTCATTTGTGGAATTATGGTGCTCCTTGAAAGTGGTGGCTTTTGGGTGGCTTGTGGGGAAAAACAAGTGCCGACGATTGACAATCTATGCAAAAGGAAGATGATCATCCGAACATTTGTCTGATGTGCTATAAAGACACAGAAATAGTGGACCATTTGCTCATTCATTGTTTTGTTGCGAGGGAGATATGGGTTGCCTCCTTAGCTCTTTCAGGGTCCTTTGGGTTTTTCCCAACCATATTCATGATCATCTCTCTTCTTGGCATGGTGGGGGTTCTGTCATACGGATAAAAGGAGATGGAGATTAAGTTTACTAGCGATTTTGTGGGCCCTATGGTGGAAAGAAATAACAGGTGTTTTAGAGACAAGAAGAAAGAGGTTTTAGAGGTCTTCAGAAGAGCCTCCTTATTTGTTAAAGAATGGGTGGGGTTTAAATTTATTTGTTTGAGATCAGGAGGGAGTTTATATTTTTTTCTCATTTGTAGATTTGGAGGTTTGCTGCGGTGTTGTGGGTTTTGTTCTTTGTTTTTTGTACATTTGTATTTTTCCTTCTGTTTTTGTGTTTTTGGCTTCGGCCGCTCTTTTTCTTTTAATGAATTTCATCACAGTTTCAAAAAAATATTTTACGTAGATTTGAAATTTTCTTTCCAAAGGTTACTTATCAATGTGTTATTACCAAACATACTTATTTACTTATTGGTTGATAAGTATGTTGTTTACCAAACATACTTATCTGCTTAATAAGTAAAAACCAAGATAAGTAACTTATCTGATAAGTAGCTTATCTTAAGTAACTTACAATCCAAACGGGCCCTAAGTGATATTGGAATGAAATCGAAACAGTACATGATAGAGTACCATCATTATTGAAGATGGAGTTTTTTAGCATCAGATGGATTAAAAAGGGGCCTTTCCTAATTGAAAGCTCATGTAACAATTCTTGCAAGATTAAAATGGAAATTAGACAAATAAAGCTTTATTGGCATTCGGGATTCCTTGCATGTATGTCTGGGAAAAAAGAAGAAAGAAAATTAGACACTCACAATGAATAACATGTGAACCAAAGAATTAACATTTCCATCATTTAACCAAGATCAGCGAGTTAAAATATGAATGAACTAAACACATTTAGATTGGAAAATTAATAGCTATTTGTTTGAAAGAGTAAAAAGATTATGTGGGCGGAGGTTATAAGAAAGATTCGCTGACCTATGGTTTAACTGAGGATATGGTCCTTGATAGAGTGGAATGGCAGCGGATCTTTCAAAAAAAAAAAAAGAGTGGAATGGCAGTGGAACTAGGATTCCTGTAGTTGACCCCAATTAGTTGGGATAAGGCTTAGATGATGATGATAATGATATGTAATCATTACCAGGCTTATTTTCTTCTTGCAGCCTGGGATTCCACAAGATCATCCTTCTCTCTCCCAGTAGAGGGAATTCCACAAGATCATCCTTCTTTCTCCCAATAGAGGGATTGGTGAAGTTCTCACTCTTTTTCCTTGTAGCCCAAATCCATTTTGGCCCCCTTAAAACTTGAAGTGATAGAAGGGCAATCATTGTCATCTTAAAACTTGAAGTGATGGGGTTAACAAAATTTTTATGATCATCTGCCGACCACAATTCAACCTTCCTCTTTTACCATGCTTCTGGAAGTGGCCATGTTAAAGGCTCCCAACTCGCCATTTGAGAAGCAATATAGTAATAGAATTCTCTTCCCATGATGTAACATAAGGTGCTTCAATGCTCTCTGCATCGATCAATCAATCTAGAAGGGCACCCTCATCGTCATTGTTGTCATCATCGTCTTGGCCTTTCTCCTAGAAATTTGCTAAATAGGTTGGCCTTTCTCCTAACATCCCAACCTTGCAATAAGTTGACTCATCATGAAGATCACCCGGTATAAAATAGGCTGATCCACGCATTAGGCGGGCCACATGTGTATGCTGAATCGGAATATCAGCAGGTCTAATTTAAAACTTCCACTATTTTCATACGAGGTTGCTCATTTGATGAGTGGACTAGCCTGAGTTTTGCTCCAGCGATCTTCGTGGTGAGGCGCAGCTTTCCCTTGTCGTAGATGTCCTACACACGTGACACATTGTCACAAGACTGCGTTCAGAGTATTGGTATGGTTACATGTATTGATGACTGGGGATACGGAAGCATGTATTAGTATTGCCGATACTTCGAAAAATATCACTGTCTGATGGAAACATTGGGAAAATGTTGGGGAAAAGGTGGAATTTTTCAATGAAAGTTCAGGAGACGTTAAAATACATGCTTACGAATGTAAGGATTAAAATATTGCAAAAAACAACTAGATAATAAGTTTCCATTTTATAGGGGCCTAACCACGTGTTATTGAAAAAATCAATATAAAATAAATATATAAAATTTGTAGCCAATCAATAGATCGGCCAACACTTATTAATATATAAAATTTCCACATTAATTAATCGAGGAAAACACATTTTCCAATATAAAAAATGAAAAATTAGGATTTTACCATTTTCTCCAAAATTTCACTTAATGCTATCCATGCCAATGCATGGAATCATGCATGGACACGGATTCCATTGCAATCCATGCTATCATTTGGAAAAAAAGTTCCAACGGATTTTTTGACTCCTTTGAGTTCCGGCCCGTCTTCGTTTCGAGTCGAGATTTTTTCCTCAAATCCAACTTTGATTCAATAAAAACCAAGGGTGATCAAAATCATGTAAGCAGCAAAATTAGAAAAAAAAAATTGGAAATTTCCCAAATTTCTGTCAATTTTCACCTATTTACAGATGTTTCCCTGGTATTGGAGATATCATTGCTGACATCGGAGATATTATCGATGGTATTGCCGATATTAGGGAACTTTTATAAGGATTCTTTTCAAAATATAATTGATATTGACAATACCGCAGGATATCGCCAATATTATCTGGAAATTCTAAATTACTAGTAGTTTCGGTATCGCTGACCTAGCGATACCGATAATATTGCCTACATTATTAATAATATCACCGATATTTGGAACACTGTCAAGAGGGATTGCATGTTAAACTAAACCCACAACTAATTATAGGTATCTTACCTCTTTTGGTTAAGCTTACCATTTCCATAGATTTCTTTACACCAAATATGATGATCGAGGGGTTAAAATGGGTGAATTGGGTATCATATCGTCTGTAACCGATACCTAGATGATATGACTAAGTTCCGGTAAAAAAAGTCCCAAAGCCCCGCAAAATGCAGTTAAACATGTTAATAAGCATTTGTTAATACTTTTCTCCCTGAAATATGGGTTTTTAATTAGTGATTCGGGAGGTTACTGTGACTGACTAGTACTGTGCGCAAGAAAAGATGTACACATCAGTTTTTGACGGTACTTCAAACCTTGTTTTGAGGCAACTCTGGTACAGTTACATCCTTTTCATTATGGTTACATATGGTTTTCCATTTTACTGTATTTGTTGTGTACATGGTTCTTGGAATTAGAAATGTGTACATTAAAATTCTGAGCTCAGGCTTCCATTGCAGGTGGTCCCTCAATTATCCAGTCCAATCGCATTATTTTCATATTACAACCCAATACTTAAGCGTGGTGTTGAGAATTTCATGGCTACCATAAGAGATGTTGGAATACATGGTAACGTAGAACTTTAACTGAGTTATTTACTCCTGTATCTTTTAGGATTTTAATATGGATGCGGTTGGATTTATTTGTCATTTTTGTTGCACTTATGCATTGAAATTCAACAGATACAGCATCCTGTCCACTAGCACCTGGTTTTTCTAGTAAATCAGGGATTTCATGGCCTTAGTGGTTACTTTGATTCGATCGTATGTGTGGGAGGTGGTTACTTTGATGCGACTTGCGTGCGTGGGAAAAGCAATCCAAGCATGTGCTGATGGGTTCAGCTAAGCAGTGCGTCCACCAGCCCTGAGCAAAAGCAACTAGGGTTATTATGGTCTATAATGATTCTGCCCATGCTTAGGTGGACCAATCAGTGCGATTGGGTTGCTTTTTCCCAATCATGTGACTGCACCTTGCATTACCATTCTATATCGCTTTGGTAAATTACAGATAGACAGATGTTTACTGCTCTGCGATGAATGTCACTGACTGGGATGAAAAGTATTGCAGTCAAAGGTTGGCTAGTTGCTAGCAAGGTGGTTCCTTTGTCCTTCTGGGCACAGCAAGCCTTGTGTGACTGCTGTGAGAATTCTGACGGTATCTGTGGCTTTATATGACTTGGTAAAAAATAAAATCTTGGGCATTGTTTGATAGAAAATGGCTCCTGTGGGCTGTGGCTGTTCTCTGGCATTAAGTTGGCTAGATAAACTGCCTATCAGCTACCTTAAGTGCATTGGTGTTCTTGACTGTTTCTTAGTGTTTCTTGTCCAGTGCATGTGTAGAGGATTGATGCATGTCAATCCAGACTGTAGAAATCATGGGCTCATTGTGGGAAGAGCGTATCCTTAAAATCGCCGTAGTCATCACAATCATCCACTTGATGTCTATCAATTGGGCAGCTAAAAAGGAAATCGTGAGATGTCTGCATTCAGTTCCTACAGATAATTAAAATCAAACCGATCGGTCTGTTTTCCAAGGTACCATCTGAAGTGGGCCCTTAGATTTGGATGCCCTGGATTGACTATTAGATGCTATTGTTCTTTAAGAGATTTGCTAGCCCCACTGGAACCCCTCTCCACACGCACGCACCATTTCACGCAATAGACTTTCCAACCTTTGAAGTGTGTGGGCACATATGCCGGCTGCATGTGGTGGCTGTCAAATCACCACTTTCTCTAAAAGCTCGAGCTGTTAGAGGATGGCGTATCAATGTATATCAAGGGACTCTAACACTCCCCCCACGTGGGGGGTGGAACTCCGCATGGGAACATACTGGGCAAGGGTGGAGGGACACTCACAACTCACACCATAAATGTCCCCCCCCCCCCCCCCCCCCCCCCCCCCCCCCCGTGGGAGAATATATTGCTGGTGGCATATTTGCTACTTCTGGGATTCGAACACAAGACCTTCCGTTTTGATACCATGTCAAATCACCACTTTCTCTAAAAGCTCAAATCACCACTTTCTATAAAAGCTTGAGCTGTTAGAGGATGGCGTATCAATGTATCAAGGGACTCTTAACACTCCCCCGCACATGTGGGGTGGAACTCCGCACTGGAACATACTGGGTAAGGGTGGAGGGACACTCACAACTCACACCATTAACGCCCCCCCCCGTGGATAATATATTACCGGTGGCATATTTGCTAGTTCCATGTCAAATCACCACTTTCTCTAAAAGTTCGAGCTGTTAGAGGATGGCGTATATCAATGTATATCAAGGGACTCTAACAGTGGCCCTTACCATGAAATGATGATATGCAAAAATGAGGCAGTTGGCTGGTGGACGGTCGTATATGAAAAGAAAAAAGTGCCCAAATTCGTATGAGTGGTTTGCTTGATTAGTGGACCATCATGATTTTAGTGTATATCCATGTTCATGGTGAGGGCCACCTTTTGCACCTATCAGATGCCCCTCACGTTTGCTGGATCTGCACACTGTTGCATATGAATGTATGTGGAGAGGGCGCCCTTCCGAAAAAAAAGAAATGTGGAGAGGATGTGTTGGGGGCTTGAAAATGTCTTTTTAAGAAACTTTTATGCAGGTATGGATTCATCAGTTTTACTCGAGGTGCTGTGTTACTGGCCTCCTTTTGTTTTCTTTCGTTCTCCTAATTTTATAGGTGTCGATATTGCTCTTGTGAGCAGCAAAGATAGATGATTCATTATCTTCATTGATCATTGAAACCGTCTTAATGGGAATTCATCGGTTAGAAGATTTCCCAAACAAAGCCAGTTTACAAACATATGAATTAGTTCCTGACAGTTGGCGGTTTGCAGGTCTATGGTGCCAGATGTTCCTTTGGAGGAGACTGAAATTCTGAGAAAAGAGGCCGTTAAAAATAATATTGAATTAGTAGGTCCCCCTCCTTTGTCCACTCACTCATCTGCACTCTTTGCTTGTGTTTGTACTCTTTTTATATTGTGATTAAACTAAGGAATTTGAATATTGACGCTTGGCTCTAAAAGGGCAAGGGGAAGGCCCAAAGGGACGTGGATGGAGGTAGCAAGGACTTGATGACCTATGATCTAATGGAAGATATGACCCTTGATAGACTGGCATGGCAGAAAAAGGATTCATGTAGCTGACCCCAATTAGATGGGATAAGGCTTATATGATGATAATGATCCTTGTCTTATTAAGATAGTTGTACATATTCATTGCCAGAATGAAAAATAAATATTAAGACTGTGCTTGAGTGCACTATTGTGTTGGATTGCAGTTATTGGTCTAAGGAAATGGAAATAGCCAAATCGTAACTTCCTTAGCGCTCATATTGAGGGTCTAGCTCCAGATAGTAGTTACATTACATTCAAACGTGAAAAGACAAGGGCTTAGTGCAGAGCTTTGAAGGGAACTCATCCATCTTTCCACAAACTGCTCTCCTTCATGTAACAATGCCCTCATACATCTTTAATAATTTTGATACATCTATGGGATCCCTTTCTTCCTCATGGGTAAACTGCTCTCCTTCATGTAACAATGCCCTCATACATCTTTAATAATTTTGATACATCTATGGGATCCCTTTCTTCCTCACCACCCATGAAATTAAGAGTAAACTTCTGGCTTGCCAGATTCGATCCATCAACCTAAGGTTTATATGATAGGCATTAGCCTACTACTGTCTTCTAATCTACCTACTGAGCTAGGCAGTTGTGAGACTTACCTTGTACAATATGATATAATGCAAGTAATATCATGTAAGATGGTATAATGTGTCTGAGTGGGTTGGAGCATGGGTGTTTTGAAAGAACTAATAGCAGAAACTCAAAACAGCTACACAGAGAATGGGGTGGAAGGCTGAGTTCAAAATATCAGTTACAAAAAGCATACAGCCACTGAAGGTTTAGGATGCATTGAAGGGAACACCTAGTTTGAAAGGCCATCTGTGATATACGTCAGTTACCTAGTAATGGGAAGATGCTGAAAACTTATTGGCAGAAAAATATGAAAATGTCTTGTATCCAGCCAAGGTTTAAAGTATTGTCTGAACCAGTATGTATTGCCGGATTTTTCCTGACATTGCCCATGAAAGATATGCCCGCATCGGCTCGTGTCGGCCTGAAATAGCCCTATGCAAGGGCTATACGGGGCTGTATAAGCAGCGAATATGCGATACCCGATAACCAATATAAAACCTCCCTTCTAGCTTGTTAGTTTAACTGATAGTGCACACCCCCTTTTAGAGGGGAGACTCTGGCTCAAGTCCCGCTGATTTACCGGTTTCAATCCTGCCTGATCTGACTATGCAGATGAAAAAAAGCATGTAAGTTCTTGTATTCATATGGTGTTCATTCTCTTTCTTGGTCTAATCGAGCGATGAGGAAATCTCCATAACAATCTGCCACTTTCAGTTTTCGCTTTCTAGTTTCTAGTCACAAAATAGAGACTAATAATGTAGGGGAAATAGGTAAAAATGCATACAACAGGTTAATTATTTACTACGTTGTAATATTTTTTTTCCATTTATAGTAAATGTTTTTTTATTACTAAGGGAAGGATGCAATGAGTGCTTAAGACACAATAAGAAAGCTTCAAAGATGGGGTTATTGAGGGCGACATAATCCCTTATAGTGAGAGGATCTAGAATCATTACCATATAATAGTTTTTTCTTTTTTCATTAGGTAAGCTGGACTCAAATCTGAGATCTGTCTATCTGCACAATTTGAAGGGTGTTATTGAATATTCTTGGTAGCCTCCCTTAAGATCTGGCTCTTGGACCACCCCACTGCTGGGCTTGTGGAAGCTCAGTATTGATAGTAGCTCCTTAAGTAGTCATGGGCCGTCAGGGTGTGCTCAAAGATGAGGGTGGAGAAATTAAATTAACCTTCCTTGAGCTGGTGGGATTGTGGTCTTTGAATCGAGCGGAACTTTCGGTTAGAACCAATGCGGAGATCTTCACAAGCTTGTTGGGAGGTGGAGGGTGGTTGATATCTATTTAAATGCCTTACGAATGTGCTCCCAATCAAGGGAAATTTCCTACAATCAGGTTCCTGTAGTGTTGAATTGTGTTGTTCTCATCATACAGAGGGGGTCCATAGTTCTCTTTGTTTTGGGGACTTCAATCTATTGCCCTGACAATTTCTTCTCTCTTTATCCTATTGGGTTCTTCTATAAAATTTATTTAATTGCCGATAAAAAATGAACATGACAATGTGGTTGGAGGCAAGGACACTCCATGATGGGTAAAGTGTCTTACATGATTGGATGTCTACAAGCGGGTACCACCTAGTGTTTAGAGTATCGGCATTATTACATGCAATGATTATTACATGTATCGATGACCAGGGATGCATAAAAGTGTATCGGTATCTCACTGATACTCAGAAAAATATCATTATTTGAGGGAAAAGTTGAAAAAAAAGTGGATTTTTTTCAGTGATACTTTAGGAGATGTTAAAAGACATGTTTATACATATAGGAATCAAAATATTGTAAAAAACAACTTACATAATAAGTTACCATTTTATTGACAACTTACATAAAATTTATAGCCAATCAATAGATTATAAGGTATCTACATTAATTAACAGTGAAAAAAATGCATATTTGAAATATAAAAATGAAAAAAAATTAGGATGTAAAAATTTCCCCTGTTTTTTACTTAATTTTTTTGCCACAAATCCATGTGCATGAGAATCATGCGTGGACACAGATGTCCATTGGAATCCATGCTAACATTTGAAAAAAGAAAGAGAAGTTTCTATGGATTTTTCGACATCGAGTTCCTGCCCGTCTTCGTTTCGAGTCAATATTTCTCCCCAAATCCAAACTTCGATTCAATAAAAATCAAGAGTGATCAAAATCACATAAGGAATAGAATTCTAAAAAAAACCAAAAAAAAAAAAAAAATCTCTATTTGGGATTTTTTTTTTGGGGGGGGGGGGATTTTTTTTTATTTTTTTTTTAGAATTCTATTCCTTATGTGATTTTGATCACTCTTGATTTTTATTGAATCGAAGTTTGGATTTGGGAGAATATTGACTCGAAACGAAGACGGGCAGGAACTCGATGTCGAAAAATCCATAGAAACTTCTCTTTCTTTTTTCAAATGTTAGCATGGATTCCAATGGACATCTGTGTCCACGCATGATTCTCATGCACATGGATTTGTGGCAAAAAAATTAAGTAAAAAACAGGGGAAATTTTTTACATCCTAATTTTTTTTCATTTTTATATTTCAAAATATGCATTTTTTTCACTGTTAATTAATGTAGATACCTTATAATCTATTGATTGGCTATAAATTTTATGTAAGTTGTCAATAAAATGGTAACTTTATGTAAGTTGTTTTTTACAATATTTTGATTCCTATATGTATAACATGTCTTTTAACATCTCCTAAAGTATCACTGAAAAAAATCCACTTTTTTTTTCAACTTTTCCTCAATAATATATTTTTCTGAGTATCAGTGAGATACCGATACACTTTTATGCATCCCTGGTCATCGATACATGTAATAATCATTGCATGTAATAATGCCGATACTCTAAACACTAGGTGGTACCCGCTTGTAGACATCCATCATGTAAGACTTTACCCTCATGGAGTGTCCTTGCCTCCAACCACATTGTCATGTTCATTTTTTATCGGCAATTAATAAATTTTATAGAAGAACCCAATAGGATAAGAGAGAAGAAATTGTCAGGGCAATAGATTGAAGTCCCCAAAACAAAGAGAACTATGGACCCCCTCTGTATGAGAGAACAACACAATTCAACACTACAGGAACCTGATTGTAGGAAATTTCCCTTGATTGGGAGCACATTCGTAAGGCATTTAAATAGATATCAACCACCCTCCACCTCCCAACAAGCTTGTGAAGATCTCCGCATTGGTTCTAACCGAAAGTTCCGCTCGATTCAAAGACCACAATCCCACCAGCTCAAGGAAGGTTAATTTAATTTCTCCACCCTCATCTTTGAGCACACCCTGACGGCCCATGAATACTTAAGGAGCTTACTATCAATACTGAGCTTCCACAAGCCCAGCAGTGGGGTGGTCCAAGAGCCAGATTCTTAAGGGAGGCTACCAAGAATATTCAATAACACCCTTCAAATTGTGCAGATAGACAGATCTCAGATTTGAGTCCAGCTTACCTAATGAAAAAAGAAAAAAACTATTATATGGCAATGATTCTAGATCCTCTCACTATAAGGGATTATGTCGCCCTCAATAACCCCATCTTTGAAGCTTTCTTATTGTGTCTTAAGCACTCATTGCATCCTTCCCTTAGTAATAAAAAAACATTTACTATAAATGGAAAAAAAATATTACAACGTAGTAAATAATTAACCTGTTGTATGCATTTTACCTATTTCCCCTACATTATTAGTCTCTATTTTGTGACTAGAAACTAGAAAGCGAAAGAAAGTGGCAGATTGTTATGGAGATTTCCTCATCGCTCGATTAGACCAAGAAAGAGAATGAACACCATATGAATACAAGAACTTACATGCT
Organism: Liriodendron chinense; assembly: GCA_003013855.2. Classification (NCBI taxonomy): domain Eukaryota; kingdom Viridiplantae; phylum Streptophyta; class Magnoliopsida; order Magnoliales; family Magnoliaceae; genus Liriodendron; species Liriodendron chinense. The sequence goes on from ML058505.1 coordinate 3,082,820, forward strand.
TTTTTTCATCTGCATAGTCAGATCAGGCAGGATTGAAACCGGTGTAAATCAGCGGGACTTGAGCCAGAGTCTCCCCTCTAAAAGGGGGTGTGCACTATCAGTTAAACTAACAAGCTAGAAGGGATGGTTTTATATTGGTTATCGGGTATCTGCATATTCGCTGTGATACAGCCCCGTATAGCCCTTGCATAGGGCTATTTCAGGCCGACACGAGCCGATGCGGGCATATCTTTCATGGGCAATGTCAGGAAAATCCGGCAATACATACTGGTTCAGACAATACTTTAAACCTTGGCTGGATACAAGACATTTTCATATTTTTCTGCCAATAAGTTTTCAGCATCTTCCCATTACTAGGTAACTGACGTATATCACAGATGGCCTTTCAAACTAGGTGTTCCCTTCAATGCATCCTAAACCTTCAGTGGCTGTATGCTTTTTGTAACTGATATTTTGAACTCAGCCTTCCACCCCATTCTCTGTGTAGCTGTTTTGAGTTTCTGCTATTAGTTCTTTCAAAACACCCATGCTCCAACCCACTCAGACACATTATACCATCTTACATGATATTACTTGCATTATATCATATTGTACAAGGTAAGTCTCACAACTGCCTAGCTCAGTAGGTAGATTAGAAGACAGTAGTAGGCTAATGCCTATCATATAAACCTTAGGTTGATGGATCGAATCTGGCAAGCCAGAAGTTTACTCTTAATTTCATGGGTGGTGAGGAAGAAAGGGATCCCATAGATGTATCAAAATTATTAAAGATGTATGAGGGCATTGTTACATGAAGGAGAGCAGTTTACCCATGAGGAAGAAAGGGATCCCATAGATGTATCAAAATTATTAAAGATGTATGAGGGCATTGTTACATGAAGGAGAGCAGTTTGTGGAAAGATGGATGAGTTCCCTTCAAAGCTCTGCACTAAGCCCTTGTCTTTTCACATTTGAATGTAATGTAACTACTATCTGGAGCTAGACCCTCAATATGAGCGCTAAGGAAGTTACGATTTGGCTATTTCCATTTCCTTAGACCAATAACTGCAATCCAACACAATAGTGCACTCAAGCACAGTCTTAAATATTTATTTTTCATTCTGGCAATGAATATGTACAACTATCTTAATAAGACAAGGATCATTATCATCATATAAGCCTTATCCCATCTAATTGGGGTCAGCTACATGAATCCTTTTTCTGCCATGCCAGTCTATCAAGGGTCATATCTTCCATTAGATCATAGGTCATCAAGTCCTTGCTACCTCCATCCACGTCCCTTTGGGCCTTCCCCTTGCCCTTTTAGAGCCAAGCGTCAATATTCAAATTCCTTAGTTTAATCACAATATAAAAGAGTACAAACACAAGCAAAGAGTGCAGATGAGTGAGTGGACAAAGGAGGGGGACCTACTAATTCAATATTATTTTTAACGGCCTCTTTTCTCAGAATTTCAGTCTCCTCCAAAGGAACATCTGGCACCACTAGACCTGCAAACCGCCAACTGTCAGGAACTAATTCATATGTTTGTAAACTGGCTTTGTTTGGGAAATCTTCTAACCGATGAATTCCCATTAAGACGGTTTCAATGATCAATGAAGATAATGAATCATCTATCTTTGCTGCTCACAAGAGCAATATCGACACCTATAAAATTAGGAGAACGAAAGAAAACAAAGGAGGCCAGTAACACAGCACCTCGAGTAAAACTGATGAATCCATACCTGCATAAAAGTTTCTTAAAAAGACATTTTCAAGCCCCCAACACATCCTCTCCACATTTCTTTTTTTTTTTCGGAAGGGCGCCCTCTCCACATACATTCATATGCAACAGTGTGCAGATCCAGCAAACGTGAGGGGCATCTGATAGGTGCAAAAGGTGGCCCTCACCATGAACATGGATATACACTAAAATCATGATGGTCCACTAATCAAGCAAACCACTCATACGAATTTGGGCACTTTTTCTCTTTTCATATACGACCGTCCACCAGCCAACTGCCTCATTTTTGCATATCATCATTTCATGGTAAGGGCCACTGTTAGAGTCCCTTGATATACATTGATATACGCCATCCTCTAACAGCTCGAACTTTAAGAGAAAGTGGTGATTTGACATGGAACTAGCAAATATGCCACCGGTAATATATTATCCCACGGGGGGGGGGGGGGGGGGGGGGGGCCGTTTATGGTGTGAGTTGTGAGTGTCCCTCCACCCTTACCCAGTATGTTCCAGTGCGGAGTTCCACCCCACATGTGCGGGGGAGTGTTAAGAGTCCCTTGATATACATTGATACGCCATCCTCTAACAGCTCAAGCTTTTATAGAAAGTGGTGATTTGAGCTTTTAGAGAAAGTGGTGATTTGACATGGTATCAAAACGGAAGGTCTTGTGTTCGAATCCCAGAAGTAGCAAATATGCCACCAGCAATATATTCTCCCACGGGGGGGGGGGGGGGGGGGGGGGGGGGGGGGGACATTTATGGTGTGAGTTGTGAGTGTCCCTCCACCCTTGCCCAGTATGTTCCCATGCGGAGTTCCACCCCGCACGTGTGGGGGAGTGTTAGAGTCCCTTGATATACATTGATACGCCATCCTCTAACAGCTCGAGCTTTTAGAGAAAGTGGTGATTTGACAGCCACCACATGCAGCCGGCATATGTGCCCACACACTTCAAAGGTTGGAAAGTCTATTGCGTGAAATGGTGCGTGCGTGTGGAGAGGGGTTCCAGTGGGGCTAGCAAACTCTCTTAAAGAACAATAGCATCTAATAGTCAATCCAGGGCATCCAAATCTAAGGGCCCACTTCAGATGGTACCTTGAAAAACAGACCGATCGGTTTGATTTTAATTATCTGTAGGAACTGAATGCAGACATCTCACGATTTCCTTTTTAGCTGCCCAATTGATAGACATCAAGTGGATGATTGTGATGACTACGGCGATTTTAAGGATACGCTCTTCCCACAATGAGCCCATGATTTCTACAGTCTGGATTGACATGCATCAATCCTCTACACATGCACTGGACAAGAAACCACTAAGAAACAGTCAAGAACACCAATGCACTTAAGGTAGCTGATAGGCAGTTTATCTAGCCAACTTAATGCCAGAGAACAGCCACAGCCCACAGGAGCCATTTTCTATCAAACAATGCCCAAGATTTTATTTTTTACCAAGTCATATAAAGCCACAGATACCGTCAGAATTCTCACAGCAGTCACACAAGGCTTGCTGTGCCCAGAAGGACAAAGGAACCACCTTGCTAGCAACTAGCCAACCTTTGACTGCAATACTTTTCATCCCAGTCAGTGACATTCATCGCAGAGCAGTAAACATCTGTCTATCTGTAATTTACCAAAAGCGATATAGAATGGTAATGCAAGGTGCAGTCACATGATTGGGAAAAAGCAACCCAATCGCACTGATTGGTCCACCTAAGCATGGGCAGAATCATTATAGACCATAATAACCCTAGTTGCTTTTGCTCAGGGCTGGTGGACGCACTGCTTAGCTGAACCCATCAGCACATGCTTGGATTGCTTTTCCCACGCACGCAAGTCGCATCAAAGTAACCACCTCCCACACATACGATCGAATCAAAGTAACCACCAAAGGCCATGAAATCCCTGATTTACTAGAAAAACCAGGTGCTAGTGGACAGGATGCTGTATCTGTTGAATTTCAATGCATAAGTGCAACAAAAATGACAAATAAATCCAACCGCATCCATATTAAAATCCTAAAAGATACAGGAGTAAATAACTCAGTTAAAGTTCTACGTTACCATGTATTCCAACATCTCTTATGGTAGCCATGAAATTCTCAACACCACGCTTAAGTATTGGGTTGTAATATGAAAATAATGCGATTGGACTGGATAATTGAGGGACCACCTGCAATGGAAGCCTGAGCTCAGAATTTTAATGTACACATTTCTAATTCCAAGAACCATGTACACAACAAACAGTAAAATGGAAAACCATATGTAACCATAATGAAAAGGATGTAACTGTACCAGAGTTGCCTCACAAACAAGGTTTGAAGTACCGTCAAAAACTGATGTGTACATCTTTTCTTGCGCACAGTACTAGTCAGTCACTCAGTAACCTCCCGAATCACTAATTAAAAACCCATATTTCAGGGAGAAAAGTATTAACAAATGCTTATTAACATGTTTAACTGCATTTTGCGGGGCTTTGGGACTTTTTTTACCGGAACTTAGTCATATCATCTAGGTATCGGTTACGGACGATATGATACCCAATTCACCCATTTTAACCCCTCGATCATCATATTTGGTGTAAAGAAATCTATGGAAATGGTAAGCTTAACCAAAAGAGGTAAGATCACCTATAATTAGTTGTGGGTTTAGTTTAACATGCAATCCGTCTCTTGACAGTGTTCCAAATATCGGTGATATTATTAATAATGTAGGCAATATTATCGGTATCGCTAGGTCAGCGATACCGAAACTACTAGTAATTTAGAATTTCCAGATAATATTGGCGATATCCTGCGGTATTGTCAATATCAATTATATTTTGAAAAGAATCCTTATAAAAGTTCCCTAATATCGGCAATACCATCGATAATATCTCCGATGTCAGCAATGATATCTCCAATACCAGGGAAACATCTGTAAATAGGTGAAAATTGACAGAAATTTGGGAAATTTCCAATTTTTTTTTTCTAATTTTGCTGCTTACATGATTTTGATCACCCTTGGTTTTTATTGAATCAAAGTTTGGATTTGAGGAAAAAATCTCGACTCGAAACGAAGACGGGCCGGAACTCAAAGGAGTCAAAAAATCCGTTGGAACTTTTTTTTCCAAATGATAGCATGGATTGCAATGGAATCCGTGTCCATGCATGATTCCATGCATTGGCATGGATAGCATTAAGTGAAATTTTGGAGAAAATGGTAAAATCCTAATTTTTTCATTTTTTATATTGGAAAATGTGTTTTCCTCGATTAATTAATGTGGAAATTTTATATATTAATAAGTGTTGGCCGATCTATTGATTGGCTACAAATTTTATATATTTATTTTATATTGATTTTTTCAATAACACGTGGTTAGGCCCCTATAAAATGGAAACTTATTATCTAGTTGTTTTTTGCAATATTTTAATCCTTACATTCGTAAGCATGTATCTTTTAACGTCTCCTGAACTTTCATTGAAAAATTCCACCTTTTCCCCAACATTTTCCCAATGTTTCCATCAGACAGTGATATTTTTCGAAGTATCGGCAATACTAATACATGCTTCCGTATCCCCAGTCATCAATACATGTAACCATACCAATACTCTGAACGCAGTCTCTTGTGACAATGTGTCACGTGTGTAGGACATCTACGACAAGGGAAAGCTGCGCCTCACCACGAAGATCGCTTGGAGCAAAACTCAGGCTAGTCCACTCATCAAATGAGCAACCTCGTATGAAAATAGTGGAAGTTTTAAATTAGACCTGCTGATATTCCGATTCAGCATACACATGTGGCCCGCCTAATGCGTGGATCAGCCTATTTTTATACCGGGTGATCTTCATGATGAGTCAACTTATTGCAAGGTTGGGATGTTAGGAGAAAGGCCAACCTATTTAGCAAATTTCTAGGAGAAAGGCCAAGACGATGATGACAACAATGACGATGAGGGTGCCCTTCTAGATTTGATTGATCGATGCAGAGAGCATTGAAGCACCTTATGTTACAGCATGGGAAGAGAATTCTATTACTATATTGCTTCTCAAATGGCGAGTTGGGAGCCTTTAACATGGCCACTTCCAGAAGCATGGTAAAAGAGGAAGGTTGAATTGTGGTCGGCAGATGATCGTAAAAATTTTGTTAACCCCATCACTTCAAGTTTTAAGATGACAATGATTGCCCTTCTATCACTTCAAGTTTTAAGGGGGCCAAAATGGATTTGGGCTACAAGGAAAAAGAGTGAGAACTTCACCAATCCCTCTATTGGGAGAAAGAAGGATGATCTTGTGGAATTCCCTCTACTGGGAGAGAGAAGGATGATCTTGTGGAATCCCAGGCTGCAAGAAGAAAATAAGCCTGGTAATGATTACATATCATTATCATCATCATCATCTAAGCCTTATCCCAACTAATTGGGGTCAGCTACAGGAATCCTAGTTCCACTGCCATTCCACTCTTTTTTTTTTTTTTGAAAGATCCGCTGCCATTCCACTCTATCAAGGACCATATCCTCAGTTAAACCATAGGTCAGCGAATCTTTTCTTATAACCTCCGCCCACATAATCTTTTTACTCTTTCAAACAAATAGCTATTAATTTTCCAATCTAAATGTGTTTAGTTCATTCATATTTTAACTCGCTGATCTTGGTTAAATGATGGAAATGTTAATTCTTTGGTTCACATGTTATTCATTGTGAGTGTCTAATTTTCTTTCTTTCTTTTTTCCCAGACATACATGCAAGGAATCCCGAATGCCAATAAAGCTTTATTTGTCTAATTTCCATTTTAATCTTGCAAGAATTGTTACATGAGCTTTCAATTAGGAAAGGCCCCTTTTTAATCCATCTGATGCTAAAAAACTCCATCTTCAATAATGATGGTACTCTATCATGTACTGTTTCGATTTCATTCCAATATCACTTAGGGCCCGTTTGGATTGTAAGTTACTTAAGATAAGCTACTTATCAGATAAGTTACTTATCTTGGTTTTTACTTATTAAGCAGATAAGTATGTTTGGTAAACAACATACTTATCAACCAATAAGTAAATAAGTATGTTTGGTAATAACACATTGATAAGTAACCTTTGGAAAGAAAATTTCAAATCTACGTAAAATATTTTTTTGAAACTGTGATGAAATTTCATTAAAAGAAAAAGAGCGGCCGAAGCCAAAAACACAAAAAACAGAAGGAAAAATACAAATGTACAAAAAACAAAGAACAAAACCCACAACCGCAGCAAACCTCCAAATCTACAAATGAGAAACAAAAATATAAACTCCCTCCTGATCTCAAACAAATAAATTTAAACTCCCACCCATTCTTTAACAAATAAGGAGGCTCTTCTGAAGACCTCTAAAACCTCTTTCTTCTTGTCTCTAAAACACCTGTTATTTCTTTCCCACCATAGGGCCCACAAAATCGCTAGTAAACTTAATCTCCATCTCCTTTTATCCGTATGACAGAACCCCCCACCATGCCAAGAAGAGAGATGATCATGAATATGGTTGGGAAAAACCCAAAGGACCCTGAAAGAGCTAAGGAGGCAACCCCATATCTCCCTCGCAACAAAACAATGAATGAGCAAATGGTCCACTATTTCTGTGTCTTTATAGCACATCAGACAAATGTTCGGATTGATCATCTTCCTTTTGCATAGATTGTCAATCGTCGGCACTCTGTTTTTCCCCACAAGCCACCCAAAAGCCACCACTTTCGAAGGAGCACCATAATTCCACAAATGAGCTGTAGGAGAAACCACCTTAGACGAAACTTGCTAAGTTAGCAGTCGATAAAAGGACCGCACTGAGAAGGCACCGGACCTATCCTTTAAGCATTTCAAAGAATCCACTTCTGAAGATACCGGGGAGCAATTCTTGAAAAGCTGGAACAAACTGACCAAATCTTCAAATTCCCTATCATCCAGATTTCTTCTAAAGATGGGAGACCAAACCACTTCTACCCCTCTTACTGAAAAACATTTACTCATCTTCACCCCCTCTTCCCTAGCTAAAACCTCTAAAGCTGGAAACAAAACCCTCAGACTTGCTTCACCCGCCCATTTGTCTTCCCAAAATTTAATTCTCTCGCCATCCCCCAAGGATAAGCCTATGCCCTCCCACACCCTTTCTTTAAGAGACGCTACCGACTTCCACAAATAAGAAAAGCGATATAGAGAAGATAATTTTGTCCACCAACCCCCTTCCTCTTCCCCATACTTTCTAGCTATAACCTCCCTCCACCTTTTTTCCTTCTCCACCCTAAACCTCCAAACCCATTTTCCTAACAAAGCTAGGTTCATCTCTTCTAACTTTCTCATTCCCGCCCCTCCCTTGACTTTCGAAACACAAACTTCGTCCCATTTCAAGAGATGAAATTTATCATTTTCGCCCGACCCCTCCCATAAAAAATCTCTCCTACGTTTCTCCAAAACATTTAAAATGGATTTAGGACACTTAACAAGAGACATAAAGTAAACTGGCAGATTAGACAAGGACGCTTGAATCATCACCATTCTACCTCCCATAGATAACAACCTGGATTGTCATTTGGACATCTTCCTGTCCCATCGCTCTATAACTTTATCCCACAAATGTTTCGGCGGTTTCCCAATATATAACGAAAGACCCAAATAAGTAGACGGAAAGGCGGCTTTTCGGCATCCAAACACATCCACAAAGACTCTAGCTTCCTCCTCGGATATCCCAACCCGCAAGATCTCACTTTTGGAAATATTGACTTTCAAACCGGAGACCACCTGAAAGGAAATTGTAATTGACCGAAGATTTTGCACTGAGAAGTCGTCCGCCTCACAAAACAAAAGAGTATCATCCGTATACTGAATATGCGAAATCTGAAAATTTGAATTGTCCACTCTCAAACCTCTAACCAAGCCAATCTGGACCCCTTTATCGATCATTTTACTAAGAGCTTCCATAATCGTCACGAAGAGAAAAGGGGATAAAGGATCCCCCTACCGAAGCCCCCTAGAAGCGGCAAAAAAACATTTTGGCGAGCCATTAACAAGAATGGAAAATTTAGCCGATCTCACACACTTTTGAATCCAAGAGCGCCATTTAGGCCCACACCCCAATCTAACCAACATGTAATCAAGGAAAGCCCAATCAACATGATCACATGCCTTCTCAATATCTAATTTGCAGACTAAGCCTTTCTCACCTTTTCTGACCCAGGAATCCACACATTCGTTGGCCAACAAGGAGCAATCAACTATCTGCCTGCCATCAACAAACGCCCCTTGAGATTCCGATATAACACTTCCCAACACCTTCCGAAATCTAGAAGCCAAGACCTTAGCTAGAATCTTGTAAGGACCACCTAATAGACTAATAGGACGAAAATCTTTCAAACATTCTGCTCTTTCCTTTTTGGGAATCAATGCTACAAATGTCGCCCCTAGTTCCATAGCTATCAAACCTTTATCAAAAAATTCTCGGAAGAAGCATAACACATCATCTTTCACAAATTCCCAAATTTTCTGAAAAAAAGCTATTGGAAATCCATATGGCCCCGGAGCTTTATCACCACCTAATTCTGCTACTGCTCTCTTAATTTCATCTTCAGAGAAAGCTATTTCCAAAGAATCGGCCTCAACTGGCGATAAAGAACAAAAATACGAGTTATCAAGAGTCGCCCTCTGTCTCCTCTCCTTTGACAACAGATCTTTATAAAATTGAACTATAGACTCACAAATCTTTGATTTATCTTCTATCCTTTCTCCATCCACCAATAATGAAAAGATCTTATTCGTTCTCGCTCTTGAGCTGGCTATTGCATGAAAGAATTTGGTATTTTTATCTCTTTCTTTCAACCACGTTGCTCTTGACTTCTGCCACCATTTAATCTCTTCCTCTCGCAACCTGGCACTGTATTTTGCACTGAACACCTCCCTCCATCATTTTTCCTCTTCCAAAAGAGGCCCTACCTCTTCCTTAGAGTCTAGCCTTTGAATCTCTAAAAGGAAACTGGACTTTTCCTCTTCCCGAGCATACAAATGCTCTTTCTTCCACTTCCCAATCTTCTTTTTAAGAATCTTAAGTTTCTGAAAGAGGGAGTAACCTGCTCCCCCTAAAATTGAGAAGGAGGACCACCATTCCACAATCTTATCTGAGAAACCTTCGATTTGTAACCATACTAGCTCAAACCGAAAAAGTCTCAGTCCCCAATCTTCCTCATCCACCTCCAACATAACCAGGCAATGGTCCGAGAAAGGTCTAGGCAGCCCTCTTTGATAAATCAATGGAAAGAACTCTGCCAATTCAGGAGATACAAGAAACCTATCTAGCTTGGACATTTTTGGAGTCGCTTGTCCATTTGACCAAGTAAATTTCGCACCTCCCAACGGAAGGTCAAACCATATCATTGTTCGAGATCCAATTGGAAAAATCTTTCATACTTCTAGAGATCCTACCTCTGCTAGACTTCTCATGGATAAATCTAATTACGTTGAAATCTCCTCCCACGCACCACGGTACATCCCATCTACTTCTACAAGAGTCTAACTCTGTCCAAAAAGAGACGCTGTTTCAGATTGCACGGCCCATAGACTGATGTGAAGCTCCAAAGAAACCCCAAATCTCTATCTTTTAATAGCACTGAAACCGAGAAGTTCCCAATCCAAGAATACTCCTTTGTCCATAATTCTGCATTCCAAATCAAAAGAATCCCTCCTGCCGACCCAACTACATTTGCTGCTAACCACTTACTTTGCTTACCCCACCATAAAGATTTAACCATCCCTTGGTCTGTATCTTTTAGTTTGGTTTCCTGAATAGCAGCCATTTGAACTTTGTATCTCTTACACATATCTCTAAACTGCCTTCTTTTCTGCATACACCCCAACCCCCTAACATTCCAAGACATTATCTTCATAAAGACATTGTTTCTTACCCCTGACTGCCCAAGCTATAACTGCCTCTTAACTTCTTCTTAGTCGAAGTATGCTCTACCAATGTCATCGAAGATTTAACACAAAAGCGAACCTGCTTTGGAACTATCGATCTTCCCCTTTCCTCTACGAACTCAAAGTAGGACACATAGTCCTTTGGTCTATCCCCAAAAGTCACCCCTACTAATCGCGCCACCTTCATTGTTACAATCTTTATCCTTCTCATTCCCTGTGCCATTGTAATTCTTGTACCCTTCAATTGTAAAATCTGGACCGTCTCTTTTTCCTGAACCAACCTACTTGCCAATAGTACCTTTGAACCTGAGAACTCCCTAATGGCTAAGGGCGCAAGTGTCTCTACGCAATCAGTAGACTCCGATTCCAATTCTGAAAGTTCTTGTGAGTCTAGAATCTGAATAGCTTGATCAGCGTCACTAGGAATGATATCTAGGCTTGGTTCTAGAGGGCTAGAGCTCACAATATCTCCACTGTGGCTCTTTTCCGACCTCGTCTTCAGCATTAGAAGCCTCTCCCATTCATCCCTTTCCACATTGCTCGAGGGAGATTGAGAAACTAGAGCTCCAAGCCACGGAGTAAGGCTTTGCACAGCCGGTGTTCACGTCAGATTTTGTAACAGGATCCTCCGGTCGTTCACCTTCTCTCCAACAGAGACTTCCTCCGCCGGACCTGAAAGAAGACAGAAAGCAACTAAGGGTGGCTGGTGTCCAGCCGTTGGCCCTCCGATGCTTAAGTCAAGCAAAGCAAGAAGAAGAATAACCAGGCAAAACGAGGCTAGAGATTGAATTTTTGTGTACCTGTATCTTAATGGAGTCTTCTCCTTATATAGATCTGAAATGATCCAATCTGTTACATAAGATATCGAGATCCCGCTGATTTCGTGGGATAAGATTGTTATCCTCAGATAGAAGGGAAATCTAATCCAATGACTAGTCCGATAGTTTCGTTCCTTGATAGCGATCCCTTGAAACTCGGAACCACTGAAGAAGATAAGCCCAATCTCGGCCTATACGGGCTGCTGGTACTGAGGGCTAAGAGATGTCACCACAGAAAAAAGTTGTTCGCATGTTGGAAGATGATCGCGAGTCCAAGTGCTCGCTCATTCAAATACGACACCTTTCAACGACTTGTGAGAAGGTCTGCTCGCAGGAAAAATACAACTCCTCTCGCCTTCCATTATTTGACCATCAATCACAACTTCTCGAAGCTTTGGTAATCGAGCATCGTTTTTCCTAATATGCGAGTCGCGAACAGACGTTCTCGATAGTCGGATAAATGTGCTCGCGGGATTGGAGCATCATTAGAATATAATAAGAAGCCTTCAGTAGATGGTCTCCGCTATTTTTTACTATAACAGCCGGGGACTCGGGAACTATCGAGTTCGAAACAGAAACTCCTTCGAAAGGGGAGGGACTCGTGTGGCACGTGCGAAGACTAAAGCTATCTGCCGCATGTGCGGCTCCAGGGTGTCTATCCGCACATGAAGATAGCGCCCGAGGACTAATAACTCTGCTAGAGGATGAGAGTCTGAAAGACCTGAGCTGCCACGCGTCAGTTGGGGAAAAGAAGGAGAGGCTGGTATTTCTCTCTCTTCATTAACTCCCTCTGCCTGCGTCCGATCACACCTCTGAAGCTCTACCCCCAAAACTCCACATGTTTCTGTTTCCTTGTCAGAGTTGCCACGTGTCCACTGAACAGAAGATACAGAGGCTGGCATATCTCTCTCCTCATTAACTCCATCTATATGCGTCTGATCACACTTTTGGCTGACGACTCCAGAGCTTCCACCTGTCTCTGTTTCTTTAGATACTCCAGCGTAGGCGTTGTAGCCATGACACGGTGCTCCGCTGGAGTTTGTGAAAGTTACACCTTCATCCGTCTGAACTGATGTAGCTGCCCCCCTGTTTCTGCTCTCTTCAATAGGATTCCGCCCAACCTCCTGCTCTTGAATCACCCCCACAAAAAGCTTTGCATCTCCGCACTTTAAACCAATCGCAATCGGATATAGTTGAAGCTTTTTTCTTCCGAATACAAATCCTAGTGAAGCAGAGTTCGTGGCTACCATCAGTACGACTATCCATTGCTACCACCGAACCGATGCAAGCGCCGATTTCTTTGAGAATATCGTCGATCCAGAACTCCAGAGGGATATGCCATATCTGATACCAATGATCTTCCCATCCAAACATCGACCAATCTTCCCATTTTTGTATATTTTTTATTGTGCCGCTTCCATCCGAAGAACAAACGGTGAAGATGATGTTCGCATGATCCTGGCATCCCAAAGAAACCAGCATCGTATTCTTGCGAATGAATTTAACCACCATGTCTTCTTCCTCAACTTCTCTGCAATTGCTGATTAACCACTGAACGAGATTAGCGTCATTGTAACCATCAGCCACCATCACTACGAAACAATTGTCGAACGTCTGCATTGATTCTTCAAGAATCTTTGGATTAATCGAAACAACTGGCCCTTCCGCTGTGAAATCCTTCCAAACATCTCGTTCTTCTGATTTCTGTATTTTCTCTTCTGAAATGAGATTTTGTTCTGAATCGTTGATCACTACATCTTTGAAAGAACATCTCGAAATTTGACCTGTGGCCTTTTGTAGCGTTCCCGAACTGTCTGAAACATTCTTTATGAACCCTTGCTTCGCATTGCTGTTCACTTGCTTGACATCGCTGACCACATGGTTCCGCATTTGTGTCTTTTTTTCTTTTCCTGATCTTGCTGTAAAATTTCTTTCTGGACCATATTTCGCTCTCTGCACTCTCAAGCTATTTCCCCCAAAACTTTCTCCATTGAGTTTCTGGATTGCTCTTGCCAATTCATCTTGTGTGCTCATACGGACGAAAGCAAAACCTCTGCTCTCTGTCGACTCTCTACGGTGAGGCACAACCACTTCCATAACTGTTCCTGCACATGCAAAAACTCTTTCGAAGTTAACGGGTTTCCAACACTCAGGGAAACCTTGTACAAACAGGGTTGGGAAATCTGAAAGCGGACGAGAATTTTGTCCCTGGACCTTCTGGTTTTTCCTTTTTCCTGAAACCGTTTCCCAAATACCTGCTTCCTCGCTTTCGACCGGCGATGCTCCTTCCTCCAGAATGGAAACCAGCTGCTTACCTTTACCTTTTTCCCGTTCTGAACCTGCACCTACAGAACCATTACCAGCAAGATCTACCTGTAGCAGCTCATCTCCATTACACGTTCTCTCCTCCGCATTTAGCCAAGAGTCGGACGCAACCCTTTTCAGAAAACTCGCCCGCAGAAATCCTTTCTCTGGAACTTCCATCATACTCTCAAATCCTTGCAGAACTGGTGGTTGCTAAGCTTTCTAGCAAAGTAGGGCACTCAGGAGGGATTGAGAGTACAGGAGGAGTTCGGGTGGGAGATGTAGTGACTGGAATATCCATAAATAGTGAAATGCTACGGTATCTTGTGGTCGGATCAAAGAGAACCAGACATTAACTGTAGATCTAAAATAAAGGCAACAAAAAACGAACCATCTTTTAGAAGGCTAGATAAATGCTAATGCTACTTTCCCGATCCTAAGAACAAAAGGAGAACTACATATGTTCATCACCATTGTGTTTGGATGCAATATGGAGTATAATAAGCAACATATTGACACGAAAAGAAAAAGCTAAGCCTTGAGGCAGTTTTCCCAACAGAATGAGCTTTTCTAATTACACGTGCGTGCAATAAAGCTCATGTCTAGCATGGCACGATTGGTCCAAGATACATTCCATCCATCAGAACGGGACCACTATATGGATGCCCTGGCACAAGAATCAGGTTGATCCACTGGTCAGGTGGGCCACAGTCTGCAAAACAAATGTACGGCTCTAGATGACATGGCTGAAGTTTTCTAACCCCATTCACTTGTTTCCAATAGTCGGTCCACATGGTGAGTGGACTAGAACCATTTTTGGGAAGGATGTAGAAGATCAGATCAACCTGATTGGTGGATTGGATCTTGCACCAATTAATGTAGGGCCCATCTTTGATGTGGGCCGTCCACTGTGTGAGCCCCACCTTTGATGGGACAATCCATCATGTGAGGCCTCCTTTGATATGGAAGGTATGACAGAGTAGTAATTGAGTGAACCATGAGAGAGAACTTCGATGTGTAACGTGACCTGAGAGAGATAAGTAGAAAAGCCAAAGTGGAGGGTGGTTAATTAACATTGGAGGGTGACTAACAGTTTGGGTGTGTACTAACCCCCAAAAAAAAAAAAGCGTGACATGAGAGAGAATAAGTAAAAAAGTCAAAAGTCAAAAAGCTAAAAAAAAATACTTGTTAAAGTTAAGTATTTTTTAAGAGAAGTTACTTTTCAATTATACTTACCAAACGAACTTAAGCGCCAAAAGCAACATAAGGTCTTAAGTTCAGTCAAAAAGTAACTTATTTGGTAGTATCCAAACGGGCCCTTAATATGCTTTTAGTACTATTTTTCCTTTTTCTTCTTTTTTTTTACCATGTCTACCAACTAGCTTGATTCATCGAGCAAACTCACCCAAATCACCAAGTTTTACATCCCAACATTGACCAATAGTGTGCGTATGTGCAGTTGTGGATGAATAAACTCAGAGAGAGTGACGTGTGCATGTGTATAAACAACTTTGTAAATAGTGCACTGATCTAGATGATTTTACCTCCTTCAACATGGAAATAATGGCATTGAAGTTGGTTCCTTTTGCTAGAGCACGTGTAGCAGCAGCCTATAAATGATTTAAAATCAATTACAACTCTGGAAAATGAATTGAAACAGAGAGAAAATAGTGACGCAGACAAACCTGGATAACTGGACCATCTGCCAGAGGATCAGAGTAGGGAACACCCAATTCAATTATGTCCGAGCCACAAGAATCAAGAACTTTCAGTGCTTCTGCTGTTGTTGATAGATCAGGATCACCAGCAGTAATATAAGGTATAAAAGCCACCTATTCATAGAAGACATACTCGTTATAAGATATTTTATGTTGGATCAAACAAATTACTTCCAAATAACAGCGATATTATCGATAAAATTGTTGATATTATTGATATCACCAGGTCAGCCATACCGAAACCCCAAGGAATATGAAAAATTCCAAATATCCATAATAATTTTGATATTATCAACGATATTTGGCAACGCCAATGATATTTTGGTCTGTAGACAGTATAAAAGTTCCTTGGTATAATATTGCTGATATCAGGGATACTTTCGTAAAATGCCGAAAATTCAAGAGAAAAATTGGGGAAAATCCCAACAAAAAAATCATTGTCTTTTGTTCCTTAGGTGATTTCAACCACTACTTTTGGTTTTTGTTGAATCACAGCTTGGGTTCGCGGGAGAAATCTCAACTCAAACAGAGACGGCCAAAGCTCAAAGGAGACAAAAATTCCATAGAAATTTCAATTTTCTTTCAAATGTTAGCACGGATTGCAATACATATCATGATTCTTATCTATCGACATGGATTTGTGGAATAAATCAACATTTGAGTGGCTACATGGGGGAAATTGAGAAAATCCTAATTTCCTCCATCTTTACCCCTCAAATTGAGAACGAATGTTTTATTACTTATTGATTGATATTTGAATGATATGAACCCAGATTTATTTGCATTGTTTTTTTCCAGACAGCACATGGTTTAGGCTCCTCTGACATTGATTGTAATCAACTTACATATGCAAATGGTTTAACTCGTTGATTGTAATCCACCTATGTAATAGACTATTAGATAGTGGTTGATTGTAATCAACCTATGTAATAGTCTATTACATTGCGCCTGTTGGAGTTTTATGCTCTCATTGCCACCCCCCTGCCTGGATAAAGGAGAGTTGTGTCAGGTTTGCAGTTGGTGTCAAACTTACGCCAAACCTTCCAACATGAATCCAAACAATATGACATTCCAAACTCATCCTAGGGCGTTCTCTATAAGCGATACGCTGCATCAAAATCTGGGTGCAGTGAGAAATGGGAAAGGGTTGGCTAGGGCGTCTCCCAGAAGCAACGTGCTGCAACAATGCCTAGTTGTTGTGAGAAGTAGGCAAGGGTTCCCACGCCATTTTGTACACGTGGTGGTAAACAAGCTAGTCCAGGAGAATAGGGCCCGTCTTGCCACATGGAATATAGTAAGGTTGCCAGGTAAAAGTGTGAAGTTAGTACATACGATGAATCCAAGGAAAGTTAACATAGTTTATGTTTAAGAGACCAAGGGGAAAGGGGCCAACAAGCTTTGTTGTATAGAAAAGGATAATAATATAAATGGGGTAAGGATAGTGGTAGATAAAGATTTCAAGGATAAAGTTGTAGATGTTAAGAGAATAAGTGATATAATTTTATTCATAAAATGTGTCAGGAAAGGAGATAATCAATGTTATTAGTGCATCTACAGGTAAGCTTAGAGGATAGAATCAACTCAAGAGACAATTCTAAGAGGATATGGATGGACTAATGCAAGAAATTCCAAACAAAGAGAGGATATTTGTAGGAGGAGACTTAAATGGCAACGTAGGGGGAAAAAAAGTAGAGGTGAGAGAATACATGGAGGATATGGTTTTGGGAGGAGAAATGAGATGGGGGATGCTATCCTTAATTCGCAATGGCATAAAACCTAACTCTAGCAAACACATGCTTTAAGTAGAGAGATTAACATTTAATAACTTTTCAAAAGTGGATCATATACAAGCCAAATAGATTTCTTTCTACTTAGGAAGCCAAAAAGATCAATATGTAAGGATTGCAAGGTGATGTCTAGAGAAGTTTGACCCTGTAACATAGGTTAACAGGTATGGACGTTTACATTAAGAGCTAGAAGAAATAGAATAAAATTAATGAGTATCCTAAAACTAGGTGGTAAAATTTAAAAGGAGAGAAAATAATATTATTCAAAAATAAATTAATGAAAGAACGAAAGTGGAATGTCGAGGAAGAAGTAACCATTTTGCGGAATGTGACGGCTGACTGCATTAGGAAAGTGTCAAAAGATATTTTAGGAGTACCTAGGGGGAACAGCCAATCATATATGGAAACTTGGTAGTAGAATAACGATGTACAAAAAGCTATTAACAAGAAACTTGCATGTTTCAAAGCCTGGCAAGGGACTAGAAGCAATGAAACTCTTGAACAATATAAAAATGGCAAAAAGATTGCAAAGAAAGTACCAAGTGAGGCTAAGCTTAAGGCTTATGATGATCTTTACAATAGATTGGGGATGAGAATGTGAGAAGATGTCTCCAAACTTGCAAAAATTATAGAGGGGAAGAATAAGGGCCCAAATCACGTTAGATGCATTAAAAGCAATGACCAAAGGATAATAGTCAAGGAAAATGCGATCGACAAAAGGTGGAGAAGCTATTTTCTGAACTTATTAAATGACAATCACTCTAAGAGCATAGAGATAGAACGGACCATAGACTCAAATAACATAAGTATATGGATACTTGCGTAGGATTAGGACATCTGAAGTGAAAGAAGCTCCAACAAAGATAAAAAAACAGGAAAGGCCCTTGGACCAGATGGTATACCAGTAGGGGTTTGGAAGTTTATGGGAGATATTAGGTTACTTTGGTTGACAAAGTTGTTCAACCAAATTATAAGATTAAAAAAATAATTAAAAAAAAAAAAAGCCAGACGAATGGAGGAAAAGTAGACCAACCACTGTGAATGAAGGAAAATGCTTCCCCGGGTTATGTGATCATCGTGTACCTCTCAAACTTAAAAGGGAAATTTTACAGGATGGCTATAAGACCAAACATGCTTTATGGGACAAAATGTTGGGCAATTAAGGAACAACATGTTCATAGGATGAGCGTAGCTGAAGTAAGGATATTGACATGGATGAGTTGCAAGACAAGGAAGGATAGAATTAGAAAGAATGCATTCGAGGGAATTTAGGCATAGCACCAATAGGTAACAAAACGAGGAAAAGTAGA
Source organism: Liriodendron chinense (assembly GCA_003013855.2). NCBI lineage: Eukaryota > Viridiplantae > Streptophyta > Magnoliopsida > Magnoliales > Magnoliaceae > Liriodendron > Liriodendron chinense. The sequence continues at coordinate 3,101,384 of ML058505.1, forward strand.
CTTGGATGGTTTGGTCATGTGCAACGGAGACCAAGAACTGCGTGCCAGTTAGCAGTGAGTTGGTACAAGTTGAAGACTCTAAAAAGGGCAAGGGGAAGGCCCAAAAGGACATGAGTAGAGGTAATAAGAAAAGGATTTGATAACATATCCCCTAACTGAAGTTATGGCCCTTGATAGAGTGAAATGGTGGAAAAGGATTCATCTAGCCAACCTCAATTGGTTGGTACAAGGCTTAGATGATGATGATGATGATGATGTTGCCATGAAACCCCATACTCCCTTGCAGCTTCATGAACGTCTTACATATTCCAACTTCATCAAATGAACCTTGACATAATTCTCATATAGTTTGCCTCCTAGTATGCATGATGGATCAGCTACTAGCTGCATAAGTTTGCTATCAAAATAATCTAACTTCCATCTCCTTCGAGGATCATTTTCCTAGACTTGGACCATTCTAAGTAATTTTCACCATCAAACTTCACAGTGGTGAGATGTGCCTCAGTGATTCACAACCATAGGAACTAGCGTTCCCTTTGAGTTAAACACGGTATCCAAAAACCCAGGAACATAGTACTTGACAACATAGATTCTAAGATATTAGAAATCTAAGTAGAAATTATGAGTAGAAGAAAGAAATAAGTAAAAAGGAAGAAGAATGGGGAAGGGAGGATGAAGAAAAGGAGAGAGAAGCTAAGGTATAATGTTTTGTTGGTAAAGTAGACTAGCACTCTACTATTAATACAAGAAAGGAGTCCAATATGGAACCCTGCACGACCACATAAGAATACAATGGCAAAGAAAGAATATACAATTATTCTGGAATACTACGTATCTCTCTAGAAAAAAAACTACCCAATAATACCTGAAGCATGATATACTTATCAAAGTTGGGCCACCATAAATCATTAAATATCATATTAACTAACAGTGGATACATAGAGAGAAATTAACCAGAAACCAAATTAAGAAGCGGCATGAGCATCGATAGAAATCATTTTCACGCACAAGAACATAATGTCCTAGACAACCAGAACAACTTGCATACCATTGAGATACTTCTAACATCATTTTGTACTGTATGTCATGTTTTCTTAGATCATAGACAAACACATGAACTGTAGAACAACATCGAAATGACCAAAAGATTAGATTGTTTGAATTCTCAAGCATGCATATCTACTAGCTTTCTCTTGAATTTTCTTTAACAAATCCATCGATTACATAATCATCGTCGTCATCATAGCCTTGTTCCAGCTACTTGGCGGATTTGTTATATATTGAAGATGAATTTCAATCATGTTAACCAAATGAAAAATCAAGCCATGTCTAATTTCACCTACTATATTATTTACACAGTGTAAACCATACAACGAATCAAATCACAACAACAAAATTTGAATTCTAACAAGCAATTTCGAATCCAATCACAAAAGACAAAGCCAAAATGCAAAAATTAGAACCCTCTTAAGCCAAAATAATGGTAAACCAAGAAATGAACCAATGAGGGAAAAAGAGGTCCCAACACACTTCTACTTCACTAACAAATACTGAGGGAAGTTAATAGTGTCCTGAAGCACACAAGGTTGTACATGTAAAAGTGAGAAGTAGGATGAGTGGTCCAATGACCCAAACCTAATGGATCCCATTATCGATGAGTGATGCCCTAAAGCTATCCCAGTTTAGAAGATCCTAAGCTTCCGATCTTTTAGTTCGATGTGGGTTGTTTCTCTACTCCTTAACCGTCTATTCATGGGACACTAATTGAAGGGTAAGGATCTTCTGAATCTTGGGGAATTTTGGAACAGCCGGTCCCCCGTGGGGCCCATCAGATCAGCATTGGGATCACAAAACAATGGGCCTGATAGACACAGATTACTGCACCAATGGACATTATCCACATCCTAATGCTCAATACGAGATAATTCCACACAAATAATGAGCAAGAATGCAGTTTGCATTCGCTAGCAAAACTTTGTGGTAACTTGTCCACCATGCACATGGCATACATTAAGTCAGTCCATCCCAGTCAAATCATTGGCCCATTGTGGATAGAGTGTGGCCAGAAAATTACATGGATTGAACAACCTTAACCATCCAATTGGTAGCCATCTAAAAGAATAAATTCAACAGGCCAAGTTAAATAGTTTAAAGGGCCCGATAATTGCAATTTTGGTCGACAGGCCAATGTTTGGAAGGTCTAGATTGTGTGTGCATGTGTACCACATGAACAGCAGATGAATCAGCCGTTACAATGCCCAATGCCACGTGTAAAGATTTGCTTAGTTGTCAATAATAATTTCTACGTATCGAGAGATCCTTAGATAGAGTCGAAGCTATATTAGGAGAGTTGTTAGATAAGAGTCATGTATAGATCAGTATTGCTTTAGATAGAATCCAAGCTATGAAAGTTGTTAGAGAAGAATTCTATTTATATTTGTATTTGTTTGATGGGGAGGTATGACAAATAATCACTTTTCTTAGTACATAATTCTTAATATATAGTTGGGTGGTTGTAGATAAAAAATAAATAAAAAAATCTTGCCAGGCTCTATAATTTTGGTATCAGAGCCTCTTCATCCTGCGGCCATGTCTTCTTCTAAAGGAGACAACATCCCTATCAACAATAAGCTTAATCACATTCGGAATGATCTTGCCATGTCTTCTTCTAAAGGATACAACATCCTTGTCAACAATGAGCTTGATGACATTCGGAATGATCTTACCTCTACTCGTGAGAGTGTCACCAATTTACATGCTCGAGTCACCGAGCAAACCAAAGTTGTTTCGAAGATACAGGAGACCCTGGCTACATAGCAACAAGTGCCACCACCTCTGCGCTCCTTCCCACCTCTACCTCCTCCACCATCCACTAATCACACCCCACACGTGCCATCATCCAATCTCCCCTTCCTAGCACCCCAATCAGCTTCTAAATCTCTTAATATACCCTCAAATGTCCACCAATTAAGCCTGGTTAAGCAACAGGAACACAAGGAGAAGGGATTGTGTTTTAACTGTGATGAGCAATTCTGACCAGGGCATCATTGCAAACGTCATCAACTGTTGTTACTAAAGGCCGATAATAGTTAAGAATCCGAGGTTGGCTTGGAGGACCATGATACTCCCACAATCGAAATTTCTCTAAACGCCCTTATTGGTACCCAAAATTCCGACACAACAAGGCTTTCTGGACATATTAAGAAATAACGAGTGACGATACCGATTGATTCGGGCACCACCACCCATAACTTTGTAAATCTGGCCGTAACCAAGCAGTACGAATTTCTGGTAAGCCATGTTGATCCTATTAAGGTTACTATCGCTAACAATAACGCCATGCACTGTCTGGGACGTTGTCACAATATCACCTTATCCGTATAAGGCTACAGATTCACCGACAATTTTTCCTCTTACCCATTTGCGGTTGTGGTGTAGTTCTAGATGCAAAATGACTCAAGTTATTTGGAACTATTAATTGGAATTTCAGGGACCTAACGATGCAATTTACTTGGGAAAGAAATCAATCCAATTGACTGGTGTTGCTTGCATTTTTAACACTGTCAGTCGATCCTTTGAACAATACCTCCAATGTTTTGCCAGTCATCGCCCACATCATTGGCTTCAATGGCCTCCTTGGGCGAAGCACTGGTACAACACCTCCTTCCATAGCTCTATTAAAATGTCTCCATTCCAGACAATATATGGACGCCCCCCCTCCACACATTGAAACTTATATACCAAACTCCATGAGTGTGCATGCTGTAAACTCTTCCTTGTGTGATCATGATCATATCCTACGTGCACTCAAAGATAATCTGCAATTAGCTCAAAATTGCATAAAGATATATGTAGATCGCCGGCGCACGGAGCATAGTTTTGATATTGGTGATTGGATATTTCTACGTCTCCAACACTATCAACAATGCTCTATGGGAGATCATGGACCACATAAATTATCTCCTCTGTTCTATGGCACTTTTGAAATTGTGGCACGTGTAGGACCAGTTGCTTATAAACTCGCATTGTCGCCACAGTCCAAGATTCATCCAGTATTTCATGTGTTGGTCCTAAAAAAGAAATTGGGGACTAACAGCTCTTCTCTATTACATTCCCTCCAAATTCTGATCTTGGTGCTACTATGAGGACCCCTTGCAAGATACTTGATTGAGGAATCTTCAAACATAAGAATCACGCCATTACCATGGGAAGGATTACAAAAAGATGGTGCCACATGGGAGATGTACAGCGAATTTCTTGCTCGTTTTCCAGCTTTTGCAACTTGAGGACAAGTTGCCATTAGAGTGGTGTATTGTTATGATAACCAATTCAACGTGTAAAGATTTGCTTATCGAGATATCCCTTAGAGTCCAAGCTATATTAGGAGTGTTGTTAGATAAGAGTCTTGTATAGATCAGTATTGCTTTAGATAGGGTCTAAGCTATGAAAGTTGTTAGAGAATAATTCTATTTATATGTACATTTGTTTGATTGGGAGGTGTGAAGATAATCATTTTCTTAGTACATAGTTGGGTAGAACATAAAAATTAACTTCTTGCCAGGATCTATCATCACCACTAGTTACACCACGAATGATGAATCAACACCCATATTCAATTTGAACCTAACAGGAAATCCCACTCCATAAAACCAAAGAAACAACGGAATCTCAACAACCCAATGGATTACCTGCAAGAAAACATCAAACTCAATCCACACAGTGGAAAACCCAAAAGAATCATCCAAGTGAGAGAGAGAGAACAGTGACACTGAATCTCAAGAACCCGATTCTAATCCCAGCAACAAGACATGACATTCAATTAAAGCAAGGCCAAAAGAGGAAAACACGAAATCCAAAGCAACAGGGTTAAACGTAGAAGCTGAATCTCACTTCTCAAAAATCCATTTCACATCTCAGTGAGAAAACATCGAATTCTATTGAAACAAAACCCAGAAAGGCAAAAACCTTCAATTCAATGTATGCCAAACAGTGGAAATTTCAAGAAAATGATTGCAAATGAGAATAAAAACAGAAAATGGCTCTAAATTATTGACAACCCAATTCAAATCTTGGCGAGGAAACGTTGGATAACAGAGACACAAAAAACCATAAATCCCAAACCACAGAAAAACCATGAAAATGGAACAAAATGGGAACTAATAGAGAGAGAGAGAGAGAGAGAGAGAGAGAGAGTTGAAGAGACCGAAATGCTTACTTTCCCTTGTTTTTTCAATCTGGAGAATGTTTCTGAGATTCTAGCGGTCTGAGTAAGGTTGAGGGAAGCCATTGGAGTGAGCGATTTGGCAGAGACGATGAACTTCGAGCTGTGAGAATGAATGAAACGGCTATGAGATTTTCTCGATGGCAAAAGACAGGAGCTCTTCAAAGCAAGAGCCATCAATATCCAGACGAAGAACACAGAGCTCTCAGATGTCTCCGTAGAGAGGTTTAGGACGGGTTTTATTGATCGGAAAAAGTGTTTAATACTCTGAAAGCGTATGAAAGATGATACGCCGCCCCTACGAAATTGCATACGTAGCATACAAATAATTCAAAATAAACTGTCCAAATTTTGTCTCTTAGTTTAGATGGATCATGAATCAAAAGTTACGCTTAGTTGGTTATCCGACCGTCGGATTGGTGGACATTTATTGGACGGTTTAAAATGAAAAATATGCACTGTAAACCTCTACGAAACAAGTGTCTATGATTTGGAAGTTAAGATTGTCCCACGAATCTGATTTTAGTAGGAGCGCCTGCGTATCGAGCGTCCTGCAAGGCCACTACCAGAGTATCAAATAACTCCCCCAGTCAGTGGAATAACAAGATACATTGCACACGGATTTTTAGGTCTGAATTACGGCAGGTGGGCCCCACAGATCTATAATCCAGACCATTGATCTATTTATAACTCTAATATGTAAACTGCTGTTGGACCCATATATCGATCTATAGGATGCAGATAAACGGCTGAGAAGATAAATAAAACTATGGCCGACGTTGAATTTAAAGAGACCCTAATTTTGGTGGCTAGGATTTTGCAATCAGAAAATTTATTGTATTTTTATTTATGGTGAAAATCAACGGACTAATGGGCCTGGATTACAATACCATGGCCCCATTTATCATAATCGGAAGCACGTGTATAGTGTGGAAAGATGGAGTGCCACGTACCTTATAATTTCTCTCAGAAGCCCATGTCGATCCGTGCGTGAGACTGCTATGCGAGTTTTACACCATTTAAGAAACGGTGGACACTCTTCAAACGTACTCACAACGTGGTTGTACGGTAATCCAACCCGTCCAAATTGTGACCCAACAGTGGATGGAGTATTATAAAAAATTTCGCTGAGAAAGATAATATTAACATCCGATTTTTCCAATTGAATTTGGGCCACTACAATTTTACTTTTAGCCATGCATTTTATAGCCATTAAGTGGATAATTAGAATTTTGATTCGTAAGTGTCGTTTTATCATATGGTCCATCGCAACAGGACCTGCAATTTGGATGGTGTGGATCATCGTATATCAGCGTTACGTGTGAGGAGGATGAGTCAGCACAAACTTCAAATGGTGCAAAACTAAAATCGGATTGCGGTCCTTTGCCTCGTTGGTTGGTAAGGGCCTTTGCCTCGTTGGTTGGTAGACTCTGCAGAGTTTCACCAATAGGTGTCGATTTCGAAACCATGGTGCAATATACAAAGTTTAAACAATAGGTCTCGATTTCGAAACCCATGAAATTTCCACGATGCTGAAGGATTGGTGTATTGCACGATTGACTGTCCAAATGGTTCCATATGTTTTGCCAGATTATTTAAGGGTGTGATCCCAAAAATAAATAACATACAAGTTTTAGAGAGAGCACACCACAGGAACAGTGGTCGTTGAACGCCCACCATTAAAAAAATCCCAGAGTCCACTTTATTGTTTGTTGACCATCCAACCTCTTGATAAGATCGAACAGATCCGGATGAAAGGAAAAACAAATCTCAGCATGATCCAAAGCTTTTGTAGCCCACAAAAGGATTTTAATGATTGATAACCACTGTTTCCCGTGGTGTGGTCCACCTGAAATTTACTTCTTGTTCTTTTTCAGGAAAATGCTCTCAAATAAACTGGCAAAACAGATGGACGGCGTGGATATACAGTGCATACACTCAGTTGGGCCCTACGGTCAGGGTCTCACCCATATCTCCGTTCTGGGTCGCAACCAAGTCGTGCTTGAAGATTCATACATTTACTGTCATAAAATTGTACGAGTGGACGGCTGAGATTAAACTTGACCAAATCATCCGAGTTGAACAAACAGATGTCCATTGACTTCCCTAATGAGGTATGATAATTGCAGTGTGCGAGGCACGCGTGTGAATGTGTCCGAGCATAAAAATCATCCCAGCCGCTCATCACGTGGGCCATGTATGTACGTTGAGTGTGGACCCTGAGATATTCACTCTCTGGCTTTGTAGATGTGGCCCATTTGATGATTAGAATTAGATAAGCCACATTTTACGGCTGATTATTATTCACACCGGGAGCGGATTAGCTATCTGGTGTTACGCTAATTGTGTGGAGCTTCTTAATATACTTTTCGTATATCCACGCCGTCCATCTGTTTTTTCATATCATTCTAGGAGGAGGTCCAAAACCTTAAGAAGATAAAAGTCTCAGGTGAACCACACCACTAGAAACAGTGACGATTGACTGTTAAAAAGTTTTTATTGGCCACAAAAGTTTTAGATCAAGTTGTTTTTAATAGTGAGGCACTCAATCATCGCTCTTTCCTGTGGTATGGTTCACCTGAGCTTTGGATTTGCTTAATTTTGGGGACGAAACTCTAAAATGAGCTGTAGAAACGAATGGACGGCGTGGAATATATCATTGGGGTGGGCCCCACACGTGAGATGGAGAAGATATGCATGGGCTACCGTTTAATCCCTATATAGGGGAGCGGATTGCCTGTGTGACCCATCTGTTTTTAAAGACCACAAGAGTATATTATTTTAAAAATCAGGCAGACCCAAAACTCACGTACGTGGGCCATACCACATGAAACAATGGAGATTGAATGCTTGGCTATTACAGAAGTTTTGTATTATAATGATATTTGTTCCTAAAGTTTATCTGAGTGTTAATAATTTTTTGGACGTTGTTCTTCCCACTATTTTGTTAATATGGCTCACTTGAGTTTCTTTTTTTATTGGAATTTTAAAACAGATGGACCGAGTGAATTTGTCACAGACATCTTTGCAGAGCCTACATAGCTCTCGGCACAGAGATGTGCCTGTGCCCATGGTCACAGGCAATACACTTCCCCGCACCCAGCCACATCTCTCTTTCAATGCATGCGCATTGAGATTGGATCTTAAAGGGCGGGTTCTCTTCATTAATAGGAAGGATTTGTGATTCGTTTCTTGATTAGGCATATTTAAGGCTTGATTCTGTTGAAAAAAAAATTGAAAAAGAAGAATACGCCTACTATCAAAAGCTAAAAAAGCATGTATGGTTTTCAACCTGACATGAGTACTTATTCACTGAATTTGTTCCTTCTAATCAAGGTTGTACATGAGTGGACTAAGCTTAATTAATTTGCTTGACTCAGCTCAAAATACCTCAACTCGACTTGGTTCAAAACTGTATTTGGATCATGTCAAGCTATTTTTTGAGTGCTTAGAAGATTTCAAGTCGAGATTCAAGTTGACCTGAGCTCAACTTGACTCAAGTCGAAGCTCATTTGAACTTGACTTGATTTTACTCAATTCAATTTTAAATGACTCAAATATATAATATGTTGTATAAATAGGAGTAGAATAGGGTGGAAGGGTTACCCACCCGTGTGTAGTGTGTACCATGAAAAGGCAGGTGTAAGAGATGCTATAGAATCAGGAGAGAGGGGAAGTACAAAACGAACGGATATTCAGAATCAGACAGGTTAAAAGCATTGAATGCCCTTTTCAAAAGATAGTAGACTAGGATGACTACGCACAGTAGCTACAATAGGGCTATCATAACCTGACGTGACAATACTTTGAAGTTGGTTTGACCTCAAACTAGCTGTCAACCGAGCAGGGCCGTGCGCAGCTCAGCCTAGTCAAGTCAAGCACCGAACAAGGTAGCAGGCTCCAGACGAGCATTGAGCAGAGCCAAGCTAACTTGACTTGCGTACAACACTACTAATATCTACCATACATTATTTGAGACCAACTTTTGATGTGAATTGCCTATCAGGCTCATTTTACCTATGTCTTTAATGTGAACCATCTATTGTGTGGGGCTAACTTCAATATGGCCCATCCTCCTTGTAGGCCCATCCATCATATGGGGCACATGTTGGATGCGAGCCATCCATCATGTGGACCCGCCTTTAATGCTGACCGTCTATCTTGTAGGGCCCAACTTTGAAGTGGGCCAGCCATCAAGCAAGGTCCACCTTGAATTTGGGTCATATCTAAGGGCCAACTCCCAGGAACTTCCACATATTCTTTAGTCTGCAATTTGCTCTATCAATTGAACAGTATGATTCAAAATTTGCCGGAAATTCAACTTCGGACGAAACTCAAGTGGTAGTTCACCATCATTTTCAAGTGTTGATTCATCCTTCTTACACGTGGCATGTAGTAACGGCAATCCAAACCATCCATCCGAATGGTAGGGTAAATTCTCAACGGAACACACCTAGAAAGATCAAATTGCATGCTTTAGCAATTCTATCCATTGATGGCTATCAAATGGATGGTCTGGATGTCTAAACCACATCTGACGGGCCATCTATACAATCAGGAAGGTTTCAGTGGGCGGGCATACACTCTCAACTGTTGCCTACGATGTGGCCCACCTAAGTCATGGATTAGCCTGATTTTTTTTTGGCCATGGCTCACCATGCAAGAGTGCATCAGATTGATGGGATGGATGTCCCTCACACATCACGGTGGGGCCCACAGAGCTCGACCTCATAGCAACTTTTCCCTACATCTACACACAGAACAAATGTTGCATTTATGAACCGCGTTCGGTCAGCTATTCTGACGGTCTGGATGGACTCTTACTTGGTAACAGTGGGTGGGCCCCTGGAGCCAAAAAAAAAAAATCCTTCCCTTCTTATCTCCGCCGAGCATTTCACAGCATCTCTTTTAAAGTGGTGGTGAACCATTATCTATTATCTTCCAATCTGAAAATTTTGTTGAATTATGGATAATGACAGCTGTGGTTCACCATATCAGCGGTTTGGATCACTGAGCACAGAAATCCCCTCGGTCTCGGCATGATATAAAGCGAATGCAGTGTTCTACAAGTGATCCAGACCATTGATTCCCAAACCCTAAAAGAGGTTGGTGAGTGAAAGTTTTTATTTTTACTATATATTTTATAATTAAAAAAAAAACCACATGGCACTTGCTATATATGCAACTTTAGTAGTGTTTTTTGAGATTTTTTTTTTTTTTTAAATTTCATAAAACTCAAATTTACCAAAGACTTCTCCCAATAATCAAAGGCAGTGAATTTTAAGGGGGGGAAGTTGCGAAAGTACCGCGGCATATTGTTTTTATTTAAAAAGAATTGAAGTAAAAAAATAAAAAATAAAAATAAAGAAAAAGAAACAAAGAATAAAGAAAAAAAAATCAAGCAATTATTTTTTTGGGGGAAAAGTTATGAGGGTATCCTTGTCTTGATGTTTTTGAGTCGTGTATGTTATTATTATTATTATTTTTTTTTTTTTTATGGTGTGGCTTGTCTTATGTTTATATCAGCCAAGTAGATTACATCAATATGATCAATTGGATATTATACAAATATCATATGGGGCCCCATAATTCTCGACTCTTATCATTTTCTAAGAAAATTTCATAGTGGGCATTATGATAATGTCATAGTAGAAAAAAAAAACACTCCCAATTCATATAGGCATGATTTCCTATAATTTTAAATTTTTAGTAATTTTTGTTGGAATATTTAGTTGAATTAAATAGACTATTAAAATCGAAAACCAAAAAGAAAATAAAAGAAAATAAGATAGAAAATTTATTGGATTGAGTCGAGGTGTGACTGAATCACTCGGCTTGAAATCGAATTTGCTCCCCTTAGACAGCGTCCCAAGTGCAACAGGTTTCCAGAGCAATCGACCTCCAAGATACAACGACTATGACCCGGTCCCAATGGTGCACTCACTGTACGCAGGCTCGAACCACTTGCAGTTTAACCCGAAAGTGCTGAGTTGACTCAGCGCAGAACATTGAAAGAAAATCTTCTTAAAACCACAGAGAGTTTTTTAAGAGAAATAAAAACGATTTGAATTATTAAAATCGAAATTAGGGAGCCCTTATATAAACCCTGAAATGGTGCCTTAAGCACCATTTTGAAAGGGTTTGGTCCGTTGGGTTTAAACCCAACCGGAGCGACCAACCAACTGGATGCATCTCTCTGTTCAAAACGAAAAGACAAAAGTGCGAGTACATTCGCACAAATAAAGTCCCGCGAGTACCTCTACATACACACATCACGCGAGTACACTTACACCGCACCTGCACCCGCGGCCCGACCTGTCCCGTCCCATCACGCACGCGCACACGGACACGAACACAGACACGAACACGGACTCGGACTTGGACTCGGCACGACATGGCTAGGCTCGGCTCGGCGCGTGCGCGTGCGTGTGTGGTAAATGATATAGATTAGAGCTATTGGCATAGCCCCCCACAGGACCAAATTAAGGCAAAAGGCATATATTATATACAAGAGAGAATTCTTGTTCAAATTCTATGTAGGACTAAAACCCACAACACGAAAGCAAGTAATTTCAAATTGTGGAAGGAAATCAAAAATTTTGAAACAAATACAACAATCCCCCACATGTTTCAAAATTAAAACATTTCGAGTTAACGCGAAATAGTTGTGCAATGGTGCTGATGTCACCATAGACTTGAACCGACATTAGAGAAAACAAGACAGGTTTATGGAAATCAGGTGACACCATAGTCTTAAACCTAATTCCTTTTAATGTAGATCGCAAGTACATGCCACTCACACAACTCTTCCTCTACAAGTGTTTCTGTGGTTTGATGCTTTTCGGTCATGCATCATTACCTGGATTTCATGAGTGCTCTAGAGAATATGCTTAGATTCTTATAGGAAGCGGCCTCCACCTCCACACCCATATAGGTGAATTTCATCAAGTGTACGCAACAACTGTATATATCACCAAATATATGATTATGGATTCAGTAAGAGTTCTAAAAACTCATCCTTCTACGTTGCTGCTTGCACTGCTACACCATAGAAGGAGCTCACTTACATCAGTGCAATCGTCTGCCTCGTGTCTTGTTGTTTACCCATTATGGGATCTCCACTTGTATAGGTTGGGTTGCCGACACTGGTAACTCGTATATTTGGCTTAGCCACATTCCCTTCGATGTATCACTGACTAACTTTTTAGATAGTCCCTTGGTCAGAGGATCTGCTAGATTCTTTTCTGACCTCACAAAGTTAATAGATATAATTCCATCACGCAACATATGTCTTACTATGTTGTGCCTAAGTCTAATATGCCTACTCTTCCCATTATATATTTTACTATTTGCGTTTGCTTGACAATCACAATGAATAGATATGATCGATACAAGCTTTGGCCACAATAATATATCATTCAAGAGATTCTTAAGCCACTCAGCTTCTGAATCAGCCTTTTCTAAGGCAACAAACTCGGATTCCATAGTTGACCGAGCGATACATGTCTGCTTGGTGGACTTCTAAGAGACTGCTCCTCCACCTAAAGTGAAGACATATCCACTAGTGGATTTAGTTTCATCTGAATCAGTAATCCAGTTAGCATCACTATATCCTTCTAATACAGCAGGATAACCATTATAATGTAAACCATAGGCCATAGTGCCTTTTAGGTATCTCAGAATTCTGGACAAAGCATTTCAATGCTCTTTCTTAGGGTTATGTGTATATCTACTTAGCCTTCCTATTCCAAAAGTTATGTCTGGTCTAGTGCAGTTCATCAAATACATAAGGCTACCAATTATCCTGGAATATTCCAATTGAGACACACTACTATCTTTATTCCTTATGAGAGTCATACTGTAATCATAGGGTGTACTGACAGGTAAACAATCAAAATTGTTAAACTTCTTTAATATTTTCTCAATATATGAGATCGTGATAATATAAGACCATTATCTTTTCTAGTTACCTTAATACCTAAAATCACACCAGCCTCTCATAAGTCTTTCATATCAAACTTACATGACAAAAATTTCTTAGTCGCATTAACTAATTTAATATTAGTTCAAAAATAAGCATGTCATCAACATAAAGATATATAATAACACTATCATTTTCAGAAAACTTACCATATACACATCTGTTTGCATCACTTATATGATAATTTTTAGATTTCATAGCACTATCAAATTTTTCATGCCATTGTTTAGGAGCCTGTTTCAAACCATATAAAGATTTAACTAGTCTGTGCACTTTATTTTCTTTACCAGGTATTTGATAACCCTCAGGCTGCTCCATATATATTTCATTTTCTAAGTTTCCATTTAGAAAGGTTGTTTTAACGTCCATCTGGTGTACCATCAGCTTGTATATGGAAGCTATTGTTATTAGGACTCTGATAGTTGTAATCCTAGTCACAGGAAAATATGTATCAAAATAATATATTCCTTCATTTTGTTTAAAGCCTTTAGCTACCAACCTAGCATTGAATTTATCAATGGTTCCATCTGATTTTAGTTTCTTCTTAAACACCAATTTACAACCTATTGATTTGTTTTCGAGTGATAGATCTACGAGTTCCCAAGTGTCATTGGATAAGATAGATTATAACTCGTCATTTATTGCTTCCTTCCAAAAAGTTGCATCTGCAGAGTTAATCGCTTCTGTATAGGTTGTAAGATCATCTTCTATTAAGAAGGTGAAAAAATCATCTCCTAGGTTCATTTCACTTCAAACTCTCGTACTTCTTCTTGTATCTATCTCTTCTACTATCTGCTCATTAGCATCTTTACTAGTAGATGCGACATCGGATCTACTAACTTCCTCTATTGATTTAGATTTCATAGGGAATATGTTCTCAAAGAACTCTGCATCCCTAGCTTCTATAATGGTATTTGGATATAGAATATTATCCTTGAACTTTAGAACTAGAAATCTATAGGCTGCACTATTTTATACATATCCTATAAATACACAGTCAGTTGTTTTAGGACCTAATTTTCTTTTCTTAGTTTCAGGTAATCCTACTTTAGCAAAACACCCCCACACTTTAAGATATCTATAATTAAGAATATGACTTTTCCAAAGTTCATATGGTGTTTTCTCAGTAGACCTAGAAGGACCCTATTTAGGATATAACAAACTGACAATATTGTTTCTCCCCACATATTTGAAGGTGAGCCCGAACTATTTCACATAGCATTCATCATCTCCTTAAAAGTTCTATTTTTACGTTCTGCTATTCCGTTCTATTCTGGTGTGTATGGTGCTGTAGTCTCGTGAACTATCCCACTTTTTTCACACAGTTCTCTAAATTGAGAAGATTCATACTCTCCTCCTCTATCTGTTCTAAGTCTTCTAATATTTATATTTAATTGATTTTCAACCTCGATTTTATACTTAATGAAAGCTTTTAAAGTTTCATCTTTATTCCTTAATAGATAAACTCCGATGAATCTAAAATAGTCATTTACAAATGTTATGTAATATCTTTTACCACCTCTAGACATGTGATTTCTAAAATTACCTAAGTAACTGTGTATTAATTCTAATAGAAAAGAAGATCGATTTACTTGTTTAAGTGATTTTCTAAAGAATTTTGATTCTACACATGTTTCACATTTATCAAAATTTTCATTCGAAATGTTGGATAATAAACCTAATTTTTTCATTTTCTTCAAAGATGCTACATTAACATGACCTAATCTATTATGCCACAAATAAAGAGGTTAAACGATATAAACATAATTAGATGTCTTCTTCTTATTATCATTGGATACATTTACAATGAATATACCATCACTACAGTATCCATTTCCCACAAAAGTTCTATTCTCAGTCATTACAAGTTTATCTGAATCAAACACTAATTTGATGCCAGCTTTATCGAGGAGTGAACCAGATACCAAATTTCTTCTAATGTCAGGCACATGCAGGACATCATTCAACATTAGAATCTTCCCAAAAGTGAGCTTTAGAAATATTTTTCCTTTTCCTACAACTGGAGAAGTTCGAGCATTACCCATGAACACCTGTTCATCATCTCCTGATGCTTGGTAAGAGGTAAACATGCTACGATCCTTGCACACATGCCAAGTTGCACCAGTGTTTAGTACCCACTTCAAGTTGTGTACGATAAATACTTCTAATACCACTGCTACTATCATGTCAGACTCGTTGTCTACTTCCGTAAGGTTCGCCTGAGGCTTATTTTTATTTTTCTTAAGCCTGCAAGTTTTAATATGATGCCCTGACTTTCCACAGTTATAGCAGGTTCCTTTCTTATTGAAATGCTTGTTTCCATTATTCTTTTTAAGCCTGCGTTCATTTACAGAATGTCCAAGTTTTCTATAATTATTACTTTTTTCTTTTTTCTTTTTGTTTTCCTGACTAGATTCCACAAGATTCACCTTTGAATCTATCTCATTTCTATTTTCTTTTTGGTTTCTGCTTCTATTAGCCTCCTCTATTCGAATGTGTACGACTGTACTTTCTAGCGAGACACCATTCTTTTTATGTTTCATTTTGTTCTTATATTTTTCCAGGAGGGTGGCAGCTTTTCTATCAATGCTCCTGAAAGAAACACTTCATCCAACTTGATTCCTTCCGTTGATAATTCATGAATTAGATTTTGGAAATCATGAATTTGGTTTGTGACGGGGTTGTCATCGGTTATGACATAGTGAAGGAAATTGGCGATTGCATGTTTCTTAGCGCCTGCATCTTCCAGAACGTACTTCTTTTCTAAGCAATCCAAATATCTTTTGCCGACTCGTAAGAAACATACACATCGTACAATTCGTTGGACAAAGAGTTTAGAATATAATTTTTGCAATTATTTTCATCCGTTACTTCTGTTTGATTTGCTGGATCTATAGTAAATGATTCAGAAATAATGTATAAAACTTTAATGGTGGTCAACGCAAACATAAGCTTCTGTTTCCACCGTTTAAAGTGTTGTCCAGCGAATGGTTCGATTTTGGCTAACTCGGTGGAAGCATTAACTGTTACGGTAGCCATAGTCTATTTAATCCAACAAAATTCGATTCAAGATTATTGGAATATTTAGTTGAATCAAATAGACTATTAAAACCGAAAACCAAAAAGAAAATAAAAGATAATAAGATATAAAACTTATTGGATTGAGTCGAGGCGTGACTGAGTCACTCGGCTTGAAATCGAATTTGCTCCCCTTGGACAGCGTCCCAAGTGCAACAGGTTTCCAGAGTAATCAACCTCCAGGATACAATGACTATGACTCGGTCCCAGTGGTGCACTCACTGTACGCAAGCTCGAATTACTTATAGTTTAACCCGAAAGTGCTGAGTTGACTCAGCGCAGAACTTTGAAATAAAATCTTCTTAAAACCAGAGAGAGTTTTTCAAGAGAAATAAAAACGATTTGAATTCTTAAAATCGGAATTAGGGAGCCCTTATATAAACTCTGAAATGGTGCCTTAAGCACCCTTTTGAAGGGGTTTGGTCCGTTGGGTTTAAACATAACCGAAGCGACCAACCGACTGGACGCATCTCTCTGTTCAAAACGAAAAGACAAAAGGGTGAGTACATTCGCACAAATAAAGTCCCGCGAGTACCTCTACACACACACATCACATGAGTACACTTACACTGCACCCGCACCCCCCGTCCCGTCCTGCACGAACTTAGACTCTGCACGGCACGGCATGGCTCGGCTTGGTGCGGCGCGCGCGCGGTAAATGGTATAGATTAGAGCTATTGGCATAGCCCCCCACAGGACCAAATTCACATGCCCCCTGAAATGGGCTCAAGCCCTAAGGCAAAAAGCATATATTATATGCAAGAGGGAATTCTTGTTCAAATCCGACTTGGGACTAAAACCCACAATACAAAAGCAAATAATTTCAAATTGTGGAGGGAAATAAAAAAAATTTGAATTATTTTGAAACAAATACAATAATTTTGAAATAAAAATCCCTTTCCTTTCATCCAAAGGCAAGTGATCAAATTCAAGAGTTTAGGGCTTGTCCAAATCATGATTACAATGAAGTCAATATTCCTAGTCCTTAATTGTGTTTGTCCGCTTCTAAATGGAATGCATTAAAATCCTAGCCTTTCATTTGGGAACTTGCATTTGAAATACATTGGAATTCTTTAATAAATTCACATATGTGATGTTTGGCAACGTATTTGTAATAAGATAATTGAAATATATACTTTGATCCCCAAAAAAAAAAGAAAAAAAAAGAGAGGAGATTTCAAGCCTTAAATGGGGCATAAGCATAAGGTTAACAAATGAGTGACTCATTGACTGTTTTAACTGTCCACTTAGGTGGCCAATGTTCAGCAGTTCAGATTGTTTTATCAATAAGATTTTAGCATTGTAGTTGATAATTGAATTATTTTTAAGATCACAAGCATGCCACGTGTAAATTAGATTGATAGACTAATTACGCCTTTGTTAGACATTGACTCTCTTACCTTTGAAAAGAAATCCAAAATGACAATTCACTCTGACTACACTGAATCGTGAAAAAATGTGAGATATCAAGACACATCAAAAGTATGCATTTCAAATGTGCACACGATGGAATAGGTGCAAAATCTTCTTAAATACGCTCAGATATAACTAATGCACTAGGATGTTTTAAAGAGATCCAGTCGTACATAAATGTGTGGCTGCTAATGTTCTCTTTGGGGTTAAAAAATCCAGTGGATCGAAGATGCAAGTGGACAGCACCACAGGTAATCGATGGGCCCTCGATTTTGTACATGCCCTTTCAAGGCCAATCAACACTCAAAAAATCAAATGTTCCGAAACTCAGGTGGGCCAGTGATTTGAAATGATGTAGCCCACTTGAGCTTTGGATCAACCTGAGCTTTGGGATTAAGAAGAATAGGAGGCAGCACAATGATGTACGAATTGAAAGTCGCTAAGGGCCCTTTTGGCTACCACAAAATAAGTTACTTTTTCTGCTTACAGCAGTAGATAAGTAAGTTTGGTTTATGATTAGTGGTTACTTTTTTACTTAAAACTACATAATCACTTTAGTTAAAAAAAAATTAACTTTTTAACTTTTCATAAATTGCTGAACAGAGGAATAGGAGAGATGAAGAGAGGAAAAGTTGTGGGTGTACAGTGTGGGCAGGTAAACATCAGAGTGGGCCCCACATGAATGGACAATGTGGGTGTGCACAATGGGTCCACATGATGGGCAATGAATTTTGAAGGTGGCCCCCACATGCTGGATAATAACATTGATGGAGGGTCCTACTTGATAGATGACCAACATAAAAGGCGGGCCCTATAATTAAAGGTCGGTCCATAATGATGAATTGCCCACATCCAAGGTGGACTCTGCATGATGGATGGCCCACATAGTGAATGGTCCACATCAAAGGTTGACTCCACATTGAAGGTGGAGCCCACATTATAGACCGTCCACATCAAAGGTGGACATGATGGGCAATTAATAATGGTGGGCTCCACATGATGGATGATCCACATCAAGGTGGGCATCACATGGTGGACGGTCCAGATCAAAGGTCGGGCTAATGAGAATGGCCCACATCCAAGGTGGGTTCCACTGTCCAATGTGGGGATAAAATACAAACATCACTGTGGGTCCCATTGTCAAGTGGACCCATTACCTGCATCACGGTGGACTTAACCCTTTGCAACGGTGGGCCCCGCTCCCTTGTGATCAACCCTCTAGTTGAATGGCAAACGAACATTACAGTGGACCCTAAGGAAGTTTTCAATGGTGGATGTCCACAGCCCCACTACTGTTGCAGCAGGGTCCACTTGAGCTTTGAATATGCTACATTTTTTTTCGCCATGAGCAGTGCTCTACAATGAGCGGTCCAGGTAGGTGGACTGTGCGGATGATGCACATGCATCATGGTGGGCCCCACACATCATGGTGCGGATGACAAGGGATGACAAGGATAAATGTATTCGTTGTAGTGGTCCAATCTGGCAGTGGCCCATCTAGTAAATTGATGGCAGGATCATCTCATGAATTGAATGGGCCGATCCAAGGGGTGATCCACCGATGATGGATGGCCAAATCACCACATGCATGATGTGGGCCATCAAAACACAAAACATAAGAGAAGTAAAGGTGGTGCAAGGTGGCCTACCAAGTGATGATGCTTCCTCCTTCGACACCAAAAGTAAAAATGTGTTGGCGCCACCTTAAAAGGCAGGCCCCACATGATGGACGGCACACATGGGAGGTGGGCCCACATTATTGATGGTCCACATCAAAGGTGGGCACCACATGATAGGCAGTGGATATTGAAGATGGGCCCCACATGTCAATAACATTGATGGTGGGCCCCACATGATGGATGACTAACATCAAAGGTGGGCCCCTACCTAATGAACGATGCACATTAAAGGTCAGACCCTATTGCTAAATGGCCCACATTTAAGGTGGGTCCCACATGATAGATGTCCAACATTACCATGGCCACACAATGAATGATCCACATCAAAGGTTGGCCCCACATGATGGACAGTGGATGTGAAGGGGATCAAATACACTAGAGGGATGATTATTTATGATGTTGTAAACTATACATGCTTTTTTACTTTTAGATGATACGTATATTGTTTACCAAAAATACTTATCTACTGATTAAGTAGAAATGAAGATAAGTTACTTATCTAATAAGTAACTTATCTTAATTCTTAAGTAACTTACAATTCAAACGAGAGCCCCGTTTTGATCAAAGTTACTTAAGATTAGCTAGTTTTGAGCCAAGTGGCTTGTCTTGGATTTTACTAACCAAGTGGACAAGTATGTTTAATAAATAACATATTTACCTGCTTCTCCTCTCTTTGGTCTCTCCCAATGCATCTCTTAGCAACCCACCAATGCATCTCTTAGCAACCTGTAAAAAGTAGAAAAGCTGAAAAAATAATTGAAATGATTAAGTGCTTTTAAGTAAAAAGGTTACTTATAACTAACCATAAACCAAACTTTTGATAAAACAAGTTACTAATATATTGCTGTGAGTAGAAAAAGTTACTTATTTGGTGCTATACAAACGGGCCCTTAACGTCAAGGTGGACCCCGCACGCCCAAGACGGACTCGGTCCTGGCAAGGGCTTTATAGGGCCACTGTGATATATAGATTTTATTCACACCGTCCATCTACTTTACTAAACCATTTGAAGGTATTCCCCCAAAATGGAGGCAGATCCAAAGCTCAGCTGAGCCACACCACAGTAAACAGTAGTGATCATGACACCACCACGGTGTTTATTTGCCATCCAACCTGTTCATAAGGTCACGTGGACTTGGACGAAGGCAAAACACAAACATCAGCTATCAGAAACTTTTGTGGGCCCCAACAAGTTTTCAACGGCAGGCCTTCAATCCCCACTGTTTCCTGTGATGTGGCTCACTTGACCTTTGGATCTGCGTCCTTTTTGGGATCAAGCCTTAAAAGGATATGTTAAAATAGATGGACGGCAGGGATAAAACACATACATCATGGTGGGCCCCACAGACCCCCTGCGAGACCTAGTCCGTCATTGCAGGGGTAGGACGCAATCCGCATCCTCATCCTTCGTAGCATGGCCCAGAGACCTTTATACTGGATCCGGCCTCGTTTGAAAATCCACCAGAACGCATACCACATTATCAACGGTCTGGATGACTAAAAGGTGGGACCCACTTGATGCTATTCACTAGCCCACCTCACAAAATATCTACTGGAGAAGAGAGCAAGAAGAAAGAGAATCAAAGTATCAAACAAACACACACAACGCCGAAAGAAAGAGAGAAATGGCAATCTCAGCTTCTTCTTCTTCCCTTTTCATCCCTTCTTCAATTCCAAGAGCTTCTTCTTCTCAATCTTCTCTCTCTTCCTCCAAGTCCATCTTCTTCAACGATGGCAGAAGAGGTTTTCTCCAGCACAAGAAGAACCACGCCATTGTCTTGAGCAGAAGCAGCAGAGCTCGAAAGGGTCTGAGCATCCGCTGCTTGTTCGGGCTCGGTGTGCCGGAGCTCGTCGTCATCGCCGGCGTCGCTGCCCTTGTCTTTGGTCCCAAGAAATTGCCCGATGTCGGGCGCAGCATCGGAAAGACTGTCAAGAGCTTCCAGCAGGTTGGGTTTTTTTTTCTGAATTTTTGTGAATTCTTGTATTGAGTTGTGTTTGATTGGATCAAGAGCTTCCAGCAGTTTTTTTTTTTTCAATTTTTGCGAATTATTTTATTGAGTTGCATTTGATTGGATAGTTTTGAATTTTGCTGAAATGAATTGATTTGATTTGATTTGGAATGATTTTGATGGAATTATTGTGACATATTACTGGAATACCCCCGAGAAATACTAAAAAATGAAGAATACCCCTGGAAGATTAAATATATCAGCAGAGACCTCTCATACCATCCCCGGTGCCTTTGTTAGATAGTTTTTGACAATCTTTCCATTGATTTATCATTTGTGGCTTGAAGTTGCATAGCATAAAGATTCTAATATGAGTATTTAACATAAGACATATCGGTACCGATAGAAAATTTTGATGTCATGCATTTTAGTGTTGATAGGTTTTGTGATTGTAATCAATTTGATGAGAGCATAAAACTCATTGATTGTAATCAACCAATGTAATAGACTATTAGATCAATCAACCAATTTAATGGACTATTAGATCAATCAATGTAATAGACTATTAGATTGTGCTTGATTGTAATCAACCGATGTCATAGTCTATTACATTGCAGCTGTGGGAGTATTATGCTCTCATTGCCAGTCCCCAGCTTGGATAAAGGAGGAGGGTTGCATCAGGTTGGCAGCCGGCGTCAAACTTATGCCATAACTTCCAATTGAATCCGAACAAATACAGGAAAATGATGTAAGAGTTCTACATAGTAAGCCTAATCGATCAACAATCTAGATCTTCCTAAGGGTTGGATATTGTGATTAGGCATACTGGTGGGTCCTATTAAAGTTGTGATCAGTCTAAAATTTGTGTAGGGTGGTTAGTGGTGCAATTTAATTAAGTCGATTGGGTCCCAAACCTACACGTGTTTTAGAAGCTCTTTTCCCATCCATGAATGGTTTTAATTCAGTTGATTAGATCTCCATGATGCACTGATCGATCCTTTAAATTCCACAAAATAAGTTTACAAAGGATTCATGTAGCCAACCCCAATTAGTGAGATAAGGCTTAGATGATGATGGTGATGAGGATAGGTTTCGTGGCTATATATAACTTTAGACATTTCCAAGTTGTTATATTATGTCTTGAGTTACATAAGTAGAAATATAAAAAAATGAGACAAAATGGAGAGAAGAAGAGAAAGTAGAAAGAGAGGGAGAAGAGGATGAAATGGCTGAGAAGTTGTTGTGTTGTGTTAGGTCTAAAGACCAACACACACACACACACGCACACACACACACACACACACGCACACACACACATTACTTGAAGGGAAAAGTTACAGTACTCCACTAGGTACACAATAAACACACACACGCACACACACACGCACACATACTTCCTCACTCCCCCTCAAGCAGAAGCATGTATATTGATCATGTTCAGCTTGGAATACATAAAATAATAATGAGCATGGAACATTGCTCCCCCTCAAATACAACATGGCAAGGCATTAACTAAAGCTTGGACTTCCTTCAACCGTAAAATCTTCTCTTTACGAACACGGCCACAACAAAGCTCGACAACAATCGAGTCAATAACATTCTTTCAAGAATATGAGTGTGCATCATGTGCAACACTTGAGAGAAGAAAAATAAGGTGATGACGCATCACGTGCAACTACACTCACAACAACGAATAAGGTTGAGGGACACTTACACCATAAACAAGCCTAAGAAATAAAGGGAAGATGAACTGTGAAGGTAAGATCTACCATTTGTAAACAGGCATCATGCAAAGTTTAGTGAAGCATTTCATCAAACACCTTGTGTGCGTCGAGCCTTCTAAGTACTGTGATGAGAGATTCAACTTCCAATCACCTTCAACATGATTTTACAAGGCATTTTGCATCCCCGCAACATCGGATTATGAAAGAAAAAAAGAAAATCCAACAAAGAAAGAAAAGAAGAGGGGCCATCGGCACCAATATCTCGCAAAATACGTTGTCGTACACCCAAATCTCAATGAACCTTCATGAATCCTTTCCCTGGTGATTGCTCTTAATCAATCACACCTACCCCTTGGAGAAGAATTGCTCAAAAATCCTAAAACAGAGAGAGAAATTTGGACTTCTCCAATTTTTTTGTTTATTTCCTGTAGAAACAACACAAAAACCACTCCAATTTGTGCAGAAAACTCTTCATTATTCCTAAAAAATCCAGATCTAACATATCCTACAACTTCTACTCCAAATAAGAAAGGACTGCCGGCCGTACGTTGCTAACGCCATCCGCGTGTACAGACGACATCTGTAGCGGGCCCCACTACCCCATATTCGATGCTCTGATACCAAGTAGAAATATAAACAAATGAGATAAAATGGAGAGAAGAAGAGAAAGGAGAAAGAAAGGGAGAAGAGCAACAAACAACTAAGAAGTTGTTGTGTTGTGTTAGGTCTAAAGACCAACAAGCGCGCGCACACACATATTACTTGAAGGGAAAAGTTATAGTACTCCACTGGGTACACAATAAACATACACACGCGCGCACACACATACACATATACTTCCACAACATATGTTATGAAACCTATCGGTATAGACATATATCATAACTTTTTTTTTCCCATCGATATATGTATTATAATAAATGTCATGTCAGTACTGATATGTTATATGACTTAAACTGTCAGAAACAACAAAGAAAGGGCAAGAAAATTTATCTGACGGAAGCGTCAAAATGGTAAGAGAGGGCTCAGTTGATAAATTGAGTCTTCTAAGTTCTAAGGGTTCTATTAATGTTTAGTTATTTCTCAAGGGTATTCTTGAAATTGTCCCTAGATTTTATTTCATTGGAAAGACTAGGAAGAACATTTGATGGGTAACGGTGGCAATGTGGCCCGAGCCCGACCCTCATCCCCCAAGCCTTAATCAGGCTAAAGAGGCTTTGGCCCTGGACCTAGCCCTACTAGGCCAGGCCGGCCGTGGTATAAAAAAGATTGAAATGAGCAACGGTTTAATATAGTCCAAATCTAAGAATTCTTTACAGTCATCCCATCCATCCATGATAAGTCCCATAATAGAAATGATTTTGATTAGTGAAACATAATGATGCGGACACAAGACCTTTTCACGTGTACCAACGAAGAAAGCGCCCACCACAAGCATCTTCCTTGTGGCTAGGCGACTATTGAGGAGCATAGAAGACCCTACACGCATGATTTGACACATAGAAGGCCCCATATTGGGAGGACATGTGTGTAGGAGGAAGAAGACCCACTGACAGAATTCACTGTCTTCGGGCGCCCGACCGCTGTCTTCGGGCGCCTGAACTTGGCCTCTTTGGTGCCCGAAACTCTCTGGACGTTTTTGGACGTCTTCCAGTGCCCAACCGAGCACCCGAACTTTTGCGCAGTTGTTTTTTTTTTTTTTTTTTTTTACTTAACTTTGAGGGTAATTTAGTCTTTTACTTGTTTTTGGTGTTTATTTAAGAGGGCTAAGCCCTAAAATCGAAATTAGTTATTGATTATTAATTAAAGCAAACCCTTTGGTTGCCTCCTTCCTCTTGTCTCTCTCATGGTGATGTTTCTTCTTCCTTGATCCCTCTTTTCTTCTACTTGCTTCTTATGCCCCTCCAATACTTCTTCCAGGTAATGCTACCTATCTCTAACCTATTTGTTTCGCTAACCACAATCCCAAAATCTGATTTGATCCCAAACCCTAAGTTTTCAGATTTTGAAATCCCTAATCCAAAATCCCTTGATTTCTTGGATTAGAGATTCCTCTTAATTGATTGCGTTATAGCCATGCGAGATCGGGAGGTTCCATCCCTCGCCGGATCCAGCCATAGTGATAATTGAATCTCATACTTCATGGTTGTGATGAATGGCCCGCTCCATTGCATGTTTCCTTGTGATTTTCTTAGTTCATGATGATTACTGCTAGATTTTATATTATTATGGTCTTTTATTTCCGTTGAATTATATGAGTTCTTGAGCATGCATCATAATTGGGCATCCTACATCACATAACCTTCAATCCAAGAGTGACTTTAAACTACACATGTACATTGATTTGGAACCACTCACAAATGTCTTTTAACACCCATTCATTTTCTATACCTGTGGCCTCCTTCAAGATTGGGATGGCCCATTCGTCATTTGCTATGGACCAGCTTGGACACCAAGCTTGGTTTCAAGCCAAGGACTGACCTTTGGGCTGAGTTTAGAAGCCCAAGCTCTGTCTTGTTTCGCAATTTTTCAGTGTCCATGTATATCTACCCTTGTTAAGCTATGTTTTTGGCAAGGTTTAGCCTTCGTAGTGTCAATTCTGGGTTTACTTCCATTGATAGGATTAGGGCAGATTAGATTCTCTTAATTTATGTGTAAGTTTGTTATGATTGTTTGCAGTGACTTTAGTGGTATGTTAAGATTTTAAATAAAATCGTAGATAATACTTTCTTTTGTAAGATTTTGAGTTGCAATGGGAAACCAAGTATGGAATTGTGGGTACTGGGTAAAGTTCAGGTTAGAACAGGAAATGAAGTTAGAAAGCTGTAGTTGGGAATATTAGACCACAAGGACAGAGTTTGTGGAGATCATGGTCAACGGCAGACTTTTTATGGAAGCGTGCCATGTCATGTACATATGGGACTAGACCAGGAGGTTGGTATACATGGGCTTCTTCTCTTTAGAGATCTATGGGCATTTGGAAAGTGGTGTGCAGAATGGAAAGGGGATTCTTGAAAGCGATTGTAGGAAGAATAGGATACGGAATGTGCACGTGATTATGGGAGGATAGATGGTGTCATATTGAAGCATTTTCTAATATGTTTGCTAGGTTGTACTAGGTGGTAGCTGCTAAAGAGCTTATGATATTGCAAGCTTTAATGGTAGTGGGGCTAGGTAGTTTTGATGCCGGAATTTAGAACAACTTTGATGGATAAGGAGATTGTTGAATCTGTTAGTATGATGGAAAGGCTTACAATTCCCTTCTGAAGGAAATATGGAGCAGTGGTGGTGGAGCCTTAGTTTCATGATCCTTCTAACTAGGTGCCACTCCTGCTTTGAATTGCAATTTGGATTTGCACTTTTACTCCTGCTCCCGCTTCCGCGTCCTACGTGCTTATACTTGAAAACCAATTTGAAATAGACGCTTCCGCACTCACACACCCGAATTTGTTACCGTGTTGCTTCACGCTTCGTGTAACTGTAAGTGGAGCTTGGAGAACAGTGGACCATTCTCTACCAAGTCATTCTGTTGAATGTTATTGGGTTAGCATGGTACCCAATTGTCTTCCCTTGTTGTTCACGTAAGGAGGATCCCGGGTCACCACACTAGTGGCTTTTGGATGGTTGGTGGGAGGGTTAAGATTCTCACCGTTAATCATCTCAGAAGTAGGTAGATGGGGCGAAGAAACAGTGGGCCACCTATTTCTTCTTGGAAGCTTCTCTCTAAAGGTCTGATGGAAGATATTTTCCCTTTAGGATTGGGTGATGCCAGAAAGGATTCAAGGTCTAATCCAAGTAGTGTTTTAAATAGCAAATAGCATGTAGCGTAGCCTTCACCCCTCTGAAGCGTGAGGCGTAAGCTATATAGCGTGTAGCATAAGCTACACACTACTTAGATTTTTAATCAAGGTAGCACTTGGTTGTACCAAATTAGATGATTGATAATAAAATTTAACAAAATTTCATGATATTTGGTGCAATCAAATGCAACCTAAAGTAATAGCAAGGGGTAATGGTTAAGTATAAAAGTGAAGAAAGAGCAACAAAACTGATTTAAAACTATTTCTTATATTATTTTACTAAAAGCATTGAAAAGACTAACGGATTTTCATCAAAATAGAAAAATGAAACAAATCATTAAAAAGCATTATTGATTTTAATGTTATAGTGAAAAATGACTTTTAATATGAGCTATGTAGCGTGTAGCATAGTCAAATTAATCATGTAGCTTCGGCTACATGCAACTTAAGCTATTTTCATGAGCTTCGTAGCATTTAGGCTAAGCTATGCTACTATTTAAAACGCTTGATCCAACAAGGAGGGCTAAAGGGTATGAGGAGAAGAATCCTCTGGTGTCTCTCTATGCTTGCCGGATTATGGTTGACGTGGAAGGAGCTTAATATAACTTTTTTTCTTGTAAGAAATCTGAATTGCATGATATAGTGTTTCAAAATACTGGAAATAGAATTGTGAGTTGTGCTTTGTGGCGAAACGAATTTCCCGGGTATAATAGGGAATCGATTGTTGGGTGGAATGAATCTTGTTCCTCTGAGATGATCCATCACCACCTGTGCTTTCTCTTTTGCTGCACGTCCACTGGCCTTCTTTTGTGTTTAATAAATTCATCATTGCCATTCAAATACACACACACTTATGTGCATGCATGCTTGTGTGCGTGTATGCGTGGGTGCGCGCATATATTTCACTGTTTTCAATGGGCTGTGTTAGAATAAAATTGGAATGTTATCAGTTGAAGTTGTTATTACAGATTTGAATTAGGACAAAATTGGAGAGCTTTGGGTTTAGCATGGAAATGAATGTTCAAGGTGGGTAAAGAATGGATGAACTGTTTACTTTTTTTAAAAAAATGTTTTAGTGATGTCTGTTGCTATTATCAAGGGACTGTGTTAGGTAAAAGTAGAACATTGAGAGTTTAAAGTTGTTAATTACTGATTTTAATTAGGACACAATTGGAAAGTTTTGGGTTTAACATGGAAACGAATGGTTGAGATTAGGAAGGAATGGATGACTAGGATTCTGTAAAAACTATAAAGGTTAAGGGATGTCTCTAAAATCAGGATTGTTGTGGGCCTGGCTTGGGGTGGGCTGGGGTCTTGCCTGAACATGGCCCTAGCTTTCAGATTAAAACTTAGGCTTAGCCCTGGCCCCAGCCAGTGGGCCTGAAAATTAATCCCAGGCCCAAACTATGTGATCTGCAAATGGGGCTAGGTTTGGACATGGGCCTCCAACCTGTATGCTTATTGGGCCTTAAAATCAAGCCTGACCTGTATGTTTATTGGGCCTTAAAATCAGGCTCAACCGAAGCCTACATGCCAAAGATTCATACCTGCTACCTAACAGGGAGGGAGGGAGGGTGGGAGGGATTTGGTCATTCATGTGTGTTTCTTTGCATATTCTATTACATTTGGGAAGGTTTTTGCATCAACTTGAAGGTCCTACAACACTAAGGTCATGTGGTGCCATTATGATGGGCCTGTTTGTTTCGCGGGTTTCCATGTGGATGGGGGGATTCCCAAAAAATCTCTTCAGAGATTGTAACCATCCACTAATTGGCCTTTTGTCTGCCGAATGTGGACCATTGCTACATTTCTTCTAACTGCCTATTCGCAGTATGATAGTCAAATTGTTAGGGATAGTTCCATCAGGATGATTTTTTAGGGAGTCTGTGGTCCATTGTGTTAGATAAATGATCCGTATCATTGTCATCGGTCCCACTTTTACCAACTAAGGATAACCAGACACAGATGCCAATATGGACATGGATACAGGAACGATGATACGAATCTCCATTTCTCAGAAGTCCAGATACAGGTATTGGATATGGATATCCAATTCGTAGTGTGATATTCACAATTAGTTCTATGAACCAATGTTTAAAGTATTGGTATCATCAGGATATGGAAATGTGAATTAATATTGTTGGTAATATTGCAAATACAAAAATTATATAGTTGTCTGAGGGAAACATTAGGAAAAAGGTGGAATTTTTAGTGAAACTTCAGGAGATGTACATGTTTAAACACTTAGGACTCAAAATATTACAGAGAACAACTATGCATAATAAGTTTCAATTGTATAAGGGCCCAAATTATCCATTATCGGATACAAATTTCTAATTTATATATATGATTTTAATACACTAATTTTTAGAAATGATACAATAATTTTAAATTTAAAAACCTAGGAAAGATTTCCCCTTTTTTTTTTAACAAAATTGGTTTTTATTTTCTAGAATTTCATAGGTATTGAATTTGGTATTGTCGATAATGTCAATGATATCACACGGTACCGGCGATAAAGTATATTTTTTCTCACATGGATGTTTTCGATATCCTGTGATATCTTCACGACATGCAATAATATTGGCCATATTATCGATATTATCAACAATATCTTGCAAATTTTAT
Organism: Liriodendron chinense; assembly: GCA_003013855.2. NCBI lineage: Eukaryota > Viridiplantae > Streptophyta > Magnoliopsida > Magnoliales > Magnoliaceae > Liriodendron > Liriodendron chinense. The sequence continues at coordinate 3,130,857 of ML058505.1, forward strand.
TTTTTACCCCCAGTATCTGTATCGCTGGCCCAGCTATACTATTGATATTGCTAATATTATTGATAATATTAGTGATACCAAGAACACTGCTATGATGAAACATTGGACCCATTCTATTAACTTTTGTTTTAATTAATAAGGTATTCTTTTGAAAATTTTCTAACATGCTAAATGTAACAAATTCTGCAATGTCAGGAGATTAGATTCCGCTCTTCTTGTGATGTTTGATCATTTTCTGCTTGCACCCATCTGGAATTTCAAAGGCTTACATTTGTTATACATACCCATGCACATAGATTTTGTCAAGAATGCGGAAAACTTGTCAAAATTGCAGAAACTATGAATCTATACTGTTGATTTGTGGAAGCATTTGCTCCGATTATCCAAGAGTATAGCTATAGGATGACTATCGTGAGGTGCCCGACACAATATCATGAATATATGCAAATGTATGGGTATCATAGATACGAGGCCAAGGCTCATCGATCATTTAATTCCTCTTAAGCATATTCTAACATGTTATAGCATACCGGTGCATATACTATGACAAGAATGTAAATAAATAAATCACAATTTCAGAAACAATGAAGCTATACCATCGATTCAGTTGAAACATTTTCTACAAGTATCCTAAAGTACCGCTGCTAGTCTGATGCCTTATTGTGCCTGACACAGTAAATTATGGATTATCTTAGGTAGAAGTCAAGGCTCATGGATTGTATAATTTCACTGAAGCATATGCGTTGGTTACTTGATCATCGTTTCAGTGTTGCTATGATGCACATAGGAACACAGCTATGATGCGCAATGAATTCTTCAGCCCTCGGTACAGTTTTAATTGATGAGGGGCCCAAGTGGGTCCACCTAGTTCACATTGGACCATTGGATGGGCGTGGGTTGCACCATGACTCTGATATTACCCTGATTGGGCGTTTGCAGTTGTTCAAATAAAGGGCCTGCAAAATCGACAGTAAACCATTTTTACACTTACCATCCATTCTGCATGGCTGCGATTTTCCCATCATAGTTATTCTTGGGTCATGTTGCTATCCATAATGGTCACTTCCTATCCAACAGCCTTTGTTGAACATATAGGTGGGCTCTCATGGGGTCCACATAGGACTTCACACCATAACATGTTGGATCATAGCATAGTGACAAATCTCGTTCTCGGCAATTTCTCTGCTTGGAAATTTGTCCAGAGATTTTCAAATTTTAATATCTTTCTCAGGATATTATCAGAAAATCTCGCTGAAAACAAAAATTTCAAAAAAAAAAAAAAGATGTATATTAATGAGTATTTGACATTTAAAATGCAAATTCCTTAAGGTTCTAACAGTTAATGAGTTAATATCGCGGTAAAAATGCAAATTTTCAAAATCTGCCAATATTTTGAAAATCTCATGATAACATCTGTTTAGTGTTTTTGCGAGATTTTTTAGAATCTCGGCGATATTCTTTACACCAGATCATAGCTCTACATGCACATTCAGATAGTAATGAAACAACTTACATTGATCATTTGGGCTGATTTTAATGCTTGCAATTGTCATTGATATTTGTATTCTTGAACTTTGATAGGCAGCCAAGGAGTTTGAGACGGAGTTGAAAAAAGCACCCGAAGATGCAGCTGAATCCTCTGTGGAGATTCCAGCTGCCACGAGCAAAGGCGAGAAGCAAGAAGTGGAAGTCTCAGGCAAGAAAGAGAACATAGGAGATCCCAGGGCCTGATTCTTTGATTGTAGCATCTGATCACTTGGAAATGTGCACTTATTCACTTCTCGAGTTTCTTTTGTATCCATAAGATTTGGAGGGATGAATTTCTTCTTTCCTCATTAAGACATGTAACACACATACGATTAAATGAGGAAATGATAAGGTGGAGCAGTCTAACTGGATCAATTCGGCCATCCATCTCGTGGCTAATACCACGGATGTTTCTCGTTTTGGAATGCACGCCTATCGAACATTTCTAGACATGACATTTCTTCACTTTAGCTTGATTGGGTTTCTACAGTAAGCCATTTATCAGATGTTTAGGAGGGTCTGGTCTATAGGAACAAGCTGGGGGGAAGAAATGGAGATGTGCCTCAGGATTTTTATGGGATTGTTGTATACTACTCAAATTGAAAGGGAAACCGCATAGGATGGATAAGACCTACCATGCTTTATGAAACAAAATGTTGCGCAATTAAGGAACAACATGTTCATAGGATGAGTGTAGTTGAAATGAGGATGTTGAGATGGATGAGTGGTAAGATGAGGAAGGATATAATTAGAAATGATTGCATTTTGGAAGAATTATAACAACAATAGGTAATAAAACGAGTGAGGGTAGTCTTGGGTGGTTTGGTTAAGTGCAACAGAGACCAAGAATCAATGTATTCAAAATCAGTTATGTAATGGTAATGGTTGTAACTGTTATGCGCTATAGGGCTGAAACGGTCATAACAACCGTTGCAGAAATACCAGCCTTAACGGTCCACAATGGTCCAAAGCCGTTATGGCTGCTGTTACTGTTATGGAACACTTTGCTGGGAACTGCATTGGTTAGGAGGATTGAGTTGATAAAAGTTAAAAATCTAAAAGGGCAAGGGTAAGGCTTAAAAGGACATAAATGGAGGTAATAAGAAATGACTAAGGGCTTGTTTGGTTGCAGAATCCAGATTCTAGAGAAAATCTAGATTCCACTGTCGGAATCCAAAATTGCAGCAACTAGAATGGAACCAGGTTTCATCCGGAACTTCTTGTTTGGTTGAAAACGGTGCAATTTTCAACCATTGCTTGTGGCATGGCCCACTTGGGCTTCAAATCCGCCTGAGAACCTTACCGTTGTCCTATTGTAGTCCCACAAGACAGATGCCTAGGTTGGATGACAAATAAACAGTATAGTGGGCCTTAAGAAGTTTTTAATGGTGGACGTTCAATCAACACTGTTTTCCTGTGGTGTGGCCCACTTGTGATTTAGATTTGCCTCATTTTTTGTCCAATGCCCTTAATTGAGCTCTCAAAACTGATGGATCATGTGGATATAAAACACATACATTATAGATGTACAAAGCATATATGGAGTTGGTGACGCTCACTTCCCTCTTTTACCCTTCCATAGAAACGGTCACACACACCGTTTCCACTAATCCCAGTTCCAGTCCAATTAGACTTCCAGACGGAATCTTGTTTGACTGGAACTTGCCACCAAACATACCATTTAAAATAGGATTCTGCTGGAATCAGGATTTTAGGCTGGAAACGGGTTTCTAGATGCCAACCAAACGGGCCCTTATTGATCAACGGTCTAACCAAGCTTAGATGATAGTGATGATCATCTATGTATGCATGACACACCGTCCCCACATGTGCTACACAAAATCATAGCTTTAAAACTTACTGAGTCGACTTGAAACTCAGACAAGTTGACTCGATTTGGCAAGGTTCAAGTCGAGTGAAACTCGGTCCATACTCAAATGACCTAGTCTGACTGGAACCGTAAGTGACACTGGAGATATTTTAACTCGCCATCTGTAAGGTAGAAGTGCAAGCACCAGCAATTCACAAGCATAAGTTGGGTTATTCTGTTGGGCTTGGACGCCTCAAACCTTCAAGCATGAAGACCACCGACCGGCCGGCCGGTTACGTTGGAGCAAGACAGTGCAAATGCTGGAACTTTTCTGGGCCATCCGACCGGTCTTCCAACCGGCCGGTGGGGGGTCCGACCGGTCGGGCAGTTTCTTTTTTAGACTTGGTTTCTTACGCGGTTTTGCGCAAGGAGTTTCTAATTCCGATTTTCTCCTATTTAAGGAGATGTAATCCGAGATTAGGGTTGCCGCCAATGGGCCAAGGGATTGAGAGGGTTCTAGGGTGAGAGAAAGAGCTAGGGATGAAGCTTGGAGTTCTCTCGGTTGAGGGAAAGGGATGGGTTTGTCCTCCTCATGTGAGAATTAGCTTCGGGTAGCTTGTGATTTCTCCTGTGGGCTGTGATCCAAGGTTTTCTTCTGTAATCTCTTGTAACTTCTGATTTATAGTGGATTGGTGTCGCTTTGTGCCGTGGTTTTTTACCCTTGAAGGGTTTTTCCACGTAAAAATTGGATTGTCTTCTTGTGTGTAATGATTTGCTTGTCGATTGCCATTGTAGTGTGTTCCTCGCCTGCTTTGATTGCTTCCTCTGTGGGGCTCCTAACCCCAACATATTCTTCATAGATTTAATAATATATACTAATTATTTTCTATTATCCAGGCTGTTTATGGTCATTAGGTGATGGTTAATGCCCAAACATACCTCGTAGAACATGATCCTGATTGTCTAGCAGGGGCCCGTAGATGAATGGTTGTGATGTGATAATTAACAGTCCACTGTCAATGGCAAAATCTGCAAAGTAGGCAGCGTCATCCTGTGTGGGAATTTTAGTGAATACCCAAAGGCCAAAGATGGAGATCGACCTGATACCTGTTCTGGACCATAGTTTGAAAAGTCGAAGACTCATAAGGACAATCGGGAGTTCTTTTCTTTGAGTTGGAAGAAATTAGAGGCATCCGGTAGAGTTATTCCAATGCTTGTTTGGCATATGGAATTATATGGTATTGAATTGCATTTGGTGAGCTACGAATTTGTAAGTCTTTGAAGAATAGTCGGCCCCCAGGATCTGACAATTTATATGATATGTAACCTTCGCAAAGCCGATAATGAATGACACAAGTATAACAATCCACCTAACCACTACAAGAGCATATAGGTCTAATAACCTCTCTAATTCTATGATGAGAATGGCCCCAGATTATGATCTACGTCTTATATTTTAAGGGACGCACCAGATGAATATTAAAGGGATGTAATACTTCCACTCTCTGTTTTCTCTAAGCTCTCGATGTTCCGATAAGGTTAGTTGGTATGATGATTATCTTTATTTAATCCATCCTCTTCCGTAAAGGTATGTGGGACCCACCCACTAGTAGTTACCCACAAGTGGGCCCCATAAGCTCATGTCCAACAAAATTCCATATGGCATTTGAAAATGATGAAGAGGATTGGATTAGTGCAGGAGATAAAACAGCAGGATTTTTGGTCGATTTCGAAATCCACTACACTTGTGAGCCCTATGTTGATGCATGTCTTTTATCCATGATGTCCATCTATACATGCCATTTACATGTGACCATCCAGTTGCATATGCATGCAGGTGACTGGCATCAATCATGAAATCTGGCCTGTTAATTACAATTCTATGATCCACCAAATGCAGGTTTCACATAAGATAGTGTTTTTTCCTCAAATGGAGAATTTGATGCCAAACATGGGATTGGATGGTTAAAATACCACAGTATTTCCAAACTTATAATCATTGTGTAGTGATGGTGTTAGTTCCACCCAATGCAATTCATGACCACTTAGTCCCATGTTCCAAACAGGCCCTCAAAATTTTAAACTATGATAGGCACGCCCATACAGACGGACCCGCGTACAATTCTGATTTGAGCCGGAAACCCATCCTTGGCTAGACTAGCTTCAGTTGGTTCGGATGATCCTTCAATCTTCAATCTGCCTCGTTTTTGGGTCCATGCCTTAAAATGATCTCCTGGCCTAGCTAGAGATGGGCGGTCCTCTTAAGAGCTCCATGTGGCCCACTGTAATGTATATATTTTATCCACGCCATCCATCCATTTTGACAGATCATTTTAAGGCAGGAGCCCAAAATGGAAGCAGATTGAAGGCTCAAGTGGACCACACCGCAGGAAGAAGTGGGGATTGAATTCAAACTACCTCTTTATTGGCTCATGCCCTAAAATAATCTGTCAGAAATAAATAGATGGCGTGGATAAAACACATCCATCACGGTGGGCCGCATAGATCCCTTGGCATGACTGTCCATCTCTAGCCACATGACTGTTCATCTCTACCCAATCCGGCCCGAATCGGTTCACCATTGCATAAAGACACTACCAGGCAGTGCTCCATGGCCCGCCATAATTTATGGATTTTATACTGGCCATACATCAATTTTGGATTATTATTTTATTACATAAGCTAAAAAATGAGGTAGATCCAAATCTCAAGTGGATCACACCACAGGAAAGCAGTGGTGCTTGAAATCTTACCATTAATATTTTTCTAGAGTCCACTGTAATGTTTATTTGCCATCCAACCTATTAATCAGATCACAAAGACCTGAATGAAGGGAAAACACAAATATCATCTTGATCCAAAACTCTTGTACACCAAAAGTTTTTAATGGGGATTGTTCAATCACCACCTTTTGCTGTTTTGTGGTCCACCTGAGATTTGTATCGGCCTCGTTTTTGGGCTCATACTCTAAAACGAGCCGGCAAAATGGATGGACGGCGTGGATAAACCCATGCATCATTGTGGGGCCTGCAGAGCTTTTCCAGCAGGAGACAGTACCGAGCTGGTTAATGTGTACATTACACAATCCGATCCAGACTTCCTGAGGCCGCACGATCCCATTGAATGCCCACCGTTAAAACTTCTTGAGTGTAGCGATCTAGCTACTGAAGTGACGTCACTAATTTCTGCGGGCCCCGCCATGATGTATGTGTTGTATCCACACCGTCCAACCATTTAGAGAGTTCATTTTAGGGCATGATATAAAAAATGAGACAGATCCAAAGCTCAAGTGGACCCCACCAAAGAAAACAGTGGAGCTTGATCTCCTACCATTCAAATCTTCTTGGGCCACAGAAGTTTTTGATCAAGCTGATATTTGTGTTTTCCCTTCTTCCATGTCTGTGTGAACTTATGAACAGGTTGTATCTCAAATAAACATCATGGTGGGCCCTAGGAAGGTTTCAACGGTTTTGTCACTTTCCCCACTGTTTTCTTTGGTGCGGTCCACTTGAGATTTGGATCTGTCTCATTCATTAACACATGCCCTAAAATGATCTCTCCAAATGAATGGACGGTGTGGATACAACACATACATCATGGTGGGCCCCACAAAAAGTTGGTAACATCACTTCAGCAGCCAGGATAGCTACTCAACATGTCACTATGTCAGTAGCTAATCCGCGTCCGAGTGACGCATATAAGCTGTAGAGATTATGTGCAGTATCGTTGGGATCGTTCTTTTTTATCCAAACCGTTGATACTGTGGGCCTTAACATGGATGTGAGGTGCCTTGAAAATATTTCAGATTGGGAAAATCCCAACCCTTCAATTTAATCGCCTACATATGGAAATGCCTGTGGAAAAACAGCAACCGTTCACGTTTCCGACAATTCAAAGGTCACGATCCATTTTATCTAGAAGATTTTTCGGACATCATCTATCCATAGATTAATCTGATTCTGATTCTAGTGCCATGATATATCTACACGTGAAAAAAGTGGATGAAAAAGTGCGTAGAATGAAACCTTCTATGTGGTCCGCTGTGATGTTTATATGCTATCCATACCGTTCACAAGGCCATTCTTACTGAGATGAACTGAAAACACAAAAAATATTTGCCTGACCCAAAACTGATGTGGCCCAACAAATGCTTCAACGGTTGACATTCGATCCTCACTATTTTCTCTCATCCGGCCCACTTGAGTTTTGGATATGTTTCATTTTTGGACCATGTTCTAACATGATCTGGAAAGATGGATGGACAGGGTGGATATCTAACAAACATGAAAGTAGGCCCCGCCTAGCTTTTTGGAGAAACCACGTGAGGAGAAAGATGGGAGGCGAATTTCCTCCTAAGCATTTGGCCGGAAATTCCTGTATGGGAACTAGCCGTAGGCGGGGCCTACTTTGATGTTTGTGAGGAATCCTTTTCATCTATCTGGTTTTTTAGCTTATTTTAGGATGTGATGAAAAAAATGAAGAGATCCAAAACTCAAGTAAGCTGTATGAGAGGAAACAGTGGGGAGAAGAAATGCCTAAAACTTCTATGAGCTCACTTTGATGTTTATATGCAATCCAAACCGCTTATAAGGTCATTCTAATGGGATGAATTGAAAACACAAAAAAACTTAGCTAAATACAAAACTTTTGTGGCCATAGGAATATTTCAATGCTGGTCATTCAATCCCGTTTGTTTCCTCTTGTATTGGCCCTGTGAACGCTCATGAGGAATTTTGTGCATGGCAGAGTCAATTCTTAGCTTTCATAGGTGCCTTGGTAAAGGGCTTTTTTTGCATCAGTGTTCATTTGCAATATATCACTGGAGTCGTTGTTAACCAGTTACTTCGATCCACAGTCGGCTAAACCTTGTAGAAACGCTTGAGGCGGATAATCCAAATATCCTTAGCCCTAAGATGACTTCTCGATTTGCGGCTTGATATTCAAGGTAAGGACCACGATTACAGAGATAAAAGGTGTTGAGTACCCACTTTGCCCGCACAGATATGCGGTATCTACTTCATAAGATTAAACAAATTTTCGAATATTAGTTTTGATTCTTGCGCTTTGATAAATATTGTATGTATAGAATGCCATGCTTAATGCATCATCTCTGCTAAGCAATGTCTTGGGTAAGGCGAACCTGCCCCGACTCACTTACTTCGAGCTGGGTAATAGTTGACTCGAGTTTTTTATGAGCAGGATCTGAGAAACTTGGCAAGCCTTGGAGCATACATTCAAGTTAACTAGGTGAAAAAAGTGCTATGTATGGGATGACTAAGTTGAGCAATGGGTTTAGAAGGAAGTAGATGTTGCACTATACTAATGTTGGGATGGTATGATGCTATTTGGAAGTTGGATGGTTGGATGGATGGTATTGTTGTAAGGGTTAGATCAAGCAGTTTGGATTTGAACTTGGCTAGCTCAAGGGACTAAGATTGGGGTTGGACTAAAGTTAGACCTTCCTCACTCTCACTCTCCTTGGTGGAGGGATGAGATGGCTAATGAGTGAGAGACTTATGGGTTTGATGGAGAATATATTGATGTTGAAACTAGGGTTGAAAGTCGGGAGGGTTCAACCCGACATTGGGTCGGGTTCGGGTTCGGGCTCAGGTTGTAAAAACACTAACCCGATGAATCTTGGGTCGGGCTTGGGTTGAGGTCTCAGTTTGCCCGACCCAACGCGAACCCAATTTATATATAGGTTACTTGTAAATTATAATTTTATTATGCTTTAGTTATGGTACACTAAAGATGTGGATATACTTAATTTTTTGGATACCATTATTAAATGATATGAAAAAACGGATAAGCAGTGTGGATATGAAATACATTTCTCAAGATGGGCCCACCAAAGGCCACACCAAATATGGATTGGCATAAGTTTTTTTTGGCAAGAAATCCACGTCCAGCTCTCCACTGATTCCGCTTCCAGAGGAAAATCGAATTGCGTACTCTTATTGTACCGAGTAAACTATGTTGGGCCCACTATGAGTGCATGTGGTCTATCCACGCCGTCCATCCATAGTTACAACTCATTTCAGCGGCTGACCCTGAAATTGAAGTATACTCGGAGCTCGAGTGGACCACGCCACGGGAACACAGTGGGAATAAGGGATTCCACCTTTGAAACCTCCCCGGGCCCCACAGTGATATTTCTTTGTCATCCAACCTTTTCATAAGATCACATAGACATGGATGAAGGGAACACACAAATATCAGCTTGATCAAAAGCTAGCCCTCAAGAAATTTTCAATGAAGACATTCAATTTACACTTTTCATGTGGTGTGGCCCACTTGAGATTACATTATGCTTTATTTTTTGTCTCCTGCCCTAAACTTATATGTTTTGATGGATGGACATAGTGGATAAATACTTAAATCACGGTGGGCCCCTGAGAGCTTACTTAGTACGTTTAGTGTACTCACTAGGCAATCTGATTCCCTTCCCGCCTCCAGAGAACACTATCTATGTCAAATGAATTGACTTCACCAAGTTCCGTGGGCCCCACCATAATCTATGTGTTGTATCAACACCGTCCATCCACTTGGAAAGGTATCATTTTAGAGCATGAGCCAAAAAATGATACAGATCAAGCTTAAGCAGACCCCACCATCGAAAACAGTGGGGATTGGATTGCTACCATTAAAAACTTCTTAGGGCCACAAAAGTTTTCGATCAAGCTGATATTGTTTTTTCCCTTCCTCCATGTCTATGTTAACTATGTATCAACCCGACCAACCTGCCCAACCCGACTGAGCCCGCTTGGGTTGGGCTTAGGTTGAGAATTCCCAACCCGAGGTTGGGTTGGGTTGGGTTAGGGTTGAGAGCCAACCCGGCCGGCTTTCAGCCCTAGTTGAAACGAGAGAATAAATGAGCTATTTATAGCCTCGGGCTTGGTTTTTCAGCAAATATTGACAACTTTAGGGGTAAAAAGGAGCTGGAAGAGTAAGATTTGAGGTTGCCTCATGTTATCAATCTCATGACCTAGTTTGGGTAGTAAAATGGTGAATATGGGCCATAAAGAGAGACAGAGAGATATTTTTCGCACATGTATATGTTCTAGGATTGCAAAGGGATACCTAGCACACGAGAGGTGCAAGTTGTTAAAAGTGGAAAAAAGCCACATATTGAGAGACAATCCAAGGCACAACTTTTCTCCCATTTTGGCGGGGGATCTCCCACAAATGTTGGAATACCTCTGCTGCTATGTATTTTGCTTGTTGTCCGAACTACAGACTTCAGTTGGGCTTATTGGGCTTAGGTTTTGACTTGCCTTTTAGTTTGGTTTAGAGCCTATGTTGACTAAGTGAGTCAACCATATATTTGACATAGTGAGTCATATCGGCATGACTCAACGAGTTGACTCGGCATGACTCGATGAGTTGACTCGGCGATCCATTTTTTCACGTCTTGTAGGAATTGCTTTTTGAAATTTTTAGGGTGTAAGGTTGGGATTGGATTAAGGCTTGCCTTTAGTTTGGGGTTTGGGGTTGGCTAGAGGGTTTGGTCCATCTGCCTAAACCATCCAACAACTTATTAGCTTGTCGGCATGGAGTGAAGTATCTATATGCCAATTCTAGATCCACATCATTTTTTTTTTATTGTTGTAGACATCCCACCTCAGGCTGATAAACTAATTAAGACTGGATGATTGGGACGGATGGTGATCCACACCCTTAACCCTAATCCAAACTTTGATCCATGCCCTTAAACTATAATCTGAGCCCTAATCCAAACTAAAAATTAGGTCAACTCGATCGATGAACTAACTCGACAGGTCAGCCCATTAAGTCTACTCACTGAGTCAATTCAATCATTTTCAACCTAACCGAGGCGCAACAATAAAGTCCAAGCCCAAGCCTAATCGAGGCCCACAACCTGAACAAAGAACGAATTACATAGCAATCGGAGAGTCCTTGTCTCCGTGGGAGACTCCCCACCGAAGTAGGGAGGAAACAGTGCACTGGGCGACAGCTAGCTCGTTGCCCAATGCATTTCGTCCCCCTGATTTTGAATAGCTGGCGCCCCTCCACATTAGCTGTCACCTTTTCTCTCTTGCTAAGTTCGAGGTGAGCCAAATTACCACTCTATCCCTCTTGAGGCCCTTATTTACAAACCGAACCTAACTCCAAGCCTAACTCCCACTGTAGGTGAAAAACTTCAAATCAATCTTTGCCCTCAAAGTTGCCAATAATTAGAAAAAACGTGAGCTGGGGAGGCTATAAATAGCCCACTCATTCTCTCATTTCAAGCATCCAAGAATTCCAAGAAGCCTTTCCTTTCATCAAAACCCACAAGCCTCTACACCACTTAGCCTTTTAGCCACCTAGTCTAGCCATCCCTCTGCTAAGGAGAGTGAGAGTTGAAAGTACGTCGGTAGTCTAACACGACACCCATGTATGTGCGGAAGCTTAAAGAGCAACTAGAATTATGGCTAAACCTATAAGAGGGGGTGATTAGGACCTTTTTTTTAAAATTCTTTTCGCCTACTTATATAATTCAATAAATCAACCTAAGTAAGCAAGAACACCTCGGCTCCCAAGCCTAAGTGGGTCCAATCACAAGACTAGCATATGATTAAGCAGTAAACAACCTAGTCTAAAGCATGTATAGGTAATCAAAAGATTTAACTAATCAAGCTCCTAACCTATGCAACCTAAGTAGACTTATGAGAATGAATCAATGAGCTCAAGTCTACACAACTAGTGAAAGTACATCTTGTGTGTGGATGTGCCTAATTAGTGCCTAGCATACATTCCTATCAAGCATTCATAATTAGACAACTAAACTAACAATGCTAAGATATTAATGTGCTTAATTCAATCACAAACACAAGCATGTATAGTGGTTCGACTTTGGGTCTACTCCATTCCCGGTTCAAGTATTTAACTCCTTTGAGCACATCGGCATTCACTATCGGAGGTTTTAAATGAGGTTCACCTCTCAACCTTTACACGGAGGTTTTACTGGTTCACCTCTCAACCATGACCGGAGTTTTGGACAAAGGGCTAACTCTCAACCCAAACGGAATTTTGGACATAGGCTAACTCTCAACCCGACTCACGTTCACTCCCGTGTCGGAGGCTCCCCCTTGGAGACTTAGTTTAGGCCCGACTAACGGGCCAAGGAACGGCTAACGTCCCTAGGTCGAGTTCGACAAACAAACTCTAAATGGACTCTCAATAAAGACAACCTTACTTGTCGGATAAGCCCCTTGTTTAGCGCCGGTTTGGGTTGCTTGATCTCCGCTCTCCCGTGCTTCAATCAGCTTCCCTTGCTCCCACGATCGTGTTGCTGTTGCGTCGCCAATGCCTCAGCCACACTTGATCAAACACCTTGCATGTGATGCCTTTGAGATGCCCAATGTGCTAGGAGGGTAGGTTTGAGAACTCTACAACTAATGGGAATGGGTTGCCTAGAGGTTCTCTCCTACAACGATCTCATCTTAGAGTTTTGGACAAGGATTTGCCAATCAAGAAGGTTCCAAACTCTAGAGATCAAGAGGGGATGAAGGCCATCTTCTTCATGAGCTTGGAATGCTCTAATCTTATGTTAAAGCACAAGGAAGATGCCTTGCATAGGTTGGGAATGAGCCTCAAATGGTCTCCAACAATGGTGGCTTCACCCCCTCGAAATCCCTCTTGTTGCCCCTCAAAACAAGCCAAGCCCTTATATAAAACAATGTGCAACGGATACAAAAAGGGCAAAAAACTGCTAGTGCGACCGGTCGCATGACCGGTCGGCCAGGGGCCACGACAGGTCGGCCAGGGTCCACGACCGGTCGTCCAGGGTCCACAACCGGTCGACCATAGGCCAGTTGAAGACAGGAGCTTGCTGTCTTAAGGTGGGAGGTCTGTACGACCGGTCAAGACAGGTCGGCCAGGGGTCCACGACCGGTCGGCCAGGGTCCACGACCGGTCGGCCCAATGGCCATCCACCCCAGCAGCCTATTGTCCAAATTGGACTGTCTGTCCAACCGGTCTTGAACGGTCGGCCAGGGGTCCACGACCGGTCGTGATCGGTCGGACAGGCCTGGGTTCAGCCCACTGTTTTGCTGACCCATCCATTATTCAACCCTCTCACTTTGGCCAAGATTTAGGTGATGCTTTGGGACACCTAGGGCCAATCTATGATGACCTAAGATTCCCTAATATGGTCAAGGTCATCAAAGAGGTAAGGGGTTGGGTTTTGGTCTAGGTTAAGGCACATCAAGGCATCACTTTTACATGTATCTTCTTCCTTGATGCAGCGGGGCCACTGAGTCTTCGATCTTCGTCTTCATTGGGCTCAACCGACACTCGACTCACTGATGTAAGTGATTGACAAAGAAGGTGCACTAGTATGCCTCGGAAAAGTGCACTAACAAGAGCGAAGTGAGCCTAGCATAGGTTTGGTCTAATCAAATTATTGCCTTAGCCTCTTGAGTTGGTCAACTACTTATCCAAGCCACTCGAGTTGATCATTCCGAAAGCATCTGTTCCTTAGCCAATTTCATTCAATCATACATTAACTTTGTGTAGTATATACTCCCTTATTAAACCCCCTTACTCATCTCATTCATAACATTTCATATATAACATTCACCTAGTCAACTTAAGTATATACTCTGAGGCTTTTCAAGTTTTATCGAATCCTGTTCATAAAAAACTTGAGTCGACTAGTTACTCCGTAGGGTAGTTAATGAATCAGGGTAAGTGTGCCGAACCCAAGACACTGCTTAACAAAAGCGATGGTGCATTAAACACTGCATTTAGCACACACAACATTCATGAAAGTGTAAGAACCAGAACTAATCATCAGAACTAGTTTTATCTTGTGAAGTAGAGATTGTACATCTGTATGGGTAGAGTGGGTGCCTAACATCTTCCCTCTCTATAACCACGGTCCTTACCTCAAATCTCAGGCAACAAATTAAGGAGTTATTTTAAGACTAAGGATATTCGGATTCACAGCCTTCAGCATTTTTACAGGGCTTAGTTGACCATAGATTTGAAGTAACTGGTAGTGGTGACTCTAGTCTTTTATAAATTCAGTTCAAACATACAACAAGCACAAAAGCCCCCGAGAGAGGTAATCCCATGAAAGGCTGCGATCCACAAAACAACAAAGTAGTGCAGGCCGAACATTCACCGTTACGTGTCCTAAAACGACATCACAAGATGGATGGACATATGGAATTTTCACAAACATCACGGTGGCCTCGCCTAGATTCCTGGCGCACAAAAGGCTTTAACAGTAAATACGCATCCATATGGTAGCGGGTTGCGTGGGGGGCGGATTGTCTACTACCTACCCAGAGATGTATGGTCTTGTCAGGGGCTATGTGAGGCCTACCGTGGTATATATGTTTTATCTAGTCGGTCCATACATTTTGAAAGATCATTGCAGGGCATGAGTCCAGAGAAGTAGATTAGAGACTCGAGTGGACCGCATCACCGAAAGCAGTGGCGACAATGCTCCCACTGTTGAAACCTTTATAAGGCCCACTATGATATTTACTTGCCACCCAACTTGTTCATAAGGTCAGATGGACCTAGATGAAAGGAAAACATAAATATCAACTTGATCCAAAACTTTTGGGGCCACTGAGAGGTTTTGAGCAGCAGGCATTCCACCCCCACTGTTACCTAGTGTGGTCCACAGGATAATTACATTTGCCTTAGGTTTGAGCTCTTGCCCTAAAATGAATCTTCCAAATGGATGTCATGAATAAAACACATACATCATGGTGGGCTTGACAGAGTACCTAACAGGACTGTCAGTCTATTAATAGGTCCAGGCGGGGGTGCTACCCAATTCGAGCCCGATTGCGTGGTTTGCCATACCACCGACACTTGGTGGTGTGTTGACGTCATCAAGCTCCATGAGCCCATCATGATGTGTGTTATATCCTAACTGTTCATCCATTTGGCGAGGTCATTTTAGGGAGCGAATTAGGTGTTACTCGAAGAGCAAACTAGTGAGTGTTACTGCTCTTGTGTGGCTCACATGCGTGATATTTTGTATATCCATGCTGTCCATCTGTTTCTTAGGCTCATCCTTTCAAAAATTTTGAAGATCCAAACCTCAGGTGGACAATACCATTGGAATATATTGGTGATTGAGTGCTCCACCATTAAAATTTCCAAGGAGCCCATTGTAAGGTTTTATTAATTTTTATTTGCAATCCAACCTGTTGATAATGTCAAGAAGATCAGGATGAAGGGAAAATACAAATATCGGCATGATTCAAAACTTATGTGCCCACAAAAAGTTTTTAATGGCAATTCATCACAGCTTCTAGTGGTACCGTCCACCTGAGATTTGGATCTTCTTATGGTTTGGGATCATGTCGTAAAATGAGATGGAAAAGCATACATGAATATATGAAAAATACGTAAAGATGGGCCCCACACCGTTAGGGTAACGCCCACTAAGCTAATCCGCTCAGCATGAGCCAAAAAATATGGGAGATCCGAAGCTCAAGTGGGCCACACCACAAAGCAGTGGGGACAATGTCGACCACCGTTGCAACCTTCCAAAGGTCCACCATGACGTCCATTTGCAATCCAACTTGTTCCAAAGGCCACACAAACCTGGATTAAGGAAAAAAAACAAAAAACAAATATAAGATTAATTCAATACCTCCGGCTCCATGGCTCGAAGAAGATTTCAATGGTAGACGTTCAATCCACACTGACTTCTTAGGTGTGGTCCATCTGAACCTTGGATTTGCCTTATATTTTTGGCTCATGCTCTAAAACGATCCCTCCAAGTGGATGGGCGGTTTGGATATAATACATACATCTTTATGGGGCCCACAGAAATTGGTGGCCCCACCCCACCCCACGTCTGTCTGCGCACTCTTCCTGAGTATCAAGCAACACCCCTTCTCTTTAACTCCCTCTCACGTGACTTTTCCTCCCTCTCACGTGAGAGCTCTTTATATAAAAACCCGGGGTTTCTTCGTTCCCAAGCAGGTGTTGTATTTTCTATTGCAGCAGAGCGGAGACGAAACTCATCAAATTCACTAACTCGCACTTCTGAAAGAAGGTACGCTAGGGTTTCTTTTCTTCTCTTATTACTACGATCTTTGGAAATCGATTCCCGTTCCCGTCTCTTTCATTTGCAGAAGTTCTCGATTCTCAAATAAGATCTCTTAATCCATTGATCTTTCTTTCGTAGATGAAAAGGGGTTTCTAGGGTTTTGTTCTTCGCAATCAGTAAATGAATGGCTGTCTTTATGAGAAACATTTTTGATGCTCTGGTAGAGTGTGATGAATCATTAAATTTTCGAAAAGCCCTCTTTTAAAACCCAAGACCCACCCCTCTGAATCCCAAATCCCAATTTTCGATTTTCTCGATCTACAAGGCCATTGAAGTGGAGATTTTGGCTGATCAAGCGACCTTGCAAGAAGGTCCATTTGCTGTATTTTCAAGAGCACTGGAGCTAAAACGAAGGAGAAAATCAGATTTCCCCCCTTTTCACATCCGTCTCTGGCTACGAAGTTCAAAATTTCAGTTTTTTTTATTGATTGAATATCTTATTGAGCTTGATAGAGATATGCTCTTGCCTCTTAATATCTTAGTTCTTTTTCATTTTGGATCAAGATTTATTACTTCTTTTGGGATTTTTTGATTTTTTTTGTTTGAGGGGCCTGTTGTGGTGTGTTCTAGTTGGTTGCTATGCAATGTGTGTGCTATGCAATGTGATTTTTTTAGGGGCCTGTTGGTTGCTGTGCACTTTGTGTTTTAGTGGCTGTTATGGCGTGGTCCACATGATGAATGGATAGGCTTGATTTTCTTAAATGGCTCACAGTTGGCCGTTGTTTTATATTGTGGCCCATTGCACAATCTGGCAGGGTGGATCCATTTTCTGTGTTGTGGCTGTCCATTGTTTTCTATGGTCAAATACTTAAATGTTAGTATATTATTTGTCATCTATTGTGATTTGCGAATAAAAATGATTTAAAATTTTCTTTTTTAACATTTATTCTTACTATTTATCATATTTTCTCTATTTTTAAATTAAAAAAGTATCGTGTAGCTTAAGCTACATGTGACATAGCTTTCTCTACACGTTATAGAGGGCTGAGCACTACGCAATACGCCATGCGCTATTTAAAACACTGCTCCTATTTACTCTTCCACTGTCAGCTGGCCTAGGGCTGGGGTAATAAGTTTGGATGTCTGATTGCGAGTTGAAACAAAGAGCTTTGAATTGCAATAGTATGCATTTTTTCTAGGATTCATTTGAGGCTGCTCTATCCTACGCATGACATATGCCTAAATTCTGAACCACCCAAATAATGGAAATTGCTGCAAATTGGTTTCTCAAAATTTGTTTGATTAGACAATTCCAAGCTCTGATTAATGATGTGATGGGTACTGCCAATCTTTAACGCTAAGTAGCATGATGCATTAACATTGCAGTAATGCTACAACACTGCTATATTAACACTACAACACTGCTATATTAACACTACAACAGTGCTGTAGTAATTTTATATTGGTCAACAAGTTCCTTTAGTAGATAAGTCCTAATTGATTTCGCTTCTTACACAATACACAAATTATTGTCCTAGATGCTTTGGGTTCTTAAACAAGTCATTGAAGTCCTATCTGACATGGAGGAATTCACCATCAGCTTCCACCAAAGCAACATAACATTTTCTACGGTGGGATATAAGCTTTAGGAAACTCGAGGATGAGTTCCCTTGCCCCTGGTGAGATGATGGCATGATGCATAGTGCCAGTATTTAATGCTGTATTGGTGTGCTACAATAATACTACTGTAATGTTACAGTACTGCTATAGAAGCATGAAGCAGGTCAAAAGAAAGCAAAAGAAGCAGGGAGATAACTAAAAGAAAAGTACAAACAGCCCCTTATTGAACATGAATACTGGTCCTCAAAGCACCTTGCTTTGCAAGACAACCTGCAATGTCATTGGCACCTTGCTTTGCAAGACAACCTGCAATGTCATTGGCACCTTGCTTTGCAAGACAACCTGCAATGTCATTGGCACCTTGCTTTGCAAGACAACCTGCAATGTCATTGGCTTCTCTTGGGACATGAGAGAACACCACTGAATGCTGATCACTCGAGTCCAAGGATTCATCTATTCAGTGACTCTCTGCGGGCTAGCTCCTGACTTTGCCCAGCTGATGGTATTCGATGAGTCTCCTTAATTATGATTGGGAAGACGTTGAAGCCTATATTAACTTTTAGGGGCTTGTAAGAGCGCAATAACTTCCGCATAGGTGCAATCCTTGATCCCGATGCAATGCAACCTGGTTATCGAATCAATAAGGTTTTAATACCCAAATAGCAAGAATGGATGAAGAGCACACCCATAAGAATGATATGTCTTTCAAATAAAAAAGTTCATTGATATTCAAGCTTCTTTCAAATACTTAGCAAAAACTCGCAACTCTCAGAAAATGTGGCATTTAGCAAAAACTTGTAACTCTCAGAAAATGTTAAATGCCTTACCTCCTACCACCCCCTTTCATAGACTTCTAAGTACACAAACATGAAATCCCTACAAATCTGGAGTTCCCCCAACTATGAGATTGATTTCAGATCAATCTAATCTATTTAAGATAACAATAATCCTGCCTACAAATATTTGGCTTAAAATTATTTAAAACAAATCAACCAAATAATCACCGAAACATCAACCATATCTTCAAAATCAGCCCCCCTATCTTTCATATTAGTAAATGTAGACTCTAGCATTTAACTCCCAAAACTAGTAACACACAACCCAAATTTCAGCACATGCTGGGCTCCATGGTGGGCCTTGGGCCTGCATCACGAAATGGTACCAGAGAAATCAGCCTGTGCTCTTCTCAAGCTGTCTCAAAGAGCACCATGCAGCCCCATAGACCAAACGGTGACATTTATTGTTCTAATGTCTCTTAATCTCCATAGCTAATTGGCTTCCAGACATCACACCATGCAACCAAATGGTACTTGCACGGTTGCACCCGCCTTCACTATCATTCTAGAGGAATTTTTTTTTTGTGTGGCTTTAATACTACCAGTAATTTTGATTGGACATCTCAAAATTGAGAGAAGATAGACAAGCCGGCGATGGCCGATTTGATTAATAAGATTCTGCTGCCTAAGGGTAACAGCTTGCCCTTCCATGAGGCTAATCTTTTTTGTATTTTTCAACCATTGCTTCCCACATATCCTTCTCCATTCTGCTGGAAGCTAGTGGAACTCCCAAGTGTTTCAAAGGGAAATCGGCAACCTGAAAACCAATTTCTCTAGCAACAGCAATGGTACTCTCCTAGCTCTGTAGATTTGATACATGGAATCTACTAAGCGGTGTCAGCTGATAAGCGCTTTGAACAATGTGAGTCCCTGTCTGTAGATGGATAGCCACTTAAAATATCCAAGTGATTTGATACATCAATCTATTTAGTGGGCTCAGCTGATAAGTGCTCCAAACAATGTGAGTCCCTACCATTGGATGGACAGCCATGTGTTGTGACTTGTGACTAAAAGGGGAAAAAGAGGGAAAGTTGGAAACTACCATTGCTTCATCAGATATATTGAAGTTGACACACTTTAGGTCACATCTAAGTGGTTGAGTGAAGGAAATAGTTCCTTTCTATATAGCAAGCAGCACCATTTCAAGCAGGAAACTGCTCACAATGTGGGGCAGAAAAACTTTGTTTTTAATTTGAAAAAAGGTGCACCACCAAATAAGTCCTATTCAAATTTGATTAAATGTATTGGAACAAATTGGTATCTGTGGATATCCAAATGCACCCATAGTTTCCCTGTATGGGCACTGTTATCTACCTTTCTTATTGTGAAATATGATATTCTGGCTATAGCTTAAAAATTATTTCTCCATTGCAGGTTATAAGCATGAAACTCGATACAAGTGGTCTTGAATCATTCACCCCTTTTCATGGGGGAGGTAATGATCTTTGTGGAGGCTTCTCATCAGTCCCATCTTTCGAACTTCCCAGTAGCACTAATGTGAGTTCTGGCAGATCCCCCCACACCCCCTCCCCCCCCCCCCCCCCCCCAAATTGAAACATGATCTTGCCTTCGAGAAAGAGCTTTTGTCATTAACCTATATGTATGAAGGATTGAGATGCTAATTTTCATTTCTCTTTCCAGTTTGATGATTTTCAGAAAAAGGCGATGCAGATGGTAAAGCCAGCAAAAGGGACTACAACACTTGCCTTCATTTTTAAGGAAGGAGTTATGGTTGCTGCTGATTCTCGGGCTAGCATGGGAGGATATATTTGTATGTATTATATTCAATTGGATATCTGTTTAACGCAATTTTATGCTGCCTTATAGTTTTATAGGTTGATTGATAGCATTAGCTGGTTAGGATGATTTTGTCTGATGTGAAATGATTTACGTTTATAAGGAAGTCTAATAATATGCAGATTTAAATTTTAGTTCTCACATAGCATTTCCACATTTTCATATAAAGAAATACAGTGAACTGAAAAACTGGTTATTAGTATACAACATAATCTCATCTCAAATTTGAAGTAAGATAATTCCAGAATCTAAGTTCTGCTATTAATTTGCATGCTATTTATCACAAGTTTTTGTGGTACTTGATGCTCATGAATTAGCAACTGAGGTAGAAGCACATCCACGGGAAGGATACTCTTGTTGTGATGGAACTAAAAACTTTTTACTAAGGAACTGTTGTCTCAATGTAAATTGAAGAGTAAAAAACTGTTCTTAAACTGTTAGCATATGCTTGATAATTTAGTTCAGAGAGGTTTTGGGGTAAAAGAGAAGTTTCCTGGCTTATCTGTGATTTAAGTAATCAATTAAATCATGTATTGGTTGGTTATTCCCAACCTAACCATTGGAGAGGCGGCAAGGGAGGAGGATGCTTATGCGAGAAGGTGATTTTCTGTAACAAGTGGTTTCATGCTTCTTAGGTACAAGCAGTGTTCGCATTGTCGGTATCGCTACAAGTTTCGCTGGCCAGAGATAAAGATATAATATCGTTATCATCGATAATATCGTCGATAACCGGAAATGTGAGGAAAAAGGGGGAACATGATGAAAATTGTGGAATTTTTCAGTGAAACTTCAGGAAATGCCTAAATACACATATTTGCATATTCAGGAATAAAAAAACTGCAAAAAGAATGCATTATATAATAAGTTTTCATTCAATGGGGCCCAAAAAGGCATGCGTTCATAAGAAATTACTCCAATAACAACGAAAATGAGTTTATATAATACAAATGCATCCACCATATAATAATTAAGACATTAAATTAAATGAATTCGAAAATAATACTTTTCTGCCATATTTCATCCTCACATGGAGTGACGAGGTGGCTTATAGTCATCATCCGGATCTCGTTCCCGTTGGTTGTAGTGTTGTTCACCAATATATTGACAGTACTGTTCCCATGTCATCCTCTGCTCAAACCAATGGAGGTACTCTCTTATGTATCTTTGATAGTCGTCCTCCCCAAACTGTACGAGATAGCCCAAACGTGGGTACTGCGTGACATACATCGACGGCATTGGTTGAGTAGGGTCTCGAGGGAATATATCAAGTCCAACCCCGACTCCCTGATAGTATTGTTGCCAGTCATACGGGTATCCCGAATATCCTCCTGTCAAATGACCATAACTCGAAGAGCTATCTGATGGCTGCTCGTATCCACGAGTAGACGAATGCGACTGAATGTTAGAGCTGCCATGCCCATACTCGTGATATCCCCCATGCGTATAAGGTGGGACGGAAGTGGAGCTCCCTCGCTCTGAACTGATGTCCATAGATGACAAGCTACGTGCGAGAGCATCCACCGCGGCACGTCCGGCTTTTTTCTTTGAACGACGCTCAAACATGTGTGGGCTCTGATGCTCTCATACGCGAGGGTGGACGAGATCCATGGTCCTCGTCTTGAGTTGCATGGTGAAAGTACTGCTCCTCAGTGAACTGACCAACGGATTGCTGGCTCTGACCTGTCATGTACCCCCCACCACTGCCACCTCCACCCCTACTAGTACCACCTACATCAGTGTCGGTGCCTCTATCACCTCCCTCACCACTGTCGTCGTTGTCGTCGTCCCCACGACTAGTGTCAAGTGGGGGTTGAGTCTCATCATCATCACTCATTACGACTTGATGATGACGAGGCGGCCGTGAAGATGCCTCCTCGCCATCATCATGACGTGTCAAACTCCTCATCAAAGGATCAAAGGAGTCTGTATCTGCCCTCTGTTGGCTTACTACCTCATCGACATCGATACCAAGAGACGCCGCTCCCTCGGCTACTTGCGGTGTAGGGCCTCCATCTGCATCATCTAAATCAGCTGACTTGACCCACTCATAAAGTGGGTCCTCAGCATCGTCACCTATTTGTGCCATGGTACCTATTGACAACAGGTCCAGCGGGTCCGGATTTTCCACCATGTCTTGGTCTACCCGTAACTGTCTCTCCCTTAACTTCATATTGTAATGGCAGTAAACGAGCTTCTGTAACTTTTCGTATGCTAACTTGTTCCTCTTGCTCGTGTGTATGAGTGACCACGTGCTCCAATTCCTCTCACACGGGGAGGAGGATACAGTCTGTGCGAGAATACGGACTGCAAGTACTTGTAGTGCAGGTGTGTCGACTCCGTACATCGCCCACCACTCACCTATATATCCATGAGCATCTTGTGTTAGTTTGAAATACGGACTTATAATGCAGTTACCTAATAATATACCATATTACCCAATAAAACATTATACTCACACGGCATCATCGTTTCTTTAGATGCTTTGGCTAATGCGGATGAGAACGTACCCCTAGCATCTTTAAACCGCAACAACTGTAACGTATGGATTCACATGTCACCATTTTAACTACCCATATATCTAAAGACTACGAGGAAGAAAATATATTCTATCGATTACCATCAGCGAGATCTACTCAAATTGCATTACCTGGTTACCAAATTCTGATCGTGCTAGCGATTCAGGGAACAACCGTTCGAACATCTCATGGACGACCATCGTCAAATCACTATCTTCATGAAGTCGGCGTTTTTAATGGAATCTAGGATTCAGATAGTATGCTGAAACTCAAATATTATTTACTCAGTTGCATTAACTTGTAAACATAAGTGATGCTTAAAGTGCAAGTGCAAGTGGTAAAAAATACAGGTGAACGTAACAAACTTACCAGCCTTGTGGAGTTCATGATCAAGGGTCCTGGTCCATCGTTCATCGATGATATCGATCACCCACTTATGTGCATTGGGGAGAGCAGTCCGTATCCCTTCTTTCATAATTCTCATAAGCTCGTACATTGACCCCGTTGAAGGACACATCTCACTATCTACGGCGCGTAGGACACTGTAGATCGGTTTTAGAAGGGAAACAACATCATGAACTCTATCCCAGAAGAAATCAGAAAGCACTATTTTCGATGTATTCTTTGCACCATCGGTCTTCCTCTGATTCCACTCCAAGTACTTCTCAGATCTAAACAAATTCCTAAGACCCACACGGTGCCTATACAAGCTGTCGAGTGCAATAAAGTTCGTGGCGAACCGTGTTGCACCTGGTCTAACGATGTCCCCTCTACAACACTCGCGCATTGCAGCCAACAACCAAGAGTGATTATATATGAAGTTCGTCACTCTCCTCGCATCCTCGATGGTTTTCCTGATCGAGTCCCTTTGGCCTATCTTCTCGAGCATCAAATCAATGCAGTGTGCCGCGCAAGGGGTCCAATAGAGATGGTACCTTGTCATTAATTTCTTTCCTGCCTTAACGAATGCACTACCGTTGTCTATCACAACTTGGATGACATTTTCAGGCCCAACAGTTATTATGACTTTTTTCAAGAGATCATATATGTAATCATGATCTTTTATTTTGGCAGATGCATCAATAGATTTGAGGAAAACTGACTGCCCTTTACTGTACACCATAAAATTGATAATGGACATTTTTGTGGGTCCTGTCCACCCATCGCACATGATCGTCACCCCATACTACCTCCAGTTCGGAGTGAGTGCGCATACCCAAGCACGCATCTCCTCGTATTCCTGATCAAGGTAGACACCAAGAATCTCTTTTGGCGTCGGGGGCTTCACACTGGGCCCATGTCGCTGCACCTCCTTAATCATATTTGTGAAGTGAGGACTGGCAGTTGCATTGGCTGGTATGTGGCTCGAAATGAACCATCTAGATATGACGCTACCCACTTTCTCTTTGATCCCCTTGTTCCATATATTTTTTAACCTCTTCTGATTAACACCTGCAATGGGTGCATTTGTAACGCGGGCGCGCTGTGCGCGCTGTAATCCATGCCCGCCAGAACCACCACTACCCATACTGCCTCCACCAAACCTTCTGCTGCTCCCACCGGCCTCATAACGGGAGCGCCCAAATGACGGCCTAGTCTCGTTAAGCCTTCTCCTCTACTCCCTCTCCCACCCTGATGCCCGAGACTCGTGGATCGCCTCTCTGAACTCCCTCTTCTCCCGCATCGTAACACAGTCATCGGGATATGCAATCCCCTCGTCGTCGTCGTCGTCGTCCTCTTGCTCCTCAACAGTACGTAGGCCCTGTCCAGGACCCCGTAGCTGTTTCCTGAAATCCTTCTCCCAATCCTTCTGTTGCAACTTGTGTGACTTCGCCTCTGCCAAAACTCTTCTCATCTCCTCTCTCACTGGCTTTGTTACACTTGGGCAGTCTTTCATGTTTCTGAACCCCCCTGCCAAATGCTCCTTCAGCCTAGACACCCCCCCACTCCGTATAACTTGGCCGCAGTAGTTGCATATGGCCCCATATTTATTCCCCTCCAATGGTCGTCCATGTTTCCACCCAATATCCCTTGCTCCTCCTTTTCCGGATCCAGACGACATTTTGATCCCTAGTAGTATACAAAAATGAAAAAATACTTGCACTAGCATTGGAATCAATGGCCATATGGGAACAAAAATGTACACTTCAAGCTCTTATGTTAAAAAACATATGTGACAAAAAATGTTCCGGATCAAATACTCAAGTGGGATGACATTTGAATCAAACAAATACTTGTGCTTTCAGCCCATCCCACTTGGATGACATTACGCATGGTATGGATGACATTACACATGGTATGGATGACATATAAACATCACTGTGGACCTAGGGAGGTTTCAACGGTAGTAATTTACCTACCCACCTTTTCCTTTAGTGCGGTCCACTTGAGTATTTTTTGTCGCACGTCCTAAAAATGAGATGTAAAATCGGATGGACGGCCTGAATTTCTCACAAACATCACAGTGGCCCTTATTTTGGGTTTACCGTGGGCCTCACTAAAGGAAAAGGTGGGTAGGTAAATTACTACCATTGAAACCTCCCTGGGGTCCACAGTAATGCTTATATGACATCAATACCGTTCACAACGTTACTATTACTGGGATGAACTGGAAACACAAGTATTATCGTGATTCGAAACTCCTGTACCTCCACAAATATTTCAACTGTGGACGTTCAATCCTCACGTTTTCGGCCCATCATGATGCATTTTTTATATATCTATGCCGTTTATCTATTTTCTCATATCATTTTAGGATATGATCCAAAACCTTAAGAAGATCCAAATCTCAGGTGGACCATACCACTAGAAACAGTGATTAATAACCATTAAAAACGTTTTGTGGGCCACAAAAGTTTTGGATCCATCTGATATTTATATTTTCCCTTCATCAAGACATTATTCACATTGTCAAGAGCTTGGATTGAAAATAAACATTACCAAAACCTTAAGAAGGGCTCTTTGGAATTTTTAATGGTATGGCACTTAATCACACTGTTTCTAGTGGTATGATCCACTTGAAATTTAGATCTGTATAATTTTTGAAGCCACTTCCTAAAATGGGCTGTAGAAAAGGATGGACGGAGTGGATATACAAAATATCATCCATGTGGGCCATACCGTAGGGGTAACACCCACTAAGCTGTTCCCGAGGTAACACTGGAAGTTGATCAGCTGGTGCACCCACCAGCTACGATTGCTGGTGCAGTGACGTCATCAAGTTCCGTGGGTCCCACCATGAGGTACTTGTTATATCCAAACCGTCCTTCCATGTTATGGGATCATTCTAAGTCTTGACCCAAAAAATCAGACATATCCAAGGATCCAGTGGACTACATTGCAGAAAGCAGTGAGAGATTTAACGTATACCATTGAAACATTTTTGGAGGTCGCAGAAGTTTTGGATCAGTCTGATATTTATTTTTACCCTTCATCCAGGTCCGTGTGACCTTATGAACAGTTTGGATGACAAATAAACATCATGGTGGACCTGGGTATGTTTTAATGGTGAGAATCATTGTCCCCACTATCTTTATTGGTGTGGTCCACTTGAGTTTTGGATATGACACATTTTAGGTATCATGCACTAAAATGATCTCTCTAAATGGATGGACGGTTTGGATGTACTAAATACATCATTGTGGGGTCCACAGAGCCTTAATCTTCTTTGAACCATTCGTACAAACACGGTGCTCGAGGACTGCGCACTCACTCTGTGTCCGCCACGTCCCTACGGAAACGTAGGGGTGGGGTGAGCGGATTAGGTGCGACCCGGACTCACGCAAGACGGTGCGGCCCTTACGTACGTTCACCGTGGGGGCCCACATTGATGTATATATTATGTATCCACACCGTCCAACTGTTTATACACATAATTTTATGGCATTAAACCAAATATCATGCAGATCCAAATCTCAAGTGGACCATACCACTAGAAACAGTGTGATTGAGTGCCCCACCATTAAAAAATCCAATGAGCCCATTGTAAGGTTTTGGTAATGTTTATTTTCAATCGAAGCTCTTGATAATGTCAATAAGGTCTTGATGAACGGAAAATATAAAGATCAGATTGATCCAAAACTTTTGTGGCCCACAAAACATTTTAAATGGTTATTCATCACTATTTCTAGTGGTATGGTCCACCTGAGATTTGGATCTTCTAAGGGTTTTGGATTACATCCTAAAATGATATGAAAAAATAGATAGACGGCGTAGATATATAAAAACTACATCAATATGGGCCCCACACGGTTAGGGTAACACCCACTAAGCTGTTCCAGGGGTCACAGGGAATCCTTGCGTCGTCCGCACGCTACTCGTGCGGAGTTAACTTTGTGGGGCCCACCGTGATTTACTTGTTTTATCCACTCCGTCCATCCATCTTAACAGATAATTTTGATATGGTGCAAAAAAATGAAGCATATAAAAATCTAAAGTGGACCACACCACTGGAAAAGTGTGAACTGAATGTCTACCATTGAAAAATTCGCGGGGGACACAGAAGTTTTGGATCAAGCTGATATTTGAGTTTTCCATTCATCCATGTCCATGTGATCTTTTGAACAGGTTGGATGACAAATAAACATCACTGTGGGGCCTGGGAAGGTTTCAACGGTGGAAATCATTATTCCCACTGTTTCCTGTGGCATGGTCCACTTGAGATTTGAGATGCTTAAATTTTGGCCTCAACCATTAAAATGAGATGGAAAAACGTATGGACGGAATAGATAAAGCACATACATTCTAGGTGGGCCCAACAGAGTTTACTCCGCACGATAAGAGCGTGCGGAGTAACACCGCATGGAACGCTTTTTCAACAAAAGGGTTCGACCGCCCTTCTCTTCACTGTAGATGGAAGGGTTCCGCGAAAGAGGGGGAGATTCGTGAAATTCCTAAAATTCCTCCTTAATCCCCCCAATTTCGTCGGAAATTCCCTGTTCCTTCGCTGATTATGTACGGTGGACGGATCAATTGCGAAAAAGTAAAAAGTGGTGATTATCGAGCACTTACAGCGCACGGAAGCTTGGATTGGCCCACTGCAACGTTCGATGAGCGATCCTCCTTCAAGGTATGGAAATCTCTAATTTTCTCCCCTTTTCTATCGATTTTTTTGGGTATTTTCGCAATCCCCCCATTATCGGCCCTTTTATCGACAATAGGGGGTTGTTGGCTACAGAAGTCCCGTGGATGGTAGGTGGCTACAGCGACATTCCTTACGGTGTTAGAGATTTTCGGCAGATATCGACAATATCGCCTAATTATCGGCGATATTTGGAAGAGAAACGAATAACTGGGGTTTCGTTGTCGCAACTCCGGCGACACCGATAATATCGGCGATATTGTCGATATTTCGTCGACAATGCAAACACTGGGTACAAGGAAGGAATCTGAAGATGCAACTAGAGGTTTCAATAGAGGTCTTTGTTAGGGAAGAGAGTATCCCTTAGCTTCGTAAAGTATGGGCCGTAGTTTCTCTCCGAGGTGGGTTTTGTGCCAATCTTCTAATCTGCGGAAAACAGTCCCAATTTTTTTTTTTTTTTTTTGTGTGAAAATTCTCCTAAATTGTTTGATGATTTGCTGTAAATCCAACATGGTGATTCGGTTTTGCCCTGTTTAGTCATCCATAGCATTTTCCCACATCATTTTGTTGGATTTATGAAGTTTTTGACGCAGGACATTCGACCAACTCACCAAAAACTCCAGAGTTGATGGGGGAGGCACGGAATATCCTTTTATCTCATAGCCCAGGCCAGGCCAGGCCCCAGTCGAACCCTCCTACGTGGGCCCTAAGTCGCATGGGTTGCGTTTCACGAGCCACCCGAGTCGCACGGGTGGGGCCCGAATCGCATGGGCCACTCGCGTGGGTGGGCCTTGAGTCACACGGGCCACCCACCCCACACGAGTTGCCCACCCCGAGTGTGCCCCCGAGTCACACGGGCCGCCCCACTCGAGCCCGGACCATGAAAAAATCCCCCTGCATTAGTTTTTCTCTTTAATTTGGAGCCTTGGCTGCCAATTTTTGCTTTTTCCCGAATCATGCACTACACCTGTTGCATGGTGTATTTCAACAGATTTTTTAGGATTGTTTTAGCCCCTTCAATGTTTGAAGAAATATTTGAGGATTATGGAAATCTATTCCCGTTGATGCTATAGATTTGTTGAATTTCTTTGGGTTTGTTCTTTTATGTTCGTGACATAGGCCATATGATCTATGTATAACTGTGTGTTTAAGCCCTATTTGGTCTCCGTTAAGCCCATGTGATATGTTTTTGGGTATTGATTGCATCCTTTTTCCATTGTGTGGACTGTATTTTAGATTAGGGTTCACATATTTGGTGTGTGGGGCTGTTTTGAGGTGGAAGGACATACAACGTAACTGTGATGTATGTGCAGATCTAGTATAGCTTGCTTTAGGCTAATACAATGTTCTTGTGAATTTAGAGCTGCACATGAGCCGAGCTCAAGCCGAGCTTGGCCCTGCTCGAGCTTGGCTTGATCAGTGGCCCACTCAACTTTAGCTTGCTTGGCTTGGCTTGAGCATTGAGCTCAAAACAGCCGCTCGAGCTTGGCTTGCTGGTCGAGTCGAGTGAGCTTTGTTCGAGCTAAGCCGATCGAGTTCTATCGAGCCGAGCCAAGCCGAGCCAAGTTGAGCTGTCTTTTATTTTTTATTTTTTATAGAAGTGTATAACTACAAACTGACCCAACCCTACTCGACACTTGACTCGACTCGACCCACTGACCCAACCCTAGCCGACCCACTGACCCAACCCTACCCTACCCAACCCAACCCACTTGACCTGATCTGACCCAACTCGACCCGACCCAACCCACTGACCTAACCCAACCCAACCCAACCCAACCCGCTGTCCTGAGTCACCTGACTCGACCCCAACCGACTCCAAAAATCCCCATTTTAGGGTATTCCCCATTTTAAACAAAATAACCCAAAATAAGAAAAAAAAAATCCACAAAACCTACTTGTTTGGGAAGAATGAAACCCGGGGTGGGTGCTTGCCGGCCCGTGCGAGCGGACTGAGCGTCTGGTTTGGGTTGGGTGTTCGCTGCTCGGGTGCGGTGCGGGTCGTACGGTGCCGTGGCCGGCTCCTCCCCGGAGAGAGAGAGAGAGAGAGAGGCAGGGGCGCGACGGGCTGGGTTGGAGTGAAAGTGAAATGAAAAAGGGGATGGGTGGGGTCGGGTTAGGGTTTTATTATATTTTAAAATATAAAATTGTGTGTGTGTGTGAAGTGGAGTCCCGGTCTCTTGCGCAATAGTCCTTAGGAGACCTTATCAACGATATTAATGTGTATGAAGTGTGCTCCACCATGAAGTTTAAGTGAAATCCACTCTAATCATCAAGTGAGTCCCCTCAGTTTATCCATAGGGCCCAAAAATCAGTTGGTTTGGTAGCTTAGGTGGGTCATTCGATAACAAATAGTTTGGGAGAGGGACAACAACCCTGGAATCATTTAGAGGTAAAATGTCTACCCTTAATTTTTTTAGGGACCATCATGATGATTATATGAAATCCGCTCCAACTGTTACATGAGAAATGAAATTTTAGAACGAAAGAGCCCAAAACTCAGCCCTGCCCGTGATTCAAGTAGGCCACTCCAAGGAAACAATTTAGAGGGTAGGTGTCTTATTGTACACTATTTCTAATATTGGGGTCCACCTGAATTATATGGTTGGTGCTGATTTTTTCACCATATGCCTACAACCAAGTCACTCACCTAATGGTCGAAGTGGATTTTGGAAATAAATGACGGTGAGCCCATCCAAGATGGACCACCCCGTTACATGAAATTTACATTACGTAACGTGATATGACTCCCTGTTGTAATGAGGCGCTCGCTGCCCTTTATGGGGCCCACCTTAATATGTTTGTTTTATCCACATCGTCCATTCGTTCTTCCATATCATTGTAAGGCATGAGCCCAAAATTGAAGCATATCCAAAGCTCCAGCGGACAATACTAAAGAAAATAGTGAGGATAATGACATCCACCGTTGAAACCTTCCTAGGGCCCACAGTGATGTTTGTTTGTTATCCAACCCATTAATAAGGTCATATTGACCTGGATTAATAGAAAAAACAAATATCAGCTTGAACCGATACTTCTGCAACCCCATGGAGTTTTCAACGGTACGTGTTCAATTCCTACTGTTTCGTATGGTATGGTCCACTTAAGCTTTGGGTATAATTCAATTTTGGGCTTATAACAAAAAATGAGCTAGATAAACTGATAAACAACATGGATAAAACACATATTATGGTGGGCCCCACAGAGTTTTGGCACCACCGTAAGGGTGGTGAGACCCTTAATACAAGTCGGACTAGGCGTTACCTAAATTGCAGCAAAAGGGTCGTTCAATTAAGGCGGGCTCACCATCATATATGTTTGAAATCCACTCTAACCATTAAAACTCACACTAAAAGTTAGGCCCAGAGCCCAAAAATCACCCTTATCCATGATTCGAGTGGACCAGACAAAGGGAAACAATTTGGAGAGTGAGCGTCCTCTTAACACTATTTGTACTCGTGTGGCCCACTTGAATCACGGATAGGGCTGATTTTTGGACCCTATGCCTAACATGGGCTAACGCATTTAATGTACGGAATAAAATTAACATACATGTCACGGTGGGGCCCACCTTTACTGACCAAACTTACAGACGGTAATTCCAGACCATAAATAACCATTTACGGCCTGGTGCGCAGGAGACCGGGAGGATATATATATATATATATATATATATATATATATATATATATATATATATATATATACACTCAAACCAAACTGAGCTCAAGCGAGCCAAGCTTTTTTCAAGCTTCGAGCCAAGTTGAGCTAAGCTCACTTGTGCTTGAGCTTGGCTTGTTTTCAAACAAGCTTTCAAAATCAAGCTTGGGCTTGATCGAACTGTCCTACAAGCCAAGCCAAGCCGAGCGAGCTTTTCGACCTAGCTCGGCTTGTGTGCAGCCCTACTTGTGATATCTTCTTTTGGTTCCGAGTCTTTTGACACAGGGTTGTGAGTGAATTGCAAGATTATCAGTGTAGTGTTGTTGGAGAAGAAACTGCGAAGTGCGAGACCTGATTTACTAAACAAAGTCTTCAGCCAAAGTAGCTCAAATTCACCACGAGCCATCGCTCGATAGTCCTTTCTATCACTTGAGCTGGCCACAACAAATTGCTTTTGTCTTTTCTATGTTACTAGATTCCCACCAACCAAGGTACAATAACCAAAAGTAGATTGACGATTAGAAGGAGAGCCAACCCAATCTGCATTAGTATAGGCCCCAACATTAAATGATCATGTGAAGAATAAAGAACCTTCAAGGTACTTTAAAATATGGCAAACTACTTCCAAGTGATTCTTGTGGGGGATCACGCATAAATTGATAGACTGCACTAACTGCATGTGCAATGTTAGGACGAGCAATGATCAAATAGATGAGTTTGTCGATTAGGCTACAAGCCAACATTAGGCAAAGGATCACTACTATTAAGCTAGAGTTTGTGGTTTTGTTCAATAAGGGTATTGACAGGATTACCATTGAGAAAACCACATCCATGAAGAAGATCAAGGGTATATTTTCTTTGAGAAATAACAATACCATGTCGAAATCTTGCAACTTCAATCTCTAAGAAATATTGAAGAGACCATGATCTTTCATATTAAATTCTCTACTGAGGAACGCCTTCCAACTACTTGATAGCTTCACTGTCATCAATGGTGATAAATTTTTTTTTGAAAGATAATGAAATTTTATTAAGAATAGAACAAAAACAAAAAGAATGGCTCCTCGAAAGGCTTCTTTAAGGCTATGAGAGGTTTGCGGCAAGGGGATCCTTTATCCCCTTTTCTTTTTCTGATCGTGGCAGAAGCACTTGGCAAGATGCTACAAAATGGCCAAGAATTGGGCCTAATCAGTGGTTTTAAGACGGCGAGACAAGGACCGGCGGTTACCCATCTACAGTACATTATATTTTTTTGCGAAGCGGAAGAAGTCTTGATAGACAACCTTTGGAAGATTATAGCGTGCTTCGAAGCTGTGTCAGGACTAAAGGTTAATGACCTCAAATGCGAGTTGCTGGGTGTGCATTTGGGGGAGGAAGAGGTTAGGAAGTTGGTGAAAACCTTTGGCTGTGGTCTTGGGACCTTCGAAAGAATTGACAGAAAGCTCTCTTCATGGAAAAACCTTTGGCTGTGGTACTTGTCTTTAGGGGGCAGGCTGACATTAATCAAAGCGGCATTCTCTAACATGCCCGCATACTTCATGTTGCTTTTCAAATGCCCGAAGTCGGTGCTTGAAAGATTGGAGAAGTTAAGGCGTAATTTCCTTTGGAGAGGCAATATGTCAGCCAATAAATTCCACCTTCTTAATTGGAAAGAGGTGTGTAAGCCAATTCAGGAAGGGGGAGCTGGTTTAAGAGTGTTGGAAACAATGAACAAATCCCTTTTGGGAAAATGGTTGTGGCGAATTGTTTTGGAAGATCACAGCTTGTGGAGAGAGGCGCTAACCGCTAAATACGGTACAATTCATGGGGGCTGGTGGTTAAAGGAGACCTCCAGGTATAAAGCTTCAGGTATTCTAAAAGCAGTCTATGCACTAGCTCCAAGATTCAAGGAGGAAGTCCTTTATTCGCTGGGAGATTGTTTCCGGTTTCATTTTTGGGAGGATCTTTGGTTGGGCATCTGTCTTCTCAAAGACGCTCTCCCTAGTCTAGCTGCGATAGTAATTGATAAAAACGTGAGTATTGCTGACTGCTTCTCTAGAAACAAAGGGGGAGTGGTGTGGGCACCCCCTTGTCGCAGAGGCTTGAGAGATGAGGAGGTCGAGGTGTTCATTAAACTTTTGGATAAGCCTTATGCTGTCAGCACGGAAGAAGGAAGGGAAGATGGTCTGATTTGGAGAGACCAGAAATCTGGCTGTTTTTCAGTCCGTTCCTTCTACAAGAAGCTAGCTACCACGAACTTGGCCCCCACGCTAAATTATCAGTTCTGGAGATATGGCGCCCCTCCAAAAGTGGCCACTTTTGTGTGGCTGGTGGGAAGGAATAGGATCCTTACCATTGGTAACCTATGCAAAAGAGGCTTGTTGCTTCCCAATGTTTGTCTCCTATGCATGGGGGATTCAGAATATGTGGATCACCTTTTTCTTCATTGCCCGTTCACTAGGAGGATTTGGGGATCATTCCTGTCTCTGTTGAATATTAGTTGGGTGATGTCGGTGTCATTCCCATCCTTTCTCGCTAGTGTGAGCCCAAAACACGGGGCTCAAGGCTTTAGCCCAAACTTGCTTCAGAGTGCACTGGGGCCAGACCAACATAGCTAAGTTGCAACACGATAGTCTTGATTCAGACATTATTGAATAACAACCTTATTTTGACCTTTTATTTCGTTCCTTTTATTTCTTTTCTCCTAACCTTGTGAACTTCTTAACAGAACATTACTCAACATGTATAAATTATTTTTCTCTGTTTTCATAACTCAGACTCAGAGCTTGGTCAAGTTGCCCCTTTGGTTTGCATGTGAGTTTCGGTTTGCCAAAACAATAGGTTAAGAACAACCAAAAAGATTTCATTGAATTGGTTCACTTTGGCTTGAGAATTTTGAGCCCTTACCTAGTTTTTAAAAAGTTGTTTTTCTGAAATGCATATCATCGACAGTAGGTCTGTTTGTGGGAGAAAAAGGTTTGTTTGTGGCAAAAAGTGCTTTTTGGAATATCTCTGTACCCTTTTAAATGAGAATGACTCCACTGGCTCCCTCAAAATATTTTTTTTCTTCTCATGTTGTGAACGTAGTTCATCTGTTGTGAACATATCATTCATAACATATTCGAGCCAATTTCTTTCTATGTTTGTCTGGTCCGGTTAATTATATCACTTGATAGCACCATGGCATTGGATAGTGTTGTGGAATAAATTTTGGTGGGGAATATCAAGAGAAGTTGACATGGACATCTCTTTGGTTTTTGTTTCGGATTTTCAATGTTTACAATTTATTTATAAAGAAATACAAATTTAAAATTTCATGGTGCAGTTTACTTTGAGGACATTGATCAACACGTCAACATGGCAATTGGGAAATAATCTGAAACTTCCTTTTTGATTTGTCACATCGCTGACGTTCTTCTTATGATTTATGCATGTTGGCATATTTCCATGTTATTTTAACAATTTCCTTGTATCACGTTTAGAAGAATAAAATGGCATGAAATGTGGTAGTAAATGTGGCCATTTAGGTAAATTGCACAAGTACTATTTTCAATAGATATACATTGAATGTTAGTCCTTCATACTTTAGTTGTTGAATGTTAGTCCTTCATACTGTAGTTGGCAAATCCACGGATTGCATTAGCTTTCGACTGTCAAGTTATTTGTCTCTCATATTATAACTATGAGCCTCTGCCATTGCTGGTTCCAAAGTCCGGATAAAAGTAGAAGGCTGATGTGTGGTGGGCAACTGATCATAGAACCTTTTCCAATCTACCATCTAAAAGCTGACCCCAAATTGCTGGGAGAAAGGCTGAGTCAATGATGACTGAATTAAGAAATGGTAACTTCAATGATGGAATGTTGGATGAACGTTAAGTATCAAGTAAACTGCTTAGGAGCTTGTTCCCACTCATACAGAACTTAACAATGTTTCATACCATCACTTGGGGTGTGCAAGTACCTCCAAGAATGTTTGCATTTCTGAACAGATTGATAGTACTCTAATTTCCATTTGATATCATGCCCCTGGTCATACAAAGATCACACATCTAAATTGTTGTCTAAGTTCCGATTTGAAATACTTTTGCCTGCCATGGTCTTCAAGCTTTAAAAAGCCTTGTGTTATTCCTCATTTACTTGCTGTAAAATATGTCAACACCAGTCCTGACCGTTTGCTCCTGCAGCATCCCAGTCCGTGAAGAAAATCATTGAAATCAATCCTTACATGCTTGGCACAATGGCTGGAGGTGCCGCTGACTGCCAATTTTGGCATAGGAATTTGGGCATCAAGGTAATGCAATTTATTAGTTTTGAAACTTTGCCAGGCCCACATGTGTGTGCAGTGAAGGTCATGTACACACCACATGTTTGCCAGCATAGCATGATAGGTCTTAGATCCAATCCACTAATCAGGATGGGGCCATTATATTGCTACCCTAGCCCAATAATTATTTTGATCCACTAGTCAGGTGGACCAAAGTTGACAAAACAAGTGTACAGCTCTGAAAAACTATGTTGGGATTTTCTAACATATCCACTTGTTTCCAGTATCGGGGATTACATGCTGAGTTGACCACATTTATTTTTGGGAAAACACGTACAAGGTCAGACCGACCTGATTGGATGGATTGGCATGTACATGAGCTTTACTGCAGACGTGTGTGCTCTTAGCAAAGCTCTTATTATTTTTGTACTCTGTTATCAATTTGTCTCTTGATGTTTCAATATGGAGCTAACCTTAAATTCTTTTCAACTTTTGGGTTCACCATGAGTAGGATGTTGTCATTGTGGAATTTTTGTATTCCTATTCTAAAAGCAGTCATAAGAGAAACTTAGGGCCTGTTTGGTTGCAGAATCTAGATTCTAGAGAAAATCCAAATTCCAGTGTTGGAATCCAAAATTGCAGAAACTGAATTGGAAACCGATTCCATCTGGAACTTGCTGTTTGGTTGAAAACTGTGTAATCCAACCATTGCTTGCGGCATGGTCCACTTGGGCTTCGGATCCTCCTGGGAACTTGACCCCTGGCTTATAGTAGTCCCGCAAGACAGATGGCCGGGTTGGATGACAAATAAACATTATAGTGGGCCCTAGGAAGTTTTTAATGGTGGACGTTCAATCAACACTGTTTTCCTGTGGTGTGGTCCACTTGAGATTTAGATCTGCCTCATTTTTGGTCTAATGCCCTTAATTGAGCTCTCAAAACGGATGGACCGCGTGGATATAAAATGCATACATCATAGATGTACAACACATACATCGGGGTGGGCACCACCCTAGGGTATTATCGTCAATATTGAATGACACTCACTTCCGCCTCTTTTCCCTTCCGTAGAAACAGTCCCCCACACCGTTTCCATTAATCCTGATTCCAGCCAATTTAGGTTTATAGATGGAATCCTGTTTGGCTGGAATTTGCCGCCAAACATACCGGTTAAAATTGGATTTCACCGGAATCCAGATTTTAAGCTGGAAACAGGTTTCCAGATGCCAACTAAACAGGTCCTGAACTAGTTTTATTTTTAATTTTTTAATTTTTGGGTTCTGCATTTGCTTTCAGTGCCGTCTGCATGAACTGGCAAACAAGCGGAGGATTTCAGTAACTGGCGCTTCAAAGCTATTGGCAAATATTCTGTATTCGTACCGTGGAATGGGTCTATCAGTTGGAACCATGATCGCTGGATGGGATGAAACGGTATGATTCTGCTTTGTATATTGTGCATTGTTGGCCTTCTTGCCTGCTTTAAAGTAAGGGTTATAAAAGGATTGCTTCTTTGATGTAATGTTTCTTGACGCTGAGCTGGACCCTCTGACAATATTTTGCTCCATGTGCAATTTTAGGGTCCTGGTTTGTATTATGTAGACAGCGAAGGAGGGAGACTCAAGGGAACACGATTCTCTGTTGGATCTGGTTCTCCATATGCTTATGGTGTGCTGGACAATGGGTAGGCCATTTATCACATTTTGCTTTGCTATATTCGGAAATAAGCTATTTGTTGCTGATAGCTCTGGGATTTAATCAGGTACCGCTATGACATGTCGATTGAAGAAGCTGCTGAACTGGCTCGCCGTTCTATTTATCATGCAACCTTTCGAGATGGAGCTAGTGGTGGCGTTGCTAGCGGTCTCTCTCTCTCTCTCTCTCTCTCTCTCTCTCTCCCCACACGCACATGGTGCACAGGCACGCGCGCACACACAAAGAGCTGTGCATGTTGTCGCTTCCGCCATGATTCCCAATTATATGCCAGCTCATCATTGTTTCTGGTTGTTAATAATCCTCTCCATCATCTTTTGGTCCATTTCCACTGCCCTTTTGAGCTAGAGTTATTATAAATGCTCAGGCTGAAAGTTTGTACAGTGCTGTTCGGGTTTCACCTTGTATAATTGGGGCCTACAGTGGGTCTCACCTTATACAAGTGGGGCCCATGGTCATTGATCCGACATAAATATGATTGGGTCTCATTGTGGAAGGTCTTGCACCACACACTCTCCAGATGTGAACATAACCACGAAATACTTGGCCTTATTGTTTGAATTTGAACCTTACGGTATTTTCCTACTTAACCATCAATTTGACGATCACTGGGTTTGTGGAGTCTAGGAGACTTTGGTTCAAAATATTGGAGCCATAACATTCATGGTTTGGACTGATGAACCATGGTTCCCACCGTAGAAGCTGATGGCCCTGACTTCACAAACTTTCTGCCCAAGCATTCTGTAAACCACTTTTGCCTAGCAGCTTTTGAGTGGCTAGGATACCATTGTTATGAAAATAGGACCCATGAGAGCCTCATATCTCCACCACACTCACTGCACATGCCTAGGGCAATGAGAACCGTTGATCTTATGTGCCACCATGCTGGCAGGATATATCTAAAATTCATGGTGTTTTGATAACCCTTGAAATCCGATGGGTGTAAATTTTTTTTTCTGAATATGCACCAATGCGTACCATTTCTGCTAAAAAAATTTAGTCATTCATCTTTTGACCACTGTTGTGGCAGCTATATATGGCTCCAGTCACAGTGGCAGATGGCCATCTCCCATACCTTCACCACACTCACTGCACATGCCCAGGGCAATGAGAACCGTTGATCTTATGTGCCACCATGCTGGCAGGATATATCTAAAATTCATGGTGTTTTGATAACCCTTGCCATCCGATGGGTGTAATTTTTTTTTTCCTTCTTCTGAATATGGACCAATGCTTACCATTTATGCCCAAAATTTTTAGTCATTCATCTTTTGACCACTATTGTGGCAGCTATATATGGCTCCAGTCACAGTGGCCCATGAGATCAAACACTCTGATTGCCCTAGAAGTGTGCCAGTGTTAGTGGAGATGCTACTGACTGGCAAGCCTTCGTCTCCAACTTGTGACCCTACCTTGCAAACCTACTGCAACCAAAATTCCCATTATGTCAACCATGCCGAAATCCGTCTGGAACATACTTTACTGATATTATATGGGTTGCATGTGGATGCATTCTGATATTTTGGGGCAAATACTTAGAAAAATGCTATGTGTGTTGCAGTTTATCACGTTGGACCTGATGGCTGGAAAAAGCTCTCTGGGGATGATGTCGGTGAACTCCACTACAAGTACTACCCAGTTGTTCCGAGCTCTGTTGAACAGGAAATGACCGAGGTTGCTGTGAGCTGAGAGGAGGTTCCATCACTGTTGAAATGTCTGAGGTTGCTGTAACCTGAGAGAGAAGCTCCATTGTTGAATTCACCGATTCTGACCTTTCAAAGTTTACCTATTTGGAATTTTTAGTCTGACTTTTTTATGTTCTCCCATTTGGAATTTCTAAATGCTCGAGTGGGAAAATTGGAAAATGCATGTCCTTCATGTGTTTTAATGTGAGAAATCAGAACACCTTGGTGTTCATATGCGATCTACCCGTTTCATAAGGTCATTACTACCAAGATGAAGGGAAGACACAAATATCAGCCTGATCTAAAACTTCCGTGGGACGCAAGAAAGTTTCAATTGTAGGCGTTTGATCCCACTGTTTTTATGGTATTAGCCCATTTGAGTTGTGAATCGGCCTGTTTTTTTTTTTTTTTTTTTAACCTCAAGGCTTAACATGAGCTGGTGCAATGGATGGACAGGGTGGATATAATACATCTTGGTGGGCCCCACAAATCAGTTGGTTATGGTTCTCTCCATTTACGTGGATGACTTTACTAGAAACTCCGCATTGGCTCTTAGGGACCTAATGAGTCCATTGGAGAAACCAAGTTTCTTAACCATGAATATTTCAGTAGGTTTTTGTTCATGAGAAAGGGGAATTTTGTTATTTGTGAAAAAATATCTTTCTTAATTTAACTTAGGTTTGATGGATGGCTTTAGATCAGCCACACATGTGCCATCTTGACAATGTGTGGTGTTTGAATGGGCTCCTTTAGTTGCCCATGGCTTGGGAAGCCTTGTTCCATTGTTAGAATAAAGAAATATACAGTTAAAAATTTTCATATCACAGTTAAAAATGTACTCAACTTGACCTGACCTGGACTTGAATTTAATTGGGACTCGTCGAGATGAGTCTCATATGCCCGCCTGTACCCATTGACAATCCTTCTTGAAAGAGTCTTTTTAGACTTCTTCCAAATTAAGTGTGGCCTGAGTACAGCTCTCAATGTCAATTGTATATCATGTGATCAAATTGATAAGTGGATTAGATATTGCTCATGGCCATGGGAGCACAATCCGCACATGTGATCCATAATGGGCAGAGGAATGAACGGGCCATGTTGATCATACTTCTTATCATTGATCTACTTTGTTAATCATGTGGTTCTCACCCTTGATCGCACATCCATTAAAAAATCACTTTTATTGGAAAATCCTTACTGTCCATTCAATGGTTAGAGAATGGACGCCCATATTTATCACACAATATATGGTGTGATCATTGATCTAATTCCATCATATGGTTCCACTCTTTATTGCTGGTCACCTTAGGAAAATCACTTTTGTCAAATGGCCTTAACCATCTATTTAATTGTTATGGAAATGGAGTTCATATTGATTATATTGCAGACAGTGTGATCATTGAGCTAGACTATATATCATGTGGGTTCCACCACTGGTCGTCCATCCCTCTAAAACAATCGCATCTGTTGGATGATCCTATCGGTATTTTCAATGCCCAAGAAAATGGATGTTCTATTGACAATATTACAAATGGTCCAATCATTTTTAGACCAACCATCATTTAGACTACACCCTTAAATGCCCATCCCCTAAAGAGTCACTTTGATTGAATGATCCCGATCTTTCAATCGATGCCTAGGAAATGAACGACTCATATTGACCATGCTACAAATGGTTGGATCATTGACCTTCAACAGCCATCATCTGGGTTTTACTCTTGATTATCTATCTTTAGGGAAAATCACTTCGATTGGATGATCATAACCTTCAATTAATGCCTAGTAAAATAGATCAGTGATCTAAACTATCTTTGGGTCCCACCATCGATTGCCAACCTCTCTCAGGAAAATCACTTTAGTTGAATGATCCTTATCTTCCAAGGTAATCTGACGGTCCTTATTGAACATGCTAAGAAATGTGTTGATCATTGATCATCATATCAACTACGTGGGGCCCACCCTCGATTGTCCACCCTATCCAAAGTCACTCGGATGATCCTAACCTACAGTCAACGCCTCAGGAACCATATTGACGAAGACAGCATACTCTGCAGAGTATCAAAGATAGAATTGTACTTCCAGGCCCCCCCCTCTCTCTCTCTCTCTGCTCTTCGCGATCTTCTTCCCGTTCTCTCGTCCACGAAGCGAAGGAGAAGCTACGGTTTCTCGGCGATCGCATCAAGGTAAGGATAATCTTGCCTCTCTCTTTCTCTCTCCCCAATATGTCGTTCTCCGATCTTCATTTTCAATCGATTTCTCCGTCTTTCAGCTCGGAATCGATCGATTGTGTCACTTTTCTGGTAAGATTATTGAGTCTGATGGTCGCCTTTTGTTAACCGGCTTCGGAACTAGGGCTTCGATTGCGTTTATTGTTTCTTTCGGTGTTCTAGACAGATCAAAGCTGTGATGGATTTTCATCTTTTCATGACTTTAGATTGGATTTTGACAGATCTGTGTTGTTTTTCTTGGTAAAGATTTCGATGTGTGCTAGCATTGTATGTTTTGGCTGGAGGACCTGTTTGAAATTGCATAGTATAGATCTAGTACTCTTATCTGCCACTGTTCGTTTTTGTTCGATGATTTTTTTTTTAAAAAATCTTTTTTGTCTTATATATGATTGCTATTGGATTAGTTCGGTATGGTCTGTTTGAAAGACATGTTATATTTAGTGTTTTTTTTAAATAAATAATGCGGATTCCCACATTGAAAACTGCAGAGGATTGATCTGATAAAATCCTGATAAAATTGGGATGGATGCCGATCAAACAGGACTGGCCACCTAATCTGTCCGATATTCTGAAAAAAACTGGAAACGTCCTAAGAACATATCAAACTGGAGTAGAACCGTCATAAAGTATGATTAATTGTTTGTTGAAGCAATTTGTATCATCGTTTTTAGGGGAAATAGTCTTTGACATGATTACAACCGAACTTTTAATGACACACATGGTCCAGTTTACGATGTCATTTTTAGAGTTAAAACGCCTCGTTAGATCTTGGGCAAGATCATTGGGTTCCTTCCCTCCTCCCCATGTAGCAGCCCCCCTTCCTCAATCAGTTTTCTTCTGCAATATGCTAGTTTTGTGTCGGCCTTCGGGCTTTTGTTTTTAGTAAGGTCCGTCATTAACAATAAACAAACACCATGATGACGGTTTAGGCTGATTTTGAACTGGCGGTTTAACCGTTTTGAACTAATCTGCTCCTTTCACCTGTTTTCAGCCTCTTGTCCGGTTTGTATTATTGGACATTTAACATTCAGTGTGGTTTTCCTACTGATCACCTACAGCAGGTTGTAGGTTACGAGTCTACAACCTACTCCACCAGTAGTTTGTGCTGAAAGGT
Organism: Liriodendron chinense; assembly: GCA_003013855.2. Lineage (NCBI taxonomy): Eukaryota > Viridiplantae > Streptophyta > Magnoliopsida > Magnoliales > Magnoliaceae > Liriodendron > Liriodendron chinense. The sequence goes on from ML058505.1 coordinate 3,173,710, forward strand.
TATGATATTTTTTGAGGGAAAAATTGGCAATGAAATTTCTGAAGGCAAAATAAAGTCATGTTGTTGACTCGGTTGTTGGCTTGTAGTCGATCAGTCTCTTAAGTTCATCCTAGCTTATCGAAAAAGAGAAATTTGTCGTAACCTAAGAAATAACTTGCGTTGATAGATAATTGTCTTTCATATTGACAAGAAACCTATAAATGGGAGGAGAAGATTTTGTCCATTTCTTTTATTTCATTCTCCTATCATGTTTGAATGTTTACATTTTTGCTTTTATCAAATGTAATAGTGACAGCAGTAGTTTGCTGTTAACGATTTATGATTTTTTTTTTAGTGAAAAATTGGAAGCAAAAATTTTGAAGGAAAAAAGAAAAAAAAAGTCATGGCATACACCCAGTTGTAGTTGATCAGTCATTTAAGTTCATCCTAGCTTTTATAGAAAAAGAAGTTCATCATAACCTGAAGAAATAACTTATACCCACCAACCCCCCCCCCCCCCCCCCCCCCCCCCCCCCCCCCAATAAAGGCCCCATAATGGTCTGTTATGGGGTAGATACAGGTTTTTCATTTTTTTTAGTTCAACATTATCGGGCGGATATAGGTTTTTTGAGTTTTTTTTTTTTTTTAAATAAGAAGGGAGACCGTAACGGCCGTAACAGCCACCATGACCCGTATCATAAAGGTAATGGTGGTGACCGTTATGGCCACTGTTACCGTTACAGAATACCTTGGCCTCATGTGCTATCTGGGCAATCAAATTAGAATTGAAAGTTCCATAGTCCAATCAAGATGCCAATTCAGGGTCACATCTAAAATTCAATAACACATGGGGTCCACCCTTGGATTTTCATACTTGATGTTTAGCCTGGATACTTCATAGTACATCCATACATCCTCTAACACTCACTACAGTTGTTTGTGGTTCTTATTTTTGCAGGTATGTTTCTAAATACAAATTGTATGGTATTTCTGAGTTACAAATACAACTAGAGCTATTCCATTGTGTATATACAACTGCATAGTACTACTCTATTCCATATGGTTGTAAATAGATAGCCCTACGGTTGATATGAAAAAAGTTGGACTCTTAAATTGCTGTTTTTTAATTTTCTTATTTAGGCCTCCTCTTTGTTTGGTAGTTTTGAGTTGAAGTTGGACACCATGTGTGGACATGGGATTTCTTTTCTTGGGTTTTTGCATTAATTGGTGATTTGTGTAAATTATTATAATTGTACCCATATGTATCAGGCGGATGAAGATGATACCTTGGTTGCTGATGTAGAACCTGAGTTGTTCTATCCTCTAGCACATGTTTCTTGCATTCCAATAGCTTCTAGGTACCATGATGCCATTGCTCCAATATGAGATGCTTGGAGAATAGCTTCCATTAAAGAGTTTTACTCCACTGTAATCAACCTTTTTGTCCTCATTTTCTCTTTCCAAGTTCCCTCCTCAATACCTAAAATTTCAAAAGAAACATCATAAAAAAAGACTTCAACAAAGATCTTACCAACCTTTGGATGGTCAAGGAGTTCAAAATAGGCTCAAGTCTATGAGTTTGAAATCAGGGGAGGGGGTTCTCTCTGTGGGTGGGGATGGTAATCCCTCTTGAGGAGGAAGGGGATGAAAGGGGATGGAAGAAAGTTCCCTCTCGAAGTGGTTTGCCGGAGAAGAAGGCCGGTTGTAGAAGTCTTTCACAGTACCCAATGTTGTACATCACTGGTTTCACGGAGGGGTGGTTGCCGATCAACTTCAAAAGGGTATTTATTTGGCAGACCTAGGATAGCGATGAAAGTGGTGGTTCTTAGGGACCAAGCCTCTGCAGTGTATAGGGGCTTCACTTTTGTTCGTATAGCTCCAAGGTCGTGTTCTCCCGGACGGTGGAGACCTTGCATGGTGTGAGTTTCGGAGGAGCAAAACTTTCAGTAAAGAGAGCTTGATTCGGATCGGAGATGAAGAATGAGGTGGCGGGTCCGTTGGGGTCTAAATATCATAAGCATATATCTCGGGCTAGAGGGGAGAAGGAGACACTTCCACCTCAGAAGATTGTAAGAGTTCAAGCCTCCATTGCTAATACAAAATCTTATAGAGAGGTGGCGACAACAACAAAGGACCTTTTGAAGGAACCTTAGGTATCGTTGAAAGAAGATCCTTCGGTTGGTCTCAGATTTGTTGAGGTAGGGTGATTATAGAAGACATTTTAGACTTCAAGGCCATTTGCTTGAAGATCCTTCGGTTGGAGGCGATTCATGAGTCGTGGAACTCTCTATAGTGTTCTGTAGTTGCAAGTTGCAACATCGAAGGTTGGGGCTCTTTCGCAGATTAGACAATGGCTTCTGGAATGCTGCGGTCTGAACATAAAGGATTATATCTTGAAGTTGATTGAAGCCAATGAGGTGTGGATTAGGCTTCCCGCCCGGACGAGCATTTGGACAACTTGATCATTGTTGGAGCCATCCACATAGACGGTCCTATAGTTCGTATTCGTGGGTGGGAGGAGTATTCCTTGTTCGGTAAGGAGGATGGCTGGTTTCTCATTTGGGGGATCCCATTGGAGTTCTAGTTCATAGATTTTTTCCTCGCCGCTGTGAGTTGTTTAGGGGATTTTGTGGAAATTGATTCTGTAACGAAGAGTGGTGAGGAGCTGGGGGGTTGCAAGAATATGTGTCAAAAGTAAGAAGACTTTAGGGGACATTTATTTGATTTTGGTGAAGTTTTGGGAGAAGGAGGTGAAGCTCGGGGTGCAACGGGAGGAGATTGGAGGCTACTATCATTGTCAGAGTGAACTGTGGAGGAGAAGAGAATCTGGCACTTCTAATCTGGGCCATGGCAATTAGCTGCTCTGAGAAGACGGTGCAAGTGCGGGGTGCTCCCATGGTGCATCAGATGGGGGAGGGGAGCGTTGTTGCATTTCATTAGTTGCTCGCAGCAAGGGGTTAGGTGGCGGAGGTGCGAAGGAGAATTCGACAGGTAGTGTGCGGTGTTTGGCGGGTGCATATGAGCAAGGTAGTGTCTCTCTGAACCTAGCTCAGGTTGGAGGTTTGGATACCGAGGCTCCCTCGAACCCACATGCTTGTCCCAAGGCTGTGTTTAAGTCGGCTTTGGGCTCAGTTCGGGCATGCATTAGGTGGATGTTGGGGGGATTTCTCGGTGTGATCCTTGTGGCGGAAGCTCGGGGCCGACAAATCGAGGTGGAGTCCGATCTCACACATGGCAGGGGGATGAAATTTTTATCGGGCGATGAGCGAATGCTGGATGAAACACATGTGGTGGACAGGTAGCCCTGGTGGTGCAGTCCACATGTGTGGAAGTTTTATACATTCCCAAAGTGTGCCTCTCGATCTCACGTGTTCTCTTAGCCCCCCTTATCTCCTTTGTAAGCATCAGTTCTCCATTTCTTTTGAAGAGTTCGCTGCTGCGGGTAGAGGAGAAAGTTCGTTGTAGGCTCTGATTGATTATCGCTATGATGATCCACACGTTTTCCCTGAGAAGGTGTCTGGTGAGGACTCTCCTCTTGAGAGGAGGTAGAGCACATATTCATTTCTAGAAGGTGGGGAGGTTGTAAGCCCAAAGCCGGTTGGAGAGGACCCTCCTAGGGAAGGGACTTTGATCGTCGGTAGGGTGGTTGAGGAAGGAGAGCTGATAGAAGAACCCATGGTCATGACACCTCTTTGTGCTGAGAAATTGCCAGAGAATTTGAGATCAGTGGCTGTTGCAGTTCTTAGACCAATGGAAGAATATTAGTGACCATCGAGCTACAATGAAGGTATCATCAAGGATCAATTTATATGGGCCAAAGACATCCTAGAAAAAGTGTGGAGGGCTTGGCGGGGCTTTCCTTCGACAGAGATGAGGACGTTTATGAATTTTATCAATTTGTTAAAATTAAGGGAATGTAGCGACAACAGGATGATGAAGCTCTTAACTAAAGGAAATCTCCAAGAGGCATGAGAGAGCTGTTTGAGTCTGGAATGTTCGATAAACTATGATTTTGTAGGTAACCCTGGAAGTGGGAAGAGGGTGAGATCGGGAAGAACAATTGCCCAATGATCATATTATCTTGGATTGGGCTGCGAGTTTAAGAGAGCTCAATTCAAAAAAGATTGCAGGAACGCCAAGGCGGATATCATGACCTTCCAGGAATCTAAGTTACAAGCTATTGACAAAGGTATGATGGAATCTTTGTGAGAGGTAAAATCTTTCAATTGGGCGTGAATTGATGCTGCAGGATCTGCTGGAGGAATCTTCCTCTACTGGAATACCGACAAATGGAGGAAGGTGGACTTGTTTGCCAGTTCTTTTTCCTTGTCTGTTTTGCTGATGGATGTATCGAATGGCTTTCAGTGGATTTTTTTTTAGCAGTTTTTGGCTCGTGCTTCTATAGCCTTCAAGGTTGGTTTTGGGAGGAACTTGACAGTGTTCGACGGAAGTGGGTGGAGCCATGGTGCATTGGGGAAGATTTTAATGTTGTTAGATTTTCTTATGAAAAATCTAGGGGTGGTAGAGTGACTTCTAGTATGAAGAATTTTTCAAACTGGGTGGCTCGGCACAAGTTGGTCGATTTGCCCCTTGGGGGTGCCAAATATACGTGGTCTAATGGGTGACAAGCGATAATGTCAACTTTGGACAGATTTCTGATTTCTTTATATTGGATGGATCGTTTTCCTTTAGTTAATCAACGAGGATTGCCAAGGATTGCATCGGATCATCGTCCTATAGTCCTTAAAGTGCCTGAAGACAATTATGGTCCTAGACCTTTTAAGTTTGAGGCTGCATGGCTTCATATTGGCAGATTTGCTAATATGAAGGCTTCATATTGGCAGATTTGCTAAGCTAATCGAGGAGTGGTGGTCTTCTTTTTTAGTGGATGGGTTTGTTGGCTTTCACTTGAGTAGGAAGCCTAAACTTCTCAAAGATAAAATTAAGTCTTGGAAGAGAGAGGTTTTGGGTGCTTGGGAGGCGGGATTCAACTTTACGTCGGAAGAGATCATTGATCTTGATCTTTTAGAGGAATTTGGCGGCCTTCCGTTAGAAGGCAGAAGTAGGAGAAAAGATCTATCTATGAAATATGCCCAATGCTCCAAAGAAGAGGAAATCAAGTGGTGGCAAAGATCGAGGGCCTTGTGGTTAAAAGAGGGGAACAAGAACACCTGATTTTTTCATAGTTTTGCCAGTGCTCGGGCCAGGGCAAACGAAATTTCTTCTCTTATAGTTAATGGGTTGAGAACTTCAGAAAAGCGTCAGATTTGTGATGCGAGTGTTGTTCAGTTTTATTTTGGTCGTCTTTCAGGTGAGAATTGGAAGCGGTTGTGAATGCAGAGTATTGTTTTCATGCAAGTTCTTTCTATTGATGCTTCTTTCTTAGAAGCGCCTTTTTTGGAGGAAGAGGTTCGTACCAAGGTATTCTGTAATGGTAACGGTCGTTACGATCTCTTTTTTTAGTGAAAGAAAAAAAGCTAAAAAAACCTGTATTTGCCCTATAACGTTGATTTTTTTTTTTTTTTTTTTTTTCTTCTGAAAAACCTGTATTTGCGTAGTAACAAACCATTATGGGGCTATCGCAACCTTTACAGGGGGCGTAATGGGCCGTTAACGGCGTTTATAGGTCATTTTTTCCCATAGTGCTTGTTACAACCGTTACGACCCTATAACGTGTAACGGTTGCCACCGTTACCTTTACGACACACCATGGTTTGTATGGCCTTGTGTTCTATGTGTGGAGATAAAGTGCCTAGCCCCGATGGTTTTCCTATGTTATTTTAACAGAAGTTTTGGCATATTATAAAGGGCGATGTCATGGATTGCTTAGCGTAATTCTATCGTTGCGGGCACTTATCTAGAGAGCTTGGGGCCTCTTTTTTCGCCCTCATTCCTAAAGTTGAAGGAGTTGTTTAACTCGAAGTTTTTGGTCGATTAGCCTCATAAGTGGTCCTTACAAACTTTTGGCCAAGATTCTTGCTCCTTGGTTCACAAGTGTTCTTGCTAAAGTTATCTCATACTCTCAGGGTGTTTTGTAGCAGGTAGACAGATTCTAGACAATGCGGTCATAGCCCATGAATGTATTGATTCAAGATTCAAGGAGAAGAAAAGCGGCATAGTGTGTAAGTTGGATGTGGAAAAGGCATTCAATCACGTAGACTGGGATTTCCTAGACTACATGCTCAGAAGAGTGGGATGTGGCCCAAAGTTGAGAAGTTGGATGAAGGCTTGTGTTCAATTTGTTTCTTTTTCTGTTTTGGTCAACTGCTTGCTGAAAGTTTTTTTTCAAGATTACTAGAGGTCTTAGATAGGGGGATCCTTTATCCCCCTATCTGTTTGTAGTTATTGGGGAAGCTTTTAGTAGAATGCTTTGGAAGGGAGATAAAGATGGGCTTTTCAATGGGTTCAAGACTTCGAAGAATGGTTGTCAGATCAGTCATCTTCAATATGATGATGACACGCTTCTTTTCTGTGATGCAGGGATCCCATTGGTGGATAATCTTTGGAAATTAATTGTTTATTTCGAAGCTGTGTCGGGTTTGAAGATCAATGTGGCTAAATTTGAGTTGTTGGGGATAAATGTTTACGATGTCGATCTTCACTGCATGGCGAGTATTTTCGGTTGCAAATTCGGGTATTTCCCGTCAACTTATTTAGGGCTTCCCTTGTGTATCAGAAAGTCGACCAAGGACCTTTGGGACCGGGTGCTAGAAAGGATAGAAAGGAAGTCTGCTTCTTGGTTATACCGGTATCTTTCTATTGGGGGGGGGGGGGGGGCATCTCACTTTAATAAAAATAGCTTTTTTCTAATGAGCCGGTTCATTTTGTGCCCTTGTTTAAATGTCCTAAGAAGGTGTTGGATAGGTTGGAGAAGACGAGGAGGGATTTTTTCTGGAATGATGCTTCGGATGGCAGGAAGTATCATCTTCTCAAATGGTGGGGGGCGTTGGGATTTGAGGATTGGGAGATGAATTTGGCTCTCCTTGGCAAATGGATCTGGCGATTCGCGTCTGAAGAGGGGAGATTATGGAGAGAAATTGTTGGTTTGAAATTGGGGGGGGGGTGGGTGTGGTCAGGTGGGTGAGTGGTTGATGAAGAGATCTTCGCTCTATAAGGCTTCTCACGTATGGAAAGCAATAACGATGATAGAGCATCTTGTGTTTTGGAGGGTTGCATTCTCACTTTAATAAAAATAGCTTTTTTCTAATGAGCCGATTCATTTTGTGCCCTTGTTTAAATGTCCTAAGAAGGTGTTGGATAGGTTGGAGAAGACGAGGAGGGATTTTTTCTGGAATGATGCTTCGGATGGCAGGAAGTATCATCTTCTCAAATGGTGGGGGGCGTTGGGATTAGAGGATTGGGAGATGAATTTGGCTCTCCTTGGCAAATGGATCTGGCGATTCGCGTCTGAAGAGGGGAGATTATGGAGAGAAATTGTTGGTTTGAAATGTGGGGGGGGGGGGGGGGGGTGGTCAGGTGGGTGAGTGGTTGGTGAAGAGATCTTCGCTCTATAAGGCTTCTCACGTATGGAAAGCAATAACGATGATAGAGCATCTTGTGTTTTGGAGGGTCGCATTCTCTTTGAGCAATGGGCATCGCATTCTTTTTTGGGTTGATAGATGGTGTGAAGATCGAGCTCTTCAAGATCTATTTCCAAGAGTGGCAAGACTAGCTCTTGATCGATTTGTTTTGGTTGCGAATTGTTTTTCTACGCTTGGTGGGTCAGTGGTTTGGAATCTCCCTTGTAGGAGGAATAGGTCCGATGAGGAGTTCGATGACTTTGCTGGCCCTCTGGAGTAGGTTTCTCTCTCCCCATTCTGACTCAGATTCTCTAGTTTGGTTGGGGCACCCTTTCGGTTCTCGATGCGTTCCCTAGTGAAGTGTATTCGTGAGGATAATCCCTCTTCGATGGCTTCTCGCCCATTTCATTGCTGTTTTTGTGGAGCTTCTTCGAGGGTCGTGGTTTTTGTTTGGCTAGTGGGGTGCAAGAGGATTCTCACCTTGGACAATCTTCAAAGGAGCGCATTAATATTTACTAGATATGTGTCTGATGTGTGAGTACTGAGGAGAATGCGGAATCAATTGACCATTTGTTTTTGCATTGTTCTTTGCTTCTGAAGTGTGGGTCCATGTTATTTGGTTGCTTCATGTGGATTGGGTAATTCCGAAGCCGGTGGAAGAATTCATGTGGGCTTGGCATGGTGTTGGAGTGGGTGAATCAGAGAAAGTTATGCGGCGTTTGATTTTGATGGGGACTTTTTGGGCTATTTGGGGGGGGGATCTCATTAGGCAGATCAAAGGGGCTGGTTTCGGGTTGGGCAGTTTATGTTAAGGCCGGTATGTCCGACGATCTTTATTTCATTGTTTAGCACTTTCTTCGTTGTATTCTTTTCCCACTTTGCGGGTTGTTAATATATATATATATATATATATATATATATATATATATATATATATATATATATATATATATATATATATATATATATATATATAATATAACCACATAGCAGCCAATTTCAACCCCCTCATGGGACACATCATCTATCATTAAACCCTACCAAAGTTCCATATTACCCTTAAATGAGGGTTGTTTAGACTTTTTATATTTATTTTAAGGCATGAAATGAAAAATAAAATTGACACGTCCTCCATGTTGATACATTGTCGGGCTCATGTGTGACTATGTGTGACCCACTTGTGATCTAGTTGTGTATACATGTAGGACTTTTGATCTACTTGCATCATGTATGATCAACCCACCCCACCTTAATCCATAAAAATTACATAATGGCCTCCCCAATCTCCCTCAAGATCTTCCTAGTTATGACCTATGAATGAAGGATGCCAAAAGTAGTAGTAGAAATAGAAAACAAAAGAAAAGGATACAACCGATTAGTTTGGTTAGTGAGTTTACAAAACTTTAATGAGACTAAGGGAGGTCTTAAGCATGGTAGTTCCCCCTTGCAAGGGGCTTTTGTTAAAGAGAGGTAAATACTAGATGGCATTTTGGTGGCGAATGAAACCATAGACTCTACAAGAAAGGATGATCAACTTAGGATGCTTTGCAAGTTGGATATTAAGAAGGCTTACAATCATCTTGACTAGGACTTTCTACTTGAAAGAAAAAATTTGGAAGTAGACAAGGCGCACTTGGTTTTATCTTCTTTTAACCCTCTTTCCCTGACGTAGGACATCCGACCAACTCACTAAAAGCTCTAGAGCTGATGGGGGAGGCACGAAATATCCTTTTATCTCATAGCCCAGGCTCAGCCAGGCCTCCGTCGAACCCTCCTTTGTGAGCCGCCCCACTTCGCATGGGTCCTGCTTCGCACTGTGTAGCCGCTTCGCACGGTCTACCCCACCCCGAGTGTGCCCTCGCCTCACACAGGCTGCCCTACTCGAGCCCAGTGTGAAAATGCCCCTGCATTATTCCCCCTCTTCTCTTTACCATAGTGTTGAGAGCTTGAGTATGTTGATGGCAAAGGCTTCTTGATTGGGTTATTTGAGAGGTTTGGACATTGGTAGGCCAGAGGTGATTGTGCCCCACTAATAGTTTACAGATGACATTCTCATATTGTTTGGGGCTTGATCCATTTAAGGGTGATTAAGGGCACTCTGCTTTGCTTCAAACGGTCTTTGGGATTTGGGTCAATTTGAGGAAGATTGTGTGTTGGTAGGTGTTGCCATAAATGAGGAGAGGATTGATTCCTTAATGGAAATCTTGGGGTGCAAAAGCTCAAGGCTTCTAATGAAATTCCTTCGCCTTATATAGGGGAAATGGAAACGTCATTTCATTTTGGGACCTGATCATTGAAAGAATTGAAAGGAGATTGGGTAGGTTGAAAAAGTCATCATCATCCCTTGGTGGTAGGATTACTCACAAAATCCTTCCTCTCAAACTTGCTTGTGTGGGTGTGGGCTAGGTGGCGCATCTTCGTAAGTGGTTGTGGAGATTTGGGAAGAGTTAGAAGCTTTGTGGAGGGAAGTTATTCTTCAAAAGTATAGGATGTTCAAGGACGAGGATTTGTTACCCTTGAGTCCTTAGAATATGAGCTCTAGCATTGCATTGGGAAATTGTCAGACTTATCCATGGAAGACCTGGTCAAAATGGGAGGACTACGTACAACAAGGTGGGTATCTTAATTTTTCATGGTGCTCAGTTTATTGTTGGTGTTGGTAAATAGGGTTTGGTTTTGGAAGGACGCGTGGCTAGGAGAGGCCCTGAATTTTCCTTAGTGACGAATCTTGATGCCAAGATCAAAGAGTACTATGAAATCATTGCAAATTACGTAGTGTAGAATGTGGGTCATTGAAGAAACCTTTCTGAGCTATATGAGATGATCACAAATTCTTTGCAGAGGATAAAAGAAATCTACAAGTGGTAGTCTATTGGGAGATTCTCCTCTAAATTTCTATTGGTGAGGATCTGTGCTCGTAGCAATCCTCTATATCCATGTGCAAAAGAGTGGAATACTCACATTCTCCTTCTTGTTTGATAAGTGGGAAAAGAATGTAATTTGCGGTGTGGAAATGGATGACTCTAATGATTATTTAATGATTATTTCCGTTGGTATTATTGAGAAATGAATTCTATTTTTAAGGCTATGTTTGTTTTGCAAGCGGAAATCTCTTATTCACTAGACAATGATTACCTCGCATTTTGTGCTAGAGAATTTCAATCGTGAAACAAGGCTAATGATTACTTAATGGAATCCATGGTTTTTTTTTTTTCTTTGCATATCAAACAAGAGAAAACAGTTTGTCAAAGGAAATTGGTTCTTTTTTCCTTTCTTTTCCCACTTATCAAACAGGCCATAGAGTTCAAGCATCTATGTGGACTTGCATAGCAAATAAATCCTCACAATTGATAATACAAAGGAATCTCCTAGCGTACTTATCAAGACCATTGTTTGTATATTAAATGTTTCATCATTCTAGAGATTTACTTTTGTCATGTGAACTAGTTGCCTTCATGGAAAATTGAAAACCAAGCACAATTTTAAGAGGATGCGCCGCTTGCCCCCCTTCTTTCTTCTTCTTCTTCTTCTTCTTCTTTCCCACACAACAACACATACATGAAACTAGAACATCATGTAACAAATGGAGTCCATGAGTCAATGAAATCCAAATCCAAAGCTACAGTGGGAAATAACATTTCTCGTCCAAGCATATCTCCAAATAACATTTTAAGAATTGCTTGACCTACAATAGTTTCTGGTCACATGAGTTAGCACATCCTTTCAAGTCTATAATTGCACAAAGTTTTAAGTGAAGCGGTAACAGATTCGTGTACCAGAGTGGGGAATCATCTATTTCAAAATGTTTGCAATTGTAAACGATTAGGAATTGGGATCGGAAAGTGAGTCTAATTTGCAATTTGAAGCAAGAGTGGCACTTGGTTAAAAGGATTGGGCAACTAAGGGCCATTTTAATTATAAGGAATCTATGGGAAAAGAAATTATTTATCCTTGATTTGACATTTTCTGCTATTTGGTTTGCAAAGAAAACAGTGGATTCCTTAAAGTAATCATTAACCTTATCCATAGTTACATTTTTTTGGCGTAGTATACGAGGTAATGTTCATCTAATGAGTATGAGATTTTCACTTTTGAAACAAATAAACCTGTGAAAAATGGAATCCATTTTTCAATAATGCCAATGGAAATAATAAGTAAATAATCATTACAGTTATCCATTTCCATACCATGAATTCCTTATAATCAAATAGGTCTTAAGGGCTTGTTTGGGTTGGTGGAAAATAAGAGAAAACCGATTTCCTCTAACGTAACGGTACCCATTGTCTACAAAAGCCAAGAGTGAGGAATTCAGTTTTCATTTCCTCGAATTTCCTCAGAAAAGGGCTATTTCCTTTTTGTTTCTAAAACCTACGAAATTGATTCTTCCACCTTTTTGAGAGACAATTCTCACTTTTTGACTATTGATTGTTCCACATTTCGATTAAAATGTATGTTAAAACAAACAGGTTATGTACGAATTCTTTTCCATAGATTTCCTTTTCCATGGTTTTTCTTAGATATAACGTTTTCCTTTCCTCGTCTACTTTTTGTTTCCACCAATCCAGACAGACGCTTAGTTTAGATCCCTTAGTGCCAAAATTGCCATGGCCTGTCTACTTGCATCAGGGAGTGGTTAAGTTAATTAGAGTCTCATTATCCTTCTTCTACAATGACTCTTTAATGCTGGTCTAAAGGTTCCTTAGGGTGCGTTTGGTTACACCAAATATCATAAGTTTCATGATCATTCTATCTGATTTGGTTCAAAATTTCATGATATTTCATGAACTTGGTGCAACCAAACTCACCCTTGGATATTGGAGAAGGAGCTGACCATATTGAAAACTAGCAACAGATTGCATGAATAAGTAAAACTGAAGAGTTAATGACCTGCAGACTCTTTGATTTCAAGATTCAATGGTTTGTTGAGAAGTCGTTAAAAATGTTGTAACATGGAACCTATCTTGGTTAACTGCAACTAATAAATCCTTAATATTTGCATTTTTATTGCGGCTCCTTAGTAATTGTATCAAACCCTAGGACCAAATTATGCCCCAAACACACCCAATCTAAGATAGAGATTCTTCTACTACCAACGAAAGGGAAAAATATGCAAAACCAGTGAATAATCGAAGCTCTCACCAATTTTGATGGCCGGGATCATATGCTCCACCGGTGCAAATATTGAATTGCACAAACCCTAGCCCAAGGCTTGCAGAAAAGATAAGAAAATGTCCCAAAAGCTACTGGACAATTTTTGTTACTGAGTATGAAAGGAAATAAAAGAAAAGCCCTATAACTAATCTGGGCCTTACATCAAAGCATAATAACTATGGGTTGGATGTTATAATCTCAACCCAACAATTTTATTTTCAAGGAAAAAGACTAAACTGCCCTTATTTGCTTAAGTGAGGCATAAGCAAAACAAAAATAAACTAAAATTCGTCCAAAAATAAAGAAAAAAAATCGTAACTTAATAAAATTGCTACCAAAAGACACTTTTGTGGACCTGAAAGTGCACCATGGGTACCATAATGCGTGGTCCATTGATGAGTCTATGGGTTTGGCCCATTATGGAAGATATTTGTGCCCCTTTCCACGCTTGAATCCATGCCAAAACTTATCGGGAAATAAATCAGTATGATCCATCAACATTATGTCATCCATGTCCTCATCATCCTCCCCTGGTTGGAAAGGACTCGACCTCAAGTTTGATCTGCAATCTGCTACCTTGTATGATGTAAGATCAGCAACATTGAACTTAGAAGTGTTCACTCCAGGTGGTTGCTCAATGCGATAGGCGTTGTCGTTAATTCACTTCATGATCTTGCACGAGCCAATTTTTTTTTCCTGCTTCAACTTATTGTAAGTGCCCACTGCGAACCTTTCTTTCTACATGTGGACCTACACTAGGTCTCCTTGTTCGAAAATCACCTTCCGTCGTCGTCTATGTGCCACAAACTTTGCATGGGATAGAAGGCTGATATCTCTTGTGGTTGTAGGTTTTGTTTGGACCCTCTCTCTCATGGGTTTCAATACTATTTTCTTATTTTCTTTAATGAAAGTGTATGTATTTTTCCAACCATCGTGAATGGTCTGCCAGTTGTACTGCCATGGCTAACCTAATAATATATGGCACACATCCATCCCTTGGACTACGTCGCACCACACATTGTCATCACAGGTTTTACTAATCGTGAAAGAAACCAAACAATGATGAGAAATCTTTACCTCACTATCTTGCTTAAACCAAGCTAGTTTTTATGGAACTGGATGCTTCTCGGTTCTCAACTGAAGCTTTTCTACTACGTCCTCAGAAATGACATTTTCACATCTACAACCATTGGCGATCATTCCACAGACTTTGTCATTCACTATGCAATTCGTGTAGAAGATATTAGTCCGCAACTAATCATCTTCCATAGGCGGCTTTAGTGCAAGAAGATTCTTTTCGATCACTAACGTTTTTGGAACATCACTATAGATTTCCTTGTCTCCATTGTCAGTATCATAATCCACACTATGTGTCCCCTCTATGGTCTTACTTTCATCCTCAACTGATTGCTCTTCTATAACTGCTTTGGAGCTACTGGCCAAATTGACTTGTCGCTGCCTACATTCGAAGGAAATATGCCCAATTTCTTTGCATTTATAGTACTAGATATTTTCCGACTTGTTTGTACTACTACCTTATCGTTCAAAACTCATGGCCCAAATGTTGGAGGGACATTCTTGCCTCGACTCGAATCCCCTACAGACTTATTACTACTACCTAGCACACTAGTGAACCAATTAGATGCTTCCATGCGACCTTACCTATCTCTGCTCCTCTTTTCAACCAAGGCGGCTTGCCTATATGCTTCTGCAACAGTAAACATTGGTTGAATCCCCAACTGATCTGCAATAGTGGGCCACCACCCATCGATAAAACGAGTAACCAGCTGTTCTTCGGTCTCAGATAAATTATTCCGGGCCACCGGTTGATGGAACTTTTCCGTGTACTCCTCTAAAGTCTTGTCCCCTTGTCGAATGTGTTGTAATCACTAAGAAAGAGACTGGATGTAGTTGATGGGTAGAAAGGAGGCTTCATCTTCTCCCATGTTTTCACCTTGGACTTTCTGCACCTTTCTCGAGTGGCCTTAACTTGTTCCGACCATGTTGAAGGTCTACCTTTTAACTTTATGGCTATTATTTTCACCTTTTTTTCTTTGTCCACATCTTTGTAATCAAAGATCCTCTCAACAACATCAATCTAATCTGAAAAATCGTCCCTGCTCATGCTACCATGATATTCAAGAACTTCTATCTTCACTTCCAACTCCCTACTTCGATCATGATAATCCCTCCTTCCCGCTCGTCGTGGCTCAACAAACAGAGCTACACGATGGAACGGGTTAATATCACTCCCGCTCGACTCATTGTCATCATTTTGTTGAGTCATTCATTCCTTAATAGCATAGCGAGTTGTTGGGAGATGGTCTGCATTTGCCTTTCTAACATGGTAAATCTCTCTTTTACTGGATCTACATCTTACTCGCCCATTCTTCGTGCACCACTGCCTCTACCTCTACGCGGCATCGTCGTAAGAGAAGAAGCTCACGCAAGAACGAAATAATGGCGGAAACGAAGGCTTTGCTACTAAATCTGATGTAGCTAACGGATGAAAATCGACAACTACATGCAATTGTATCAAAGCCTAGAGATTCTTCTACTAATAACGAAAGGAAAAAATATGCAAAACCAGCGAATAATCGAAGCTCTCACCAATTTTAATGGCCTGGATCATATGCCCCACGCACGCAAATATGCAATTGCACAAATCCTAGCCTAAGGCTGGCAGAAAAGCTGCTAGACAATTTTTGTTATTGAGTTTTATATAAAAGGGAACAAAAGATTTATATCAAAGCAGAACTATGGGTAGAGGTGTACATCGAGCCGAACCGAGTCGAGCTTGGCCTGACTCGGCTCGGTTCGACCAACAACCTACCTCAGCTCGAGTTCAGCTCAGCTCGGCTCGGTCCTCAAGCTTGACTGGCCAGCTCGGCTTGGTTCGGTCAGCAGCTTGGGCCAACTCGAGTCGAGTTCAAGTTTACGCTTTTGAGTTGGGTTGATTAGGGCGAAAAAGAACTAAAGGGTTGGGCCTTTTATTTATCATATATTTAAGGAAAGGGCATATGTAATCAAATAGGGTGGGCGTAGATATTAGTCCCCGAAAAAATGAAAATAAAAAGCATTTTTTAAAGTAACGAAATAGATGGGTAGGAAAGAGGTCGAGACTTGATGCGATTGCACGTCGGGATTAAGCTCTCTCAGATTCAAGTACGACGTCTCAAGATCCCCATTCCGACTCGGCACCAGCGACCTAGCAAGTGGACCTGAACTCTGCTGATTGCTCTGACTCGACGTGCTCGACCCGCTCTTCGTCTCGTACATGGGCCCTGAAAACCCCCTCCGCTAAAGATGGTGGGGGTATTATTGCTGCTGTTGATCTTCGCTCCTCTTCCATTTCCAGAACGAAAGGGCGTTCCATCACTTTCGCTTCTGTCTTCTTTGATTCTTCCTTGAGATGGGTTTTTTCTAGTTTGAAATCGAGAGCTTCTTCAATGGGACTTGTTTCTCTCCTGACTTGTTTGACTTCTTCCAGGATCTGGAAATAGTTGATTTGGGGGTTGAAACCATAATTGCTGAAATGATGTGGTCGATGCATTGGAAAAATGGGAGATTTGCTGCTCGACATCTTTACTTTTTGAAAT
This sequence comes from Liriodendron chinense, assembly GCA_003013855.2. Lineage (NCBI taxonomy): Eukaryota > Viridiplantae > Streptophyta > Magnoliopsida > Magnoliales > Magnoliaceae > Liriodendron > Liriodendron chinense. The sequence goes on from ML058505.1 coordinate 3,189,959, forward strand.
TTACGTTTCTACCCCTATCACTGTGGGTGTTTTTTTTTTTTTCCTAAATATACAAAATATAAATATAAATAATATAATTAAGCTATATTTTGAGCTGAGTCGATTCAGGCTAAGCTTTGACCCGAGTCGAGTCGAGCTCAAGTCAGCTCGGACTCGTCTCAATTTTTTTTTCAAGCTTAGCTTAGCTCGGTCTGAACCCAGTTTCGAGCGAGTTAACCGAGCTAGCTCAGTTCGTGTCCAGCTCTAACTATGGTTTGGACGTTATAATCTCAACCCTACAATTTTATTTTCAAAGAAAAAGACTAAACTACCCCTATCTACTTAAGTGAGGCATAAGCAAAGCAAAAATAAACTAAGATTCATTAAAAAATAAAGTAAAAATCGTAATTTAATAAAAATGGTACCAAAAGACGCTTTTTGTGGACCCAAAAGTGCACCACGGGTACCATAATGCGCGGTCCATTGATAGGTCTACGGGTTTGGCCCATCATGGAAGATATTTGGTCCCCTTTCCACACTCGAATTCATGCCAAAACTCATCGGGAAGTAAATCAGCCCAATCCATCAACGTTATGTCATCCACGTCTGATCCATCAACGTTATGTCTTCCATGTCCTCATCACATCTTTACTTTTTTATGTTAGTAAATTCACAATTTATAGCTTTCATTAAGGAGAGACATTCTCAATAAATGCACGATAAGCAGCAATCTACAGAACTATTTCTCAGATAACGGAAGTACTGCATCATAGTTAGCCCTGGGGATATATCAATGGCCTGTGAATTGGTTAATTACTAGATGCAGGAGCAGCAGCAGTAGCAGCAACAGTATGTAGAGAATAAGCTATTTTATTACCAAACATTTAATGACTGTGAGATTCCAAAGAAAGAATGGTATACCAAATATTTAATAACTGTGAGATTCCAAAGAAAGAATGGTATACCAAATATTTAATAACTGTGAGATTCCAAAGAAAGAATGGTATCCTAAGTGGAAGCTTTATGAAATTCTAGAATCAGTTCAATCTACATCAACATATCCCTAGCCCAATAACTTCTACTAGCTGACCAGACCCACTTCTGTATATAAAATTTCGCATTTACCTCATGACGCAATTATATAGCATTAGATACCTGTCCCTGAATGAGAATGGACAGCATTCCCAGTATATAACTGCCACCATATAATGAAAGACTAAACCAGATGATAGTCATAGCAATCCCTACAGTACAAATATCAAAACTTGTCTTCCAATTTTTTGTTTATTTGAATGGCGTTCTGGTTCCATTTGTTTCTAACCAGACCCAGAAATTATCAGAGTAAGAAAAGGGGTCTAGAACAAGGGGGAAAAATAAATTGCGAAACCCAGGATTCTTCAAAGTAGTTACTCTGAACTACACTACATTCTGTGATGCTCGGCTCAGCTGAACAAAAGAAATGTTTTTTCTTTCACACAGAAGCCACAGAATTGTGCAGCCACCTTTTGTGGATACAATGGCTCCATTCTGGATGAGGCATGCCACAAAATGTATCCTTCATAAGAGAACCTTCAACTTTCACACTGGTCTCCAGCCCTCCAGGACATGGCTTTTTCATCTGAATTCCACATCCAATGGGAAAAAATAAAAATCATCGATGAGGTGGATAAGTGATGCAAATAGATCTCAAGTCCCACATGCATACGCCATTGGATCACAAATGTGGGCCCCTCGTGGGTGCACGTGAGCCCAACATCAGGATCTAGATGGAGCATGTGTTTATTTTATTTTTAATTTCATGCCTTGAAATTAAGGGTTGATAAGTAATGTTAACAGTAGGGGTGTTTAGTCTTTTCCTTTTATTGGGGTTTTATTCATTTCTAGGTTATAAATAATTGACATGTGACTTTTCTAGAGCTTTTGAACATTGGAAAAGTTGACAAATTTATTTATCTTTTCATGAATTGCAATGTTGGCATATGCTGTGATTTTTTGCATGTGTTGTTGCGCATTCAATTTGGTATGCAGATCTTAGTTTTGCAATTAGTTTCAATTTATTTCGATCTTAGTTAGCCAGCCCCAATTAATTGGGATAAGGCTTAGGTGATGATGATTCTTGTTGCATTAACTCACCATCCCAGTCTTTTTCTTTCTTTAATAAATTTGTGCACCTTTAAAAAACACTCTTTTTTTTTATCTTTAGTTTTTTGAGGTATACCCATAAAAAGGGAGTTATCCAAAAAAAGAAAGGTACCAATAAAAAAGAAAGCACACTGGGTTTATTTGCTGAGAAATGGGTTTAGACCAAAACTCATTTCTAAGCAAATGAGTTTTGCTAGTGCTGAAATCCAAACCCAAGGCATTCAAAATCATTCTTGGCATTAAAAAAAAGCTTTTAGAATTTTGGTTTCATGTAGAAGTTGGAAAGTAAGATGGTTTCCTTTTAGCTTAACTGGGAAAGGGCCTGTTTTAATGCGTGTGGTGTGTGTTTTTGGGGCTATCATTTAGATATTTGTGAGGCTGTACCGATGCGTAGATGCTGTTTAGTCATTATTGCATACATCTAATATCTTCGTTGCCTAATTAAAAAAAGTTGAAAATCAAATTAAATTTGCTAGCTGAAAGTCATCAACAAATAAGAGGCCTCATCGAAAGATATAGTCATTATCACAAACATAGATAGCCTTGTCTCTGCTTTTTGAGGTCAACTTTATGAATCCTGTTTCGTCAAAAATTCCTGAGGCCATATTTTTATCAAGTGAAAACCTCATTGTTAAAGAAAGAGAATAAACACATAATCTATATCAAGAGAAGAGCTGGGGCACCTTTTCTAGCTAGCAGATGCACAAGGAGCTACATTGCTTACACACTCTACTTGGAGACATTGGCACTAAGCAACAATCCTCGTCACGCTTGGAGATTAGGGCTGTCAACGGACCGGATCTTGGTCCGGATCCGCTCCAGATCCGATCCGATCACCTTGGATCCGCTCCGATTAAGATCCGATCCGAATTTAAAATGAATTAAATAATATTATATATATTTTATATATAAATACATATAAAAAAAACCACATATATTTTATCTCAAGTGGACCACAGTATTTACAATCCAACCTATTGAATCGTATCCACATGTATTCGGATTGGGTCGGATCGGCCAAATCTCAATCGGGTCGGGTTTCGGATCAAATGTTTAAAGATCCGTCGGATCATCCGGATCACAAATCGGGTCAGATTCGGATCAGCCCTGATCCGCTCCAAATCCGATCCGTTGACAGCCCTATAATTGAGATATGTCAACAGAAGCTCTCCTTGAGCTTGGAGACATGCCAGCACGGAACAGCACCCACAATACTCGGGCCAACTGATGTGAGGGCCAACTTATGTGAAAGTCACTTAGGATTTGGAGATCTCAAACCACCAGCCCATGGAAGGAGAACAAATTGAATTAGACAATCAACGGGATGTAACTAATCTTCTCTAATACTCAAATTTGGAGAGCAGAGTTCCCTTGTTGCAGGTGTCTCCGGTTTTCTTGGCTTTCATTTAATTCAAATGGGAGTTTGGGAAGAGTTCCCTTGCTGCAGTTGTCTTGGGTTTTCTTGCTTGTCATTTAATCCAATTGGGTGTTTGGGATCTCTTATAGGCTGCTCTAAATGACCTCATTTTTAATCCTTTAATTGTCTTTCCATACATCCGTCTCAACATGTTTTATCTCTGCAACATTCATCCAAAGTTCATGTTGCCTCTTAACTCCCAACATTCTGTACTGTGGGGCCTAATTGAGTTACTGTCCTAAGTTTCATCAGCACGTGGCTATCATTTTACGCTCAATAGGCATATCTCCACTAAATCTACATTGCTCCAATTCAATTGGAAACATCCTCCTCGGGCTCTCCATCGTTGTTAACGGCAGAGCCAAGCTAAACAGAATCGACCACTTTCATGAATCTCCTGGCCATCAGTTTAACTAAAACCTCACATCTAATGACAAGAAAGTCTACAACAACAACACTGTGGATGTTTGAAGAGGCAAGGTATCTCCTTTAGGTTGATGAAAATGGGGCAGTTGGTGCGGAAGTCTTAAGTGATGTGAGAGAAATGAGAGTGCTCGATTGTTAACAGCCATAGTCTGTTTGTGCCTACATACCAGGGAGTATCTCTACACAATATGCTGGATGTAAACTATGGCATCATTTCAGATATTTATGCACCCAGGGATTGATTATCAGGCAGAGCTGGGGTTTTGCACATGTTATCTTTCAATGCCTAAATGGTTTTGGACTTTTGGTCAATATGATATTTGCTGATAGTTGTGTGAAGGGGTAATTGTTGGGGTATTTGAAAATCCACACATATGTTACGCCACCCCATAGCATTTGAAAACCTGATATTACTCTATGGAGTGACTTGTCTTCTTGAGAAACTGTTTCTGGATCTCATCGTCTACCACACTAACAGACTTCAATGGTAGTGGGGTTACAATGCATGTCAATAGTTGTTGCTGTGTTGCAGACTGAGCTGGTGCTGTTCTGACCATGATGGTCCCATTTGGAAGAGACACTCGAGCAATGCTGGAAATAAAGATGACCTGTTTAATGTATCAGGACTCCATCCCAGTCAAAGTGTTCGGCCCCAATCTCAGGTCTCAACCAAACATCGGACCCACTGTCACCCAGGGGCCATGGGTGGCCACTGGCCAGTGGACTCCAGCATGACTTGCACACATGTGTAAACCATAAATCATGCGTCTTGGGGAGGGATTCTTTTTGGTTTTATATCCTTTATTACCTGGCTCTTCACCAAAAAGAAAAAAAGAAAAAAGAAAAAAAGAAGGAAAAACCAAAAAAGAAAAAAAACTGTTTTAATAGTAGGTTACTTGGAGTCTTTGAATCCAGGAAAGACTTCCATGCTGTGTCTCATCATCAATGAGATTCTGTGAATCACTGATGATATCGGGCCCATATACTTTGATGATTGACAAGGAACGTTGTCTTTGAATCTGGGAAAGACTTCCATGCTGTCTAATCATCAATGAGATTCTGTGATTCACTGATGATATTGGGCCCATATACTTTGATGATTGACAAGAAACGGATATTGGGGATGACATGCCAAAAGCTTAACATTTCCTCAGTAAATTTTGTTACATCAAATATACATTTTGAAGGCGGGGGGCCTATGTACTCTTTTAAGGTCTTGGGAAATGGAAATCATTTATAGAACATGCCAAATACTTGAAACTTTTCCTCAGTAAAAATTTGTTGCACCAAAAATACATTTCTATGCAAATCCTCGCGTAAAAAAAGCATGGCTAGTGGGCAACCTTCGTACTGAGTTACATTGAGCTGTGCTGGCAACAGCTTTCATTCCTATACAGAGAGTTCCCCATCTAGTAGTCCTGCTAAAGTTGAAATTACATCTTATCTAGTGGCGCCATCCATATCTGTATTTCTGATGCTGGCTTCATTGCGCAGATGATTGACGACCAGGACTTGGGATTCTTTGCCAATTTCCTCGGCATCTGTATATTCGTTCTGGTAATAGCTTACCACTATGTGATGGCGGATCCAAAATACGAAGGAAACTGAGAATGCTTGGGATTTTTGTTTTTGTTAGCCAAATTCAAACTCCTTAGAGACCCGAATGAATGCGGGCATAATGTCAGCTTCTTACTGAAATTGTTACAATGGAAATAGTTTTGATTTTATCCTGAGCTTAGAACGCAAGAAATTGCGAGTATGGGTCTTTTATAAGCAATTCTTGTGCATTGCTAATATGTAGTAGTTTCCTGCATATCTGTGTTTGTATTGTCCTACTTGCTGCGGGCCACTCAGTTTTGAAAGAATCGGACTGGCAGTCTGCATCTGGCATGGCCAAGAAATAAGGCTGACCCAGGTATCGTTCGGCAATGCTTGTACTTACTAGTGCCCATCTTTTCAGAACATTTCACCAGGCAGCTTGATGGGCAGGTTTTTGGACCAGGATGCACGTGGTGAAGCTTGACTGATGAACCGCCCAGATCGCACACCTGCCATCTGGGTGCAGGCCGTTTTTAGTATTCTGGTTATATATTGAGCATTCATCTGTATCTGGGGATTAGAGCTGCTATCAGATTGTGGACTGCTTTGTAGGTGAACAGACCAGTTTGGCTTTTGAAGTCTTGGCTGAAGTAGCTTTGCACTCATCTAAGAGACGCTCGACTCAAAACTGTTGTGGAGAGCGCGTATACATGAATTCACACTGATCGAACAATCCTAACCTTCCAATTAAGGGCTATCAACTGGATGGAAAATCAGTTTCAGTTATGCTGCATCTGCGATTTGGTCAGACATTTGGACGGTTTGGATTGCTGTGCAACTACTTTATGTGCATGTCCGAAGAGCCACTGCCATCTTTCAAATGCTGCAAAACTAAGGAGGCTGGCCGAGCAATCTTTGTGCGGTCGTGAAGTTGAGATGGGTCTTAGCCATGTTCCCTGCCAGGCGTTGTGTTGGAAACATCTACCACGGGCAGTTGGTGCTGGTAAATGCCTGGGAAACCCCATGTATCTACCACCACCAACTTGTCGGGGTGGGCCACCTGGATTAGCCTGATTTTTACACACGCCAGGGCAGACGAGGATTGCCTACCAGGTTGCTACTGGACAGTGCTATGGGCCCCCACCATGATGTATGTGTTTTATCTACGCCGTCCATCTATTTTTCCTTTAGGGCTTGAGCCCAAAAAAATAAGACATCCAAATCTCAAGTGGACCGCACCACAAGAAAACAGTGGTGATTGAATTCCCACCATTAAAAAACTTCCTACAGCCCACTGTAATGTTTATTTATTTGTCATCCAACCTGTTGTATAGGTCACGCGGACCTCGACGAAGGGAAAACACAAACATCATCTTCATCCGAAAATTGTGGCCTCAAGGAGTTTTTAATGGTGGGCGTTCAATCACCACTGTTTCCTGTGGTGTGGTACACATGAGATTTGTATGTCTCATTTTTGGGCTCATGCCTTAAAATGATCTGAAAAAAACGGACGGATGGCATGGATAAAACACATGTGGGCCCCATCCAGAGGCCATTGGCTACCGACAGCGTCAGTAGGCAATCGTCGTCCCGCCAGAGCACGTGAACCTGGCCTGACATGGGCCAGTTATGGTGTGTAGCCGTGTGGGTGCTGGTTTTGGGTATTACCTTATATGATAGAGGGGTCTCAAGTCCAAGGCGTTGGACCGCTGGTTATGGTCCACCCAGCAAGTAACTTCTAATTTAATATGTGAATAAAAATCCAACCTGTTCAATAGATTGGACCCACCACGAAGGACAGTTTATACAAAACTCAACCCCATCCACTCATCAAGTGGACCATATTATATTTTTTTATTTATCAATGGCTATACACTTTTCTACGGTGTGGCTCATGTGATGAATGGATAGGGCTATTTTTGCCTAAGTTAAGGTGATCCTCATGGTGGGGCCAACGTATTAGGAGGATTCGATGTCACAAGCACTTACAAAAGGCTGGGTTGACCGTTAACTGGGGGTCCAACCCGGTTGGACTTTGGATCTCTATTATAAATTTATAAATGAGAAATGCTTTAACGCTTTTAGAGCACTAACTATATTTATATAATATATGTAATGCGAGTAGGGTTTGGACAGATCTTGCCTCTTCCTGCAGTTTGTTTTTCTTGTGTTAGAGCTTTTAAATGCTTGAAAGACATAGAAATCATTTTAAATTAGGTGGGGGAGTATTTTGGTACCATGAAAATAGGGATGATGTCTAGTGTACGGTTTGAGATTTCACTCAAGAAAAGTCACTGACGGCCTAGATTTTCCGTGCACCTTTTCAAAATATCTCATCACGTTTCTCTCTCACTTTGAAAATCTCGCCAACCATTTTCCCCCTTGTTTTTTTTTCTCTCTTGGGATTTGAGGATGCCACTTTCCTCCAACAGCGAAAAGCTGTGGGGTCCACCATGATGTCCGTGTGACATCCATCGGTTTAGCTAGCTGCCTCAAATGAGACTGGTCCAAAACTTAAGTTGCCCCACTATAGGAAACTATGGGATCCAGCATTCACCATTGAAAGCTTGGTGGGGCCCACTAATGTTTTGGATCAGGTTAAAGTTGTGTCTTATATTGATCCCTGTGAGAATAACCTTATGAATGGGTTGGATGGTCATGGTGGGCCATCTGAAGGTTTCAACGGTGGGTGTTTACATCCCACAGTTTCCTACGGTGTGGCCCACTTGATTTTTCCATCTGTTTCATTTTTGGGGTTACGTCCTAAAATGAGCTGATGAAGCTGATGGATGGAGTGGATGTCACACCTTGCATTTCCAGTATGGGTTGAAGGAAATTCCTCATTCTTGCTTTGTATCCCTGACTAGTTCCATGGCTTCACTAGGCGTATCTAATTGATTGCTTTGAACTTGTGTGGAGTCCAAAACACATTTTCATGGTGTACCACATGAAAACTGCAATGATGATGATCTAATCCATTCTTGGCCTTATTTTCTTTAGACTTCCTTTTTCCAAAGTTACCAATGGAATTGGACGGCTATGATTGTTTGATAAAAGTGATTCTTTCTGATAGTGAGCAATCCATGATGGCCCTAACAAGTGGGTGGTTCAAATTGTTGATTTGACCTGTTTTCTGTAAATAATATTCATTGTTTTATATTAAAGGTCATTCATCATATGGTTAATATTTGTCATATTGTTGTGATGTTTGTATGGTAACCCATGAAATGTCAGCTAGACTTAATGAACGGTCTGGATCAATGTATTGACTACCCAAGTGACCCAATGCAACTAGGAGCACTATAACTTAGAGGCCCATTTGATAGCAAGAAAAGTTGCAGCTAGGGATTGCCTTGTGCAGACTTATATGGTAGTTAAAAAAGAAGTTGATCATTTGTTGAGTGTATTTTGGCCAGGATCTCTCTCATCCATAATCTGCCCATGTATACTAACATTTAATCCGTTAATCACATTTGAATTGTGATTAAGCTCTAGGATCAAATATCAACGCAAGCAAAAACTTGAGTGATCAGTCACACGGCTGAGGCCCATAAGATTTTCTAAATATTGAATGAAGGTACATACCAAATGTTTTGATGATCAAATACTTAGGCAGCCCACATCATTCCATTTTAAGGGGTTTACTTATAATTGTACATAAAAAAAAAAAATTCCGTTATACAACTAAATAAATAAAATTTATTGAGCTGATTTTTTTTATTATTTGTACAATAATTATAAAGTCTTGCCACACGATAGATTTCAACAAATTATTGAGACCGCGGAAGCGAAAATCAAACGAAAGCAAATCACAATGGCAAACAACTAAGCAAAGTCAACACAAAAGAGAACACAATCCAAATTTTACATGAAAAAACTCTTAAAAAGAAAAAACCACGGCATAAAGCGACTACTATAAAATCGAAGTTACAAGAAAGAAAAAACAACTTATCCGGATCACAGCCACACAAGAGAAACCCAAGCTAACCCAAGCTTTTTCTCTCACCCTAAAAATTTCTCAATCTCTTTAGAATACTTAGTCCTTTGGTGATTTCCTAATCCCGCATTACATTCCTTTATATAGCAATAAAATCGAAATTAGAAATATCTTATGCACAAACTGACATATGATCGGTCGGTCGACACCGCCCGATCACCTTCGGTTGTCGAACAATCAAACCTTTGATTGCCCGAAACAGTGCAAAATTGTCCAGAGAGTTCACTATGCAAAATTCGCTGAAGTCGGTTGCCCAACAAGCCTGCTAGATCGCCTAACGGCCTTGAGTCAGCATAGATTTGAGTCACCCAATTCCAACACAAATAACAAACAAGCTTGAATTTTTTATGATATAAAAGTAGGGCTGTGCATCAAGCCGAGTCGAGTCGAGTTGAGGTGGGCCAAGCTTGGCTTGACTCGTCCGTGCTCTTCTTAAGTTCGAGCTCGCTCTTGAGCTTACCATTGGAGCTTGCCTTGTTTGCTAAACCTTTCAAGGCAAGCTAGTGATCGAGTCGAGGCAAGCTTACCTCGAGTCGAGTCGAGCTTGCTCACACCTCAATTTATTATACTTTTTTGCTACAAAATACAAATTAAAAGTCAACAACATTAAGTTCAAGAAATCACACATTTATTAGGGGAGAATAGTATTTCTACAGGTGGGACCCCACCATTTAAATGGCCTAGCTCCGATCGGTTTTTTCATTAGTGAGGTCACACACGCATTGAATGCAGACCACTAGTAATATTTTCTAAACCATAGATTAAGACAGCACATGCATAGCTCACCACATGAATGGACTACCCTGATTATTGTGCGGACCATCTTCATGATGAGGCCCAGATGATTCATGGATCAGATGCACCACCTCTCTTGTAAAATTGCAATCAATAGCTGCATATGTTGTCTTACCATAGCCCCTGTTTTGTAGATGTGTGTAGTGTGTGTTCTCATTGTAGCACCTATTTTGTGCAGCATGTAAATCACACAACCACTGTGTGCTCATCATGTTTTCTACTTGAAATTACTCAATCCATCAGGTATGCTCAACAAGGAATGTTCTTACCTAAACAAAATAGTAGGATTAAGAAACCCCCCCAACGTGTGAGGGTTTTATATGTCCTAAGCTTGGACCCCAATGTGTGTGCGTTAGGGCTGTCAACGGATTGGATTTGGAGCGGATTGGGGCTGATCTGAATCCGACCCGATTTGTGATCTGGATGATCCAACTTCGACCCAAAATCTGACGGATCTCTAAACATTTGATCCGATATCTAACCCAACCCGATCCAATGACTTTAGGGCAATGGTGAAAGGAGAGGCTGAGAGGGGCAGCCAGCGTCAGGCGGTTGCGGTGTATGGGAGATGAGAGGAGAGGGAGAGAGGCAGAGAGGGCGTGAGTGGGTTCGGTTGTCAGGCTGAGAAGATGAGAGACAGAGAGAGGAGAGGGAGAAGGGAGGAGTGCGGGTCGTGCAACGTGAGAAGATGTGAGAGGAGAGGGAGAAGGGAGGGGTGCGGTCGCCTGAGAAGTTGAGAGAGGAAAGGGAGAGGGGAGCGACTGCCTGAGAAGACGAGAGGGTAGAGGAGAGGGAGAAGGGAGGGGTGTGGGTGCGTGGTGCGGCTTTTTTTTTAACATATATTTATATATATAATATATAATATTATTTATTTAATGTTTTATTCCGATCAAACCCAAAACGAACTGGATATAGGGTGATCCGCATCTGATCCGAATTTTTAATAGATCTGATCGACAAGATTTGAATCTAACTCATTGATCCGAATTCGTTAAAATCGGAGCGGATCCGGAGCAAATCATGACCGTTGACAGCCCTAGTATTTGTGTGGAGAGAGAGAGAGAGAGAGAGAGAGAGAGAAGAAATAAGAACATTAATGTATTTTTTTTAACAAATATCTATATGAAATGAGTCGAGTCGAGGTGGAGCCAAGTCAAGCTTAAATCGAGTCGAGTTGAGCCAAATGACCCAATGCTCGAACTTGACTCGATTTTTTATTCGAGCTCCTAAATGAAGCTTGGCTTGACTTGTCCCACTGAATTGAGGCGAGTTTTTTCGAGTCGAGTCGATTGAGTTTCTCGAGCTGACTCGGCTCATGACCAGCCCTATATAAAATGCACAGCGGTGCTATTAAAGCCTATGATCCTAGTTGCGTCCAGACATTTAGACGATCCAACCCATTAATGTATATGGTCATTAATATGAACAAATCAAGATAATTTACACAAAAATAAGTCCATTCAACAACATGATCCATCTATTTGTTATGACATGTTATGTATTACCTATGACATGAAGAATCACCTGTTAGGCAATTGTAATTATCTTATCCATCAATTAAAAAATGGATGTATAGG